>CM050164.1:345859579-346459579 GCA_027410445.1 Discoglossus pictus | reverse complement strand
AATTAATCAATAACTGACATCAATGCATAACAAAAAGACTTACAGCCTTATTAAATTGCGATTCAGTAAATTTAAAAGTGCTCTAATTAAGCACACAGCATATTTTATTTACAGAAGTTTTTAGTTAGTGAAGGCCTTGCTTGTGGATAGATGTTCACTAACTAAAAACTTCTGTAAATAAAATATTAGAGCCCTTTTAAATTGACAGAATCGCAATTTAATAAGGCTGTCAATCCTGTTTTCCTAAAGAATGGCATCATGAAATGATATGCCTGTAAAGTTGATGTAATTCCAGATGAAATGCTGCAGAGTGCAAAGTCTGTGTTCATTCAGGTCCAGTATTCACAGAGATGAGTAAACTGTAAAATGACACGAAAAGCATTTTTAATGTTTGGATTCAATTAATTCATTAATCATTGAAAGTATCATGTTAATTGGCATACATGCAGAGCGTTAAAGCCTAAGCACCGAGGTATTCATAAAGAAAGGCAGTATAAACAATTAAATGTAGCAGGTGTCAGAGCATAATAAACTGATGTAAATGTTTAACTGCTTTGAGGGCCCTATCCCTGTCAGGCAATAAGCAGTAAAACAGATAAATAAGTGCAGTGTAAAATCTACATTTTTTTAGTGCAGTGTAAAATATATATTTATATTTTTTGAAATATTACTACCTAATTATTAATAAATTAATGTACGTTAATAATTAGGTCTCAGTGCATACTAAACTGTATAAAATATGTAACTGCTTTGAGGGTCCTATCCCTATCCGCCAATGAACAGTAATTCAGATATGTAAGTATTATTACTAATTAATAATTAATAAATTAATGTACGTCAATGAGCAGTATAACAGATATATAAGTTCAGTGTAAAATATTAAAAAAAAATAGTGCAGTATAACATACACATTTTTTTTTGTAATGATTACTAATTAAAAATTAATAAATGAATGTACATAAAAAATTAATTATCAATTAATAAATATATTAGAAAGAGCTAAGCATAAAGTAAGGGCATTGTAAAATATGAGATTTTGCTAAAAAAAAATGTAATACTAATTTCTTTTTTTTCCCCCTAAATAATAATTAATTCATTAATAAATTAATATACTTTACCTTTTTGTAATTAATATCCAGCAATCAATATCCTGAAGAGCTAACAATCTCTTTGGATTTTCCGGCAGCAGTAAAAAGGACAGTTAGACTGTTTATCATCTGAGGAGAAAGTGTCAGCAATGTGGCAAGTGTGCAGTATATACAGGCTGCGTGCGCAAGGCAAAATTATTTGTTTAGGCGGGAAAACCGCAATTTTAGAATCATAATGTTATTATTTGCAAAAGCACCTCGCAAGCATTTTCCGTCCTTCCTAATAGTCTATTTTGTAACTTGTACGTTCCTGGCGTTGAGTTAAACACTACGGCCTCGTTTTGATTTGTTTTTATTTTTTGCAGCCGACATTTTTTTTCTCACTTAGCTTATTTTTAATCTTTAAAAAATGACAAATATGCCTCAAATTAACTTTCAACTTCACTCACAGGCTTCCTGGCTCTCCCCCTGTGCTGTGTGTGAGTTTGTAAGTTAATTTGAAATTGTTTTTATGTTTTTTGGTTTGTTTTTCGATTTCCGCAGTTCTGCCATTAAATTTGTATTTTTCCGAGATCGGATTTTTTTGATTCTGAGATTCCGAGGTCGGAATTTTTTTTCTAAGTCCCACATTCCTCAACTGCTTGGAGCCTAAGTCCTGCATTTCTCAACTTCTTCCAGCCTAAGTCCAGCGTGCCTCAACTGCTCACCTCGCTTTGGGAGTCTCGCAGGAGCGCCTTCTGCGCTCATTTCAGTCCTGTTTACTTCAATGCCTAAACTGCTCGCCTCGCTTAGCGAGGTTCGCAGGGCAATGAGCGCCTTCGCCGTTCACTGCCTAAGTCCTGCGAAGTCTAAAGTGTTCAATGCGTCAATGGCTTGCCTCGCTTTGCGAGGCTTACAAGAGTGATGACAAATCGCAGTTGGACAATCAAAACATGTGATTACATTTCCCTGGTACCACTGTTCCATGGTCATCAATGATAGCAGCAAATATTTTCAGGAAATTATAAAAATGGGAATTTTAACAAATTAATTTTTGGTGACATATTACACCCAATTATTTTGTAGGCTTTGAGTAGCTAACTGTTCCTTGTAGAGTTTTTTCTGCTTTTAAGTATATCACAAAGTTATTGGTTACTTTTTTTTAAATGACAACCACACAGTTTCCAGTTCATTCAACTGTCTTTCAAAATGTTCATCATTCCTCAATTCCCCTATTCTTGCAAATGTGTTTTTCAAGGTGAGAAAAACAAGCTCCAGTTTGATCCATTGCTTTAACATAGTTCCTTATTAAGCCAAGTTTAAAGTGCAATGATGTTACATAACTTTTTTAGCATTAAGCATTATGGAAAAGTGTTCGGCTCCGGTTTGCCACAGTCACTCGTAGCAGTTCTCTTGCAATGCTTCCTGGATGGGTGATTAACATAGCTAGGTAGTTTTACTTTGATCTTAAACATGGTGTAATCTGTGATATAGGATATTAGAATGGAGGTCCAAGTTTTTAAAATCAGATTAAATTAGCAAATCAGGATCAGAGAATGGAAGACTAGTTTTAAACTTTAAGTCACTGTGTAGATAGCTTTCATTATCACCAAAGTCATCTTCATCCAAGCTCCAAAATTCTGGTAGCTTTGGTATAGGGAGCTCTGGACTGTGGGTATATGTCTCATAATTGATGGCAAAGATGGTTTCTATAGGAGTAATACCAGTAATGCTGGTTAAACAAAAATAGTAATCTGATGAATCGTCATTAGGTTCTCTCCACAATAACGGAACATAAAAGACCACTGACGTAATATCTAAAGTTTGCTCTTTTGAAGAACTTTATGTATTAAACAAAATGTGTTACATGGTTTAAAAAAAAAATATTATTACTTTTTGTTTTCTGCACCTTGCACAATAACAGTTGCTGCATCATATCCTTTGTATATATATTTATACACATATTTGATGGATTTAATAGAAGAATGTGTAAGCTTCCACATTTATGTGTGCATTGTACTTCATCAGCAAATGTGGATTGAATGGAACTACATATCTATTATCAACCTTTTTGGCCCCTGATAATAGCTGTTTGTCCTTCTCTTCTTTTATACAAAGGCTATCCATCACAATTACCATATGTTTGCATTTGAAATTATTTTGGGAACTCTTTTGTCCATTTTTTATTTTCCATACATATTGGATTGATATCTCCACATGGACCATGAATCATTCTGTGTGTTACAAGCTCATAAAGTTTTGACTATTTTTCTAGATGTGGAAGTTCAGCAGTAAGTACTAAATCCACTCTCTGCAGTATTTAATTTATCTTTTTCCGCAGGATTAAAATTATGTGTGCATGTGGCAGTCCTCTTTTTTGAAATTCAATGGTATAAACAAAAGCCACACATTTTCCAAATAACTGTGCTTTAGTTATATCATGTATTACTGAATCGAGTTTTATTTTGAATACTCCTGCTACTAAATCTGGTCAGTCAGAAGTATTTTGGCCAAGATTCAAATTTTCCTTGATCTCTGGCCATTGTGAATTACATGTGAATCTAATGAATAAATCTGTTTTTCCAAATTTTGTAACAATAGCCATGGCATCATTATACCTTTCTTGCATATTGTGAGGAGATCCTTGGAAAGTGGATGGCAAAATGATTGCTTTTCCAGCTGGAATGTCTCTGCTGGTAGACAAGTCAGCAACATAATCCATCAATCCAC
This sequence comes from Discoglossus pictus, assembly GCA_027410445.1. Taxonomy (NCBI): domain Eukaryota; kingdom Metazoa; phylum Chordata; class Amphibia; order Anura; family Alytidae; genus Discoglossus; species Discoglossus pictus. Next base: position 346,455,782 of record CM050164.1, on the reverse strand, counting down.
AATATTGTTCTATGCAAAGCTTGTTTTCTTGAAATTTAATAAAATTTAGATTATTTGATTCGACTTGTAGATAGGAATCAATAATCCATTGTTGTGTGAGTTTGCGCCAACATAAAAAAGAATTAAAATGATGCCAAATAGCAGTTTGTGCCATTTTATAGAAATATTGCTTCTAACACAAATTTTACTATTGGGATAACTTGGCAATTGTAATTTTGGTTCCCATCCTGGCTCACCATTTGGAAAGAAAATGGGATATGTAATTGGATCCAAATTACAACTTAATATATTTATGTTTATAAAAGGTTGTTCTTCATTGCGTGGATATATTCTAATATCCCGCTAAAAAGGTAGTTCACCATCCTATTTTTAAAAACTATGGCAACCTCATTTACTGTTGGTAAATGATACCGATGATATGCACAATCACTGTTTATTTTCTGGAAGCGTCAGCCGTTGTTCCACCGCTTCCATTGTACTTAAGACATATAACTGTGCAAATTTTCATTGCTCATCTTCTTGTGGGTGTAAATGTGAAGTGTGGTGGTAAATTTGTCCTTGAACTGTAAAACAATATGGAACATGGGCTTGTAGCACCCATAGATGCAAACCAAATTGCACTGTTATAAGACCTGATGTTTTTTTTTTAATTGGTATAATTTGGAAATGTTGGATCGCTCATTATACTTTGTAAGTAATCTGGAAATGTGTGTCTTTGTGGAAGTCTTACCTTGCCTTCCTGACAGCAACTAATGAAGTCTCTGTCAGTTGGTCTTTCCTTGAGAAAATGATAGGCCCCACAAAAGTGACAAACAACATTGAGTAATCCACAATAATGAATGTCTCCTGTTAGTGCTGCAATGAAAGTAGTATCCTGAGCTTCCTCAACATAGATATCACTACAACTTTTTATATCTACATCGGTGTCATGTGTATGAACATTGGGGTCATGAGGCAATATTGGATCATTAGGAAATGTTTCACAGACATGTTTTTTTTTACTTTTCTTTTCTTAGAAGATCAAGCACACTCACTTTGCTTTCTTTTATTTAAAAGTCTCTGTCAGTCTTCTTCTCTTAAGCGTTGGGAAGTCTCGGGGACTGTGTATCTCTCCACCTTTGCTTCCTTTCCCTTGCCGCTCTTCTTTTGCGTTCAATCCTGTCTTCTCCATTGTCCGCCATTGTAATTTGTAATAGTAAATACTGGTGTTTTTTTTTTTTTTTATTGCATATATTGTTTGTAGCTGCTTTCAATGCAAAACCTAAATAGCATTATTGAAAGAATGTACTGATTCGAAAAGCATTTTGATTTTTTCCATGAAATTAATCCATTATTTTTTTATTTATTTTTTTAATTCGTCTTTATTCAAGGCAGATAACAAAATACATACATAGGCATACTTCTAGTTTCATAAAACCATGGTTACATGCATTCTGTGGTATTTTTCACTCAATCTATCACATCAATGTATTGGCAAAGTAGCAAGATAAATACTGCCTATCTTCCATCCGCCATCACCATTTTCTGCTATTTTCCTCCTATTTTACCTTATAGCTCTCTAACTTATATACCATAGCCAGTTGTTTGAAGAATCATAATCATCATTATTGTCTTTCTTATTTCATCCCTCTTATATATTGATTTTTATACTAACTACTAACCTTCTATTTTCTCCATCCTGCTCCGCGTCTCAGAGCATTCTCCCCCCCCGGCTGCCGGAGTCCAGTCTTCATATCTCCTTCCATTCTTCCGGCCTAACTGATCAGTGTACCAATGCAACACCTGTGTATTCCACCCATGGGCCCCATGTCTCAATATATGTGGCCATTGTATCTGCCAGGGAGTGCGTCATACGCTCATTTATTGCGATGTAATTAATTTTGGACTTCCCAGCGGAAAAGTCCAGCCCTTCTGATTTCCATTGTTTTGCGATAAGGCTTTTAGTTGCGAGTGTAATAAAGAAAAGTAATCTGTTTTGTGATTTGGATAATGTCTGAAGAGGCCTCCCCAGCAGGCACAGTTCAACTGTTAACTTTATGTTGCATTTAAATAGTAACGCCACTAACTCTTGCACCTGTGCCCATAATCTTTGCACTTTCGGACAATCCCACCAAATATGAATGAAGGAACCCGTGCTATTACATCCTCTGAAACACTCTGGGCTTTCGGCGCTACGCCATTTAGCCATCCGGTCAGGCGTCGCATAAGCCCTATATAGCACTTTGACCGACGTTTCCAAGATGCTATAGCTTAGTGACCCTCGAAAGATATTTCCCCATACCTCTTCCCAATCCTTCTGATCCCACCTGGCATTAAGATCCTTTTCCCATGCTAGCATGTATTTCTCTCTGGGGAATTCTATTTTTGTGTTGAACAATACATACATGCTCCCTAATATCCCTTTCGTGAGCGTGGCGTTTTGACATACCCTGGATAGCCAGTTATGTCTAGGTCTGCCTTTGGCACGCACTAGTGATCCGACAAATTGACTCAGTCTGTACCCATTAAAGTATTCCCTAATAGGGAGGTCTATAATGTCCCTTATGTCCTCAAATGTAATTAATTTATCCCCCTTCAGCCAGTTCCCCAGCCTATCTAACTTGTGTGAAGCCCACCAGTGTCTTGAAGTGGCAGCCAACTCCTTGGGAGCCTGGGGGTGATTGAGGACTTGTGTCATACAATTTGCTTGTGTGAATAGGGATGTATACCTCTGGGCCCATTTCCAGCTACCGATGGTGTTCTGAATAATTGGATTCATACATTGGGCTACTTTGTGTGGAGTATTCTCCAGCAATATTAAAGTATCCCAGGTGTAAGGGTGCATTGTGTGGTGTTCGATAAATAACCAAGATGGGTGGTGCTCTGGGGAATGGGCTAAGGGAATGAAGGCCAATTGGGCCGCCCTGTAGTAAAGTTTCAAGTTTGGTAGGGCTAGTCCCCCTTGTTTTTTTGAATTTCCTAGTATATTTTTTGAAATTCTGGCAGGTTTCTGTTGCCATACAAATTTAATTATTAATCTCTGTAAATCGGCCAGATCTTTCATATTAATTGCTATAGGGAGGGTTCTAAAGAGATACATCAATCTTGGTAGCAGATTTATTTTTACCGCATTAATCCTCCCAAGCCAGGAAATCTTATATGCGTGCCAGGTGTTCAAGTTATTCTTTAATGTGTTATAAAGCGGTTTATAGTTAACCTTGTACATGTCGCGTAAGTTGGGAGTCAGGTTGATTCCTAAATATTTTATATGTGTGGGGGCCCATTTAAATTTGTATTCGTCAGCTATCAGTTTCTTGTCTTGTGCGGGTAACCCCAACGCTAGGGCCTCTGTTTTGTCCATATTTACATTCAGACCTGAGATCTGGCCAAAATTCCCTAAGGTTTGCAGTAAGGGGGGGATTAATGACTTAGGGTCAGTAAGGGAGCACAGTAGGTCATCCGCGAACAGGGATACTTTGAACTGATGTAGTCCTATGGCCACCCCTTTGATGGCCGAGTTTACTCTGATGGCCTGTGCCAAAGGCTCCATGGCTAGTGCAAATAGGAGCGGTGACAGGGGGCAACCCTGCCTTGTTCCCCTATGGATTGGAATCTTTGACCTTTCCTTCCCCGGGAGTTTCAGGGTTGCTGTGGGAGTGTGATAATATGTTTTTATTACCTTCATAAATTCCCCCTTGAAGACAAATTTTACCAGCACAGCTTCTAGGAACGCCCACTCTAGGGAATCAAAGGCCTTTTCCACGTCTAAGGCCAGCAGGCATGCTGGAATTTTGTTAGTTTTGGTATGGTGGATTAATTGCATGATTTTCCTAATGTTATCCCCGGCCTGTCTTATCGGGACAAATCCTACTTGATCCTTGTGGATCAGTTTCGGTAGGAATGCCGAGATCCTGTCTGCCAATATTTTAGCCAGTAATTTGATGTCACAATTTAGTAGTGAGATGGGTCTATAATTTTTTGGTTCAATTGGGTCTTTGCCCTCTTTGGGGAATAATACTATCTCTGCTGAGTTCAATTCCTGTGGCATTTTTCTTCCCTCTAATATTTCATTAAATAATTCTGCTAGGTGTTGGGCCAGCCTATCAATGAATGTTTTATAGTAATGGTTTGAGAACCCGTCTGGGCCCGGGGCCTTCCCTTTTTTAGTGTCTTGTATGGCTCGTCTCACCTCATCTACCTTGATCTTGGCGTTCAGTGAATTCAAGTTATCTTCCGTAAGAGTGGGGAGGTCCAATGCTTGTAGAAAAGCTTGAATTTCGTGTTTGTTAACATTAGGGGATGCCTTGTAAAGGTTACTATAGAATCCCTCAAAGGTCTCTTGGATTCTCTTGGGGTTGGCAGTGATTGTCCCTTCTGGGGTTCTAATCTGGAATATTTTTGATTGTGCTTGTTTGGCTTTCAGCTTCCTGGCCAGCCAGGTGTCCGGTTTGTTAACCCGGGTGTAGTATTTATGTTGTGTAATTCTTAATGCTTTTTCAGTTCGCTCAGATAATAGCATGTCTAGCTTCCTTCTCACTTCCTCTATTTGGTCCCTAATTTGGGATGTGGGATTACTTTGGTTTATGGATTCCAATCTTTGCAGGTCCCTGCATAGCTGTTGTTCTAATTCCCTATGTTGTTTTTTCCTTTTGGCTGCTATTCTAAGGCATGTACCTCTAATGAACGCCTTATGGGCAAACCAAACCCACCCTATACCTGAGTCCCTTGATTTATTAGCTCCAAAGTACAGGTCTAACTCTTGTGCTATCTGCTCCTGAATTTGGGGAATGGCTAAATGCATGTCGTTGATCCTCCACGTATATGGGGGCCTATTATCCAATTGAAAGTCTACTTCCATTTTTACCATAGCATGGTCCGACCATGGGCAATGTATAATGTCTGACCGTTTTGTTTTTGTAAGCAGCTCTGCATCTATCAGCAGATGGTCTAAGCGGGAGTAGAAAAGAAGGTGTATTGTCTTTCCCACTGATGTTGTTCTCTCCATGCGTCTACCATGTTTAGGGCAGCTAGGAGGTGTCTAATTTGTCTAAGCTTCTTTGCAAACCGATTGTCCGTTTGTGCCCTCGACCTATCTACTGCTGGGTTCAAAATAAGATTGAGATCTCCCCCTAATATGATTTTGCCTCCGTCTATTCTTTTTAGTTTTTTAAGTAGGTCAATGAGGGTGTTGTGGGGATTTGTCGTAGGGGCATATAATGACACCAGTGTTACCCTGGCCTCTAGCACCTTACCCACTAAGATTACATAATTCCCGTTTGGGTCTATTTTTTTCTGCTCTAGTGTAAATGGGAAATGTCTGTGAAGTAGAATGGCTGCTCCTGCTTTTCTCCTGGCTTGGGAGGCTGTGTAGTATGTTGGATATTGCTTATCCAGATAAGAGGGGGGCTTATCTTTTCTGAAGTGCGTCTCTTGTAAGAAGAGTACCGCTGGTTTGTGTTGTTTGTATGTTATAAAGGCTTTGCGTCTCTTACTAGGGCCATTGAATCCCTTGACGTTGTGCGTCAGAAATGTATAATCTAGCGTACCCATTTATAGTTATGGAATTGTGTGTGATGTATCTGGCCTCCTAACTTTCGTCTCGTTCTGCGATCAGTAGAGCCCGGGGTCCAGACAGCCGGGGAGGGCGCCCCCCTTCAACTTGGGGGAAGAGGAGATATGGAGGCGTTTGCCTATGGAGGATACTTTAAGATAGAGAGAGCAATTAATAACAGTATACTTTTCCGGTAAATCAATAACTATTTTTAACAACCAAGTTGTTTACCGTTCCCCCAACTTCTTTTTTTTTTTATTAAACTCCAATTTGCACGTTCGTGCCTAGGGTCTCGGGCTGTCCCGGAACTATCCCTAGATAAAGAGTGGGTAATACATTTTTAAAAGCGTTACAAACAGGTAAAAACTTCCTATTAACTACTCGCAAACATTTCCGTTACAAACAGGTGAAATTTTTTTTTCTTCTTATCAACTACTAGCAAAAAATTGTCCAAGATATTTGGTCTTATGAGGTCTTCTCAGTCTTTAGAAGATGTTCAGTCGCAGACCCAGGGGGTCCACCCCTTGTTGTATCAGTCCTGCATTTCAATTTTGTTCCACGATGCCATTTTAAACTGTATTGGCCAGAGTCTAATCCTGTTTAGAGGCACTTATAGCTCCTTGGGGCGTTCCTCCCCTCCGCATGTCTTCTGGGGGTTGGGTAAGTCTTTGGGAATCTCTGGCTGGTTGATCTGCCTTTGTGTGGTCCTCCCAAACTTGGGTATTCCTTCTTTCCCTCCTCTTTGGGATCTCCGTCCATTGGCTCGCCAGGGGGTCCCCAACGTTCGGTGCTTTCTGCTGCATACCGGGCCCTTCCTGCAGTAGATTCAGCTTGTGCAGTTGAAGACGACACTCATCTATGTCATGGGCTAGGTAATTTACCCCCCTTACAGTGAATTGGAGGTTAAATGGGAACCCCCATCTATATGCTATCTTGTGACGGGTTAACACTTCTAGCACTGGCCGCATGTCTCTGCGTTGTTGGAGGGTTGCTGGGGCCAGGTCTGCGTATATCTGTTTAGGGGTGCCATCTGGTCCTAGAATTCGTGTAGCCCTTCTTGCTGCAAATAGTATCTTGTCCCTTGCCTGTTGGCGCAGGAAGCGAGCTATGACATCTCTTGGCATGGATTCCCTGGCTGGGCCTCCTAGGGCTCTATGTGCCCGCTCAATTTCCATGCCGACCTCTTGGCCTCTCGGCATGATGTGGTGTAGGAGTTCTTGAAGATATGACAGCAGGTCAGTCACTGCGTTTGGTATACCCCGGAAGCATATGTTGTGCCTTCTTGATCTGTTTTCAAGGTCTTCCAGTTTCAGCTGTAGGTTCCCAATTTGCTCTGCATTGTGGGTGATGTCGGTTCTGTCTTTGTTTTGGGCGTCACTTATTTCATCCACCTTGGTTTCAAGTGTATGGGTCCTTTGGCCTAAATCTTTTAAATCTCTGTGTAGCAGAGCCATTGCTTCTGCCATTCGGGTCTTCAAGAGAGATGCGAACCATGCTTTAGCTCCCTGCGATAGATTGACATCTTGTGTCGTGTCCATCTGCCCCCCTTCGGCGTCTGAGATGTCTGATGCACACGATAGTGAGTCTATAGGTGAGGGATGTTCCGCCGCTCCTTTAAAATGCTCGGGGATGCTTTTTACTCCCAGGCTCTTTCGTGGTTTAGTTGGCTTGCCCATGATGGGCTATTGTCAGTAAGCTTAGTCTTGATAGCTGAAAAGGTTGTGTATGTGTAGACCTTGTGGTATTACTTCTGTGTGCTTTTTAACTTTTTTATTTTTATTGTTGGTGTCTTTACTTTGTTGTATTGGGCATCTTTATTTCCAAGCATGTGGACCCCCTTTGGGTTTGACTCTTAGGGCATCTCTATCTGCCCTTGTTCCCTTGTGTTAAAGGGCACTTCACAGTCCAGTATTCCTCTATACTCAATGAGAATGCTGCATTCAGTAGCTTGTTATTCACATATAGCCAAAGTCTTGCTGCAATACTCCAAATCACCACCAAGTGGCAGTGCAGATGTAGATATGCAAACAGTTCAACACAGTCCATGTATCTGCTATATAGACAGAAAGCACTTACACAACATTTTCACAAGCACCTATGTAGTCAGGAATCCTGCGTACTCTTTTGAATAAATGTAAAGATAGTATTCAGCAGTGCGTGTAGACTCTGTCTTAGTTATAATATAGAGACCGAAGTTCCTGATATACAGGGGGATCCCGAAATCACAAGTTGTCTCCTGCACAGTCCAATTAAGGAAATTAGGGTAGGTAAGGTACACTTTCCCTGGTACCCTTAATGCTGGGTCTAAATGCCTCTTCTCCCCCTTCCTAATCCAGAAGGGGCAAAGCAGTAGGGTGCAAGCAGGGATGCCTGTTGCCAGATGAGAAGGCTATATTGCCCTCCCTGTTGCAGATGTAATGTCACAATAAGAAATTTTTAATGGTACCTTTCAAGTACCATCAGCTGTGGGTTCAAGCTCAGGGAGATCTTTTTTGTCAGACCTTAGTAGCTCAGTCAATAGATCTTATGCAGAGTGACTCTTTCCCCTTTAGGGCTCAACAAAGTCTAGTTCCTTCAAACTTTAGCTCCCACAGGGCCTCCTTATTTTCAGATTTTAGGGGGAGAAGCTGTGTAATAGCCTCCACACAGGTGTGCTGCCTGTTACAGGCTTGAGCAGCTTATGTTTAGGCAGTACTGGGCCTCCTTAAATGTGCAGTGTCTACCACAAGAGCCCCTGTGGAGCTAGTACAATCTTCAGGGTACTCACTGTTTGCAGGCCTCTGTCTCAGTCCTGAAGCCTGTCTTCCAGAAATCCAAGATGGCCGCCGTCTCTCCTGACCTCACCCTAAGATGGCAACTGGAGCTCCCAGGCCCCTCCTGCACCTCTCCTTTCCTCTCACACAGCCCCCCCTTGGGTGCACCTGCAGGTCTGTTACACAGGTTTTTTGCCTCTCACCACAGGGTCTGCTGGGCTGGCTGTCAGGCTCTGGCTCCACAGCTACTAGCTCTCGATTTTATTGTTTTTTTAAGGTAATTTTGGGATCAATTTGTTCCCCTAGGTCTTCTGAGTTTAGTGATATTGTTTGTTGGTCACTCAGGGCATCTATAGGGGTCGATTGTCCCAGATTGACCAAGGCCTTAGCTGGAGCTCTTGCAGGAAACGTCTTTAATCTCCAGCAGCTTCTATATTTTTTTTTATTGGCATACATTAAAAAGTAAGGTGCTGCACATATATATATTAATAAATATGATTTATTTATTTTTAATAATTAATTATTAAGTCATTAATAAATGAATATACATTAATGAATTAAGCAATAACTGACATCAATGGTAAACCTAAAGAGGTAATTATGTTTTCCTAAATAAGGGCAAACATTTAGAGCTATGAGCAGAGTATAGATCGGGCTTAAAATAATGTGCAATTTTGTAATTTTATTAATGTTGAAATCAATTGACTTATGAGGTGTAATTTGTATTCTTTAAAAGTTAATTAGGTAAACATATATGTATGCCTATTTTTTTTTATTATTATGAATGAATAATTAAATACTAAGGGACTCCTTCATTTGCAATTTGTGCAATGCATCAGGGCACTATATAAGCACATAGCATATTTGTTTACGCAAGTTTTTTGTTTTTTGAAAACCTTGGTTTTGGATCGATGTTCATTAACTAAAAAGTTATGTAAAAATAATATGTTATAGAGCCCAATTCAAGTTGGCAAATTGCAATTGAATGAGAGCCTAAATGAATATATGTTAATTAATTAATCATTAACTATCATCAATGCAAAATAAAAAGGGCATTATGAAATCATATACCTCTGAAATTGATGTTATTGCAAATAAAATCCTGCAGAATTCATTCTTTGTCTTCAGTTAGGTGCAGAGATGAGTAATCTGTGAAATGAAATGAAAATCATTTGTAATGTTTGTATTCAATTAATTTGTGACTCATTGAAACTATGATGTTCAATTGGCATAGATGCAAAACATAAATGTATTCTAAAGAGCTAAGCATTAATATATTAATAAACTAAAGGCATTGTAAGATATAGAATATTTGTTCATAATGATTACTAAAAATTGATTAATAAAATAATGTACATTAATAATTAATGAATATAAATATATTAGGAAGAGGTAAGCATTATTATATTAATAAACTTTAGGTATTTAAAACATAATTTTTATTTTTTGATAACGATTACTAATTAATAATTAAGAAATTAATGTACATTAGTATTTAATTATTGAATTAATTAATATATTACAAACAGCTAAGCATGAAAGTATTGATAAACTAAAGCAAGTGTAAAGATTGTTGCTCAATTTTTTTAACTAATAATGAATACATTTTTTTTAAATAATTAATTGTCTTATTAATATATTAATGATCATTAATATAAATTAATATACTTTACCTATTTGTATTTGATATTCAGCAATCAGTATCCTGAAGAGCTAATAATCCACTCAGACTGTCATCACCGGAAGAGAAAGTGTCAGTTCTGTGGCAAGTGTGCCCTATATATAGGCTGCGTGAGCAAGACAAAACTGTTGGTTTAGGCGGAAATCCAGCATTTCAGAATCTTAATGTGTAAATGTGTAAGTTAGTGTTGTAAAATGGCAAATTTAATCTATGTTTATGCATTTCGCAAGCATTTCACGTCCTTCCTATTAATATTTTTCTACCTCGTACGTTGCTGGCTGTGTTTTGTGTGGTTCGGGGTAGTGTAGCCTCGTTTTCATTTTTTTCGTCTGCCATTTTTTTTCTCGCTTAGCCGATTAGCAAATTTTGAAGTCCCGAAACAGCTTAAATTCTACTAAATATGCGTTCCACCTCACTTACAGACATCCTGGCTGTTCTATTGTGCTGTGTGTGATGTTTTTGTTTTGTTTTTGTTTTTGTATTTTTTTTGTATTTTGGTTTGCGCGGTTCAGCAGTTATCTTCATATTTTTCCTATGTCATATTTTTTTCTAAGTCCTGCGTTCGTTAACTGCTTGCAGGCTAAGGCGATCCTGCGTTTTGTAAGCGTTTGAAAGTCCCGAGTGTTTCATTACCTCCACTGCTTGCCTCACCGTGCGAGGCCTGCGGGGCAATGAGAGCCTATGGCGTTCATCGTCTGTGCTGCGCGTTTTAGTAATTTAGCGGCTCGCCTTGCAGGCAATGGGCGCTTTTGGCGCTCATCACCTAAGTGGTACGTGTTTTAGTGGTTTAACGGCTCACTTTGCGCAACTCCTCGCTACGCAATGCCTGTAGGCTTTGAGAGCCTTCGGTGCTCATCGCGTAAGTGCTCAGAGTCTCTTGTTTTTTGTTTTGTTTTTACCTGAAGCAGAATAGCGGTTCAGGCTTAGTCAGGTCGTTCCAGCAAGTTAGTAAGACCGTTTACATAGATCTTTATTTTCTCTAGCCTAGTTGCTGCTAAGGTTGTTTTATTTATTTGTTTTCACTGGCACAATAAAATACTGGTCTACTTCACCCTACTGCACTTTTTTTGTATATTCCTTCAAGAACACCTCAATTCCCGGCGGCCATCTTTGCCACAATACATATTAAAAATGTATTTATTTATTTATTTATATAATATATAACCAGCTATGAATAAAATATATACTGCTTGCACTCACCTCTTCCCTTGGCCTCTCACAACAGATTCTTCAACTCATCATGCTTATCATTCTCTTGACCTTATCTTTACCAATCTCGGCACAACCTCCTACCCAGTCATCCATCCACTCCCTCTATATGACCATCACTTCCTTATCTTCAACCTCACCACATCTTCCTCTCACCACCCCTCTTCAACCCCTACCACCATAATGAACAGAAACCTGCTAGCACTTGACCCTGCTCAGCTCTCCACTGTTATCCAATCCATTCTCAGCCCCATCACCAACCTCAACTGCCCTGACACTACCACCTCACTCTACAACTCTACTCTCTCTTCCACCCTTGACACTCTGGCCTTCATAACCACACGCAGATGCCCTCGCTCTCATCCACAACCATGGCACACTACACAAACACGATACATCCAGAGGTGCTCTCGCACTGCTGAACGACTATGGATTAAATCACGCACTTCAGCAGATTTCCTACTCTACAAATGTATGTTACGCTCCTATTCCTCCACCCACTTAACCTTGCCAAACAACACTACTTCACATAACTAATATCAACTCTGTCCTCTAACCTCAAGCGTCTGTTCGCCACTTTCAATATTCTCCTCCGCCCACTACCTCATCCCATCCCTTCCTCTCTCACAGATGAAGACTTCGCCAACCATTTTATGCATAAAATTCAAAATATTTGCAATTAACTCTCCTCCCATAGAGGTTTACACACTCCCCCCTCTCAACTAACCAATGACAACCAGTATTCTACCTTCCCCAATCCCACAGCCACCATGAACTGCTTTGAACCAACTACAGAGAATGAAGTCTCCATCCTAAAATCATCCTCTCACCTCAGTACCTGTCCTCTAGGATCCTATTCCATCTCAGCTTATCCCTCCCCTCTCAACCACACTAATCCCAGCTTTCACAAACCTCTTCAACCTTTCTCTATATACTGGCACATTTCCATCTTCTCTAAAACATGCCATAATTACACCCATCCTCAAAAAACCCTCATCTGACTCTGACATTGCATCTAACTACCGCCCTATCTCTTTTCTTCCTGTGGCTTCCAAACTGTTGGAGGGGCTTGTCTATAACCGCCTTACCAACTTTATTTCCTCTAACTCCCTTCTTGACACCTTCCAGTCTGACTTCCAACCTCAACACTTCACTGAGACAGCTCTCAGTAAAGCCACTAATGACTTGCTCTCCGCCAAGTCAAAAGGTCACTTTTCCATTCTACTTCTTATAGATCTCTCTGCTGCCTTTGACACAGTTGACCATCTACTTCTACTCCATATCATCTCCTCCCTCGGTACTCAAGACACTGATCTCTTGTGGTTCTCAACATAACTACAAAATTGATCTCTCAGTGTCTCCTCTGACACCTCTTCTTTTACCTACCCCCTGTCTGTTGGTTTACCCCAAGGTTCAGTCCAAGGCCCCATCCTCTTCTCCATCTACACATCCTCACTTGGTACACTCTTTTGGGCTTCAGTATCATCTCTATGCAGATGACACAAAAATGTACCTCTCATCACCAGATCTAGGATATCCTCTTGGATGTCTACATACCATCTCAAACTCAACATGTCTAAGACTGAACTCTTAATCTTTCCTCCCTCTACCACAGCAGCAATTCCTCACATCTATCTCACTGTCAACAACAACATCATCACTCCCACCTCCCAAGCCTGTTGCCTTGGGGTTCTACTGGACCACACCCTGTCTTTCATCCTTTCACATACAGTCACTAACAAAATCTTGCCTTCTGCATCTAAAAAACATCTCCAGAATTTGCCACTATCTTACACAATACACAACTAAAATCTAAAAACACTCTCTCATCATCCCTCGACTTGACTTCTGTAACTCGCTTCTTGCTGGCCTACCCACCACCCGACTATCCCCACTTCAATCAATAATGAACGCCTCTGCTAGACTCATTTTCCATACACAACGTTCATTGTCGGCATCACCTCTCCACTGGCTTCCCTTAGCCTCCAGAATAAAATTTAAAATCATGACCATAACTTACAAAGCCCTCAACAATTACGAACCCTTACATATATGCTCTCATCTCCAAATACTCCCCCACCCACCCTCTTTGTTCTGCTAATGACCTTCTTCTTTCTACAACTCTTGTCACCTCCTCTCATTCTTGCCTCCAGGACTTTTCTCGTGCTGCCCCTATTCTCTCGAACTCCTTGCCACCAGATTGTCCTTCTGCGTCAAAACATTCAAAACCTCACTAAAAATGCATCTCTTTAACAAAGCGTATCACCTTCCACCCTAACACGCTCATCACCTCTCTCTCCCTTCCTTACCATACACAATACCTTTAGGTTGTAAGTCTGCGAGTTTCAATCCTGCAAGGTGCTTCGGGGAAAGCACCATGGACACTGGAATCAAGGCTAAAAGTCAGGACCCTCCTTGCTTTGTTATGTTTTGATTTGTATTTACCATTTTGCCTGGAACTTATCTTATGCACAGTGCTACGGAATATGTTGACATTATATGTTGAAAAAATTATGATAATAATAACAATTATATATATACTAGCGATTGTAAGGCAGATAATGTTGTTTGTGTGCAAAATTAATTTTGTTGCTGTTTTAAGATCCTTGGGCGCTGATTGCGAGCCTCGCGCTGAGCGCCTTCGGTGCTCATCGCATGGCTTGCAATGAGTGCCTTCAGCGAGGTTCTTGGTTGTTTGTGTGCTATGAGCAGCGTTGGTGTTTTTTTTTGGTATGGCAATGAATAATTAATAAAATAAGAATTTAATATACTTTACCTATTGTGAAGTAATATATGCAGCATTCTGTTGAAAAGCTGGCAATCTGTTTTCATGTTGCTGCAGCATCAGTGCTGTGCAGCTGCTGTGTAAGTGTCATGAATGTGTGCAGTGTGTAGTGTAATAGTGTGCGAGGCAAATCCGTTAGGGTAGCTGTGTACTTCGGGATTGTATAAGTTAGTGTTCTAAAATGCCACCTAATGTGTGGCTGATTTTGCGTCCTTTTTTTCGGATGTCGCCCGACTGTTTCGGAAAATTTGTAGGTGTTTGGTAGTGTTTTGCGTGTTTAGGGTCCTTTAGCCTCGTTTTCGTTTTGTTCGCTTAGGGGATTTTCGGGTGTCTAAACTCAGAAATTTGGACTTAAATCAAGGTGTAACTTCACTTGCAGAGGTCCTGGGTGCCCCCCTCCCTGCTGTGGGTAAGCTTTTTATGTGTTTGTTAGGTGTATTTATTGTGTTTGTAATGTTTTTCGGGTCGCGCGGGTTGCGTCCTTGTTTTCGGATCTCGTACGTCTTTTCGGAAAATCCGTAGGTGTTTGGTGGTATTTTGCGTCTTTAGAGTCCTGTAGCCTTGTTTTCGTTTTTTTCGGCGGCCATTTTTTCTCTTGCTTAGAGGATTTTTGGGTGTCTAAACTCTTTTATTTCAAGTTAAATTGAGGTGTAACTTCAGTTTTCGAGGTCCTGTGTGCCCCCCTTGCTGTAGGTAATATTTTAATGTATTTTTTGGATGTATTTGTTGTGTTTTTCATGTTTTCATGTGCACGGGTTTCGGGCGTTTTTTGCGAGGTCGTAATGGGTTGTAACGATTCTCATATTTTTGTGTCGTAAGTCCGTTAATTTTGTGAGATCCGCAGTTGCTGGCAAGGAGCATCTTTGGCGCTCCATGCCAGCAACTGCGGCCCTCGCTTTACGAGGGCCGCAGGCTCGCTATGCGAGCCCGCAGCATTAGCAACAACTTGCATGCTCACAACTATATATGTGATTATATATATATATATATATATATATATATATATATATAAATACACATAGTTTCTTCCCTTCTGTCAAATCTGTGTGCAAAAATCAACAACATGGTCTCTATAATCAATTTGTATTTTTCTCCAATAGAAAATAACATGCCCTATTTTATCAATATTTTAATTAAATTGTGTACTACTGTATATATATAAAATTCCTACACAACAGATAATTACTATTATTTATCATGGAATAAAAATGCCTTCCTCCTATACACTATACACTGGAAGTTCATGGTCACATTTGTTTTTAATAAGAACCATGAATTTAGAAAATTCTGCTTTAAAAGAATCATTAATAACAAATCTAATTAATAAAGGATATAAATATGACTGCAAGACACGTTACAATAGTGTAGGCTTGTAAGTTATATGTAACGTGAATGTCAACTTGTAGGCTCTCCGTCATAGTATGATTAGCTTTTTAGTAGCCTTTAAATAGGGAGGATACACAATATTTTTCTCTACAGTTTACAAAAGCAATATATAGAATCTGAATCTCAGTACAGTCCCGTAGTCTTTAATGTAATGCTTGAAAAGTAAAATTAAAATTAACTATACATTATAACAATTTGTCCTCTAGATTCTAAAAAGAAGTAGTTGCATCAATGCAGGAATATTTAGATTAATATCTTTGCAGTCCACAAAAGCTTTTGTTTGCCACGGATAGTATGTCACAGCTTGTATCAAGACAACTGGGAAAAATATAATCTAAAACATATTACCCATTATCTCCTGGCTGTCAAATCCTGTTTGCTATGGGACTGTGACTTCTTAAAAAATAAGAAAAAAATCCACAAACAAGCTAAATCACATAGGGAAGTTAGACAAAAGATAACTGTGGGGGTGGTAGTGACAATCCACAGACTTAAGTTTTAACTGAGCCGTGAAGTGAAAACAAGCTCTTAGTTTTTAGCAGGAAACATCAATGTCATAATATTAAAAATATAAGAAAGCAACAATGATTCCTTTGCTGTTGTAGTTTTTGAAAAATAATCTGATAATGACATCAATGTCTGAGTCTGCACATTATGATATTTATATTTCTTCACATGTACATGGTGTATATGGCATTTCTTGCTGTTCCAAATGCTGTAACTATTTTAACATTAGTAGTAGGACAAAGACGAAATGTCAGCATCTAGCTGCACAATACAAGGGAGAAGAGGAGATTGAAAAAACAAAAAACTTACAAACACCCTTTCTGTTTACATTTGTGAATCTTATATATTCATTAAATTAACACTATATGTAGAAATGTGCTAGGGATATGACACAGTAGTATATTGTGGGTCTTGTAAACTCACAAAGCTAAAATAATAATTGCATGGGTTTTAAATGTGATACTCAGTATATGTCCTCATTTGAAAACAAATGTATTAAAGAGGATTTAAAATACTTTGGGTCATTCTACTAAGGGCCGTAAAATGGCCACAAAACTGCAATTCCTTGCGGCCAGCTTACGGCCCTGTGTAGCGATACGGTTATTCAAATGGACGGCGCCGCAAGGAGGTCCCCCTTACGGCAGGTTGTAAATTATGCAATCGGCCGCAAGCATTTCCCGCAGCCCTTGCAGGTCTGATATGCTGCAAGCCCTTGGGACTCGGACACGGAAAGAGTGTAGGGGAATGTTGTGCTATGAATTCTAACACCTACAATCACTTTCACGTCTCATCAAAGCACAGGATGGCTTTTTTATGTGCCTAATTGGTGCTACGATTTGTATGTAAGAGCCTTGCTGGACCTTTTTGCTTTAAGTAAACTGCGGCTCAGTTTTAGCGAATTACAGCCTTGACGGAACGGTTCGCGTAGTGTTTGAATAGGGACCTGGGCTTTCTTGCGGCCGCAAGAACCATGTAAGATCAAAGGCTTTCCCTGTGGCAGGGGTGGCCACAAGGAAATAGAATAGGGACGTAGCTTGCGGCCATCCCTTGCAGCCACGCATCTCCTACGGCCATTAATAGAATGAGGCCCCTAATCTATCAATCTCTGCATTTGCCACCCCTTTCTTTCCCAGTTTCAGAGTTTGTTATGATTTCCAGTAGTATTGATTGATTAGATCTTTTTCCTTCCAAGGGTCTTTAAGCAGTTTTGTCCAACACTACAAATAAACTGATTCTCGGTCTTCTTTATGGTCCTGCAGACCTTTGTTGATACTGTAATATCTTAACTTTTTAATAGATCTTGAAACTCAGGAACATAAAATATGCCACTGCCTTCACATCTTCCTCGTCTGTCAGAAATTGAGTTTGCAAAAAACTATTTTTAAAGTTGAGAATTAGGCCAGCTTTTGCACTCTCTACTTTCACCCTCATTAGTAGGTCCTTTAATTCCTTCTCAGTTTCAGCTATCAGAGTAGTATCATCCGCAAATCTGAGGTTGTTCATATTTTTTCCAGCAATATTGATTCCTTGTCTCACTCCTTTCCCAATATTTTACAGTTTGGCTGCTCCATGTTCGGATGTGACCATGGCTTCTTAGTCCACAAACAGATTCCACAGGTGACGGATGAGATGATCTTGTACTCCTACATCTTTAAGAACTTACCACATTTTGTTGTGATCCACACAGTCAATGGCTTTAGAATAGTCTATGAAGCAGAGTTAAATGTTTTTTCTGAAAATCTCTTCATTTCTCTTTTATCCAGTGAACAATGGCAATTTGATCACTTATAGTTGCATAGTATTTAAGGTTGAAAAAAGACTTTCACTCCATCAAGTTCAACCTTTTAAGATCTCCTCTGATCTGATATATGCAGATTTATTATTAATCATTTTTTTTTTCTTTTTCTTTTCTTATTAATTAATCCAGAGGAAGGCAAACAGAAAGAAAAAAAACAAGCGAGACATAGGCAATCGTCTCAAAGAAAAAAAGAAAAAAAAATGAATTCCTTACTGACCCCAGATACTGGCGATGGTATTTCTCCCTGGATCAATACTGTCTCTCTAATTATCCATGATAACCCTGAATTCCCTTTTTAATTAAAAATAAATCCAGTCCCCTTTTAAAGTTATCTATCGAATGCGCTGTCACCACGTCCACTGGTAGAGAATTCCATAGATTACCACCCTTACTGTGAAGAACCCTTTTCTTTCTTTAAGTTTGAATCTTTTTACTTCTAACCTCAAGGGATGTCCTCAGTTGAAAACCTCTTAGCACAAAAAGCTCCCTTGACAAATCTTTATACTGACCCAGGATGTATTTATATAAGGTAATCATCCTCTTAGACGCCATTTTTCTAGAGAAAATTATTTTAATTTGGTTAGTCTTTCTTCATAACTTAGCCCCTCCATTCCCCTTATTAGTTTTGTTGCCCTCCTCTGTACCTTTTCCAGCTCTAAAATGTCCTTTTTATGAAGTGGTGTCCAACATTATGCTACATATTCCAAATGAGGGCATACTAGAGATTTGTATAGTGGCAGAATTATATTTGCTTCCCTTGCTTCTATACCCTTCTTACTCCATGCCAATATTTTATTTGCCTTTGCAGCTGCTGCTTCGCTTTGAGCACTGTTACCTGTGGTTGTCCACAAGCACTCCCAAATCCCTTTTAATATCCGATACACCTAGATTTGCTCCATTAAGATTATAAATTGCATGGCTATTTTTCCTTCCCAGATGCATAACTTTACATTTTTTCGTATTAAATCTCATCTGCCATTTAGATGACCATTCCAGAATTTTATTCAAATCCCTTTGGAGGGAGAGCACATCATTATCTGATTTAATTACATTGCACAACTTCTTGTCATCAGCGAAAATGGAGATACCACACTCCAATCCTACCTCTAAGTCATTAATAAATATGTTAAAAAGGAGAGGACCTAATACTGAACCCTGAGGAACCCCACTTACCACATAAGTCCAATCGGAGTATGTTCCATTTACAACAACCCTTTGCTTCCTGTCTTTTAGCCAGCTCTCAATCCATGAGCAGATATTAACTGCAATTCCTGTATCTCTTAGTTTGCACAATAGTCTCCCATGTGGCACTATATCAAAAGCCTTTGCAAAATCTAAAAAGACTACATCCACTGAGTTGCCTTGATCCAGGTTCCTACTAACCTCCTCATAGAAACTAATTAGATTTGTTTGACATGACCTATCCCTCTTAAATCCATGTTGACTCCTTCTTATAATCCTGTACAAATAGATATATTCATGTATATTATCCCTTAATAACCCTTCTAAAAGCATCCCCACTACAGAAGTGAGGCTCCCTGGTCTATAATTCCCCAGATTTGCTCTTGCAACCTTTTTAAATATAGGTATCACATCAGCTTTTCTACAGTCATCTGGTAGAGACCCTGTGGTGAGGGAGTCTTGAAATATTAGATATAATGGTTTGGCTTATACAGAACCCAGCTCCCTCAGCACCCTTGGATGTATTCTATCAGGACCTGGGGCTTTATTAACATTTATTTTCTCCAAGCTCTTTTGGATTCCTTCCTGCGTTAACCAATTATTTAGTGATGGTAGTGTAGCCCCAATTTGTTGCGGTGTCCCAACCACTGGTACCTCCCTTGTGTATACCGACGAAAATAACCTATTTAGCTCATCTGCCTTTTTCTGGACACTAATTATCAAACGGCCTGTGTCACCTTGTAATGTTCCTATAGCTTCCCTCCTCGCCTTCTTCCCATTAATATATTTAAAAAATATTTTAGGATTAGTCTTACTTTCCTTTGCAACTTACTTCTCATTTTCTATTTTAGCCAGTCTAATAGCCTTTTTGCAAGCCTTGTTGATTTCCATAAAGCGGGTTCCCATATTTTAACATTTGATATTATATCAATATTACTCGTGATGACTAAATCCAAGATGGCCCCATTTCTAGTAGGCTCTTGTATAACCTGGGCCAGATAATGATCCGTGAGTGTATTCAAAAACCTGCTCCCTTTAGCTGAGCTGCTGGTCTCATTTATCCAGTTTCTTTCAGGGTAATTAAAATCTCCCATTATTAGAACTTGCCCGTGCTTAGCTGCATTTTCAATCTGTAACAATAATTGTATTTCCTCACTTTCAATTATATTTAGGGGGTTTATAGCATACTCCCACCAATATGCGTTTAGAATTAGCTCCTCCAATATTTAGCTCCACCCACAAAGATTCAATGTTGCAGTTAGTTCCAGCATAAATATCTTCTCTGACTATAGGCTTAAATTCAGGCTTAACATACAGACAGATCCCTCCTCCTCTTTTACCATTTCCCCTATCATTCTTAAATAGGTTATAACCATCATTTTTCTTGTACTGTTAATAATTCTAGCTCGCCCATTTTCCCAGGCAAACTTCTTGCATTAGCAAGCACACACTTTATGTTGCTATGGCTCTGTCATTGTAAAGTGCTTGCCACTGTATTTGAGGCCCCTATTAATACCTCCCTACTGTCTATTGTAACCCTCCCCCCTTCTCCTCCCCCATGGGTAACTAATTCCTCCCTTTCCCTCTCTATAAATAGATTACCAGTAATTCCTTCCATAGTGTCTTCTATGGGTAGCACCTGGATTTGTATGCCATTCCTCACGTGAGGATATGGCTGGACACTGATAATATTTCCAAGCTGCGCTCTTAGGTTGTTACCCACAACTCTGTTCATCCGGAACTTCTTATCTAGGCTGGTGTCATCCGAAAGGACAATACATACAGCTTCCTGTCTCTTCCTCCCTTTCAGAAGAACCGTGTCTGCTCAGAACAATTGAAGCCATCTTGGCCTGAGACAGCAACACCACAATGTTATCGTTATTGATAGCGTCATCTACAATTAACCAATTTGTATGGTACTTCCACTTCAAAATTGCTGTGGAGAGGTCTTCTGCTTTAGAATTGGGCCCAAGGTCATGGTCCTGTCTGGGCTGGTCTCTTTCGGTGTCTGCCTATCACGTGCTGGTGTTTCTGCGCTGGCAAAGAACTCTGAGTTCCTACTTCTGGCTGTCCCAAATCCATCTCATAAACCACTCTGGGGCAGCTCCCAAAACTCTGATTCTCTGTGAAGCTTTGGACTAGAGTGTTGTGTTTTAGACTAATGATCAGGACTTCTTTATTCGCTAGAGAACTGTGAAACTTCTGCGCCTCATCTTGCCTACTGACATCTTTCTCATTCTGTGCTCTCAGCTTTGCTAGCTTATGAAGTTTTACTTTTTTTTCTCTCTCCAAAACTTCCACATTACTTTGTTGCTCCAATAACAAAACTAGATGGGGGTTGGTGTCTGGCTCAGGATAACAATGGACCTTCTGTTACCAGCCTGTGTAAACCTTGGTCAAACTGTGACATTTTGAGCCGGTCAAGCTCCCTTTCTCAGCTCCTTATGTAGAGTCTCCAACTCTCTCCTATTAGGTTCCACATTTTCAACTTTTTCGGCTGTTCCTCTTTCAACTTTGCCTCCCAATTAACTTTGCAGTCCGGCAAATTGGCTGGTGCCCATGAGGAGAGATAACCTGGTTCTTTCTGTTCTAGGTGGTCTCATTGGCTGACTGAACATTGCCATCTTGTTTCTGTTCTGGTACGGTATCCTTAATAGGTTCCACAAGCATATCCTCTCTTAGGGCTGCTTCTAGGTCTTTGATCTGCATCTCAACTGTCTCATTGTTTGAAACCTGCATTCTCTGTATCACGGTGCTTCCAATTGTGTAAGGTCTGCAACTCTATCTCTGCTAGAAAGGATCTCTTTAGTTTAACCTTTCTGGAATGTCTCCAGCTGTTCAGCAACTTCAGGCTGATGCTCCACACATTGGCTAATACCAAACTTAGTAGCCTTTTGAATTTTGAGTTTCTGAAAAGAATTAGTGATTTCAGCATCCTCAGCTTTAATCCATATTTCTTCTTCTTTTAGTTGTTTATCTTCAACTTTTTTAAGCTTTTCTTCGTGCGTAACCTCTAAGGCTTCCGGCTCTTCACTTTTTTTGGCTTCCTTCAGCCATAGTTTCTCCTCGTTAGCTTGTTGCAAATTTAGTGCACTCTGCTTGCACTGGATCTCTTGCTGCATTCTAAAATAGAGGAATATCCTTGGATTTTCTCATTGGGTCCTCTCTGAATGCTCCTGTACAGGCTCCTGCTCTGTGCTTCGCATATGAGCTTCCTGTGGACATAGCTCTGTATTCAATGCAGTATCTTGTGTACACAGATCCTGAAGGTCAGTGTTCATCTCTTCTGGACATGCATCACTCTGAGCCAACTGTATCTCCATGTCAGATGGATCGTCATCCTCTGCTCTTGTAGACTATGCATCAGCAGCTTCTTCGCTATCAGAGCTGTTTTACTCTCTGCCTCTTGTAGCTTAGAGCGTAGATCATCTATTTGGCTGTGCCACATTTGTTTTTCCGGCTCCCAGTAGAGACTCCTCTTTTTTAACAAGCAGTCTATTCTCTTTTGTCGCAATGTCTTTGTTTGCTCTTCAAACTTCTCTTGTGTCTCCCTATTAGAGAGATCGCTCATCCTCTGAGGAAAACGATTAGGGAGGAAATCTTGCTTCTCCTGTTTGCCATTGTGAGGCAGCTCCCGCATAGATTTCTCGTTCAGCTTTTGCATGGGAGGACTCTTCCTCTGCTCCCAAATAGACATCTGTCTGTTTGGGAGCTTCTTTCTCCATTCAGGAATATAACCTGGCATCATCCGGATACCCTTCATTTTAGTAGCAACTTGCCTGTCTTCCATTGCAAGCTTTTCCAGTCCCACTGCAATAGTGTTCATCTATACTTTTTGCTTTACTGGTTTCCCATCTTGCCTCTCCTTGTCCATAGCACTCTGTTTTATTGCCACCTGAGGCAAAGCGCTTTCGGGATACTTTTCATTTCTTTTAGGACACATCTCCATATTCTGCTTCTCGTGTCATCTCAGGAATGTTGGTTTGTCTTTCACCATCTCAATCTCCAGACTAATTTCTTCCTTAACTTTCACTTTAGTAAGGTTTCCAGTTTTTTCATCGTATTTAACACTTTCTTAGTGGGTAAGCACACTGGCTATATTCATCCCTTTGATCTCTCCTTTCTCTTTAACAGAGAACATTATCAGGCCCTCACTTTCTCTAGTATTCTCCACCTCCGGAGTATTCACCAAGGACAGATGGCTTTATCTATCCAGGTTTCTTATGGATGCATCTTCATTGCGCTTACCCATACGGTCTCTGAATTGGTTTGGATTCAGATCTTCACCAATGACTTGATCAGCATGCTTCTTACTGAGGCTGGTTTTGCACTCAGTCAGTGACAATACTTTGTGCTTTTCTCCTTAAGCTTTGCTCACACCTTTAGTTGCTTTTATATCAGCAATTTGCTCCAGAGGCAAAGGTTCTTTAGCTACACCAGCATTCTCTTTTCAAATCTCTACAAACTTGTGAACCGTCTCAGCAGTCTCAGTCAGCTGCTTTAATTAGCACAGCTCCAGGGATTTAACACCATGTTCCCTGGAGAAAATTCCTCAATACTTTGCATCTTGCACCATCCACTGAGGGGCAGTCCGTCACACTACCCAAACTATAAATGCATCCTCAGAAGAGTTTTATTTGTATGCCATACCTATACTGTATTTTCCAAAACCACTTCCCATAGAAGGCTATTCCCCATATTTTCAAGATATTGTGTGAAATATTGCTTCTATACATAACCATTAAGTCTTCTACTGTCTAATTTAAAATCATGACCACTTGTTTTTTTTTTTTTTCTGAAAAATACTTTCCTAAATGTTATTAAATCATTCATATACTGTAAGTCTTTTATCAAGTCATCCTGTTTTCTTCATATCTCATTGCTACATATTAAATTAATTTGGATTGTTTCTTGTGTATTTATATCCTTTTAGAATATTAGATGCAGTAATGTGATGAGGTCTGGCTAAGAATCCATAGAGTGGCATTAATAACTTTCTTTGCTTTTGCTACTTTTATCCTCCTCAGTGTACCTTTCCATTAAAAGTTACACTTCAATTACTGGAACTTCCACCTTTCTTCCTTTTCTCTCTTGTGCAGTGTGCCATGCTTCATAGTTGCTAACTAAAGCCTCCCCCAAAGAGGAAGGTCTTCACATAACCAGTATTTTATGCTGTTAGCATACAGATATGTGTGTGTAAGCATCATGAGACACTGGTAGTCTATTAAAATACAATAAACACTTTAGGCAATAAATGTGTATACATCTATTGTATTTATGAGTTTTATTGCAGTTACTGTTCTTATGATATTGAGCAATGGATATTTTTATCATGCTAAATTTCAAGTGAATATTGCTGAAAGAGTCCATAAAATAATGATATTTCGCCATTAATAAAATGATTTGTAATATGGCATATTAAAATATATAGACAATCTGGGATACACATATGTCTTAATATGTACATCGGTAAAAAAATAAGTTAATTGTGTATCTAGCTGCGCTGCTGGATTAAAAAGCAAGAAAAAAAAATAGCAACACACTTTTATACAATTAAATAAAAAATAAGAAATTATAAAAAGCAATTGTGTTGTGTATCAAATACAATATTCTTAAGACAAGCAGTCTGATTTTTTATTCAGATCCCTTTGAAATATTTTTCTATGTTTTTATATTGTGTCTTTAGATCCTTGGTGCTTATCTTCAGTTTCTTTTTACTTGGTGCTGAAAATAGACAAGGAGAAAAGAGGATCCTCTAAGGTAGCATGTTTTGCAAATGAGGAAAGTTCATTAAAAAGTAGGTATTCTCCTTACATTTATGCCAGGTTATGCAGCTCCTCAGATCCTGTCACTGCTCTCCTTGTGCAGGGTTATGTGTGCAGTCAGCTTTATGCATGAAGTCATCAGGGAGAGAAAGGTATGGACAATAACATTTTAATACATAGTAAACAAAATAATATAAAAAGCTTATATTAGGTTTAGTAATGTCCACAAATGGAAGATAACTTCCTTCAGTGCTCTGTGTCTGTATCTCTACAGGTCATCAGTAGCAGCACTACATGTGCTGTGGTTCTGTTTCCTGCTTTGGTTGTCACAGGTGGAACTGTTTAATCACTCAACCAGTTTCACACTTGTGCTTCATCTGGAGTCGGTGGATGTGTT
This sequence comes from Discoglossus pictus, assembly GCA_027410445.1. NCBI lineage: Eukaryota > Metazoa > Chordata > Amphibia > Anura > Alytidae > Discoglossus > Discoglossus pictus. The sequence goes on along the minus strand of CM050164.1, from coordinate 346,430,789 downwards.
GGTCTGTTCATCTATTTAAGTGTTTATCTTAATTGTAATTAAATTTATGGGTGTTTAGAAATTAAACAGAATTGGAGAGGGGGAAACAAAGTAAAAACATTATCTCAAAAAGAAGGAGAGATAATATATTACTTAAACACCATGGCCCCCAAAGGTCTAAATGGAGATTTTGACTTAAATTGTTTCATCTAATAAAATCAGCCACTAAGTCACTATCAAACTGCAATACCATGAAGTTACAGTAGTTGGCAGTAAAGAAATGGGAAAAAGATACCATTTATCAGTTTCAATCAGCAAGCAGATATAATCACACAAATAATTAAGTTATTAAATAAACTATATAATGAGTGTTAGGAAACTATTGTAACACATAGAATGTTTTAAGTGGACCTTGTAATGTTATAAAAGTTGTATATGTGTTTTAAGTGTACTATGGTGTAAAAATTAAACATTTTATTATCTATGTACTAATTGAGAAGTCAATTGTAAATGCTGAGCATTATCAAGTCAATTAAGATAATAACTCAAATAGAAGAACAGACCAACACAACCCCCCACTCCAGATGAAGCACAAGTGTGAAACTGGTTGAGTGATTAACCAGTTCCACCTGTGACAACCAAAGCAGGAAACAGAACCACAGCACGTGTAGTGCTGCTACTGCTGACATGTGGAGATACAGACACAGAGGACTGAAGGAAGTTGTCTTCCATTTGTGGACATTACTAAACCTAATGTAAGCTTTATATATATATATATATATATATATATTTTTTTACTATGTATTAAAACCTTACTGACCATACCTTTCTCTCCCTGATGACTGCATGCATAAAGCTGACTGCACACATAACCCTGCACAAGGACTTAATATGTACATGTTTATCATATTATTTGTTATTATGATATTGAGCACAGAATATTTTCTTTTTAGAAAATAGCATTACAGCCTTTAATAAAGTCCCAGTGCAGAGTAATATATCTAGGAGTTTGTATTATAATCATTTATTTATCTTATGTAGGTGTATGCAATATAGTTATATTTTATGTTATCTAGTGGTATGCATTATTAAAGGCAAACAATTACAATACAATGATTGCATTATTTCCGAAATTTTAAATAGAAAAAACTAAATTACAGAGGTTTATCTTAAATGACAATTGAAGTAAATTATTTGATCCTTTAAAAAAATGTATTTATCCATCCGGATCATAAGAGATGATCTGTATATCTGGACCAAATTGACATATTTTGTTTTTAATGAATAGCGCTATAAAGAGAAGTTATATTAAAATCATAAAGAAAAAGCAAAGGATAAATTGCTTTATTAAAAAAAGTCATGCTACAAACATTTCTGTTCAGTAATATTATAAACCAGGCTGCCATGTGTTGCCTTAGGTTGTAGAAAGTAGCAAGGGCAGACTTAAAAATGGAAAGGAAACTGCTGTGCAGTTGACAAAAGTTAAGTGACTACTTCAGAGGATCATTCATCACAGCTGCCAAAAGATGACATACCCTTGAAAGGGAAGAAGTCTTGCAATTTAGAGTTATGTGCAAAAATTCAAGGTAACGTTTTATCTTATTTTTAAGGTTTAAAAGGACATAAGACCTGTCTACATTTCACCACTGTCATTTTGTCTGCATCTTTTTAAAAAGCTAAATATTTGGGGTTTTCAACAATGTGTTCACAAAAACATACAAAAACTCAATCGAAATAAAATATCAGAAAAGTAGAAGAAATGCTCATTCTTATAAACCAGGTTGGTCAAATGTATACACACTTAGTTCTCCAATATAATATAGTATGCAAGCACATTTTGCATATCTGCCATTGTCAGGTGATTCAAGAATAGAACCCTTCTCAAATGTTAATTTTGTGAAGGTTTTCTTCCAATACTTACTAGAGTATATGGATGGAAGAAAGACCAGAAGCACAAATTCATTAAAAGACAAAATTATATTGTTATATTGTATTTGTTAAGTTATTTTACTACTAGTTTATATAAATCAGCCACAGAAAAAGCTGCTTGGTCGATTCACTAAATTAACAGTTATCAGTAATGCCTCACTATACAACCTGCCAGCGTAGGCTGGCAATATACCTATTATTTTATCAATACATTAGACTGGTATATAGTTTAAATTATAATGGAAATTATGTATCAACTTTTTAATGTCAGGAGTTTTAGGACTTTGTAGAACCACTGGGAACCTAGAGAAGATTTTGCTGAGCATAAGTTTAGGCATTTTTCCTGTGAGGATAATTCTACCTCCCTTTTTTTATTGGAAGGTCTGTTATTAATATTGTGTGTCACATTTATAATATATAGTGTAATAAAAGGTAAATACTTGTTATATAAAATAACTATTAATAATGACTAGGGAAAGAAATGGCTGGCATCTTCTAGCATCTTCCTTGGGTTGTAGCACAAGTGCTCCTCCTGCTACATTTAGATGCACACCATTCTGAATTCCATGATCTGCACCTATTACAGCCAACACCTGCTGGACTATTTAAGCCTGCCTTTGTATCTATCCCATACCTGATATTACTCTTCTTGAGTGTTACTGCTAGCATGCTCTCTTGCGTATTGCTGAATTCAAACAACCAGTGCTCCAGCTGTCTGTCATTGTCCACCATTGTGCCAGCCAGGTGCAGTCACCTGCTACTGCCTGCCGGTGTGCCAGCCTTGCAGACAGCTGTTCACAAGTTTGCCAAGCCTCTCCAGCCTTGCTTCACCAGTCTGCATGGGTGTAGGAACTGGGGGGATGGGGGCAAATTGCCCCCAGACTTTTCTATTTTGTATGCATGTATATTTAAGCTATTCTACTGCCTGTATATACAATGAGCTGCATCCCCCCAGAATTATTCTGGCTACTACACCCCTGCATGTATGTCTGAATCGCCTTAATGCACCAGTATTACATATTTCCCTTTTAACCCTGGATTGATCTCCCTGGGTGGACTTGCATTCTTGCTAGAGTCAAACAAACATCAGGCAAGCCTCATCTTATAGAGATGTCGCGAATAGTTCGCCGGCGGACTTTTTTCGGTGAACATACCATGTTCGCGTTCGCGGCGAACTGCGAACATATGCGAGATTTGACCCGCCCCCAATACTTTATCATTGAGCAAACTTTGACCCTGCATGTCACAGTCAGCAGACACATTCCAGCCAATCAGCAGCATACACTCTCTTCCACACCCTTTCACCTCATGGACAGCAACCATTTTGGAATCATAAGTAACTTGCAGTCTTACTGAGAGGAGGGACAGTTTGGATGATACTGCATCAATAGGGAAAACCACAGCTAGGCAAGTTTATTCAGTGTCCAGTGCAGTGCTGAAGGACTCTTATGCATTATTATTATTATTACTACTATTTAATGTGTAGATGTACCAGCTGGGCATGCATTATTATTATTATTATTATTATTATTATTATTATTATTATTATTATTATTATTATAATTATTATTATAATTATTATTATTATTATTATTATATAATGTGTAGATGTACCAGCTGGGCATGCTCTTGTGCATTATTATTATTATTAGTAGTAGTAAAATACTACTACTAATAATAATAATAATGCACAAGAGCATGCCCAGCCAGTACATCTACACATTATATAGTAATAATAATAATAATAATACACAAGAGAATGCCCAGCCGGTACATCTACACATTATATAGTAATAATAATAATAATGTAGAAGAGCATGCCCAGCCGGTACATCTACACATTATATACTAATAATAATAATAATAATAATAATAACAATAATAATAATAATGCTCAAGAGCATGCCCAGCCGGTACATCTACACATTATATAGTAGTAATAATAATAATATTAATAATAATAATAATAATAATAATATAGAAGAGCATGCCCAGCCGGTACATCTACACATTATATAGTAGTAATAATAATAATAATAATAATAATAATAATAATGCACAAGAGCATGCCCAGCCGGTACATCTACACATTATATAGTAATAATAATAATAATAATAATAAAGCAGAAGACCTCCCCTGTGTCTCCCCCCCCACTCCCTCCCATGTGTCTCTCTCCCCCCCTATCCCCTGTGTCTCCCTCCCACTCCCTCCCATGTGTCTCTCTCCCCCCCCTCTCCCCTGTGTCTCTCCCACCCTTGCCTGTGTCTCTACCCCCTCTCCCTTCCCCAGTGTTTCTTTCCCCCCTCCCCTGTGTCTTTTCCCCCTTCCCTCTTCCCTGTGTCACCCCCCCTCCCCTGTGTCTCTGCCCCCCTCTCCCTTCCCGTGTTTCTTTCCCCCCTCCCCTGTGTCTTTCCCCCCTTCCCTCTCCCCTGTGTCTCTCCCCCCTCATCTGTGTTTCTTCCCCCTTCTCCCCTGTGTCTCTACCCCCTCTCCCCTGTGTCTCTACCCCTCTCCCCTGTGTCTCTACCCCCTCTCCCTTCCCCTGTGTTTCTTCCCCCCCTCCTCTGTGTCTTTACCCCCTTTTCTCTCCCCGGTGTCTCCTCACCACTCCCTCCCATTAGTCTCTTCCACCCTCTCCCCTGTGTCTCTACCCCCCACTCTCTCCTGTGTCTCTCCCCCCTCCCATGTGTCTCTTCCCCTCACCTCTCCCTTACCCTGTTTCTCTTCCTCCCTCTGCCCTGTGTCTTCCTCCCCCTCTCCACTGTGTCTTCCTCCCCCTCTCCCCTCTCCTGTGTCTTCCTCTCCCTCTCCCCTGTGTTTCCTCCCCCTCTCTCCTCCCCTGTTAGCTTCTATACGCATACATACATACGATAAGAAATCTGGGGGGGGGGTTACCCCTTACCCCCCCCCCCCCCAGTTCCAACACCCATGTGTACTGTATAATATTGTATTGCATTATGTTATATTATATCACTAGCGACTTGCCTGGCACAAATGACGGGGCAATAATAATAAATAAAAAAGTTTGAAGCCATGGCAATGCTGTTTGCCACACAATGTGATGCTTTTTGTACTCTGAGGACCTTCGGCGCTCATTGTGAGCCTCTTCCCTCGTGTCCTTCATGTTTCGTGCTTTGCAACGATCAATCTTTGGTGCTCATCGTAAAGACAGATATATAAGTACAGTGTTAAATATATAATTTTTTTTGTGCAGTGTAAATTAAAAAATGTATTCAGGTCTCAGAGCATAATAAAGTGATTTAGATTTGTAACTGCATTGAGAGCGCTATCGCTGGCAGCCAATGAGCAGTAATCCAGATATATAACTGCAGAGTAAAAAGTAAAACATTTTAGTGTAGTGTAAAGTCTACATTTTTATTTTCCATTACTAATTAATACTTATTAAATGAATGCACGATAATAACTATTGTGAATGAACAAATGTATTAGGAAGTTCGAAGAGTTAATGTATGTAAAGTAACCGCAGTGTAAAATATGCTATTAAGCGTATTTTTTTTATATATTTTTTTTTTATAATAATGAATTAATTAATTACTAAAATACTTTACCTATTTGTAATTAATATATCCAGTGTTCAATAACCTGAAGAGCTAACAATCAGTTTTGATTTTCCTGCAGCTTAAAGTGTACATTTGGACTGTTGGTGACCCGAGGTGTAATTGTCAGCAATGTGCGCAGTGCACGAGGGGAAACCGCTTGTATAGTCGTGTAACGCGCCATTTTAGATTTGTAATGTTATTAGTTGCAAGTTAGTGTTGTAAAATGGCGGTGATTGTGTATGTGTTACGCGGCTCGCCAGCAGTTTCCATTATTTATAATAGTGTATTTTGTACCTCGTCCGTTCCTATGTAAAAGTCGTACATGGCTGGCGATGTTTTGCGCGGTTTGGGGTCGTGTAGCCTCGTTTTCATTTTTTCCGGACGCTATTTTTTTTGTCGCTTAGCCGATTTACAAGTGCCAACTGGGGAAGACGTTACAGATATCACATATATAGTTGTGAGCAGGCGGGTTGTTGCTAACGCTGCGGGCTTGCGAAGCGAGGGCCAGAGTTGCTGGCAAGGAGCGCCGAAGGCTCCCACGTCGGCTGCAATGAGCCGCAGGCGGGACTTACACCATCAAATTTACGGACTTACCATCCAAAAATACGGGACTTAGAAAAAAAAACATTACGAGCTCACAAAAATACGACCTTAACGCCCGAACCGCACTCACTTAAAAACATTAAAAACACAATAAATACACACAACAAACACATAAAAAGCTTACCCACAGCAAGGCGGGCACCGAGGACCTCTGCAAGTGAAGTTACACCTCCATTTAAGTCCAAATTCATGAGCTTAGACACCCAAAAATCACCTAAGTGAGAGAAAAAATGGCCCTTGAAAAAAAGAAAACGAGGCTACAGGACCCTAAACACGCAAAACACATACGGATTTTCCTAAAAAGCCGTACGAGGTAAAGATACACTATTAACAAGGACGCTAAATCATCCACACCCGCGTACCACATACACATTCCCCGCCATTTTAAAACACTAACTTACACAATGCGGAAGTACCCAGCTACCCTAACGGCTTCTCCTCGCGCACGCAGCCTATTTACACTACACACTGCACACATTGCTGACACTTACACAGCAGCTCCACAGCACTGAAAACCTACATTGTATGCTGCAGGAACATGAAAACAGATTGTCAGCTCTTCAGCACAATGCTTCCTGCATATATTACTTACAAATAGGTAAAGTATATTCATTTAGTAATTATTTCATTAGCATACAAAAATACAAATACACAAAAAAAAACATTATCACATTAAACATAAAAGCCATTCACTGCGCGCCTCACAACGAGCGCCAACGCTGCTCATAGCATACAAAGCCTGGCAATAAGCGCAAAAAACACATCACCGCCGACCAAAGAATAACAGCAAAAGCGCCTATCAGAAAAAAAATACAACCAACAGCCTCGCAATGAGCGCCGAAGGATCTCCGACCGCCAACAGAATGAATGTCTCGTCCAAACCATTACCTGCCTTAGAATCTTATTGCCGCCATTTTTTGATGGGCAAGTCGCTAGTAAATATATAAAGATCAAGATAATAAAAGTATCAGGAAATGTAACACAAAGATGCACGCGAGTCTGAATAATACGACAAATACGGATTTTTGTCATAAGTGATATGATCGCAGTATTGGATCATAAACCCTAAACACTGGAATCTGTTACATACAATTTACTGATGATGTCATTAATGGGCTTCAAGGGGGGGATCTCTTTTCATACTTTTTGAGCGGTGCAAATCCAACATACGCAGTGCGGAAACACCACATCTGTGGGACACACACAAAGGGGTTCACTTTGGGAGAAAAAAACAAACAAATATGAAATATTTAATAATCATATTTTGATGTTACCAACAGATAAGGAAACGAAACTGAGGTTATTATATTTAATTGTAGCAAGCCTGGGAGTACTGGGAGTAATAATACTGCAGCAGGAGGTCAGGACTAATGTCACCTATAGACCCCCAGACAGATAAAGGTCAGTACTAATGTCCCTCTATAGACCCCCAGTCAGATAAAGGTCAGTACTAATGTCACCTATAGACCCCCAGTCATATAAAGGTCAGTACTAATGTCACCTATAGACCCCCAGTCATATAAAGGTCAGTACTAATGTCCCTCTATAGACACCCAGTCAGATAAAGGTCATTACTAATGTCCCTCTATAGACACCCAGTCAGATAAAGGTCAGTACTAATGTCCCTCTATAGACACCCAGTCAGATAAAGGTCATTACTAATGTCCCTCTATAGACACCCAGTCAGATAAAGGTCAGTACTAATGTCCCTCTATAGACCCCCAGTCATATAAAGGTCATTACTAATGTCCCTCTATAGACACCCAGTCAGATAAAGGTCAGTACTAATGTCACCTATAGACTCCCAGTCAGATAAAGGTCAGTACTAATGTCACCTATAGACTCCCAGTCATATAAAGGTCAGTACTAATGTCACTCTATAGACACCCAGTCAGATAAAGGTCAGTACTAATGTCACTCTATAGACACCCAGTCAGATAAAGGTCAGTACTAATGTCCCTCTATAGACACCCAGTCAGCTAAAAGTCAGTACTAATGTCCCTCTATAGACACCCAGTCAGATAAAGGTCAGTACTAATGTCCCTCTATAGACACCCAGTCATAAAAAGGTCAGTACTAATGTCACCTATAGACTCCCAGTCATATAAAGGTCAGTACTAATGTCCCTCTATAGACACCCAGTCAGATAAAGGTCAGTACTAATGTCCCTCTATAGACCCCCAGTCAGATAAAGGTCATTACTAATGTCCCTCTATAGACACCCAGTCATAAAAAGGTCAGTACTAATGTCACCTATAGACTCCCAGTCATATAAAGGTCAGTACTAATGTCACTCTATAGACACCCAGTCAGATAAAGGTCATTACTAATGTCCCTCTATAGACACCCAGTCAGATAAAGGTCAGTACTAATGTCACCTATAGACCCCCAGTCATATAAAGGTCAGTACTAATGTCACCTATAGACCCCCAGTCATATAAAGGTCAGTACTAATGTCCCTCTATAGACACCCAGTCAGATAAAGGTCATTACTAATGTCCCTATATAGACACCCAGTCAGATAAAGGTCAGTACTAATGTCCCTCTATTGACCCCCAGTCATATAAAGGTCATTACTAATGTCCCTCTATAGACACCCAGTCAGATAAAGGTCAGTACTAATGTCCCTCTATAGACACCCAGTCAGATAAAGGTCAGTACTAATGTCACTCTATAGACAACCAGTCAGATAACGGTCAGTACTAATGTCACTCTATAGACACCCAGTCAGATAAAGGTCAGTACTAATGTCCCTCTATAGACACCCAGTCAGCTAAAGGTCAGTACTAATGTCCCTCTATAGACACCCAGTCAGCTAAAGGTCAGTACTAATGTCCCTCTATAGACACCCAGTCAGATAAAGGTCAGTACTAATGTCCCTCTATAGACACCCAGTCAGATAAAGGTCATTACTAATGTCCCTCTATAGACACCCAGTCAGATAAAGGTCATTACTAATGTCCCTCTATAAACCCCCAGTCATATAAAGGTCATTACTAATGTCCCTCTATAGACACCCAGTCAGATAAAGGTCAGTACTAATGTCACCTAAAGACCCCCAGTCATATAAAGGTCAGTACTAATGTCACTCTATAGACACCCAGTCAGATAAAGGTCAGTACTAATGTCACCTATAGCCCCCTAGTCATGTAAGGTGTAACCCTTACACTACCTGATCGATACAACATCATACCTGATGTTTTAAAGCACGTTATTCCAAACAATTTAGGAATGTTAGGTAATTTATGCCCTTTATGGCTTAAAACCAGACTCTGTATCAACTATGTAATTTTCAGTGGGAGTTTTGCCATGGATCCCCACCGGCATGCCACAGTCCAGTTGTTAGACCCCTTGAAACAACTTTCCCATCACTATTGTGGCCAGAAAGAGTCCCTGTGGGTTTTAAAATTCGCCTGCCCATTGAAGTCTATGGCGGTTTGCCGATGTTCGCCGGTTCGCAAACATTTGCGGAGGTTCGCGTTCGCGGTTTGCGAACCGAAAATTTTAGGTTCGCGACATCACTACTCATCTTTGCTTGCTTGATGTATCTGTGATTCATATCTCATATATCGTGCATGAAGTTTAACTACTTGGGTCTTCCAGCTGTAGATCATGGTCAGTTTATCTCACCATCACATTAGGGAATTAAAAAAAAAAAATGGATATCATTTTGAATAAAATAAATAACATACAAGATTATGTCAGTTTACTAGAATATGTAGGGTATTGATCAAGGGAATAATCTTATCATGAATGTGTTGAAGACTAGTCTCACAAGGCCCTGGCCTGTCTCAGCACTGCTGTGGAATAATCAACAACAAAAAATCTGAAGTGTTCAATCTGAGGGTAAATAATACTAAAGTAGGCTTGTTCAATATCATAGTAACCTAATCAGAGAGCAAAACTCTTAGTTCATCTGTGCCCTTAATGGGGAGAAATATCCTGTAGTATATAAGTCTGGTAAAACAGAGGGCTGATCCACGCAGAGTACCAGGAAATTCTACGCTGAACAAGAGAAACAGCAATCCCCAGGTCAAATCTGGGTAGGGGGAAACAGCATGTAGTATAAAAATACCACACAACTGTTTCTCTACACATAAACACACACAATGAAAAAATCTGGATGGCTTGTCCCCCTCGTCCCCTCCAGTTCCTACACCCATGCCTCAGGTGTACATTTTGGCCTTAGTTGAGCTTAGTCAGTATGGTGTACTCCCTAAGGCACAGTGAGATAGAGTTCATGTACTTGTTAGACTACGCCCCAAAAGTAATTTGCATAAGCAACAACAGAAAACAGAGGTGCTCAATCTGAGAATGAACAGTGATTCAATAGTGTTCTTGTTCTATAGACACAGTAACCTACTCAGAGAGCAACACTCTTTTAGCTCACTTTAGCCCTTCACAGGGAGAAATATCCTGAATTATATCAGTCTGGTCTCACACATGATTCATTCCTAAAATACTAGGCAATTCTACCCTGAACAGGAGTGCTGTGGAATATGCACAGAAATGTCCATATGCAGAGACACTGGCACTTTCTGACTTACTGTATACTTACATGGACTCATCCATATACATTTAGGATTTTCTATATAGGCATCTGGTAAGTTTGTATTTGGAAATAACAAGAGGAAAGGGTGAGTAGTAATTTGGTCATTGGCAGGGCAGCATAAAGCCTAAAAGAAGGAATTTTCCCCTATTGAGACAGTTGACAATGTTTCAGTGGGGTCTTTTTTATTTGCTGTCCTCCATATCAATTCACAATTCACATAATACAAAGTTACATATTAAGCTCTTATAAGAGTATGGGCACCTTACCTTCTGTACCTATATGTTTACTTTTTCCTATTTGTCTTATATGTTCACAGTATGCTCTGTACTTAGCACTACTAAATATATTGACATTTACAAATAAGAATAATAAAAAAAACTGCTGTTGGTGAATCAGTAGCTTTATTTCTAAATCAATTACTGCTTAAAATTTCATAAAATGAACAAAAAAAAAAACCTTAATTTTGTGCCCTAAGTTTTTATCAAAATATATCAAGTCTTTGAAGTTAATTAATAACATTTATTCATTTAAATAGTATTTAAACATACACAGTATACATTTGTGTCTCTAAAAGACCCCACAATACAAAACCTATTTAAGAATCATCACTTCTGAAATTTATATAAATAAACTCAAAATGGGCATCATAAAGTTTTTAAGCACAAACTGACCCATGCAGGTATTAAGATCATTAGACTTATAAAATGTAAAGGGATCCTTTGGTTTCCTGTATCACCATAGATATAGTATGTTGCTATGTAAATTTATTTGCAAATTTTGGATTATACGCAAGTGGTGGTTCTCCATTGCCATCCTCTATATGTGACTACTACAGAACCATCAGTACACTAAGCATTCTTTACCTGGTAGATATTTAAGTTGTCAAATAGTGGGGCTATTTGTATTTGAGAGGGCACCTCCTCTACAAATTATAGTGTAATGGCTATCTGTTTGGACAAGTTCATGAGAAAGAGCACACAATTGTATGTTAAAATTATCTTGTATTACTTACCCTAATAACAGCTTCAAAACCTAAAGTTTAAATACAATACAAGTTGATCCACCCACTGGCTGTTGCATGAGTAATAACACATTACTGAGTTCCTGTGCTTGCTGTGTGATTCTCTATGGAGGAAGGCTATGAAAGAAAGCATGGACTCAGGTTACCATGGACTCAGGTTACACTGCACTTACCAGTCAAACCATAGCTGACCTGTTTTTTTAGATTTAAGTATTAACTTGTCTACATTGCTCAATTTCCAGAGATGGAAGAGAGCAGAAACCTAGATTTTCTGCTGTAAGAAAAAGTTAAATCCATTACAAGGTGATGTTTCTGTCACAAACCAGGGGAGGCTGATCTACTTTACACCCAAAAAGTCTGCCTTTGAGTGCAAGATTTCTCCCTCAGGATCATGAGGGGAGGGCTTCTCAGTTCTTACAGGTCATATAAGGATCATCAGCAGAAAAAACAGGAACACAGAATGAGATGGATTAGCATAATCTGCTCTACAGTGGGCTTGAAAGGGTCAAGTAGACCAATACTATCCACAGATTTAATCCGGTTATTCAATTCCTTTTTGCAGAATAGCAGGTGAGTTTCACGATATAGAGTGATTATACCCTAGTAAAAAAATAAAACATACACCTCTAAATAAAACATATAATTTATATGTGTCCCAGATCGAGTACCGTCTTTATTCCTTGGGTCTCATTTTTATACATATCTTCCACAAAAAATAATGGTTTATTTACAGTGGCGTAAATAATTTACAGTGGCGCCCCCCCCCCCCCCCAAACTCTGCTCTCTACATTTAGACATAAAGGGTCTAGATGTATCCAGGAAGTCACATCCATACACTGTATGCTTTTACCATTTTACTGTACAATGCTGCATATAGTCACCAGGGCTATGGACACACATACACATACTGACACAGATAATCATACTGGCGCGCACACAGAGACGCGCGCGCACACAGAGACGCGCGCGCACACAGAGACGCGCGCGCACACAGAGACGCGCGCGCACACAGAGACGCGCGCGCACAGAGACGCGCGCACACAGAGACGCGCGCGCACACAGAGACGCGCGCGCACACAGAGACGCGCGCACACACAGAGACGCGCGCGCACACAGAGACGCGCGCGCACACACACGCAAATACTGACACACACAGACGCGCACACACACACACACGCAAATACTGACACACAGACGCGCACACACACACACGTAAATACTGCCGCACTCATACTGCTGCACTCATACTGTTGCACTCATACTGCCGCACTCATACTGCCGCAAATACTGAGGCATATACTGACACCCTCATACTGACGCAAATACTGAGGCATATGCTGACACACTCATACTGACGCAAATACTGAGGTATATGCTGACACACTCATACTGACGCAAATACTGAGGCATATGCTGACACACTCATACTGACGCAAATACTGAGGCATATGCTGACTCACTCATACTGATGCAAATACTGAGGCATATACTGACACACTCATACTGACGCAAATACTGAGGCATATACTGACGCACTCATACTGAGGCCTATACTGACGCACTCATACTGAGGCATATACTGACGCACTCATACTGAGGCATAAACTGACGCACTCATACTGAGGCATAAACTGACGCACTCATACTGAGGCATAAACTGACGCACTCATACTGAGGCATAAACTGACGCACTCATACTGAGGCATAAACTGACGCACTCATACTGAGGCATATACTGACGCACATACTGAGGCATATACTGACACACTCATACTGACGCAAATACTGAGGCATATACTGACACACTCATACTGAGGCATATACTGACACACTCATACTGAGGCATATACTGACACACTCATACTGAGGCAAATACTGAGGCATATACTGACACACTCATACTGAGGCATATACTGACACACTCATACTGACGCAAATACTGAGGCATATACTGACACACTCATACTGACGCAAATACTGAGGCACATACTGACGCAAATAGACACACATATACTGACACACATATACTGACACACTCATACTGATGCAAATAGACACAGAGACACGCGCGCACAGGGACTTGCGCGCACAGGGACACGCGCGCACAGGCACACACACTGGCGCACACACAGAGATACACACTTAAAATAATTTATTTAAACAGCACAGCATGGGCTCTTTACCTTGACAGCTCCTTGTGGTTGGTGCATTTCCCTCCACTCTGCCTCTGCTTTGCTTTACTGCAGGAAGTGGAACATGGGAGAGAATGGGGCAGAGCTACGTGTGGGAATAGGGCTGTTTTTTTTTTGCTTACAATTGTATTTTCTAATTGCAAATGACACACATGGATCATAGATATGGCCATGCAGCCTTATTAAATTGCGATTCGGTACATTTTAAAGGTTTTTTTTTAAGCACATAGTGTACTTTTTTTAAAGAAGTTTTTAGTTAGTGAAGACCTTGCTTTTGGATAGAATTTCCCTAACTAAAAACTTCTGTAAAAAAAATATGTTGTGTGCTTATATAAAGCCCTTTAAAATTTACCGAACTGCAATTTAATAAGGCTGATGGTGTTTAATAGTCCATTCTCCAGCAGCAGTCACATACAAACTAAGTTCACCATGCAACAGATGCACAAGCCTTTGAGCTGTGCGGCTTGATGCACAAGCTTCACCTCCGTTATACTGTGTGTCCTTGCACACTGTGCAGCTGCAGACAGCTCCTGCTGCCCCCTACCAACCCGACGCTCGGGGCGCTCTGAGCCCTCCACCCCCCCTCCAAGCTACACTAGTGTTCATGTATATAGGCCAGCCCTTAACCAATCAACAAGCAGCTTGGTGAGTGCTAATTGGTGGGAAGTATATGAGCAGAAAGAGGCTATAGTAATTGCGGCAGTGGTGCCAAAATATCTACTTCTCCCAGCCAGGTGTCAGCTTATCTCCACATCAAATTGTCAGGCTTTTCATATATCATCTGGGCTCTCCAGGGGGTTTAGATGGTGTCTCCACTGGGCAAGTTAGCTGTCTTGGAAACCAAGAAATGAGGGTAAGGGGATAGGAAGCCAGCCAGGCTTCCAGGGAGTGCATGATGGCCTGTGGCTGATTACCGACCAATCACATACAATGTAGTTTTTTACCACAAGACAATGTTATTTATGTCACTTATAGATACATAGTAGTTACATAGTAATTAAGGTTGAAAAAAAAGACTTTCAGTCCATCAAGTTCAACCTATTAAGATTTTTACTGATCTGCAATATGCAGATTAGTTATTAATTAATTAGTTGTTAATTAATTGTTAATTAATTATTAATCAAAAAGTTTGTTATTATTAATTAATCCAGAGGAAGGCAAACAGAAAAAAAACCCAAAGGGAAAAAAAATTATTCCTTCCTGAACCCAGATACTGGCGATTGGATTTCTCCCTGGATCAATGCTCTCTCTCTAATTATCGAGGACAACCCTGAATTCCCTTTTTAATTAGAAATAAATCCAGTCCCCTTTTAAAGTTATCTATCAAATCCACTGTCACAACTTCCTCTGGTGGGGAATTCCACAGATTAACCACCCCTTACTGTGAAGAACCCTTTTCTTTGTTTAAGGTGAAATCTTTTTACATCTAACCTCAAGGCATGTTAACAACCTATAGGCACAAAAAGCTCCCTTGACAAATCTTTATACTGACCCTGGATGTATTTATATAATGTAATCATATCTCCTCTTAGATGCTTTTTTTCTAGGGAAAATAAGCTTCATTTGGTTAGTCTTTCTTCATAACGTAGTCCCACCATTCCCCTAATTAGTATTATTGCCCTCCTCTGTACCTTTTACAGCACTAAAATATCCCTTTTATGAACCGGTGCTCAAATTTGTACTCCATATTCCAAATGAGGGCGTACTAGAGATTTGTATAGTGGCAGAATTATATTTGCTTCCCTTGCTTCTATACCCTTATTGATACATGCTAATATTTTATTTGCCTTTGCATCTGCTGCTTGGCTTTGAGCACTGTTACCTAGGTGGATATCCACAAGCACTCCCAAATCCCTTTCAATATCTGATACCCCTATATTTGCTCCATTAAGATTATAAATTGCATGGCTATTTTTCCTTCCCAGATGCATAACTTTAGATTTATTCATATTAAATTTCATCTGCCATTTAGATGCCCATTGCTCAATTTTATGTAAATCAATTTGGAGGGAAAGCACATCATTATCTGATTTCATTACCTTGCACAACTTTGTGTCATCAGCGAAAATGGAGACACTTCTTTCCAGTCCCACCTCTAAGTTATTAATAAATATGTTAAAAAGGAAAGGACCTAATACTAATACTGAACACTGGGGAACCCCACTTACCTCATTACTCCTATCAGAGTATGTTCCATTTAAAGCAACTATTGCTTCCTATCTTTTAGCTAGCTCTCAATCCATGAGCAGATATTTACTGCAATTCCTGTATCCCTTAGTTTGCACAATAATCTCCCATGTGGCACTGTATCAAAAGCCTTTGCAAACTCCCAAAAGACTTATAAAGTAATTGACCTATTGACTTTTGTCTATTGAAAAAAGTGTTTCAATTGTTGTCTCACAACCTATTTAACTATGCTTGATGTCTAAATTAGTGGTACAGACAGTCCCATTGAAGTTTATGAAGCCTATGTATGAAATACACTTCAAAACACATTATACATTTAAGAACAATGACATTAGAGGGGAAAAGAAGGAATTGGTTTCTAGTGTTCTAGACACTTAGGGGAATAGCCTTAATGGCATTCTGGAGACAAGGAAGGCCAATTTTTAAACATTTCATCCAGAGGAATCAGAACCACTGATTTTAGTCTTTTAGGACAACTTAGATCATTGTTCGAACAACCTGGAAGAAAAGTCTTCTGATCTTCTCATGTACTTTTAGGCCCTGACGGGCAGTTGGTTGTGGGGGTTAAGGGAGTCCTACCCTGCCTCCAAAAAAGCGGGATGTGACAGAAGTCCTGAAGGGAAACTACCCGTTCTTCCTGAATTTTTTTTTTGACAAGCCACAATTCAAAATAAAGCAAACCAAACATAATTGCATAAGTAAATACAAGTATTAATCATAGAGGATTCAGTTTATAGAAACTGACCTTATATAAACATATAAGTTGTTTTACCCCCCCAAAAAAAAAAACAGGAGAAAATATACAAAACGCAAATATAAATATAACAAGAAAGCGTTCTTAATTCAATGATATTACTTATGGATGAGATATAGGTTGCTTTGGCAAAATATCAGCATTAATTGGAAAGCCATAATATGCAAGGACATTGATATAATAAGTTGGTTTTCTTTATTCATTGATATTCCTCTATCTACTATTTGAATAGACAAAAAATATATTAGGTATGATATCTTGAGATCAGTTGTCAAAACTGATGGGAAGACAAACCTATATACCCTATATATATATTAGCTACAATGGATGTAAATGTATGAATGTTTTTTCCTGGCAATAAAAATATTTGATGTAATGTAATGCTATAAAGGGAAATGCTTTAAATATCTAGTTCCTTATAACGTGCACAGAACACAGTAAAATAAGGTTTAAGGATTAGAGATGTCGTGGACAGTTCACCAGCGGACTATTCGCGGCGATTTTGGCACGTTCGCGCTCGCATCGGATGGCGAACACATGCGCTTTTGGGTTTGCCGCCTATTCTTTATCATTGAGGAAACTTTGACCCTGCACCTCACAGTCAGCAGACACATTCCAGCCAATCAGCAGCATACACTCCCTTCCAGGGCCTTCCATCTGAAGGACAGCATACATTTTAGAATCATTCTGAAGCTGCATTCGTTGTGAGAGGTCAGATAGTGTAGCTGCTGGAGATTTAATAGGGAAATAGATAGCCAGGCTGTGTATTTACCTTCCACTACAGACCTGAAGGACTCATCTGATATCTGCTGCAAGGACAGCTGTGGTGTATCACCAAATTAATATATACATATTACATAAGGTTCGTCTACATTAAAAGGTATTTATTAAAAGGCAACAACACAATACTATAAATGTATCATAAACACATCTACCTATATAGTAATCCCCTTCCCCACACGCTTGATCTCACCCACGGTTAGGCCATCACCATCACATCCACCAAGGAAGAACAGGAAGCAACAGGGCGATTTCCTGCCTGGCCTCATGTTATATACCCTTAGTTGAGATGATGTGATTTACATCACATCCTGTCCATGCATCACTTCCTCCAGCAATTGTGGGAGGGAAGCAAAGACTCCCAGCCCTCCCACCTAGACCTGCCCAAGGAGGTCCCGAAAGGAAGATAAACCACCATGCAAGGAAGACAAGTTACCACATTCCCTCACTTTTTCTTCTTCTATGTTGCTCAGTTTTCTAGTTATCCCTCTAGTACAGGAGAACCTAGTGGGAGCAAAAACCTGATATACAGGAGAAATTCAACCCACCGTCCCTCCGGAATAGTTCCCTCAGCGACATAAGTTCTTCTGTACTTTCCTATGGCTGTCAATCCACATATTACACAAAAACAGAACATATAGAATTTAGGTGAGAGTGTGTGATACATGTTTATGTATGTGCAATGTAAAACTTTAATGAAGAATGTATGAGAGAGAGAAAGAAGAGGAAAAAGACAAAACATTATTATATATCCTCCTTGCAAGTTTCTTCCTCATTTGTTTCATTGCCACACAAAAGCATATTATTATAATTGTCGTTAATACTTGAATGAACATTAGTACCAGCGACAGTGTTCGTAGGACTAGATGTGTCTCTGCATTGGTAAGAATTCCCCACCAGGGATGCTCAACGTTTTTTGTAGTAATTTCTATTTCCTTTTTCTGTTGTTCCAGCAGTAAGCTGATGGGATGTAGTTGTTGTTTGGTACGTTTTACTAACTCATGAAGTTCCAAGGTAAGCTTTGGAATTGGGGGAAAAAGCTTCATTGTCAAATTTGTCCAATCTGCATTTGCAGTAAAATTGCTTGATGGAAATAGTGTATGAGTTCCTACATGTATAGTAGTGGTTACCATGATACAAGACCCTTCTTCCACCAAACATATTTCATCAACTGTCCTATATTCAGAGTGGCGGATAAAGCATGCAATGTCCCCTATGCGGATCACCTCTTGCACCAGGTTTTCTTTTATCAACTGCACCCAGCCATACTCCTCAGCTCCTTTCTCCTAAACACAACTGCACAGCCATCGGTGTTGAGATTTCCTGCAACAGCTTTCATCCATCTCCAATCCTGTAATAGTGGCCAGTCTTTTTGATGGGAAGTGTTGCTTTTCACTTAATGTGCCAATGCTATGTATAAAGTTCAGTTGCTCTGCCTGCCCCTCCCAACGGGGAATTGCCAGGATTAGTCCTATTGTCCCAGATTGTAGTCCATGTGGCATCCATTGATCTGGGCCTTCAATATAGCTGTATTTAAGATTGTCCTTAGTGATGTCCACTCCTTTTCTTTTCAATGACGTGATAATCCTTGTTGCATTGATTTGTCTTGCCCACTTGTTTTCCTGGATGTCTTTAATAGTTTCCTTTAAATCTGCCAACAGCTTTCCTCCAATCATAGAACAGAAAATGGCAGTTCCCACTATTTCATTCTTAATGCTGTTAGCAATGGAAGCAATATTTTCCTCAACTAGATGCAGGTTGTTGGCAATGGTGTGTAACCCAAAAAGCCCTTTTTAGGGCTAGAACATCATTTATTTTATTTTATAATTTTTTTCAGTGTAATCTTATTGCATATGCCTGCCTGCCAGCGTGTGTGTGTGACAGGCTAACACCTAACAGCTTATATTGTGCTTATTTTCACTACTCATACCTGGTATTGTACCATACATTGAAAACAACCATTTTTTTCCTGTAATCTAATTTCAGTTGCCTGCCTGTGTCAGGCTCATAGCTTATATTCTGCTCAGTGAAATAAGACAACACTTTTTTGACTGTAATAGATTGAATAGCAATTGCCTGCCTACAGGCGTGTGTGTGAAGCTTATTCCATCTACTCTGCCAAATTTTGCCAGTGCACAGTGATACGTCATATCTGGTGCAACCGTAGTGTACAGTGACATAAAACAACCCTTTTTTGACTGTAATCGATTGAATATCAGTTGCCTGCCAACAGGCGTGTGTGTGAGGCCGAAAGCGCCTACTCTGCCAACTTTTGCCAGTGCACAGTGACACTCATATCTGGTGGCACCTTAGATTGCACGCGCAGTGCTCCAAATTTGAAGTGGGAGGACCGACCAAGCATCTTTTTCCATCTCCTGTTCCAAAAATCCATGCCATATACACGTCCCCTGATAGGGGCCGTAACAGGTATCAAACTGATAGGAATAAATAGTACAACTTAATACACCACTCCTATCTGATGGCACATTACATTGCACGTGCAGTGCCCCAAATTTGTAGTAGGAGGTCCGACCAAGCATCTTTTTCCATCTCCCTGTTCCAAAAATCAATGCCATATACATGTCCCCTAATAGTGGACGTAACAGGGATTAAACCTATAGGAATAGTACTACTTAACAGTACACACCTTAAAATAACGCAGACAGAGGCAATGTAGAGAGAGGAGTCTGAAGAAGAGGAGGAAGGTGGCTTTGAGGAGGTGGAAGACCAAACACAGCAGGCGTCCCAGGGGGCTTGTTGTCACCTTTCGGGGACCCTTGGTTGCTGGGTGCAGGAAGAGACCTTCAATGACATCAGTGAGGACAAGGAACGGGACATGGCTAGCTTGGTATCCAACCTTGTGCAAATGGGGAGTTTGCGGTTGTGCAAAGGGACTGTTTGCGGTTGTTTGCGGTGCATTAAATGGGGAGATTGGTCTGTTACTGTGAAGCAGGTGTAACCCTTACACTACCTGATCGATACAACATCATACCTGATATTTTAAAGCATGTTATTCCAAACAATTTAGGAATGTTCGGTGATTTATGCCCTTTATGGCTTAAAACCAGACTCTGCATCAACTATGTAATTTTCCGTGGGAGTTTTGCCATGGATCCCCCTCCGGCATGCCACAGTCCAGGTGTTAGTCCCCTTGAAACAACATTCCCATCACAATTGTGGCCAGAAAGAGTCACTCTGGGTTTTGAAATTCGCCTGCCCATTGAAGTCTATGGCGGTTTGCCGGGTTCACCCGTTCGAACATTTTGATGAAGTTCGCGTCCGCGATTCGAGAACCGAAAATTTGATGTTCGCGATATTACTATTATTATTATTATCACTAGCGAATTGCCCGTCAAAAAATGAAGGCAATGTTATTGTAACTGAGCTAATGTTGTTTTGTGTGTAATAGTAAACATGTAATAAATTAATAAATTAATATACTTTACCTATTAGGAAGCATTGTGTTGAAGAGCTGTGAACCTTGTTTGATGTTGGTGCAGCATTAGTGTTGTGGAGCTGCTCTATAAGCGTGGTGAATGTGTGCAGTGTAATACTGTGCGTGCGCGAGGCTAAACCGTTAGCGTAGTGGTGTACTTCCGCATTTGCATAAAATGGCGGTTTCTATATGTTGTCCGTCTTAGCGGATTTTCCGTTGGTGCCTCGTAGTGGTTTTCGATTTCCGTGTGGTGTTTTGCGAGTGTGTTGTGGTGTTTTACGTGTGGAGAGTGCTGTAGCCTCGTTTTCGTTTTGTCCGTCGTCCATTTTTTTTATCGCTTAGCGATTTTCTTTGTGTGTAAAGTGTTTTATTTGTATTTAAATGAAGGTGTAACTTGTTTTTTGGAGGCGCTGTATGGTTCCTCTTGCTGTAGGTAAGCTTTTTATGTGTGTGTTGTGTGTATTTATTGTGTTGTAAATGTTTGTATGTCGGCGTGTTGCGTCCGATGTTTGCGAGGTCGTAATGTGTCGTAACGTGTCTCGTATGGTGTTTGCGTGTGTAGCCTTGTTTTTGTTTTGTTCGGCGGCCATTGTTTCTCTCGCTTAGCAAATATTTTCGTGTGTAAACTCTTTTTTTTTGAGTGAAATGAAGGTGTAAGTTGCATTTTTGAGGTCCTGGATGCTACCTCTTGCTGTAGGTAAGTTTTGTATGTATGTGGTGTGTGTATGTATTGTGTTTTTAATTTTGTAATGTTCGCGAGAAGCGTCCGAGCGTTGCGAGGCCGTAATGTGTGTGAACGTGTGTCGTATGTTGTTTGCGAGTGTCGTAATGTGTGTGTCGTGCTCTTTGGGTTGCGACTTGAACTTTGCGAGGTTCGCAGTTGCTGGCATGGAGCGCCTTTGGCGCTCCATGCCAGCAACTGCGGCCCTCGCTTTGCGAGGTCCTCAGGTGCTGGCATGGAGCGCCTACGGCGCTCTATGCAGCAACTGAGGCCCTCGCTTTCGCGAGGGTCCTTAGTTGCTGGCAAGGAGCGCCTTCGGCGCTCCATGCCAGCAACTGAGACCCTCGCCCAGTGCCCTCACTTGGCGAGGGCCGCGACTCGCGTAGCGAGCCCGCAGCGTTAGCAACAACTCGTACGCTCACGACTATATATGTGATTATCTTTATTTATATCGCTCCAACATATTCCATAGCGCTGTACAGGGGTTTAGTACAGGCTAATAAACAAACTTAACACCTTAAAGAATGGAGGGCCCTATTTTTGAGCATATAATCAAATGTACATAGTGCTTGTTTCCAAGACACGGACACACAAATGAAAACTCGCAAACTTACAATCTAAAGGTTTAGGTGTGATACAAGAGGGTGACAAATACAAAATGGCAACGTGAATGCAATTTGTTTAGTCAACTGGAGGGGTCTGTGAGCTGTACTGTAGATTGTGGGTGGGAGTGTTATTAAGCTGTGGAGTGTGCAGTTGTAATTATAAAGGCTGAAGTTGATATGATTTTTTAAATAGGTGTGTTTTTAATAATTTTTGAAAGGTTTTGAGGCAGGAAGTTAATCTAATGGAGCGAGGCAAGGAGTTCCAAATAGTAGGGGCTGCACGAGAAAGGTCCTGAAGACGGGAGTGAGAGGAGGTGATGAGAGAGGAGGAAATAAGAAGGTCGTTAGCAGAACAAAGGGGGCAGTTGGGAGAGTATTTTGAAACAAGAGCAGAGATATAAGGGGGTTCACTGTAGTTGAGGGCTTTATATGTTAGGGTCATGATTTTAAATGTGATTCGGGAAGCTATGGGAAGCCAGTGGAGTGATTGACAGAGAGGAGCTGCAGACACTGAGCGTTTGGTATTGAAGATGAGTCTAGCGGAGGCGTTAATTATGGATTGGAGGGGAGACAGACGAGAGATGGGGAGGCCAGCAAGAAGGGAATTGCAGTAGTCGAGTCGAGACATGATGAGAGAGTGTATTAGAATTTTAGCTGTGTCTTGTGTAAGATAATGACGAATTTTGGAGATGTTTTTTAGGTGAAACTGACAAGATTTAGTTATCGATTGGATGTGAGGAATAAAAGAGAGGGTGGGATCCAGTAGAAACCCAAAGACAACGGGCGTGGGAGGTGGGAGTGATGATGGTGTTGTCAACAGTGAGAAATATTTGAGGAGTGGCAGCTGTAGTAGAGGGTGGAAAGATTAGTAGTTCAGTCTTAGACATGTTGAGTTTGAGTTGACAGGTAGACATCCAGGAGGATATGCTAGAGAGTCAGTTGGAAACTTGAGCTAAAAGAGAGGGGGATAGATCGGGAGCTGAGAGGTAGATTTTAGTATCATCTGCATAGAGATGATACTGAAATCCAAATGATTTTATGAGGGTGCCAAGGGAGGAGGTGTATATGGAGAAGAGGAGGCGGCCTCGGACAGAACCATGGGGAACGCCAACTGACAGAGGGAGAGGTGAAGAAGAGGTGCCAGAGAAGGAGACGCTAAATGTACGATCTTTTAGATAGGATGTGTACCATAAAAGAGCTGTGCCCTGGATGCCAAATGAACGGAGAGTTTGGATTAGAAGAGGGTGGTCAACTGTGTCAAAGGCAGCAGAGAGGTCCAGAGAAATAGAATAGAGAAGTTACCCTTCGATTTGGCAGTTAGCAAGTCATTGGTGACTTTTGTGAGGGCTGTTTCTGTTGAGTGTTGGACACGGAAACCAGATTGGAAGGGGTCAAGAAGGGAATTTGAAGAAATAAATTGAGTGAGGCGATTGTAAACAAGCCGCTCAAGCAGTTTAGAAGGAAGGGGAAGTAGTGAGATAGGGCGGTAGTTGGAGGCAGAAGCTGGGTCAAATGAGGGCTTCTTGAGAATGGGTGTAATTACGGCGTGTTTTAAGGAGGATGGAAACCTGCCAGTGTTTAGGGAGAGGTTGAACAGATGTGTGAGAGCTGGGATAAGTGCGGTGGATAGGGGAGGAATTAGCTGTGAAGGAATAGGATCATGTGGACATGTGGTAAGGTGAGAGGTTGATAGTAAAGTAGATACTTCATCCTCGGTAACAGGGTCAAAGGAATCCATAGTGGAGGAGGGATTGGGGAAGGGTAATGGTTGGGTGTTGTCAGCTTGTGGAAAGGATGGTGGGATAGGGCCAAGCTGGGAGGAGAGCTCATTTCGGATAGTTTCAATTTTAGTTTTAAAGTGACTCGCAGAGTCATCAGCAGTTAGACAGGAAGGGGCAGGAGGTGGGGGTGGGCAGAGAAGGGTGTTAAATGTAGCAAATAAACGTTTATGGTTGGAGGACAGGTTTGATATTAGTGATGAGAAGTAGTGTTGTTTGGCAAGATTGAGGGCAGACAAGTAGGAGCGCAAGGTAAACTTGTAGTGGAGAAAGTCTGCTGAGGTGCGAGATTTCCTCCATTGTCGTTCTGCAGTGCTTGAGCATCTCTGTAGATAGCATGTTTGTGCAGTGTGCCATGGTTGTGGATGAGAGCGAGGGCGTTTGCTTGTGATTATGGGGGCAAGAGAGTCAAGGGTGGAAGTTAGAATAGTGTTGTACTGTGAAGTGGCGGTCAGGGCAGGCAAGGGTGGTGAGGGGGCTGAGAAGGGGTTTTAGTACATTTGACAATTGTTGTGGGTTGAGTGCTTGCAGGTAGTGATGTCGCGAACATAACATTTTCGGTTCGCGAACCGCGAACGCGAATCGCCGCAAATGTTCGCGAACCCGGCGAACCGCCATAGACTTCAATGGGCAGGCGGATTTTAAAACCCCCAGGGACTCTTTCTGGCCACAATAGTGATGGAATTTTTTTTTAAGGGGACTAACACCTGGACTCTGGCATGCCGGAGGGGGATCCATGTCAAAACTCCCACGAAAATTACATAGTTGATGCAGAGTCTGGTTTTAATCCATAAAGGGCATAAATAACCTAACATCCCCCTCCATCATCATCCTCCCCTGTATCTCTTTACCCCCTCCCTCATCATCCTCCCCTGTGTCTCATCCCACCTCCCTCATAATCCTCCCCTGTGTCTCTTCCCCCCTCCATCATCATACCCCCCTGTGTCTCTTTCCCCCCTCCCTCATCTTCCTCCCCTGTGTCTCTTTTCACCCTCCCTCATCATCCTCCCCTCTGTCTCTTTTCACCCTCCCTCATCATCCTCCCCTGTGTCTCTTTCTCCCCTTCCTCATCACCCTCCCCTGTATCTCTTTACCCCTCCCTCACCATCCTCCCCTGTATCTCTTTACCCCCCTCCCTCATCATCCTCCCCTGTGTCTCTTCCCCCTCCATCATCATCCTCCCCTGTGTCTCATCCCCCCTCCCTCATCATCCTCCCACCTCCCTCATCATCCTCCCCTGTGTCTCTTTCCCCCTTCCTCATCATCTTCCCCTGTGTCTCTTCCCCCTCTCCCTCATTATCCTGCCCTGTGTCTCTTTCCCCCCTTCCTCATCACCCTCCCCTGTATCTCTTTACCCCTCCCTCATCATCCTCCCCTGTATCTCTTTACCCCCTCCCTCATCATCCTCCCCTGTGTCTCTTCCCCCCTCCATCATCATCCTCCCATGTGTCTCTTCCCCCTCCCTCATCATCTTCCCCTGTGTCTCTTCTCCCCCTCTCCCTCATCATCTTCCCCTGTGTCTCTTCCCCCCCTCCCTCATCATCCTCCCCTGTGTCTCTTTCCCCCCTTCCTCATCACCCTCCCCTGTATCTCTTTACCCCTCTTACATCATCCTCCCCTGTATCTCTTTACCCCCTCCCTCATCATCCTCCCCTGTGTCTCTTCCCCCCTCCATCATCATCCTCCCATGTGTCTCTTCCCCCTCCCTCATCATCTTCCCCTGTGTCTCTTCTCCCCCTCTCCCTCATCATCTTCCCCTGTGTCTCTTTCCCCCCTCCCTCATCACCCTCCCCTGTATCTCTTTAACCCCTCCCTCATCATCCTCCCCTGTGTCTCTTCCCCCCTCCATCATCATCCTCCCATGTGTCTCTTCCCCCTCCCTCATCATCTTCCCCTGTGTCTCTTCTCCCCCTCTCCCTCATCATCTTCCCCTGTGTCTCTTTCCCCCCTCCCTCATCACCCTCCCCTGTATCTCTTTCCCCCTCCCTCATCATCCTCCCCTGTATCTCTTTTCCCCCTCCCTCATCTTCCCCTGTGTCTCTTTCCCCCTTCCTCCTCACCCTCCCCTGTATCTCTTTCCCCCCTTCCTCATCACCCTCCCATGTATCTCTTTACCCCTCCCTCATCATCCTCCCCTGTATCTCTTTACCCCCTCCCTCATCATCCTCCCCTGTGTCTATTCCCCCCTCCCTCATCATCCTCCCACCTCCCTCATCATCCTCCCCTGTGTCTCTTTTACCCCTTCCCCATCATCTTCCCCTGTGTCTCTTCTCCCCCTCTCCCTCATCATCTTCCCCTGTGTCTCTTCCCCCCCTTCCTCATCACCCTCCCCTGTATCTCTTTACCCCTCTTACATCATCCTCCCCTGTATCTCTTTACCCCCTCCCTCATCATCCTCCCCTGTGTCTCTTCCCCCCTCCATCATCATCCTCCCATGTGTCTCTTCCCCCTCCCTCATCATCTTCCCCTGTGTCTCTTCTCCCACTCTCCCTCATCATCTTCCCCTTTGTCTCTTCCCCCCTCCATCATAATCCTCCCATGTGTCTCTTCCCCCTCCCTCATCATCTTCCCCTGTGTCTCTTCTCCCCCTCTCCCTCATCATCTTCCCCTGTGTCTCTTCCCCCCCTTCCTCATCATCCTCCCTTGTATCTCTTTACCCCCTCCCTCATCATCCTCCCCTGTGTCTCATCCCACCTCCCTCATAATCCTCCCCTGTGTCTCTTCCCCCCTCCATCATCATCCTCCCCTGTGTCTCTTCCCCCCTCCATCATCATACCCCCTGTGTCTCTTTCCCCCCTCCCTCATCTTCCTCCCCTGTGTCTCTTTTCACCCTCCCTCATCATCCTCCCCTCTGTCTCTTTTCACCCTCCCTCATCATCCTCCCCTGTGTCTCTTTCTCCCCTTCCTCATCACCCTCCCCTGTATCTCTTTACCCCTCCCTCACCATCCTCCCCTGTATCTCTTTACCCCCTCCCTCATCATCCTCCCCTGTGTCTCTTCCCCCTCCATCATCATCCTCCCCTGTGTCTCACCCCCCCTCCCTCATCATCCTCCCACCTCCCTCATCATCCTCCCCTGTGTCTCTTTCCCCCTTCCTCATCATCTTCCCCTGTGTCTCTCCCCCTCTCCCTCATTATCCTGCCCTGTGTCTCTTTCCCCCCTTCCTCATCACCCTCCCCTGTATCTCTTTACCCCTCCCTCATCATCCTCCCCTGTATCTCTTTAACCCCTCCCTCATCATCCTCCCCTGTGTCTCTTCCCCCCTCCATCATCATCCTCCCCTGTATCTCTTTACCCCCTCCCTCATCATCCTCCCCTGTGTCTCTTCCCCCCTCCATCATCATCCTCCCATGTGTCTCTTCCCCCTCCCTCATCATCTTCCCCTGTGTCTCTTCTCCCACTCTCCCTCATCATCTTCCCCTTTGTCTCTTCCCCCTCCCTCATCATCCTCCCCTGTATCTCTTTACCCCCTCCCTCATCATCCTCCCCTGTGTCTCTTCCCCCCTCCATCATAATCCTCCCATGTGTCTCTTCCCCCTCCCTCATCATCTTCCCCTGTGTCTCTTCTCCCCCTCTCCCTCATCATCTTCCCCTGTGTCTCTTTCCCCCTCCCTCATCACCCTCCCCTGTATCTCTTTCCCCCTCCCTCATCATCCTCCCCTGTATCTCTTTTCCCCCTCCCTCATCTTCCCCTGTGTCTCTTTCCCCCCTTCCTCCTCACCCTCCCCTGTATCTCTTTCCCCCCTTCCTCATCACCCTCCCCTGTATCTCTTTACCCCTCCCTCATCATCCTCCCCTGTATCTCTTTACCCCCTCCCTCATCATCCTCCCCTGTGTCTATTCCCCCCTCCCTCATCATCCTCCCACCTCCCTCATCATCCTCCCCTGTGTCTCTTTTACCCCTTCCTCATCATCTTCCCCTGTGTCTCTTCTCCCCCTCTCCCTCATCATCTTCCCCTGTGTCTCTTCCCCCCCTTCCTCATCATCCTCCCCTGTATCTCTTTACCCCCTCCCTCATCATCCTCCCCTGTGTCTCTTCCCCCCTCCATCATCATCCTCCCATGTGTCTCTTCCCCCTCCCTCATCATCTTCCCCTGTGTCTCTTCTCCCCCTCTCCCTTATCATTTTCCCCTGCGTCTCTTTCCCCTCTCCCTCATCACCCTCCCCTGTATCTCTTTACCCCTCCCTCATCATCCTCCCCTGTATCTCTTTTCCCCCTCCCTCATCATCTTCCCCCATGTCTCTCCCCCCCTCCCTCATAATCCTCCCCTGTGTCTCTTCCCCCCCTTCCTCCTCACCCTCCCCTGTATCTCTTTCCCCCCTTCCTCATCACCCTCCCCTGTATCTCTTTACCCCTCCCTCATCATCCTCCCCTGTATCTCTTTACCCCCTCCCTCATCATCCTCCCCTGTGTCTCTTCCCCCCTCCCTCATCATCCTCCCACCTCCCTCATCATCCTCCCCTGTGTCTCTTTTACCCCTTCCTCATCATCTTCCCCTGTGTCTCTTCCCCCCTCCCTCATCATCCTCCCCTGTGTCTCTTCCCCCTCCATCATCATCCTCCCCTGTGTCTCATCCCCCTCCCTCATCATCCTCCCACCTCCCTCATCATCCTCCCCTGTGTCTCTTTACCCCTTCCTCATCATCTTCCCCTGTGTCTCTTCCCCCCTCCCTCATTATCCTGCCCTGTGTCTCTTTCCCCCCTTCCTCATCACCCTCCCATGTATCTCTTTACCCCTCCCTCATCATCCTCCCCTGTATCTCTTTACCCCCTCCCTCATCATCCTCCCCTGTGTCTCTTCCCCCCTCCATCATCATCCTCCCATGTGTCTCTTCCCCCTCCCTCATCATCTTCCCCTGTGTCTCTTCTCCCCCTCTCCCTCATCATCTTCCCCTGTGTCTCTTCCCCCCTCCCTCATCATCCTCCCCTGTGTCTCTTTCCCCCCTTCCTCATCACCCTCCCCTGTATCTCTTTACCCCTCTTACATCATCCTCCCCTTTATCTCTTTACCCCCTCCCTCATCATCCTCCCCTGTGTCTCTTCCCCCTCCATCTTCATCCTCACATGTGTCTCTTCCCCCTCCCTCATCATCTTCCCCTGTGTCTCTTCTCCCACTCTCCCTCATCATCTTCCCCTGTGTCTCTTTACCCCTCCCTCATCATCCTCCCCTGTATCTCTTTTCCCCCTCCCTCATCATCCTCCCCTGTGTCTATTCCCCCATCCCTCATCATCCTCCCACCTCCCTCATCCTCCTCCCCTGTGTCTCTTTTACCCCTTCCTCATCATCTTCCCCTGTGTCTCTTCTCCCCCTCTCCCTCATCATCTTCCCCTGTGTCTCTTCCCCCCCTCCCTCATCATCCTCCCCTGTATCTCTTTACCCCCTCCCTCATCATCCTCCCCTGTGTCTCTTCCCCCCTCCATCATCATCCTCCCATGTGTCTCTTCCCCCTCCCTCATCATCTTCCCCTGTGTCTCGTCTCCCCCTCTCCCTCATCATCTTCCCCTGTGTCTCTTTCCCCCCTCCCTCATCACCCTCCCCTGTATCTCTTTACCCCTCCCTCATCATCCTCCCCTGTATCTCTTTTCCCCCTCCCTCATCATCTTCCCCCGTGTCTCTCCCCCTCCCTCATCATCCTCCCCTGTGTCTCTTTCCCCCCTTCCTCCTCACCCTCCCCTGTATCTCTTTCCCCCCTTCCTCATCACCCTCCCCTGTATCTCTTTACCCCTCCCTCATCATCCTCCCCTGTATCTCTTTACCCCCTTCCTCATCATCCTCCCCTGTGTCTCTTCCCCCCCCCTCATCATCCTTCCACCTCCCTCATCATCCTCCCCTGTGTCTCTTTTCCCCCTTCCTCATCATCTTCCCCTGTGTCTCTTCCCCCCTCCCTCATCATCCTCCCCTGTGTCTCTTCCCCCTCCATCATCATCCTCCCCTGTGTCTCATCCCCCTCCCTCATCATCCTCCCACCTCCCTCATCATCCTCCCCTGTGTCTCTTTCCCCCTTCCTCATCATCTTCCCCTGTGTCTCTTCCCCCCTCCCTCATTATCCTGCCCTGTGTCTCTTTCCCCCCTTCCTCATCACCCTCCCATGTATCTCTTTACCCCTCCCTCATCATCCTCCCCTGTATCTCTTTACCCCCTCCCTCATCATCCTCCCCTGTGTCTCTTCCCCCCTCCATCATCATCCTCCCATGTGTCTCTTCCCCCTCCCTCATCATCTTCCCCTGTGTCTCTTCTCCCACTCTCCCTCATCATCTTCCCCTGTGTCTCTTCCCCCCTCCCTCATCATCCTCCCCTGTGTCTCTTTCCCCCCTTCCTCATCACCCTCCCCTGTATCTCTTTACCCCTCTTACATCATCCTCCCCTTTATCTCTTTACCCCCTCCCTCATCATCCTCCCCTGTGTCTCTTCCCCCTCCATCTTCATCCTCACATGTGTCTCTTCCCCCTCCCTCATCATCTTCCCCTGTGTCTCTTCTCCCACTCTCCCTCATCATCTTCCCCTGTGTCTCTTTACCCCTCCCTCATCATCCTCCCCTGTATCTCTTTTCCCCCTCCCTCATCATCCTCCCCTGTGTCTATTCCCCCATCCCTCATCATCCTCCCACCTCCCTCATCCTCCTCCCCTGTGTCTCTTTTACCCCTTCCTCATCATCTTCCCCTGTGTCTCTTCTCCCCCTCTCCCTCATCATCTTCCCCTGTGTCTCTTCCCCCCCTCCCTCATCATCCTCCCCTGTATCTCTTTACCCCCTCCCTCATCATCCTCCCCTGTGTCTCTTCCCCCCTCCATCATCATCCTCCCATGTGTCTCTTCCCCCTCCCTCATCATCTTCCCCTGTGTCTCGTCTCCCCCTCTCCCTCATCATCTTCCCCTGTGTCTCTTTCCCCCTCCCTCATCACCCTCCCCTGTATCTCTTTACCCCTCCCTCA
Organism: Discoglossus pictus; assembly: GCA_027410445.1. NCBI lineage: Eukaryota > Metazoa > Chordata > Amphibia > Anura > Alytidae > Discoglossus > Discoglossus pictus. The sequence continues at coordinate 346,399,761 of CM050164.1, read as the reverse complement.
TCATCTTCCCCCGTGTCTCTCCCCCTCCCTCATCATCCTCCCCTGTGTCTCTTTCCCCCCTTCCTCCTCACCCTCCCCTGTATCTCTTTCCCCCCTTCCTCATCACCCTCCCCTGTATCTCTTTACCCCTCCCTCATCATCCTCCCCTGTATCTCTTTACCCCCTTCCTCATCATCCTCCCCTGTGTCTCTTCCCCCCTCCCTCATCATCCTCCCACCTCCCTCATCATCCTCCCCTGTGTCTCTTTTCCCCCTTCCTCATCATCTTCCCCTGTGTCTCTTCCCCCCCTCCCTCATCATCCTACCCTGTGTCTCTTTCCCCCCTCCCTCATCATTCTCCCCTGTGTGTGAGATATGTGTGAGGGGTGTTAGGGTTAGGGTGAGGGGTGTTAGGGATAAGTGTGAGGGGTGTTAGGGTTAGGTGTTAGGTTGATGGGTGTTATGGATAAGTGTGAGGGGTGTTAGGGTTGGGTGCTAAGGTGAAGGGAGGATGATGATAAGGGGGGGAAGAGACACAGGGGTGACCTTGCAGCAGAGATCAAAAGAGTCCTTCAGGACTGTATTGCACACTGTGTACAGTAGCCTAGCTATGGTTTTCCCTATTGATGCATTATCACTTACACTCAGCCTCCTCTCAGTAACACTGCAAGTTAGTTATGATTCCAAAATGGCTGCTGTCCATAAGTTAGAAGGCTCTGGAAGGGAGTGTATGCTGCTGATTGGCTGGAATGTGTCTGCTGACTGTGACATGCAGGGTCAAAGTTTGCTCAATGATAAAGTATAGGGGCGGGTCGAATATCGCATATGTTCGCAGTTCGCCGCAAACGCGAACATGCTATGTTCGCCGGGAACAGTCCGCCGGCGAACTATTCGGGACATCTCTACTTGCAGGTTTCTGCGTGTTCTGATGGCAGGATTTGAAGAAGGGTGGTGAGCGGAAGATGAGGTGAGGTTGCAAGTTAGCAGGTGGTGGTCAGATAGGGGAAATGAGGAGATGTCAAGGTTGGAGATAGTGCAGAGATTAGTAAAAAATAAGGTCAATGGAGTGTCCACCACTGTGAGTTGAGGAATCTGTCCATTGTGAGAGGCCAAGGGAAGAGGTAAGGGTAAGTAATTTTGCAGCTGTTGGGGAGGTCGGGGTGTCAGTGGCTATGTTGAAATCGCCAAGAATGAGTGAAGGTATATTGGAGGAGAGAAAGTGAGGGAGCCAGGTGGCAAAGTTGTCCAGAAATTGAGAGGGTGATCCAGGTGGGCGATAGATCACAGCTACTTGCAGAGGGATGGGAGAGAAGATGCAGATAGTGTGGACTTCAAAAGATGAGAATTGGAGGGAGGGAACAGGGGGTATGCAGTGAAAAGTGCAGCGAGAGGATAGTAGTATGCCCACACCTCCACCTTGTTTGTTCCCAGGTCTAGGAGTGTGGCTGAAGTGCAAACCACCATAAGAGAGTGCGGCAGGGGAGGCAGATGCAGATGGAGTGAGCCAGGTTTCCGTGATAGCCAGTAAATTGAGGGAGTTGGAAATGAAGAGATCATGAATGAAGGTAAGTTTATTGCAAACAGACCTTGCATTCCAGAGGGCACAGGAGAAGGGCAAAGTAGATGGTTTGTGACAAGTGATGGGTATTAGATTATGGGTGTTTGGGCATTTGCTGCCCTGGGGAGTCTGCGTGGCTGACAGCAGGTGGGAATGAGTGAGGGCCTGGGTTAGGGGATATATCCCCACAAGCCATCAGAAGAAGGAGAGAGAGAGTAAAAGGAGATGGGAATAGGACTTACATTTATGCTTTCCAGCTTTAGGGGAGGGATGAGATAGTGACTGGAGGAAGGAGAGGAGCTCATGGGAGCAGAGGAGAGGAGAGGAGAGCAGGGAAGTTGAGATTGTTATATTATTGGAGACATGATGTGTAGAGACAGTATAAGAGAGTCTGAGAAAGAGGCAGGAAGTTATAATAAGGAAGGTGGTGTTAGGAAACATAATGGTACTGTGTAAGCAAGTATTCTTGAAGGGGGTGGTTAGAGGTGATAATCAGATGTCACTGATTGAACATGTGCAGGTAATTAGTATGCCTCAATATATTAAGTGTAAACAAGGGTGGGAGGAGACTGCTTTCAGGTGGACTTCTATGGGAGATGTTTCTCTGCAGTATGCTTTAAAAGTATCTAAGACAGAACAAGGAGATATTTCAGGGGGGTGGATACATTAGAGCAGTAAAATGGATCAGTGAACACAGAGCATTTCTGGTTTACAGATAAGCAAGAGTAAATTATGACAATAGTAGAACAATCTGACAGTAAAAAGTCTATCAGCAATTATCATAACACAGATATTAATTATAATAAATAGTCCTTTGTAAATGTAGATATGGATCTGGTGAGCATCTTTTCTTCTGAAATTACCTTAGATTGCTTTAGACTGCTTTCAGGTGGACTTCTATGGGAGATGTTTCTCTGCAGTATGCTTTAAAAGTATCTTAGATTGCTTTAGACTGCTTTCAGGTGGACTTCTATGGGAGATGTTTCTCTGCAGTATGCTTTAAAAGTATCTTAGATTGCTTTAGACTACTTTCAGGTGGACTTCTATGGGAGAAGTTTCTCTGCAGTATGCTTTAAAAGTATCTTAGATTGCTTTAGACTGCTTTCAGGTGGACTTCTATGGGAGATGTTTCTCTGCAGTATGCTTTAAAAGTATCTTAGATTGCTTTAGACTGCTTTCAGGTGGACTTCTATGGGAGATGTTTCTCTGCAGTATGCTTTAAAAGTATCTTAGATTGCTTTAGACTGCTTTCAGGTTTCACTATTAAGTATTGTAAGTAGGCAACATAGTAAGACTCAAATCTGGAATGAAGAATCTATATAACCCTCACCGGTACTGGTTTCACTGTTTTTTGCAATGGTGTAGCACTTACGATTTTTATTGCTTTACTGAGTATCCAACTCTGGAACATCTAGGGTCCCGAGCATCAACATCTAGTTTATTGCCCATCCTTGACTTTTCACTTATATAATAGATCCAGGTAAGGTCTCTTTCACTTTTTGCCAGAGATCATTATATCATGGGAGAATACTGAAACATGGCTGTTTAATGTCTAATAAATGTTTGGTAAATGCATCACTGCATGACAAGACCATACTTATTTTATTATATACACCATGTCCTGCACAGCTATCTCCATTATTGGTGACTGTTTGTTCAATCCACAGTAGTCAAACATCATGCCCTCTGTCTTTTTTCGATGTGGACATTCCCTACTCATCTAAATATTCTCAAGGGCACAAATATCCCAAAGTATATCTTTCACTGCCACTTTAAATCTAAAGATGGCCCTTTATTAATAGTCAATTTGACCATGGCACATACTGCTGTACTCGCTGCACCTCCTAGACCTTCTGTTTGTATTGTTGTCGAGTACAGCAGTAAAAAGGCTAGCTTGCTGCTCAACTTCAAAGACGAAGATCATGGCAAAAAGCAATCTCAGTTTCCTGCAAATGGATGGGGAAAAATGGGAGGCTGTGACAAATTTTATTTTTCTGCACTCCAAGATCTCTTCAGATGGGGACTGCAGCCATGAAATTAAAAGATGTTTGCTGCCGGGTAGGAAAGCTATAAATAAGCAATTAAAAAGCAAAGATATATATATATATCATATAATGGCTTTCCCTAAAAAATAACATAATGACATACACCAAGAAACAACATTTTATCTTAATATATTTCATAGTAAATTTTAAGGTAGATAGCCAATAACTACTATAGTGCAGATTTGGCCTTTCTTGTGTTTCCCTTTCTAATAAAGATCTTATGTTGATATAATTTAAATCTCTACTTTATCCAAATTGAAGTGACACATTATTATAGTTCCTGAATTACACAGTAGATCAGCTGTTTGATTTTATCCTTTAAACTGAAACACTTATGTGTTCAATGCTCATATGTACTTCCCTGTAGGGTGTGTGACAGACACTGTATATCATGCTGCAGTATATTGGCTTACTAGATATGTATGTTGCTTTGCTTCATTTTCCACCAACAGAGTGATTTATAATCTTATCTCTGTGAGGACTGACTTTTGTGTGTAAAAGTTATTGTGTTATGTTTCCTGAATAGTTTTTCCTGAAGGTTTTGAAACTAAGTAATAAAATGTTGATAGAATACATTTATATTGAAGACAATAGATATTCAAGTAGAGGAATATGAAATACATGAAATGCATTTCTAAGGGAAATATATCCAATTAGTTGGTGGTCCAAGTCAAATAGGCAGGTGGGTAGTCTTCAATAGTAACAGTCATGCTCATATATGTGACACTGAGACAAGCGGCATCAAAAAAAATATGGATCAAACTGAGATAATAAACAGACACTAGGTTGATTTAGGCAATACTTTGGACAATAAGAACAATAAGCGAATGAACCAAATCAGAAACTTAAAACATGACAGAGTAGCACCCTTAGAGTACATGAACCATCCATGAGCAGCAAATCTCAGAAATAATTTGAAAGTAAGGGGAAAAATAAATTTTAGCCCCAGTGATGCTGTAAAATTAAAAAATGCCAGCATTCTTTGGTCAAGGAATAATAAGTCTCTGTTCTGCTGCACCTAGAATGCAATAAATGTATTACTCATTTATGCACTGAGGTATGGAACTTATCTACAAGCCATGTAAACATTATTTGCACACTCCTCTGTAATTCTGTTGCAGGACCCTCTCTCTTTAAAATTTTTGTTGTGGTGTAAAATGTTCTTTTTCCATTCATTACACTTTTTTATTTTTGTTTTTTTCTATTGTTAACTAAGTGATTTAAAGGCATATCCAAGTTTCCTGGGTTATTAGATTTATGTACTATTTTTATGCAAAAAGCATAATTTATGTATGCAGTACATTTCATAACATTTTATTTTTATTATTATCTAAAGAATCCTCTATTTACACCCCTAGGGGTGTCTACACAAGCCCCTGATCTCCATCCAATCAGCATGCAGCATTAGGGAAGCAATTATTAACTCATTGCACACCTTATATGCCTTCCTAGGCCAGTAGGAGAGCAATGAAGTCAGCCCTGAAGTCACTGCTGGGATGTGCTTTCTGCTGCAGTCAGCTCTCTGTGCTGCCCACATTCTTCACCAGACACACTAGATAGCATAGACTGCTTTGTAGCACAAACAGGAACCCCAGAGGTTTATTGAAACGTATCAGCTGCAGTGCTTTCTCCTAATTGGCCAAAATATATTTTTTTAATTTTATGCTGATTAAGCCTGGGTTTGGAGGAATTGTTAACCCTAATTTTCAACTGTCAGAAAATACATTTTGCTAACTTCAAGGTAAATGTTGAAATATTTATTTTGCTATATTTCCGTGCAAAAATCCCCCCCACACACACACACATATGCCCCCCCCCCCCCACACACACACACACACGCCCAACACACACACACACACGTCCCCCACACACACTGACAATTCCACAGCATGCTTAAAGATTTTAAATAACAAATTGTTTACAACACAGTAGAGCACTCTGATGATGTCAAAGCACTGTCACAACATGATGTCACTACTGCACTGGCATTGTCCCAGCTACAGCCCCTGCCATCCTTATATGCAGGTATTGCACCTGCCCATCTAGCACAGTTCTCTTTCCTCTTAGCCCAACTGGAATCTCATGAGTACCAAGAATGCTCTCTACTTCCAGACATAAAGGCCCTCATTCAATTGCAATTTGGCCAATTGAATAGGGCTCTAAATAAGCACATAACATATTTTTTTAAATAAGTTTTTAGTTAGTAAACATCTATGCAAAAGCAAGGTTTTCACTAACTAAAACCTTCTTTAAAAAAAAATATGCTGTGTGCTTTTTTAGCGCCCTATCCGATTGGCCAAATCGCAATTTAATGCCAAAGGGTCTAGATGTATCCAGGAAGTCACATCCATATACTGTATGCTTTTACTATTTTACTGTACAATGCTGCATATAGTCAGTCACCAGGGCTATACACACAGACCCACACACACAGACCCACACAGACACACACACACAGACCCACACACAGACACACACACACACACAGACCCACACAGACCCACACACACACACACACACACACAGACCCACACACACACACAGACCCACACACACACACAGACCCACACACACACACAGACCCACACAGACCCACACACACACAGACCCACACACACACAGACCCACACACACACATAGACACACACACTGACACTTACTGACACTTACTGACACTTACTGACACATACTGACACATACTGACACAGACACATACTGACACATACTGACACAGACACATACTGACACACATAAACATAATTTTTCACCTGGATTTTCAACTGTCAGAAATTACAAGACATTTTGCTAACTTCAAGGTCAATGTTTAAATGTTTATTTTGGTATATTTTCATACAATTTTTTTTCATACACTATTAATCTAGCACTATTAATACAGCAAAATTTGATATGCCTTTAAGTGTTTTATACACATTGCTCTTCTATATTATAATCTATTTTAGTGTATTTTATCCTGCAATATTTTTATGTTGGCATAAATTCAGAATATAAAGAAAACCAACAACAATACATTATCATTTATATAAAAACAGATAATACAAGTAAAACGTTGATTATAATTTAATTATTGAATAGCATCTCTTCAGCTAGAAAAATGCTTTACTCCTGCACAGTGATATTTATTTTTATATACATGATTTATATTCAATCATCAAGAGCAAAAATATGTATACTATATGATAGAAACATAACATTTTTAAAACTCCAGGGTACAGTAAAACTAGTGAACCTGTCTGAGAACACTTTTTGTAATATTTTTTAGAACTCATTAGTAAAGATAATTAGCAAATACTCAACTATAAAAATAGATTGGTGCAATTTATAATTTTTGCTGTAATGCTCAATTTGTAATTTCGATATTTTTTATTTGAATCAGTGGTTAATTCATATTAAAATATTAATAAGATAACAAACTGTAACACAGGTAATGTTAGTAAAATAATGTCACCTTTTACAGATACAATACAAAAATGACAACTATAAATCTTGACAAGTCCTAGTACAGACAATCATAGCAGCAATCCCAGAACAGAACTGTGGAAAATTAGTTAACGTGTCTATGGAATGTCAAAATAATACCTTAAAGAGAGGTTCTGATGTTAAAATAAAAAATAAATTTTCAATCAAGTATATGTGTCTTTTGAGACAGCTGTAAATAACCTACCTCACTGAAAGGGTACATGCCAGAAGCATAGCTATAAAGATTTTCCACCATGCATTTTGAAAATGAACCTTGGCTTCAAAATGTTAACTTAAATAAACATTCATATATGCATTACAATTAAAAAAGAAAAAGTAGTATTACACTGTACAACAATGTCCGCTCCTTTCTACACCTCATACAGCAAATTCTTGGTAGTTTTTCACCTCAACAGACAGCCACAAACAGACCATGGAAATCCAAGCATCCAGGAAAAGAACATAGTTCTACTGCCTATGTCTTAGACAGAAGCTTACTTTATTTTAACAGGATAAAGCATATTTATAGGAAAAAAATATAATAGTAACAAAACACAGTTCAGTTAGTAACTAAATGTAATTAAACAGTGGTACCATTAAACAATATTGCTTGGAAGCATAATGAAGATCACTAAATCAGAAGGCCAAATAAACCTTATTACTGTTACAATTTAGTAAGCTCTCCACAGTAGGCCTTCAATGATGTTCCATTTGAAGATTTGTGTCAGCTCCACAAAGAAACCTTTATATCTGCCCTTGCAAAATATAGTTTGATTGCATCTCCAATGACCAGGACACAGAGTTTACCTTGAATTTCAAAACATTTATTTATTAAAAAATACATACAAATATCAGGCATGTTGAAAATGAATATAACAACAATAGCAAGTTGTTACCCATAATGCACCTGGTATTACAGCACAGTAAAACAACCAACTCTATAGTACAGTAAATATAACTAGTGTTGAATATAGTGCCACCATTATAGTGAATCCATAAGCCTAGAGGCCCAGTGTTAATACTTCACACAACTCTAACTGCCATATGGTGGTTTATGTCATACACAATGTGCTCCCCTTAATAAAATTACAAAAAAAGAAAAGATACAATATACTGAACTATTTAATATTTTATAGAAAAACAAACATGGTTTTAGCCCCCCCTTGGTGATGTTTGTTGTTTCATTACTCAGCAAACATTTCCATATTCACTCAGATTTCCTGATTATAAATAGGCAACAGATACAATAAGGTACTGTACCTGACTTCTCCCTGAAGTATGAGTCATTTGCCTGATAGTTCCACTGAAGCCAGTTGTTTCTCTTTCTATAGTCAGACAAGCGAGAGATGCTGTGCAGATTTTAGCAACTTATCCTCATATGCCAGGCAGTGGTGTATCTACTGTCCATAAGATTAGTTCGGCAAATACAGCTCCAAACAGGAAACACTTGTGTATATTTACCTCAAAAGTCAGTGGGTTCCTGCTACTGGTTTATGGTTCCTGTTAAACTCCTGCCTGTGGTTCCTTTTAATTTCCTATTAACAAGTTCTGTCTAGCCCCTGCCCTTAATTTGATGTCCAAACCTAAATTATGCTGTCCTGGAGTCCTAGCCCAGAAATGATTTGTTTGCTCTAGTCCTAAATTTCAGTCAGAACGTGTTCGGTTCAGTCAGCTCGAGTTCAGAATATGTTTGTTTGTCTTTTAATTCTTACTATGGACATGTTCAGCCTGGATTCAGACCTTAAGTGTCTGTATGGTCTCCACAATCTTACTGCCCAGTGAGTTTGTCCTGGGTGTTGCCAACCATTTTCAAAGCACAGCACAACACGAGGAGCCTCACACTGCCATTTCTCTAGCTTCTTGTAACAGTTTTCCCTTATCCAGTAATATTAAACAGATGAATTCTATTATATAGGATATAGTATGCAAAATAACAGCCAGTCCTTAGAACGATCCCAGTCCTTAAAACCTAATATACAGTGCTTGAGAAGAGGCTAACACGTTAAACATACAACAAATCATTAGCCATATATAGATATGTCATCAATCATGGTATCTTCAGTTAAAGTCTACTCTATTCAAATCGGTGTAAATCTAGGTGTAAATCTAGTGGAAGAGCTAGTAAATGAAGGGCCCTGATGCAAAAAAAAAAAATAGGGCTCAATGCGGGCCACATTCGTTTTTTTGTTGTACCACCCTCCAGAACGAACCCATTGCATGTATATATCATTTTCTTGACTTTCCCCATAAGCACTGCAAAGTAATTAGTTGCATTCAACCTTTTTCATCTGCGAACAGGCTGACAGGCTATATTTTGTAAATGTAAGCATCGCTTTTTGATCAGTTTGTTCATCAAAACTATTTAAATAAAACAATGGTTTCTATAATAAAGAAATCCAGGGATCTAATCACAGAGCTGAATTTATGAAAAGTTAGAAATGAACCACAGTTGTATATAAAATCAATATGAGCCTAAAGGAGATGAACATCAATGCAAATGTATTACTATACATACATTTTTACATTTAAGATCACACTACAGTATGTAACTTATATTTACTTGAACAAAAGGTGTCCGAGAAAAAGCTTGCTTATTTAAAAAAAAAAAAACCCTACTAGGTCTACATCATGTATGGAAAAATGGACATATAAAGTATGAAAACATTATACATTTGTGGAATGTGAGATTCATTTTTACTCACATTATATCCACTACATAAATCATGTTAGTTAAATTTTTGAAGATAATTGTTCCAATATTTTTTTCTTACAACAGATGTGTTCTTGAAGAATTACGCCTGTCATAGAAAATTTGGAAACAATCCTAGAATGCCCAATTATGCAAGAGTTATGTCTCATGTAGGGGACACCTACTGTTTTAAAGTGGAATATAGGGATGTATAAATTTAAAGCAAAGGAAGCACTGTCAATTATTATGACACCCATTTTGTCAATACCAGTTATTTAATAATTTATGGCTTAAGCTTGGCTTGAGAATTCATATACTGTATCACACATTTTAAAAGTCCAAGAAAAATAAAAGAATTAATGTGTCTAAGAAATATTTTGTTTCTTGAATTATTTATATCTGCAAAAGAGAAATAATCCTCATACTGAGGCAATACGTTACATGCACAAACATTTCAAACATGTTTAGATATTGTATTTATCGGCGTATAACACGCACCGGTGTATAACACCTCATTTTAAGAAGAAAATTTCAGGATTTTTTTTTTTTTTTAAATAAAGAACTTTGAAGCAAAATTCTCAACCTCCCTCCTTATCCTCAACCTCCCTCCTCAACCTCCCTCCTCAACCCCCCATCCTCATCCTCCTTCCTCAACCCCCCTCCTCAACCCCCTATCCTCAACCTCCCTCCTCATCCTCAACCCCCTCCTCATCCTCAACCCCCCTCCTCATCCTCAACCCCCTCCTCAACCTCCCTCCTCATCCTCCCTCCTCAACTCCCTCCTCAAACCCCCTCCTCAACCCCCCTATCCTCAACCCCCCTCCTCAACCCCCCTATCCTCAACCCCCCTCCTCAACCTCCCTCCTCATCCTCAACCCCCCTCCTCATCCTCAACCCCCCTCCTCATCCTCAACCCCCTCCTCAACCTCCCTCCTCATCCTCCCTCCTCATCCTCCCTCCTCAATCTCCCTCCTCAAACCCCCTCCTCAAACCTCCCTCAACCCCCCTCCTCAACCCCCTCTTCAACCCCCCTATCCTCAACCCCCTCCTTATCCTCCCTGGGTTTAGAATGCAGAGGGGGGTTTAGAATGCAGAGTGGGGTTTAGAATGTGGAGGGGTGGGTGAGGATGAGGAGGGGGGAGGGAATATCGGTGTATAAAACGCACACATCATTTGCCCCCTATTTTCAGGGAGAAAAAGTGCGTGATATACGCCGATAAATACGGTAAGTCTATTAATTAATTTTAATTAAAAAGACCACATGTATCAAAGTGAAATGTAAAACACTGTTGTTTATATCATGATTCTTCTCATTACCTACAGATTTATGCTTAATCAAAAATATCTAAATTAAGATTCCATGGACCAGATTTACTGTGAAGTGGTTCTCTCTTTGTGCAACGGATTTTTTTGTTATTGCCTTAGAGAATCTTAGTGAAATTTAATTGTATTTTTTATTTGTAATGCATCATCAATTTGCCAAGTCCCTTCCAAAATATCTAATTATATGGAAGAAATGTCAGAGGGGCTAAAAATGTAAATCAGCCTGGGTACCAGAAAGAGGAAAAATATATTTTTTTAAGCATAAATTGATAAGTTGAAACATCCCAGTAGAAATAAATAAAGAACTAAGTTCCCTATTTAGTTCCTTCTCCAGTAAAATTACACCATCCAAAGCTGATCAGTAACTTACTTAGCTAATCTATTGACCCCTTGTTCAGGTCGGTGAGTGAACTACTTATAATGCTCTAGAACAACCTATACTCACAATTGAAGAGATGCTTTCCCATTGATTTTCACACATTTGTAATTTTCACTCAAAGGCTATTAAATTGTCAACTCGCAAAATTCCGTATGACTCGCAACTTATAATGTTACCAGATTGCAGAAGAAATATTTTCATGTACAGAAGAGAAGCCACACATTCTTTAAAAGTCTTGATGAGAAAGCAGTTAAACAGACAATTGTTGTTCTTGTGTCATTCAGTGATGTCTGACTCTCCATGACCCTATGGACCGCAGCATACCATGCACATCTATTTATGTTTCTTGTGCATTTCCATAAGATAATCATGGCAATTATAATGAAGTGGGTTGCCATCTCCTTCTCCGGTGGGTTGAGATTTATTTGACCTATTTGCTATGACCTGTTTATCTTGGGTGACACTACCTGATAAAGCTCACAGCTTCATTGGAGTACACAAGCCCAAGGTATTGATCCAGAAGGGAAAAAAGACAGTACTAACAAAATCATGTAAATACTTTATAAATTAATACATAACAGTCCCACAGGCACAAATGTGACATTAAAAAATGAGTCTTAATTAATTTATTTGAGTCAGTATTCATATGGGAACATCAACTATTGGCAATTACACACCTCCACATAATATCAATCCTGATAACATGGATCTCAGCACTCAAGAGGTTAATTAATACATTATTGCCAACACTAATGTGTTTTAATTTCTTCCTAGTGCCTTGCTCATTCACCTGCATTTGATACATTTGCCTGCCTTTGATAAATTGATCATGTAAATAGATCTGCTCATCCAAAACTCAAAAACACAGAGAGTTCTACGGAAAATTGTGGCCAGGAGTTTAAAGGGGGAATTTCCAATCCAATGCTTGGGACATGTTATGAAGCTACTATGCTTTCACACATTTTCAAATGGACTGGTAAAATAGATATGTCGCAATGGATGAGGATAAAATAACAAATGATGTTAAAAGGTGATTTGGATTTGGTATTTATTTTAGAGAAATTCAATCAGAAATTCATATAAACTTCCAATTATTAACAGCTGTTGGAAAATGTGGGAAAAATTAATATAATATTGTGTTGATTACCTTTCCTAGCTTACTGACTCCCTTGAGTAGCCTAGCCCTACTCTTTAATATCCCAAGATTAAAATCCTGGTCCATTATGGGCACAAATATATTGAAAGATTTATATGTGGATGCAAGATTAATGACTTGGGAAGAAATACATAGGAGATATGAGATAAAAAATGAAGATTTGCTCCATTATAATAGATTGAGGTCCTGTTTGGAAAAATATAAAACAATAAGCAGAAGATTTAAAACATTGGCTTTTGAAAATCTAATTATATCCAATAATAATTCACATTTGATATTAAAATGTTTTGGAATTTTGAAAATGAGGTATGAGGAAGGAAAAACTATTAAAATGCAGTCGTGGGAAAGGGACTTACAACTACTATGGACAAATGAAGCATGGTTCAAAGCAGCATCATTTGTGAAGAGGTTTATAAAGCATCCAGTGTTTAGAGAGGTGCAGTTTAAACTACTTAACAAGTGGTATATTGTAACAACAAAATTGTATCAAATTACAAATGATAATAATAAGAAATTTTGTTGGAGAAAATGTGGATATATAGGAGAATATTTTCACATCTGGTGCTAATGCGAGTTAATACAAAAATTCTGGAAGGACTGCTTCACACAGATCTGGGGGAGATGCTGGTCCTGATGAGAGACTGTAGAAACACTATGCAAGGTTCTAGGCTAGTGCCTCCTCCCACAAGGCCTCAGTGGGCAGCAGTCTTAGGTCTTGACTCCACAGGGAGGCGAGGGGGCACAACCCATGTGGCCAGGATGCTCTAGGGTGTGTAGAATCTGAGATCAGCATGGTCATAATCCAGTGTGCTCTGGTTTCCAGCACCACCTCCTCCAGCCCAGAGGCCTCCCCCACACACCCACAGCTTGGCCTCTCCTTGCATCACCTGTGCTTCTCCCTCCAGGGGGGCTGCCTCCCCTGCAACTCCCCATAGGGTAGGGACTAGACTCAGTGACATGTGGGGACAGCCTCAACAGCACTCCTCAGTGACAATCTATGTCACTATCTATGTTAGCATAATCTAGTCTGGCTACAGAGTAGAGGATATTGGCTATGTGATGGTGATATTTTGTAAGCATATGGCTACTCCCCCATCACATAGTCCATGATTCCCTTCTCTGTTAACATTTCACCAATTGATGGTTACTGAGGAATGCTGTTAAGAACAAAGGCTGCAGTCCCTATTTTTGTTTTTCCCTTTTGTCTTTTTTTGTTACTTTTAGGCATAATTTAGGAGCATGGAGGCATCCCCTTAATCTGCAAACAGTGCTACCAAATAATGTGAACACACCCCTAAAAATCACTAAAATTAGTATAAAATTGATAATTAATTTTGGTCAATCACCGGCAGTTATACATTTTAATATAATGTGACAATTAGTGATGGCAGTTCGTGCAGAACGGAATCATTGGAAGTGTAATCCCACTGTTGAAGGAAGTAGGAGTCAGACACTGTTCTGTAGATCTATGCATTGAGCTTCTGCTGGCCTGAAGGTTAGTATGGGTTAAAATTCTAATTTGAATGCAGTGTTTCTATCAGCTCTCAGATGTAGGAAACAAGTTTTATTTTTAAATAAAAAACACCTGTATGTGTATAGAATGACTTAATGTAATCTAAGTTTCTGATATAAGCAGCATGTGTTAGATTAGAAAAAGGTAATAACACAGAAACTTAGATATGCCTTCAATTCCTACCAATGCAGATCTGGCATTGGACTATTAAAGTAAAAAACTGTCCATTTATTCCAAGTCAGCATTAATTCATGCGTTACATTTCCTTGAGAGATGGTGATAGTACTCTGGCCCCACTGAATTTGGTAATGGCTAAGCAATCCGTGTGAGATGCAACAACATTACTTGTGGTGATGGCAAGTGATTTCAAATGAAAGATAAAGAAAGTTTTGCACAGCTTGTGGGTGAAGTACAGGAAAGTTGATTTATTGTTACAGTTAAGGTATTACTCTCTGTACTGTACATTCAGATTTTTTTCTCCTCTGCCCTTTTTGGCTTATGACCAGTTTATTTTAATTTTAGATTTTCTGAGCACACTGTATGTGTGTAATTCAAATGGATTGCATAATTCATGGTTTTCAGCAACTGTGTAATAGAGCAGATGAATACATGATGTATGTGCTATGAGGATTACTAGTAACTTCTATTAAATAAGGTTTTAATGATGATATTTTTCTTCATCTGATTCTGGATACTGTGGTGTAATGACCACATGTGACATGAGTAGATGCTATGCATCATTATTATTATACAATATTACTGTGACCCTTTTAGAGTTATTTCAGATCCACCCACACCACACCCATGATATTGATTCACTGTGGTATATGTTTATGACTGTGCTCTGTGTATCCCATAAACTATGATATTGTTATACCATTATCCATGTTTCTGTGTGTTTCTCATGTTAAGAGATTTGGGACATCAACATACATAATAATTAAGTCATTATTATGTTTTAGGATATTAAATGATGCAAATCCTCAAACAATCCATGTTCATTCCAGGTTGTGAGGCAACAAAACAATGCCAAGGGGGGTGAATATGTTTGCAAGGTACTGTATATTGGAAAAGGGATTTTGGGCGTGACTCCTCAATGGGTAAGGGTCTAGGGAAGGTTTGCTGTTAAGGGAAGGGGTCTTCAGGAGGAGCACTGAGTGTGGGGCCCAGTGCAAAACATTTTTTTTACAACAACCAGAGAGGGGGTATATACAGTAGTGGAGCTAGAGAATTGAGGGCCCTGTTGCAAAAAAAAAGTTTTGCCCCCCTCTCTGGGAGGTTGTAAAAATGTTTTGCCCTGGGCTCCACACTCAGTGCTCCTCCCAAAGACCCCTTCCCTTAACAGCAAACCTTCCCAAGACCCTTACCCATTGTGGCTTCACCCCCCAAAACCCTTCCCAATATATATATATATATATAACCAATGGTTGATAACTATAAATATAAATAAATCAATAGAACATCTGTGTTCACATTTGAATGTCTAAAGCAAGTTAAAAAAAAACTGCTTCCTGCTCAGAATTCTGAGAAAAACAGTTATTACACTGCATTCTGGGCAGCTGAGCTTGGGCATGCAAATGTGCCCACAAATGCCTTGCTTTTCAATCCATAGCCATCTTCAAACATGGCTTCCTTAAAGCTTATACCTGCTGTATTACACAGCTTTAATGCAAAGCCAAGGCTGGATTTTGCACAAGCTGAGAATCCTATCCATGTACAGCTGTTTCAAGCTTACTTGCTATAATCAGCATGGAGCATATACAGTTGTGAAACATTCTTAATAAGTGATTGAACAGTACCGACTGGCATTTTTAAGGCTTTTTATATCCTTTTCCGTCTTTATGATGTTCCATTAACTTGTTATGCAGGTCTTTTGACAGTTCTTTTCTGCTCTCCATGGCTCAGTATCTAGCCTGCTCCGTGCATCCACGTGAAAGCTAAAAAAACTAATTGACTATTTATGCACAGACACTAATTGCAATTTCAAAAATCACAGGTGTGGGAAATTAATCTTTACTTGCCATTTTAACCAGTGTGTATCACCTTGTGTGTCTTTAACAAGGCCAAATATTCAAGGGTATGTAAACTTTTGATCTGGGACAATTGGATGATTTTTGTTATTATTATGATTTAAAAAGGAGCCAAACAACTATGTGATAATAAATGGCTTCATATGATCACTATCCTTCAATAAAAGACATTTTTTTTGCATGATCAGTCATATTTTCAAAATAAATGCCAAAATCTCACAATTTCGGCAGACCTTTGAGCACAACTGTGTGTATGTATGTATATATATGTGTATATATATATATATATATATATATATATATATATATATATATATATATATATATATATATATAAATCCAATAATTGCTTTAATGATAGTTACATATAGTAAAAAGCTTTATTGGTAATCGAAAATAAATATATATGCAAATTTTATATACTGACATCAAACATGTTTCCCTGATATCTCTGCAGCTTTCTCAATTGTCAGGATGCCTGTATAATACAAACAGAAAACACAAAAATGCATATAGACAAATATACAATAAAACACATCTAATTTGATGGAAGGATAGGCACATAAAAAAAATGTCATACATTTTGTCATCCATTGTGGACACCAAACATTCACTAAGCTATCCAAATAATATATGGCAGATAAATACTCATCTACATATTTGTGGGTGGACACATACATTTTGTCATGTCAGTCATCTGATAAAAATAACTTAAACATGGAAATGGTGTAAGCAAATCTATCATTTACTTATTGACAAATATAATCCCCTGTGCTTCCCGTTATTGGAATAAATATACATACAAAATCGGTTAATCTGTCCATGGAAACTCTAAGTGAAGAGAAAAAGAGAATACTAGTTAAATGGTTGTCTTTTGCTCCTGATGCTGAACCAGACCCCTCACACTCAAGAGATATTTTGGCAAAATTTTCAAAGAACACGAGACCACAGAGGACACCGCTAACATTGTCAAACTAGATGAAGATGACTTAGAAGCACTACTTGCACTTAAAGAAGTAGATAGAAGTGATCTCCTGGATCAATTAATTACCAACTAAATTACTTTCAACTGCCTACAAGATCTAGCACTAGAATTGGATAATACAAGAATTAAACACACACATCTATCCCAGCGCACAGTCACATTTTACCAGTTTATTGAAGATGTTTTGTACTTTATATCTTAATCTGAGCAGAAGAAGAAGCTGAAAAAAAATATTCTGTCATTCTCATGACTCCTCTTGGTCAACTAAGTCCTGAGCAATGAGAAGTACTTCTTCAGCATAACCTGAGATAGCAATACTCATGTTTGACTCACTGAGCACCATCCTGGTGACATTTCACCTCAGAAGGCAAGCTGTATGGTTATTGAATAGTTCTGTCCACACGAGAGAAATTCATGATATTTTATTCCCTATGTAAACCAAAGTTTCATCAAGGAAAATTAATTAAATTCAAGTATTCATCCAGTTGACCACAAAGTTTTGGTTAAAGCTGTATGCTCGCAGATTGGTTATGAGATAGCAATGATCCATAAAACTACTTCTCTTGGTACAGAGATGAGACCACAGAGGACACTGTTAACATTGACAAACTAGATGAAGATGACTTAGAAGCACTACTTGTACTTAAAGAAGTGATCTCCTGGATAAATTAATTACCAATGAAATTACTTTCAACTGCCTACAAGATCACGCACTAGCACTAGAATTGGATAATACAAGAATTAAACACACACATCTATCCCATCGCACAGTCGTTTTTACCAGTTTCTTGAGGATGCTTTGTACTTTATATGTACATACATATAGTTAGATTTTGTAGGTATGACACAGAATAATTAGAAGCCGGGGGAGAAGTACATGCCTTGAGATATATTATACTTCTATAAAATACTAAGAAGCCAGATATTTTATCCCTTTGTATGCATTTAAAAAAATATATATATATATATGAATTTGCTGTCCCCTCAAAATAACTCAACACACAGTCATTTATGTCTAAGCCATTGGCAACAAACGTGAGTACACCCCTAAGTGGAAATGTCCAAATTGGGCTCAATTAGCTATTTTTCCTCCCTGGTTTCATGTGACTCGTTAGTCTAACAAGGTCTCAGGTGTGAATGTGGAGCAGGTGCTTTAAATTTGGTGTTATCACTCTCACACACTCTCATACTGGTCACTGGAAGTTCAACATGGCACCTCATGGCAAATAACTCTCTGAGGATCTGAAAAAAAAATATTGCTCTACATAAAGATGGCCTAGGCTATAAAAAGATAGCAAAGACCCTGAAACTGAGCTGGAGCACGGTGGGCAATACCATACAGCGGTTTCACAGGACAGGTTCCACTCAGAACAGGCCTCGCCATGGTCGACCAAAAAAGTTGAGTGCACATGCTCAGCGTAATATCCAGAGGCTGTCCTTGGGAAATAGACGTATGAGTGCTGCCAGCATTGCTGTAGAGATTGAAGGGGTGGGGGGTCAGCCTGTCAGTGCTCAGACCATACACGTCCCAGAAGGAAGCCAGTCCTGCAAGCATAGGGCAGCAGATTCCAGACCAGAAAGATGTTACTGAATATTGTACAGTGCAGGAAAACATATGGTTGGTCTGGGTGAACCAACTATTTCATAATAGAAGTGTTCAATTTGAAATAGCCTTAGCCAGGATCATACTGTCTGTGCTGAAAAGTGAAACCCTTATAATTTTTTTATATGGTGGTTTTTCATACAAATCCTTATTTGGAAAAGGATATCTCGGCGGTTGTTCTGCTTGCAAAATAATTTTCAGATCTCTGGTTCCCCTACATTAGTTCTCAGATTTTAGTGGTGTCAAAGCTTTGATGTTGGGAAAACAGCAGCAATGACTGCCATCAGCCCATCCAGATATGACCTTTAGATTGTACGTTTTCTTGTAAGGTGCTTTGGACAAAGCACTTTGAGCTTCAAATCAAACGTACAAAGACAGTGCCATCCATTCTTTTGCAATATGTTAATATTGTCTTTGCCTTGTACTTAACCACTGTATAGCACTATGGTATATGTTAGCTTATTACAAATAAAGGATAATAATAATATCAGGCCAAAATTACTTCACTATATGTAAGATTTCAATCTGTGTATTCTAATTGGTCAAGAAGGTAAACAAGCAGACATGGGTTGTAAACTATTCAAAATACGGAATTCTGATATTTCAGCCAATCAGCGTTATTATATCCCCCTGAACCCCATGGTGTAGGGGTTAAATTTAGTTGCCATGGGGTTCCACAGGAACCCTAATTGTTAGCATTAGTTACCCGTTGGGATCCACACAAATGTTTTAATAAACATACATATTCCCATCTGACGATTGGTGTTGCTTTTTTTATTAGTTCTTTTTGTTTCATAAAAAGGCACTGCCCACATGTGGCATTTATATTGATTTTATTCTAATACAGACTTCAGAAAATGAAACTAGATGTGAGAAGAGCTTCGTTTTTTCAGTCATATTGTATCAAATCAATAGTAAAATATTTTTGGTAAATACTCATACCTTGCATTGTTGAAACGTCAGTCTAGATATTTCAAGGAATGTATTTTGTAGCCTTGTTAAGTAAAAAATATAGTTATAAAAGCTGTAAATTTGGCATTGCTTTGAATTAAGGAAGACAACTGTTGAAAACAGGTATTATAGAAACATAAATTACATTTATAAACAATGCCATTTTTCAAGAGCTCAAATGTAGGTGAAATGGAACTCTAACAGGTGTAAGGGATGCTGTTGGAGTATGTGTTACATATTTGGTGGCCATGCAATATTATTTCTGAATCTCTTTCACCAAATAAATAGTTTAATTATGTTTATATTAGTAATAATTAACAATGCCTGTGCCTTTAATATTTTGTAGTTATATATGTTGTAACCACAGCCCTTCACTTAGGATTCTCAATGTCAAAACTGTCGTGTTGCAGGTTGCCCTGACAACAGTGACAGTTGCCAACAGAACTTTAACTGTCTGAAGGAAACTACGTCCTATTCAGCCTATGCTCAATAGTAATATGTCCAGGCTGCCTTTCGCACTACCAGTCTGAGTATTTCTTTCATTATGCTGTCCTTGTTCAGTCATAGAAGGCAACAGAGCCAATACACAAACACCCTCTTGACACATTTTTAGAAGTTTTACTTGATATGTATGTATCAGTGCTACCAGTTTGATGGCATAAAATACTGCTGTCAAAAACAACTAGATTTGCTGAGGTGAGCAGAGCCAACATATGGGATGCCTCTGTGAAAAAAGTTTGTTTTCTGCATGTATTTTTTTATGGAAAACGCGCTTACAGTCTCTTCCAACTTTAATGATTCTGACAAGAATCTTTACTTTCAATATAAGATAATAATAACACATTGTTTTGATGGTTCATATCTAATCGTAATTTTTATTTATGATATGAACATATTTTGAATGTAATTTTAGATAGAGAAATTAAGCAATTATATATTAATCTTTTTATTTTATTTTTTATATTCTTTATTCTTTCCCGTTCAGTCTCAAATGTATATATATATATATATATATATATATATATATATATATTGTCAAGACATTGCTCAACATACAGTAGAATTTGGAATAAATATACAATATTTATCATGCTCAACCCTTAACTGTTAATTTGTGATTATCAGAAAGAATAAAACATACTTTTGGTTTGCATTATAGCTATTTTCAATTTATTTAGAATACTAAATTTTACATTATCTTTTATTAAACAAGAAGTAAGAACAAATTTCTGTCTTTGTAGTGACTGAATAATATATTGGTAAAATGTAGGAATGAATAGCCAACTGATATGTACTGTGAAATAGGCAGAAGAAAAAGTAATTTCATTTGTCATGAAATGGGTATTCGTTGGGCTGTGGGATCAGATCTATCATTACTGATGTGAAGAAGATGACATAAACTCTATAAGAATGAAGTGGACATGTTACAGAGTCAAATTTCATTAAGCTGTCTTCTGGAGGAATAAAACTGAGAAAGCTATGAAAAAGTACTGACAAGAAATTTGATTTAAGTTTTATTGCTACCATCCGTGACACTAAGCATGAACTTTTATGTGAAGGAATAATATCACTTTATTTTTTCTTGCCAAGTAATTTACAGTCCAACAGATTATTTTTGTAAAAAAATACCCCAAGGGCAAACAAGGTGTGTAAAATTATAGAAATGACACATATTCTCACATAATATGATTTGCATTGTGTGTCCTTTCACAATATGTCAAATTTAAATACATTTTAGTATAACATGAAATTTAGAAAATCTGAGTAGTTATCAACTCTTTAAGCCAGGTAGGTAGTGATAATAAAATTATACACATTTGCATAATAGAAGTATGCATTAATCATTTGAATATGGGTTTTCCATCATCTTATAGCTAATAGTTCTCTTGACAATGCAAAAAATGGAAAGAAAATACAAAGCAATTAAAGTGACACTAATTACTTCCAGTAAAAATCTAGAAATTGAATAAACATATGGGGTCATCCGGTACAGTGAAGCAGCGTGAGGCATTATGACATAACTTTGCTGTCTCCATGTTATATTTCCATGCTGAACAAATATAGTGGCACTTATTACAAGTGTGAATTACCTGCTTTTAATTAGGTCAGATATTATTACCAGTATTATACATGCATATATGACAGGAAAGGATTAATGTAAACAGCTTAAATAACTCTGTAATGGATTTTCCCATGTTGAAATACCGCCTGTAAAGAAAAAGAATAAATGATGCTATAAAATAATTATGTCATTACAGTTTATATATTAATTAAAAATAATAAGGAAAATAACTGGTATACTAAAGTATTTTAGTATTTGACAACAGCTTTGAAAAAAAATATTATATAGTGATATGAAACATTAGCATAGAAAATCTGTTTGCATTACATGTAAGTAGCCTTATTAAATTGCAATTCAGCAAATTCTAAAGGGCTCTATCTAAGCACGTAGCATATTTTTTTACAGAAGTTTTTAGTTAGTGAAGACCTTGCTTTTGGATAGAAGTTCACTGACTAAAAACTTCTGTAAAAAAATATGTTCTGTGCTTAGATAGAGGCCTTTAGAATTTGCAGAATTTCAATTTAATAAGGCTGTTAGTGTTGGATTTAGAATAAGTATACATTGTACAATTGCACTAATTTTATGTGCCTGTAAGATAATGCTTGAGATCCTGCAAGTTGGGTTTCTCAGCATAAGAGATTTCCAATGTCCGCTGCATAATAGAGTTCAGAAATACATTTACCTCTGAATCATAGACTATTCTAAAGCCTTTAACTGTGTGGATCACATCAAAATGTGTTAAGTTCTTAAGGAGATGGAATTACCAGTTCATCTCATCTGTGTCCTGAGAAATTTGTATGTGGACCAAGAAGCCACAGTCAGAACCAAACAAGGAACAACAGAATGGCGTGAGACATGGTTTTATATTGTAACATTGTTTATTTAAATTATACAATAAAAATACATCAGGTGTAAAGCTGTGCTTGATAAATTGAAAGCAAAAACGTAATATTGCTTGGAGAAATATTAATAGCCTCAGATATGAGGATGATACTACTCTGATGGCTGAAAGTGAGGAAAAACTAAAGGGCTTATTGATGAGTGTGCAAAATCTGGCCTGCTGGTCAATGTTTAAAAGACAATGTTTATGGCAAATAGCAATCTCAGTTTGTGGCAAGAAAGAAAGAAAGAAAGGCTGTGAGATGTATACACAATTAGCTAATTATGTTGACATATGCATATACATCAAAAATCTACTTAGCTATGTAAACTCAGCAACACTACAAATCAACTCTTGTTTATGATCAATTCTATCAAACAAAGGCAAAGTTATAAATAGGCAGATATTCCTGATACAATATAGTTTCAAATGTTCTGCTGTAGAGCAGTTACTCTGATTAAAATCATTAAATCATTTTCGCTTCAACAATCATGATAACCAGTTTTACAATTTAGTGCCCGTCTTCGTTATGTTCCCAGCAGGTTATTAGCAATTAATTAGTAACACTTCTCAAAAGCTTTGTCTGTTAGTATAGTAATTCCACAGTGACTAAATTGAACTTTTTGTTTGGACATAAATTGAATGCATAATCATTTGTTTTAGTTAATATGCTATACATTTTACTTACCATTTCTATTGTAAGTCACATCAGAGAGAAATATAGCCACTAGGCATAACTAGGAAATGTTAAACCTTAAATGAGTAATTGCAAAGAAGCACAACAAATATTACCTTAAATTTATGTGCAAAACCCTAATGCCTAATCCTATTTTGCGGCCTAAAGGTAAAGGTATTGCCTTTGAACCAATAACTGTAATGAAATATATGTTTTAGGCAACCATGCAAATCAAAGAAACAGTGGCAGAGCTACTGCTTGTGTAGCAGGTGCAAAGAACCAGGACCCACAGCAGGGTAGGGGTTCTCTGCTATCTGTACCCTTCCTAATTTATTAGAGCAGGACAGATGATCATTTTTACAGAAAGTTGATTACTATTGAACCCGGTGAAGTGTATAGAGATGAACAAAGGGGCCCCCAAATTACTCTCCACTGGGGCCCTCCATTTAGTAGCTCTACCACTCCAGAGACATCTTTAGAAAATTATTTTTTATAATCTATATTCAATTAAGCAAATTATATAATTTTATGTTTGTAAACTCAATATATTTACAATGTGTATAATGTTTTACCATCAAAATATTAGGTTAAATTACACAATATTACATTGTGAAGTATGGAAGGAAAGTATTATGCATCTAACTAGTATAGCACTTTTAGCATAATTTATAATTGTTTAAGGTGCATGGTTAGGAGTGTTATGGGCATGTTAAGGGTGCTAACAACATATTTTGCTTTTAACTACCTTTGATGCTGATATTCAGCATATATTAATAAAGGTTATATTTTAGGCTAATTTTTTACATTTGGATGGAAAATCGAGAGTGCAAACAGGGTACTTTCTATCTATCTATCTATCTATCTATATATATATCTATCATTATTCTGTATATTATATTATATACTTGCAAATTGCCCGTCAAAAAATAGTGCGTCAAGGAATGCTGTTTGGCACACAAAGTAAGTGTTTTGGTTGTGTGAGTAAATTTGGCGCTCATTGCGAGCCTCTGGGCTGGTGTTTTTTTGGTTCTTCATGCCCGTTTGGATGATTTTGTGTGCTTTGTAATAGTGTATTATATACCTTGTACGGTCCTGTCTAAAAGTTGTATGTGTGTGGTGGAGTTTTGCGTGTCTAGGGGTTGTGTAGCCTCGTTTTTTGTTTTTTTCTGCGACCTTTTTTTCTCTCGCTTAGGGGATTTTCAAGTGGCTAAACTCTGGAAATTGACATGTAACATCACTTCCAGACGTCCTGGGTGTCCCCCCTGCTGTGTGTGATGTTTTTTTTTTGTATTTAGTGTGCTTTTTGGTGTGCGCGGTTCGGCCGTTAAGTTCGTATTTTTTGCGGCTTGTATTTTTTTTTATGTAAGTTGCGGTTTCCTTTTGTAAGTGGTATGGGACGTATTTTTCTCTTGCAATTTTTTCATAGTGCTACGGGTTTTGCAGTGTGAATTGTGAATTTGAGTTTTCTGTTGATGTGTAGTCCCACGGGTTGTAGGTTTGATGGTAAAGTCGTGCAAGGTCGTAGGGATGAACGCCTATTGCACTCACCTCCACCAGCGCAAGGAGCGCCTTCAGCGCTCTTTGCCTGGCGCAACCAAGGCCCTCGCGAGACCGCAGTTTCCTCTTTGCATTACCAACGGATTGAGGCAAGTCCAGCTGCTGACAACTATATATGTGACACATATATATGCTGTTCTAGTGCTGTCCAATTTGTTTTTTAAATGTATGTATTTTTTCTCTAAAATCCCCTGAGATCAAACAGGAAGTCAGTCATATGATGTACCGTAAACGGAATGGAGTGGCACTCTTTGCAAACAATTAACTTTTTTTTACATTTAGACATACACTGTATCAAACTACTACACTGTGCGTTTTATCCTATTACAAATTTCATCAGGAAAACTTAGCTTAAAGTGTGAAATGTATTTGTAGATAATCACTATAATAGTTTTCATAGTATGTAATGCTGATGTAATAGAGGGGCGTGGCTGTGACGTCATTGGGGGCAGGCCTAAAATCAGGAATTAATAACAGCCGGCAGCCATGATGCAGTTCAGAGACAGCACAGAGTATGTGAGTGATTGAGGGAGAGATAGGAAGGGAGAGAGGTAAAGAGAGAGAGAGAGAAAGCACAGAGAGACAGACAGCAAAGTGAGTGAGTGAGAGAGAGGGAGGGAGGGAGAGACATACAGAGTGAGAGAGGGATGTAGAGAGGTACAGGGAGAGAGAGAGAGGGATGTAGAGAGGTATGGGGAGAGAGAGGGGGGATGTAGAGAGGTTACGGAGAGAGAGAGAGAGACAGCACAGAGAGACAGACAGCAAAGTGAGTGAGAGAGTGAGGAAGAGAGGTACAGATAGAGAGACACACAGTACACAGAGAAATACACCAAAATGAGTGAGTGAGTGAGTGAGTGAGAGAGAGAGAGAGAGGTAGGGAGAGAGGTACAGAGAGAGAGAGAGAAAGCACAGAGAGAAAGACAGCAAAGTGAGTGAGAGAGGGAGGAAGAGAGGTACATAGAGAGAGACACACAGGACACAGAAACAGACAGCAAAGTGGGTGAGTAAGTGAGAGGGAGGGAGGGAGGGAGAGAGGTACAGAGAGAGACAGCACAGAGAGACAGACAGCAAAGTGAGTGAGAGAGAGGGAGGTAAAAGGTACAGAGAGAGATACACAGCACAGAGAGACATACAGCAAAGTGAGTGAGAGAGAGGGAGGGAGAGAGGTACAGAAAGAGAGAGAGAGACAGCACAGAGAGACAGCCAGCAAAGTGAGTGAGGGAGAGGGAGGTACAGAGGTACAGAGAGAGAGAGAGATACACAGCACAGAGAGACAGACAGCAAAGAGAGAAATAGTAGAGAGAGAGAGTGCACAGACAGTTCAAGATAACATTCTATAATATCATAAGTTATGGCGGGCAAGTTGCTAGTAATTTATAAATGTTAATGTATGTAATCACCAACAATCACCAGCTTTTCACATTAGCCAAGTAACACATCTGTGGAGCTAGACATGTGCCTATGTTTGTGTATGTGAGCTAGTGGCATATTTTATTTTAAATCAGAAAATAGTTTCTTGTCAGAATGACATCAAGTTGTTATTATATCCCTGTAGATGTTTGCCAAGAGTCCAAAATTTCATTATTTATTTGCTGCATATTCAGGGTCTTGAATGCATAGAGCCCCATTCAATTCATATAGCCTCATTCAATTTGGGAGATCTGGGTTTCGAAAATGTAGCCCGCAAGTTATTTTGCTATTCATTTGGTGTCTTTTTGCGGGCTCCGATCGGGTTACCTGCTCCAGCCTCCGAAACATGCAATGGTTCACATCGCAAGTTAATGTCCCTCCAAGCCTTTGATCTTTCACGTTAGCAAGAGTTGCGAAAGCTAAAATCGCAAATCGCTACTCAATTGCTCCAATTTCCCCTCGCAAGCCGTCAACCCACAAATGGCAAAGTCGAACCACAAGTCACGAGTACTAAGAAGGACACGCAAAGGGTTTAATGACATGTCTAGAGCACTCTAAAAGCAAATAAAAAAGCAATACTGGGTGATGTTAGGCCTTCGAATTAATAGCACAACATTCTCAAGCTCGCAAATCAGCCCAAAAAAATACTTTATTTTATGTTTGTTTTCTAAAGCAGGTGTCCACAAAAGTCAATAAAAAAACAGAAGCAATAGGAACATTACAATGTGAAAAAGGCCGTCTGACAAGTAGTGACCAGACAGATGAGCTAAATAGGTTCTTTTCCTCAGTATACACAATGGAGGTACCGGTGGTTGGGACACCGCAACATAATGGGCTACACTACCTTCACCAAATAATTGGTTAACGCAGGAAGAAATCCAAAAGAGGTTGGAAAAAATAAATGATAATAAAGCCCCAGGTCCTGATGGAATACATCCAAGGGTACTGAGGGAACTGGGCTCTGTAATAGCAAAACCATAGTTGATTTTTCAAGATTCACAGGGTCTCTACCAGATGACTGGAAAAATGCAGAGGTGATACCTATTTTTAAAAAGGGAGCAAGAGCAAATCCATGGAATTATAGACCTGTAAGCCTCACTTCTGTAGTGGGAAAGCTTTTAGAAGCGTTAATAAGGGATAGTATACAAGAGCATGTCTATTTAAACAAGAGTATAAGTAGGATAGGTCATGTCAAACAAACCAAATTAGTTTCTATGAAGAGGTTAGCAGGAACTTGGATCAAGGCAACTCAGTGGATGTAGTGTTTTTTGGATTTTTCAAAGGCTTTTGATACAGTGCCACATGGGAGACTATTGAGCAAACTAAAGGATACAGGAATTGCAGTAAATATCTGCTCATGGATTGACAGGAAGCAAAGGATTGTTGTAAATGGAACATACTCGGATTGGACTAATGTGGTAAGTGGGGTTCCTCAGGGTTCAGTATTAAGTCCTCTCCTTTTTAACATATTTATTGACTTAGAAGTGGGTTTGGAAAGTATTGTCTCCATTTCTGCTGATAACACGAAGCTGTGCAAGGTAATTGAATCAGATAAAGATGTACTTTACCCCCACATTGATTTGCATAAATTAGAGAAATGGGCGACTAAATGGCAGATGAGATTTAATACAAATAAATGTAAAGTTATGCATCTGGGAAGCCATGCAATTTATAATCTTAATGGAGCAAATCTATGTCTAATATTGAAAGGGATTTGGGAGTGTTTGTGGAAAACCACCTAGGATACAGTGCACAATGCCAAGTGGCATCTGCAAAGGCAAGTAAAATATTAGCATGTATTAAGAAGGGTATAGAAGCAAGGGCAGCAAATATAATTCTGACACTATACAAATCCCTACTATGCCCTCGTTTGGAATGTGGAGAATAATTTTGGGCACCACTTCATAAAAAGAACATGTTAGAGCTGGAAACAGTACAGAGAAGGGCAACAAAACAAATAAGGGGAATGGAGGGGCTAAGTTATGAAGAAAGACTAACCAAATTAAACTTATTAAAAAAAAAAAAAAAGGATCTACAAAGGGATATTATTACCTTATATGAATAGATCCAGGGTCAATACAAGGCTTTGTCAAGTGAACTTTTGTGCCATGATGTTTTCAACTGACATGGGGACATCCTTTAAAATTAGAAGTGAAAATATTTCACCTTATCCATTGTAAGGGTGGTTAATCTGTGGAATTCTCTACCAAAGGAGATGGTGACAGCAGATTTGATAGATAACTTTAAAAGGGATTGGATATATGTTTAAATAAAAAGGGCATTCAGGGTTATCCTGGTTATTTAGAGAGGGAGTAATGATCCAGGGAGTAATCTGATTGCCGGTATCTGTGGTCAGGAAGGATTTCCCCCCTCCCCTTTTGAGACAATTGGCAAAGTTTCACTTGGGTTTTTTTTTTGTTTGCCTTCCTCTGAATCAATTAACAATTAACAATGAATCTGCATATTGCAGATCAGAGGAGATCTAAAAAGGTTAAACTTGATGGACTAAAATTATTTTTTCAACCTCAATTACTATGTAAATATGTCCATTATTTACTGCAGATTATTGTTATCACTTACAAGAGGTTACATCACTAGCACATGATTATAGAAATGAATCAACTGGCAGATGAAGCTGAAAGGCTGTGTTCTCAGCCTTATAATATGTGCACAATTCACTATGAGCATGTGCTAGCCTAATTAACCCTTCAAGGTAATGATCACACTGATTGGTGGCAGGATCAGTGACACCAATTCCCATACATATTGAGTACATTCAGTTTAAGCTTTGTTGTTTTTTGTTTAGTCATTCAGTCATGTTCAGCTCTCTGTGATCCTATGGTCCATTGCATGTCAGGCACATCTGTCAGTCAGTACCCCTCTGAGCTCAAGTTCATGTTCAGTGCTTCAATTACCTCATCTATCCATCTCCGCATCTGTCGTCCCCTTCTTTGTGTGCCTTCAATCTTTTCCAGTCTTCTCCAGAGAATCCTGTCTTCTCATGATATGGTCAAAATATTTCATATTCAACCTCATGATCATACCTTCCAGTGAACACTTTGTCTTGATTTCCTGAAGTTTTAATTTCTTGCAGTCCAAGATACTCTAAGTAGTCTTCTCCAACACCACAATTCAAATGTGTTAATTCTACAGCACTAAGCCTTCTTTAAAACCTGTATGTTAATACTGTAATTCTAACAATGCAAACCTTTGTTGTAGTGTAATCTTTACTTTTCACTAACTTGTCCATACCATAATTGCCATACCTTTCATCCCCAGAAGCAGAATTTAAGTTTTAGCATACTAAATTATTTTTCACATAGAAGCATTCATTTCCAAACATATTATATTGAAATATATTTTTCTTAATAATACCAGACTTGAGGCATTTTCCCTGCCCCTTTATGAGAAAATGCTCTTACTAAAAAATATCTACAAACAACACTTAATTTATACACCATGAATATGCAATTAACCTCATAATTATAAATAAATACTACTGACATGTAAACAACTCTTTTAGGAATTCAGCCTTCACCAAAATAGTATAGAAGCCTCTGGTAACCACCAGAAGCATAACAAAATACACATTGTCTAACTAAAAGCTTGCATTACAAACTTTTTACTTCCTAATTTTTTCAGAATAAATTTGTTCAATTTTTTTTATCATGCAGTAATCCTGTAAATACATTGTCCAATACATACAGTGCCTTGCAAACCTATTCACCCCCCTTGACTTTTTACTCATTTTGTTACATTACAGCCTTAAGTTCAATGTTTGTTAATCTGAATTTTATGTGATACAATAGTCTAAGTTGAAATAAGACATATTTTTTAGAAATAGAAAACAGAAAACTGGCATGTTCGTATGTGCGTTATGAAGCCCATAAAAAGCTCTGGTGCAACCAATTACCTTCAGAAGTCACATAATTAGTGAGATGATGTCCACCTGTGTGCAATCTAAGTGTCACGTGATCTGTCATTACATATACACACCTTTTTTCAAAGGCCCCAGAGGCTGCAACACCTAAGCAAGATGCACCACTAACCAAACACTGCCATGAAGACCAAGGAACTCTATAAACAAGTAAGGGACAATGTTGTTAAGAAGTGCAAGTCAGGGTTAGGTTATAAAAAAGTATCCAAATCTTTTATGATCCCCAGGAGCACCATCAAATCTATCATAACCAAATGGAAAGAGCAAACCTGCCAAGAGACGGCCACCCACCAAAACTCACGGACCAGACAAGGAGGGCATTAATCAGAGAGGCAGCACAGACACCTAAGGTAACCCTGGAGGAGCTGCAGAGTTACAAAGCAGAGACTGGAGTATCTGTTCATAGGACAACAATAAGCCGTTCGCTCCATAAAGTTGGGCTTTATGGCAGAGTGGCCAGAAGAACTGGCACAAGAATGGCACATTTTGAGTATGCAAAAAGGCATGTGGGAGACTCCCAAAATTATGGAGGAAGGTGCTGGTCTGATGAGGCTAAAATTGAACTTTTCGGACATCAAAGAAAACGCTATGTCTGGCGCAAACCCAACATATCACATCACCCAAAAAACACCATCCACACAGTGAAACCTGGTGGTTGCAGCATCATGCTGTGGGGATGTTTTTCAGCAGCCTGGACTGGAAAACTAGTCAGAGTTGAGGGAAAGATGGATGGTGCTAAATATAGGGATATTCTTGAGCAAAACCTGTACCACTCTGTGCGTGATTTGAGGCTAGGACGGAAGTTCACCTTCCAGCAGGACAATGACCCCAAACACACTTCTAAAGCAACACTTGTGGGGTTTAAGGGGAAACATGTACATGTGTTGAAATGGCCTAGTCAAAGCCCAGACCTCAATCCAATAGAAAATCTGTGGTCAGACTTAAAGATTGCTGTTCACAAGCGCAAACCATCCAACTTGAAGGAACTGGAGCAGTTTTGCAAGGAGGAATGGGCAAAAATCCCAGTGGTTAGATGTGGCAAGCTCATAGAGACTTATCCAAAGTGACTTGGAACTGTGATTGCCGCAAAAGGTGGCTCTACAAAGTATTGACTAGTTGAATAGTTATGCACATTTACTTTTTATGTTATTTTGTCCTATTTGTTGTTTGCTTCACCAATAATAATAAAAAAAAAAAAACATCTTCAAAGTTGTGGGCATGTTCTTTAAATTAAATGATTCAAATCCTCAAACAATCCATGTTAATTCCAGGTTATGAGGCAACAAACCAAGAAAGGGGGGGTGAATACTTTTGCAAGGCACTGTACAACAGATGGGCAGCAGCAACAGTCAACAAAAATGTCATAAAGGAAACAAAAAGATTGAGGTCTAGACCTTCCTTCTTTCAAGGAAATGTGTAGTAATTTTTACCAACAGATGTTATAGTATTTTGTTTTCTATTAAAATGTTTGATGATATACTTAGAACTTAAAGTTACCGTTTGTCCCTGTTATCTTACTTATGAACAGAAATACTTTGTCAATACTTTTTTAAATTAAAAGCTCTTGTAACTGCCCGTTGATAGTCCTATCTCAAGACTTGAGGATAGATATGTATTCTAGTTTTAGTAGTATGTATGCTGATTATTGATTTTAACCTTATATTTAGTGGACCTATAATTAAGTTCTTCTGATGAACCATACCACTTGACTTTTCTTTGAGAGATTGTTTGAAATTAGATATAGGGTATTTAGTCAGATTGAAGGGCACACAGGAGCCCCAGAGTGAGAAGGCCTCAGTAAAGAGACATAGCATTTGTGGTTCCCACTAGAAATGTTTGAACTGACTTGTGGTTTACCCTAATGGCATGATAATGTTATCTGATTATGCTTTATCAATTGCTCAGCATTTATTTTCACTAGACATTAGGGATTTTCAGCCAGCTTGTGTGGCACACAGGAGGTTTATGAAATGAGACATTGGGATTTTCTTGGATTAGTCTAGTTATGATTTTTTGATTCCATGTATATATTGAGGACATTTATATTATTAGGTTATTATGTGATAATATTTCCATTGTGAAGCTTGTAAGTTGTATCTTTGTCATCTGGAGTTTCTTTGAATTATAAACTTACTAGCGAATTGCCCGTCAAAAAATGACGGCAATGAAATTGTAAGGTAGCTAAATTAGTAAATGAATATAGTGTACCTATTTTGAAGCATTGTGATGAAGAGCTGGCAATCTGTGTTGATGTTGCTGCAGCATTAGTGGTGTGGAGCTGCTGTGTAAGCATGCTGAATGTGTGCAGTGTAACACTGTGCGTGCGCGAGACCAAACCGTTAGCGTAGTCGTGTACTTCCGCATTGGCGTAAAATGGCGAGTAATGTGTGGTATAGGTCTGTATCGGAATATCCGTAGGTGTTTTGTGGTGTTTTGCGAGTTTAGAGTGCTGTAGCCTTGTTTTCGTTTTGTTCGGCGGCCATTTTTTCTCTCGCTTAGATTTTTTTTTAGTCTCTAAACTGTTTTATTTCGAGTAAAATCGAGGTGTAAGTTGCATTTTTGAGGTCCTGGGTGCTCCCTCTTGGTGTAGGTAAGGTTTTTATGTATGTGCTGTGTGTATGTATTGTGTTTTAAATGTTTGTATGTCGGCGTGTTGCGTCCGATGTTTGCGAGGTCGTAATGTGTGGTAACGTGTTTCGTACGTTGTTTGCGTTCCTCGTAAAATTTAGCGAGTGTCGTAATTTGTGTGTCGTGTTTTTTGAGTAGCGACGTGAAGTTTGCGAGGGTTTGAGGCCCTTGCCCAGTGACCTCGCCAGCAATTGAGTCCCTCGCTTCGCGAGGGGCCTCAGTTGCTGGCATGGAGCGCCTTTGGCGCTCCATGCCAGCAACTGAGGCCCGTGCCCAGTGACCTCGCCAGCAACTGAGGCCCTTGCCCAGTGACCTCGCTACGCGAGGGCCGCGGCTCGCTATGCGAGGGCCGCGGCTCGCTTCGCAAGCCCGCAAGCGTGAGCAACGACCCGTACGCTCACAACTATATATGTGAAATTGCTTGGGATTTAAGGTTTCCAATTAGCTTTTATCCTCAATCAGGCATACTTGCATAATCAAGCATACTTGATTACTCACTATTACAGACCTTAATTTTTCTCCACCATTATCAGATAGATAGTTATTTTAAATGTGCCTTGCCATGTTTTAATATTTGAATATAAATAAAGGTTCTTTTTTGTTTTCATGTAAGAATTTGGTGTCAAGCTCTGGGACCACAAAAAGACCTGTTGCTCTTTAACTACATTATTGAAAACCATTGCGCATTAAACATTAAAACAAATTGATTCTGTTTATAGGCTGCATGCTTATTAAGTTTCCAAAATGGTTACATTCCAAATGTTTGTATAAACCCTCATCTGCTTTTTTCCAGGCCCATGTTCAATATAGACAGTGTTGGTCCTAAATGAACTTGAGATTTTAAAATTAGAAATGAAAAGTCTGTACTCTCAAAACATGTTAAAAATAAGCAAAGAAAATGTAGCCAATGATCACTAAACCTGTGCAAAATCAATTTAATTTAGTAACCAGTCCAACAAATGCGTTAATATACATACATGTATAAATATTGCCAAATATATTTGTTCATTCATAAATATACTTATTGTTATCAGCATTATTATTATTACAGTGGTGCTTTCGTTCTACCTCCTCAGAACTCAACATTTTTGATACTAAGCCTGTCTTGAGGAGCAAAAAACCAAGGTACTCATCGCTCTACCTTTGTTCTCTTCGCGTTTGCTAAAACCAATTTACATGAATCCTTATGGGATTTTGGTACTCAATCTTTTTTGTTACTCAACCTGTTGTCCTGAAGAAATTAAGGTTGAGAACCAAGGTACCACTATATTTTATAAATAAATAGAAGCAAGTAACCCTGTCACTGCTCATGGTGCACCAAAATTAATACAGGAAAATCAGGCAAGAAAAACATATTTCTCAAAGCACCAAGATTTTCAAGCAACTTAGATAGTTACATAGTTACATAGTTACATAGTAATTAAGCTTGAAAAAAGACTTTCAGTTCATCAAGTTCAACCTGTTAAGATCTCCTCTGATCTGCAATATGCGGATTAGTTATTAATTAAATTATTGATTAAATAATTATTAATAGTATAGTATTGGAGGATGAATAAAGAGTTAGTCCATCAAGTTCAACCTTTTTAGATCTCTATTGATTTTTTTAATGTGGACTATTTATTATTATTGTTAATTGTTATTTGATCCAGAGGAAGGCAAACAGAAAAAAAAAACCCATTGAAACTTTGCCAATTGTCTCATAAGGGGGAAAAAAAGCAAAATTCCTTCCTGACCCCAGAAACTGGCGATCAAATTTCTCCCTGTATCAATATTCCTTTGCTAGTTATCTAGGATAGCTTTGAATGCCCTCTTTATTCAAAAATATATATAACCCCTTTTTGAAGTTGTCTAACCACCCTAACTGTGAAGAACCCTTTTCTTTGTTTAAGGTGAAATCTTTTTTCCTCTAACCTCAAAGGATGTCCTCTTGTCAGTTGAAAATCTCTTGCTACAAAAAGTTCACTTGACAAAGCCTTATATTGACCCTGGATGTATTTATATAAAGTAATCATATCTCCTCTTAGACACATTTTTTCTAGCGAAAATAAGTTAAATTTTGTTAGTCTTTCTTCATAACTTAGCCCCTCCATTCCCCTTATTAGTTTTGTAGCCCTTCTCTGTACTTTTTTCAGCTCTAAAATGTATTTTTTATGAGGTGGTGCCCAAAATTGTACTCCATATTCCAAATGAGGACGTACTAGAGATTTGTATAGTGGCAGAATTATATCTTCTTCCCTGGCTTCTATACCCTTCCTAATACATGCTAATATTTTATGTGCCTTTGCAGCTGCTGCTTGGCTTTGAGCGCTGTTACCTAGGTGGTTGTCCGCTAGTACTCCCAAATCCCTTTCAATACCTGATACCCCTAGATTTGCTCCATTAAGATTATAGATTGCTTGGCTATTGTTCCTTCCCAAATGCATAACCTTACATTTATTTGTATTAAATCTCATCTGCCATTTAGCCGCCCATTTCTCTAATTTATGCAAATCCTTTTGTAGGGAAAGTACATCATTATCTGATTTTATTACCGTGCACAACTTAGTGTCATCAGCAAAAATGGAGACACTACATTCGAGTCCTACTTCAATGTCATTAATAAATATGTTAAAAAGGAGAGGACCTAATACTGAACCTTGAGGAACCCCACTTATCACATTAGACCAATCGGAGTATGTTCCATTCATAACAACCCTTTGCTTCCTGTCTTTTAGCCAGCTCTTGATCCATGAGCAGATATTTACTGCAATTCCTGTATCCCTTAGTTTGCTCACTAGTCTTCCATGTGGCACTGTATCAAATGCCTTTGAAACATCTAAAAAGACTACATCCACTGAATTGCCCTGATCCAAGTTCCTACTAACCTCCTCATAAAAACTAATTAGATTGGTCTGACACAACCTATCCTTCATAAATCCATGTTGACTGCTACCTATGATCCTGTTCAAATAGACATATTCTTGTATTCTGTCCCTTATTAACCCTTCTAAAAGCTTCCCAACTACAGAAGTGAGGCCCACTGGTCTATAATTCCCCGGATTTGCTCCAGATCCCTTTTTAAATATAGGTATCACCTCTGCTTTTCTCCAGTCATCTGGTAGAGACCCTGTAGTGAGTGAGTCTTGAAAGATTAGATATAATGGTTTGGCTATTACAGAACCCAGCTCCCTCAGTACCCTTGGATGTATTCCATCAGGACCTGGGGCCTTATTAACATTTATTTTCTCCAACCTCTTTTGTAGAGATGTCGCAAATAGTTCGCCGGCTGACTTTTTTGGGCGAACATAGCATGTTCGCGTTCGCGGCGAACTGCGAACATATGCAAGATTCGACCCGCCCCCAATACTTTATCATTGAGCAAATTTTGACCCTGCATGTCGCAGTCAGCAGACACATTCCAGCCAATCAGCAGCATACACTCCCTTCCACACCCTTCCACCTCATGGACAGCAGCCATTTTGGAATCATAAGTAACTTGCAGTCTTACTGAGAGGGGGGACAGTTTGGATGATACTGCATCAATAGGGAAAACCATAGCTAGGCAAGTTTATTCAGTGTCCAGTGCAGTGCTGAAGGACTCTTGTGCATTATTATTATTATTATTACTACTATTTAATGTGTAGATGTACCAGCTGGGCATGCATTATTATTATTATTATTATTATTATAATAATTATTATTATTATTATATAATGTGTAGATGTACCAGCTGGGCATGCTCTTGTGCATTATTATTATTATTAGTAGTAAAATACTACTAATAATAATAATAATAATGGACAAGAGCATGCCCAGCCAGTACATCTACACATTATATAGTAATAATAATAATAATAATAATAATAATACACAAGAGCATGCCCAGCCGGTACATCTACACATTATATAGTAATAATAATAATAATGTAGAAGAGCATGCCCAGCCGGTACATCTACACATTATATACTAATAATAATAATAATAATAATAACAATAATAATAATAATGCACAAGAGCATGCCCAGCCGGTACATCTACACATTATATAGTAATAATAATAAGAATAATAATAAAGCAGAAGACCTCCCCTGTGTCTCCCCCCCACTCCCTCCCATGTGTCTCTCTCCCCCCCTCTCCCCTGTGTCTCCCCCCCACTCCCTCCCATGTGTCTCTCCCCCCCCGTGTCTCTCCCACCCTTGCCTGTGTCTCTACCCCCTCTCCCTTCCCCAGTGTTTCTTTCCCCCCTCTCCTGTGTCTTTTCCCCCTTCCCTCTTCCCTGTGTCACTCCCCCCTCCCCTGTGTCTCTACCCCCTCTCCCTTCCCATGTTTCTTTCCCCCATCCCCTGTGTCTTTCCCCCCTTCCCTCTCCCCTGTGTCTCTCCCCCCTCATCTGTGTCTCTTCCCCCTTCTCCCCTGTGTCTCTACCCCCTCTCCCCTGTGTCTCTACCCCCTCTCCCTTCCCCTGTGTTTCTCCCCCCCCCTCCTCTGTGTCTTTACCCCCTTTTCTCTCCCCGGTGTCTCCTCACCACTCCCTCCCATTAGTCTCTCCCCCCTCTCCCCTGTCTCTACCCCCCACTCTCTCCTGTGTCTCTCCCCCCTCCCATGTGTCTCTTCCCCTCACCTCTCCCTTACCCTGTTTCTCTTCCCCCCTCTGCCCTGTGTCTTCCTCCCCCTCTCCACTGTGTCTTCCTCCCCCTCTCCCCTCTCCTGTGTCTTCCTCTCCCTCTCCCCTGTGTTTCCTCCCTCTTGCTCCTCCCCTGTTAGCTTCTATACGCATACATACATACGATAAGAAATCTGGGGGTGGGGGTTTCCCCTTACCCCCCCCAGTTCCAACACCCATGTGTACTGTATAATATTGTATTTGCATTATGTTATATTATATCACTAGCGACTTGCCTGGCACAAATGATGGGGCAATAAAGTTTGAAGCCATGGCAATGCTGTTTGCCACACAATGTGATGCTTTTTGTACTATGAGGACCTTCGGCGCTCATTGTGAGTCTCTTCCCTCGTGTCCTTCATGTTTCGTGCTTTGCAACGATCAATCTTCGGCGCTCATCGCAAAGACAGATATATAAGTACAGTGTTAAATATATAATTTTTTTTGTGCAGTGTAAATTAAAAAATGTATTCAGGTCTCAGAGCATAATAAAGTGATTTAGATTTGTAACTGCATTGAGAGTGCTATCGCTGGCAGCCAATGAGCAGTAATCCAGATATATAACTGCAGAGTAAAAAGTAAAACATTTTAGTGTAGTGTAAAGTCTACATTTTTATTTTCCATTACTAATTAATACTTATTAAATGAATGCACGATAATAACTATTGTGAATGAACAAATGTATTAGGAAGTGCGAAGCGTTAATGTATGTAAAGTAACCGCAGTGTAAAATATGCTTTACGGACTTACCATCCAAAAATACAGGACTTAGAAAAAAAAACATTACGAGCTCACAAAAATACGACCTTAACGCCCGAACCGCACGCACTTAAAAACATTAAAAACACAATAAATACACACAACAAACACATAGAAAGCTTCCCCACAGCAAGGCGGGCACCGAGGACCTCTGCAAGTGAAGTTACACCTCCATTTAAGTCCAAATTCATGAGTTTAGACACCCAAAAATCAACCTAAGTGAGAGAAAAAATGGCCCTTGAAAAAAAGAAAACGAGGCTACAGGACCCTAAACACGCAAAACACATACGGATTTTCCTAAAAAGCCATACGAGGTAAAGATACACTATTAACAAGGACGCTAAATCATCCACACCCGCGTACCACATACACATTCCCCGCCATTTTACAACACTAACTTACACAATGCGGAAGTACCCAGCTACCCTAACGGCTTCCCCTCGCGCATGCAGCCTATTTACACTACACACTGCACACATTGCTGACACTTACACAGCAGCTCCACAGCACTGAAAACCTACATTGTATGCTGCAGGAACATGAAAACAGATTGTCAGCTCTTCAGCACAATGCTTCCTGCATATATTACTTACAAATAGGTAAAGTATATTCATTTAGTAATTATTTCATTAGCATACAAAAATACAAATACACAAAAAAAACATTATCACATTAAACATAAAAGCCATTCACTGCGCGCCTCACAACGAGCGCCAACGCTGCTCATAGCATACAAAGCCTTGCAATAAGCGCAAAAAACACATCACCGCCGACCAAAGAATAACAGCAAAAGCACCTATCAGAAAAAAAATACAACCATTAGCCTCGCAATGAGCGCCGAAGGATCTCCGACCGCCAACAAAATGAATGTCTCGTCCAAACCATTACCTGCCTTACAATCTTATTGCCGCCATTTTTTGATGGGCAAGTCGCTAGTAAATATATAAAGATCAAGATAATAAAAGTATCAGGAAATGTAACACACAGATGCACGCGCGTCTGAATAATGCGACAAATACAGATTTTTGTCATAAGTGATATGATCGCAGTATTGGGTCATAAACCCTAAACACTGGAATCTGTTACATACAATTTACTGATGATGTCATTAATGGGCTTCAAGGGGGGGGATCTCTTTTCATACTTTTTGAGCGGTGCAAATCCAACATACGCAGAGCGGAAACGACACATCTGTGGGACACACACAAAGGGGTTCACTTTGGGAGAAAAAAACAAACAAATATGAAATATTTAATAATCATATTTTGATGTTACCAACAGATAAGGAAACAAAACTGAGGTTATTATATCTAATAGTAGCAAGCCTGGGAGTACTGGGAGTAATAATACTGCAGCAGGAGGTCAGGACTAATGTCACTCTATAGACACCCAGTCAGATAAAGGTCAGTACTAATGTCCCTCTATAGACACCCAGTCAGCTAAAGGTCAGTACTAATGTCCCTCTATAGACACCCAGTCAGATAAAGGTCATTACTAATGTCCCTCTATAGACACCCAGTCAGATAAAGGTCAGTACTAATGTCCCTCTATAGACCCCCAGTCATATAAAGGTCATTACTAATGTCCCTCTATAGACACCCAGTCAGATAAAGGTCAGTACTAATGTCACCTATAGACCCCCAGTCATATAAAGGTCAGTACTAATGTCACTCTATAGACACCCAGTCAGATAAAGGTCAGTACTAATGTCACCTATAGACCCCCAGTCATGTAAGGTGTAACCCTTACACTACCTGATCGATACAACATCATACCTGATGTTTTAAAGCACGTTATTCCAAACAATTTAGGAACGTTAGGTAATTTATGCCCTTTATGGCTTAAAACCAGACTCTGTATCAACTATGTAATTTTCCGTGGGAGTTTTGCCATGGATCCCCCTCCGGCATGCCACAGTCCAGTTGTTAGACCCCTTGAAACAACTTTCCCATCACTATTGTGGCCAGAAAGAGTCCCTGTGGGTTTTAAAATCCGCCTGCCCATTGAAGTCTATGGCGGTTCGCCGATGTTCGCCGGTTCGTGAACATTTGCGGAGGTTCGCGGTTCGCGAACCGAAAATTTTAGGTTTGCGACATCACTACTCTTTTGTATTACTTCCTGCGTTAACCAATTATTTAGTAAAGTTAGTGTAGCCCCATTATGTTGCGGTGTCCCAACCACCGGTACCTCCCTTGTGTAAACCGATGAAAAGAACCTATTTAGCTCATCTGCCTTTTCCTGGTCACTAATTATCAGATGACCTGTGTCACATTGTAATGGTCCTATCGATTCCTTCCTGGCCTTCTTCCCATTAATATATTTAAAAAATATTTTAGGGTTAGTCTTAGTTTCCATTGCAACTGACTTCTCATTTTCTATTTTAGCCAGTCTAATAGCCCTTTTGCAAGACTTGTTGATTTCCTTATAGTCACATAAAGCTGCCTCTGTTCCCTCCTTCTTGTATAATTTAA
Source organism: Discoglossus pictus (assembly GCA_027410445.1). NCBI lineage: Eukaryota > Metazoa > Chordata > Amphibia > Anura > Alytidae > Discoglossus > Discoglossus pictus. The sequence continues at coordinate 346,359,051 of CM050164.1, read as the reverse complement.
ATGCATATTTATTTTTCCTCATCATGATCTTTAAGTCATTGTTAAGCCACATGGGATGTGATTTACGCCTATTCATTTTATTTCCACATGGTACATGCTGATGAGTATGTTTATTTTGTAAGGATTTAAATGTTGTCCATTTATTTTCAGTATTCTTCCCTGTAAGTTCTTTGTCCCAGTCTATATGTTGTATTGCTGCCCATACCCCATTAAAGTTAGCCCTTTTAAAATTTAGAGTTTTTGTTGGCCCCTTACAACTCTGTTTTTTGTATTCAATCTCAAATGAGACTGTGTTGTGATCACTGTTCCCCAAGGGTTCCCCTATTTTTACATTTGATATTATATCAATATTACTTGTGATGATTAAATCCAAGATGGCCCCATTTCTAGTAGGTTCTTGTATTACCTGGGCCAGATAATGATCCCTGAGTGTACTCAAGAACCTGCTCCACTTAGCTGAGCTGCTGGTCTCATTTAGCCAGTTTATTTCAGGGTAATTAAAGTCTCCCATTATTAGAACTTGCCCATGCTTAGCTGCATTTCCAATCTGTAACAATAATTGTATTTCCTCATTTTCAGCTATATTTGGGGGTTTATAGCATACTCCCACCAATATGCATTTAGAATTAGCTCCCCCACTATTTAGCTCAACCCACAAAGATTCAATGATGCCGTTAGTGCCAGCATAAATATCTTCTCTGACTATAGGCTTAAATTCAGGCTTAACATAAAGACAGATCCCTCATCCTCTTTTACCATTTCCCCTATCTTTCCTAAATAGGTTATAACCATCCAGATTAACAGTCCAGTCATGAGATTCATCCCACCATGTTTCCGTAATGCCTATTAAGCCCCATTTTTCTTGTACTGCTAATATTTCTAGCTCATCCATTTTCCCAGGCAAACTTCTTGCATTAGCAATCATACACTTTATGTTGCTATGGCTCTGCTGTTGTGAAGTGCCTGCCACTGTATTTGAGGCCCCTATTAATACTTCCCTACTTTCTATTGTAACCCTCCCCCTTCTCCTCCCCCATGGGTAACTAATTCATCCCTTTCCCTCTCTACCCTATTTACCCCAATACTTCTATATAGTCCCTCCCCCCCACCTACAAGTTTAAAAACTCCCCCAGCCCTTCTACCATCCTATCCCCTAGCACAAAAGCGCCCTCATCATTAAGGTGCAATCCATCCCTGCTATAGAGATTGTACCCAAGTGAGAAGTCAGCCTAGTGCTCTAACAACCCAAAACACTCTGCACTGCACCACTTTTTTAGCCACGCATTAACCTCCCTAAGCCCCTTCTGCCTCCCTGGGCTAGCACGTGGCACTGGTAGTATATCAGAAAATTCTACCTTGGTGGTCCTTGCTTTAAGCTTATTCCCTAATTCTCTAAAATCATTCTTTAGGACGCTCCATCTTCCACTAACTTTGTCATTGGTACCAATGTGTACCAAGACCGCCGTTTCATTACCAGCCCCTCCCAATAATTTATCCACCCGATGCACAACATGCCAAACCCGAGCACCCGGGAGACAGCAAACTGTTCGATTGCTGGGATCTGGGTGACAAATTACCCTGTCTACCTTCCTAATAATAGAGTCCCCTACCACCAAAACATGTCTGTTGCTCTGCCTATTCTGCCCTCCCTCTCCTCCAGTAAAACTGTTCTCCCGGCTGTTAGAGGGAACAGCTCTATCTGGCATTGCCATTCCTGAATGGACACCCCCAACAGTTTCACTCAATCTGGCAAATCTGTTGGTGTTTGCCAACTCAGAACTGGCCTGCCTCCTCCTGTTCCCCCTGATTCCCCTTCTAACTGTAACCCAGCTACCTCCCTGGCCATCCTCACTAGCCCTAGCTCCTCCCTCCATACTAGGCCCAGCTAAACTGTGCTTCGTGAGCACCAACTCCCTTTCCAGTGTGACAATATCATGAAGTGTTGCAATTCTCCTCTTGTTTTGTGTCGTATGCTGCTTGCACTATTGATCACTCAAAGTCCCGGCATCTGGGATCCCAGGACCATTATAACAAAAGCAGCAATCAATACAACATCAACATTTTATGAATTATTAGAAAAACAAATAATGTTGAATATTGCATTTATACCTGCAGTCACAAAAGTTTTCACATGGAATATATTTCTCCCTTTATTTAAATGCAATAATACATGAAAGAACGACTATGGTCATTTGTTTTTCTATGTGTGTATGTGTGTGTGTGTTTTTCTATGCAGCATTTTGAAATTGTGATGTGTGAAATGCTTTTAGAAAAAAAAATAACACAGCCTTTGTATAGAAACAGCCTTTAAATTTTTCACATACATATATATAAGTATTCTTTACTGCAGAATTCCATTTTCTTTACTGAACTTGCATATCACACTTTCTGTCTCAATTGTGTTTTTGCAAACCAATGAACATTGCATTTGACCAAAGGAATGCACTGGCAGATGTATTTGTCATATTCCAACTGTTCAGATACAAAGTGCATATGCAAAGTCTCACTGATAACAAAAAATGGTAGATTCCACAATGGCATAATTACATAGTTACATAGTAATTGAAGTTGAAAAAATACTTTTAGTCCATCAAGTTCAACCATTTAAGATCTCCTCTGATCTGCAATATACTGAGTTTTGTCAGTTATATTACATTAACATTCTCAATAAAACATTTTCCAATTATTAACTGACTGGACCTTCTTATTTGAAATTTTTGATTATTAATATGTCTATAACAGAAATTCCATTTAAATAAAAAATTTAAAAAATGTGCAGAGGAAAAAAACAGAAGAAAAAGAAAGAAGAAAGAAAAACAAACTAGTTAGCTAAATAATATTACAGCTAACCTGGAGTAGAAGAAAGAGTAAAGCTAAAGTGACCATGGCTAAGCAAATGCAAAATATACCTGGATAAGCATAGGTTTTGTAAGATTATAATTACCTCTATTTCAGAGCTGAAGCTTGAGAGAGGGATCCAGTATTGATTTTCGAATCTCCTCCACCTCTAGCTCCTCCCCAGTATCAGTATAGCAAAATGTTGATGTCATAATAAATGGATGCTAAATGGGTGACTCCAACCAGGGTTCCCAGAGCTTCTGGAAGTAGGTGGATCTATCTAGGATGGTGTTGGTTAATCTCTCATTAATAAGTAATAGTTAATCTTTATAATTATCTCCTGGAGATTTAAAGCTGATTTCTTCCATCTACTGGCTATGTGTGTTTTAGTAGCCACAGCCAGTAGTTGGAATAATTTATTCTGGTGCTTAGATAGATTTCTAGTATGGACTCCCAGCAGGCAAGACTATATCGTGATTGGAGTCACCTTCTTGAACAGTATGGTCTCAAGTTGGGCTAATTGTCCACGTGCAGTAGGCTCTCTGTAGGACCTTGATCAATGTCTCCAAAAGAGGTGAATTAAGTGAGCCACTGGATAGGTTCGAGCAGGATTCTGTCCACTTGTCCCAGTTCCACTCTACCCCCAGATCCTCTTCTCATTGCAACATAAATTTGGGTTTCTTACTGCTGGTAGTGTTAGTAAAGGCATCATAGAGTCACCCCACTATGCCTCTGGTAAGAAGGAGGTTTACAGATAATGGACATCCAGGAGGCCCTGGGGAATCCCAGTTCTTTCATTGTCTTACTAACCCAGCTTCTGATTTTTAAATAATTATACAATTCTGTGGGGGGCAAGTCATGGGTTGTGTGGAATTGACCATAGGTCAGGAGATTATTATTAATAAACCAAGTCGCTATCTGGTCAAGGTTTCTGGAGGTCCACCAGAGTTTAGAGATGGCATTTGAGCCTGCCATAATTTGGGGGAAAGACATAACTGCCAGTAGAGGAGATAGGCACGGATTGAGCCGGTGCCTGGAGTTGGCCCACCCCCATGAGTTCAAAGTTAGAGAAATCATAGGGTTTTTGTGGGTTTTGAAGGGGGCTAGTTCTTTAAGAATCCAAATTAGTTTATCCCAGCTATGTGGGATCATTTGTTGGTTCTCCATGAAGACCCAGGATGGCTAGTGTATAATGGAGTGTGCTAGGGGTAGATAGGGCAATTGAGCAGCTTTGAAGTAGTACCTCAAGTTTGGAGATTAGAGCCAGCCTCTATTTTTATGCCTAAGCGTTACCTGCTTGGAGATACGAGGGCATTTATTTCCCCATATAAACCGGAATATTGGGGATTTCTCCAATTTAAGACCTTGGATAGTAATTATCACTTCCTCTTGGGATATGTCCGAATTTAGGTTAAAAAAAAATGGTGATCCAGGACGACAGTAAGATCATACAAGTAGAGAAAGGAGTCTATTTCTGACTCTCTGAATTGAGATTAGGAAGAATAAATGAGTTGATAAAAGTTCTGGAACTCCCTTTGGATATATTTGGCTTTGCATTGGGAGTAGTTAGTGTTTAGTCTTCTAGCTAGTAGAGTATTAGGCTTGTTTGCCTTCCAGTAATACAAGTGTTTGTCCTTCTCATAGCCTTCTCAGTACGATGTGACAAAATACCATCTAAATCTGTCCTTGTTTTGTCTATTTACTTGTGCCTTTTGAGGGAGGTGTTCTGCTGGTTTGTTTTTTCTAGTTTCTTAAGTGTAGTTGTGAGTTCTGCCTCTTTTTGCCTAAGGATTCGTCTATGGTTAGAGGTTAGTTTGATGCAGGTTCCCCCTTTGAAGGCCATATGGGCAAACCAGAGCCAGCTAGCTCCTGTCACGGGTGACGAAAAGGTCTAAAAAAAACAATTTATTGTTTATATAATTAAACCTTCCTGGTTGTATGATTATTTCAGTATTTAGAATGTTAAAGCGGTACATTCTAAAATACTGACATAACCATACCGCCTTTAGACACCATTACCCCTTCCCCCTCTCCTCCTCCCTTTCCCCTTCTCCTCCTTCTCCTCCTCCATTTCCTCCCTCTCCCCCTTATCTGCCCGCCTCCATTTCCCCCCTACTTGCCCCCTTTTCCCCCCTGATCCTCCACTTCCCCCCTCTTCCACCCTCATGCCTCTTTCCCCCTCACCCTCCTCTTCCCCCTCACCTTCCTCTTCCCCCCCTCTTCCCCCCTTTTCATCCTCCTCTTTCCTCCCTCCTTCCCCCCTCTCTTCTTCTTAGACTCCGATCAGCTCCTGCTGCTGAATCGGGGGCTCGCAGTGCATCTTATGCCTGTCTCTTGAACCGGCATGTGCTTGGGAAGTCATTAACATATGCCGGTTCCAGGAATAAGATGCGCTGTGGGCCTCTGATCAGCAGCAGGAGCTGATCAGAGGCTAAGAAGAAGACTTGAGAGGTGACAGGGGGGAAGGAGGAAGGATAAGAGGGGAGGGGAAGGAGGAAGGATAAGGGTGGATGAGGAGGAGGAAGATTGGGAGGAGGAGGAAGATTGGGTGGTGCAATGGTTTGCTGAGGGGGCCCAGGTAAACCCGGCAGCACTGGGCCCCCTCCACAGCCTCCCTGCGGTAACCCCGAGTCTGGCTCAGGGTTACCGATTTAGGAAGAGAAGATTAACTCCGAGTCACACTCAGGATTACAGATAGGAAGGTTAAATGCCTGTTTTTTACTCTGTATCTTGAGCTTTAAATTATGTGATTTACTCCTTTTACTTTTATTCCCACATGGTATATGGTGGGATCAATTAACAATTAATAACAAATAGTCCACATATTAAAAAGATAAAGAGAGAGAGATCTAAAAAGGTTGAACTTGATGGACTAACTCTATTCATCCTCAAATACTATACTATTAATAATTTATTAACAACAAATTAATTAACTAATCCGCATATTACAGATCAGAGATCTTAAAAGGTTGAACTTGATGAACTTTTTTCAACCTTAATTACTATGGGCCTCATTCTATTATCGGCCGTAAATCGGCCGTAAGGCTGCGATTCCTTGCGGGGGTTCTGTTACCTCGCAATTCAATTATACGGCCCCGCAAGGATCTCCTCTTACGGCCGGCCGCATATCTTGGAACCGGCCGTAAGCTCCAAAATTTTTAAAGTCAAAAATAAATTAAAGACAGCACTGTACAGCTCTGTAAATGCTAGGGATCATATTGGGGGACATGAGGATTAATAGTAACCCCCTCTCAAGCTTGCACATCAGCCCAAATACGAGTTTACATTAACTGTTTATTTTCCGGCAGCAGCGTGGCCAGGTCTGAGGTGCTCCAAGCACTCTGGACTTTTCCATGTATATTTGACATATATTAAAAAATATATATTTTACGGATTTGAGTATAGGGGAAATTTGTGCTATTTTTGCTAACACCTAAAATCACTTTATAGTCTTCTCAAAGTGCAGGATGGCTTTATTTGGGCTATATTTCGTGCTTAATTGGTGCTAGCGGGACCTCTTTCCTGCAAGTAAGCTGCGGCTCGCTTTTTGCCTTGCAGAGAGGGTTCCCAGAGCAATAGAATTGCAAATAGGATTTCCTTGCGGCCGTTTTAGATTAAAGGCTTTCCTCCGGCACGAGCGGCAGCAAGAGATAGCAAGGCGCCGGCCGCAAGCCTGCCGGAATCCCCAGCCGGAGGGGAATAGAATAGCAGAATAGCTTGCGGCCGGTCCTTGCGGCCCCGCAACGGCTGCGGCCGATAATAGAATGAGACCCTATGTAAGTATGTATATTTAGTAAGGATTTAAATGCTGTCCATTTATGTACAGTGTTTTTACCTATCAGTTCGCTGTCTCAGTCTATACTTTATATTGCTGCCCTTAGACTGTTAAAATCTGCCCTTTTAAAATTAAGCGTTTTTGCTTGCCCCTTACAGTTTTGTTTTTTTAATTCAATTTCAAATGTGACTGTGTTGTGATCACTGTTTCCCAAAGTTTGCCCTATTTCAACATTTGATAACATATCAGTATTATTTGACTAATTCCAAGATAGCCTCATTTCTAGTAGGCTCTTGTATAACCTGGGCCAGATAATGATCTCTGAGTGTACTCAAGAACATGCTCCCCTTAGATGAACTGCTGGCCTCATTTATCCAGTTTATTTCAGGGTAATTAAAATCTCCCATTATTAGAACTTGCCCATGCTTAGCTGCATTTTCAATCTGCAAAAATAATTGTATTTCCTCACTTTCAATTATATTTGGGGGTTTATAGCATAATCCAACCAATATTCATTTGGAATTTGCTGCTTCGTTATTTAACTCTACCCACAAACATTCAACATGACCGCTAGTTACGCCATAAATATCTTCTCTGACTATAGGATTAAATTCAGGATTAACAAACAGACAAATCCATATTTTACCATTGCCCCTATCTTTCCTAAATAGGTTATAACCATCCAGATTAACTGTCCAGTTATTCACCCCAACATGTTTCAGTATATAAAATAAATAAATTAGAGGTTGCATTACTCTTTTTTGCTAAAATTATAAAAACGTGTTACATGTAGTCAGTTGTATTCCTCAAAAGTACAATTGAAAGCTGGTCCCATAAGCACATCAAAAACTAAATGTATAGCTTAAAAATAAGCATCCATGGGCAAAAATAATTTAGAGCTGCCTACAGTCCATATAGTACAAAGCTTTCAATAAACACAATCCACCTTTCACCAGCATTCAGATAAAATGCAATATTTTATTTCCTTAATCATTATCTCCATTTTCAATTTGTGTTTATATGGGCTAGTTCATAATCAAGGGGATTACTGGAGTGAAAAGAGTTTTGGCTCTGTAGATATTAACCACAGGTTCACTGACAAGTAGATAAGGAGAAACATTTCCCTCCTGCATGCTATTTAGACCAGTATTTCTCAACTTTACTACTCAAACGCAACAAACATTTAAGAAACGGTGGGTAGTCATATGCTACTAGTTACTATATCTAAGCTCAAATAGGGATAGCTTCAAAGTGGGACTGTAAATATTTATTTAGAAAATATTTAAAGTCAAACCTTGAACAAATGATGCATAAACAGTGCTTTTAAAAAATATTTCATGTCATGTATCAGTACATTTCACGTGCCCTTTTCTGGTCTTTAAAGTTTTTAGCAGATGGAAGAGAGAAACATATGACTACTATGTAAAACAATTAGTTAAAGTAGATACTGTATGAAAAAGTTTACAGAAGCAAATACTTAATATTAGGAAAATACATGTAAGTGGTGACTTTATAAAACTGACAACAGGAAAAAGTAAGTGCTGATAAATGACACAAGAGAAAAATAGCTAATAAAATTGCTGAAAAGATGATCAACTGATGCTCCTTGGACGGAGCTTTTGGTAGATTCATGACTAGTGGCACAGGAAAAAGTGACTGCTGATAAATTACATGTGAGAAAAAGAGGTATTAAAAGTGCTAAAAATATGGTGAATTGATGCTTGAAAGAAACTTCTGGAAGACTCATGACTAGTGATTTGGAGATGGCTTGAAGTATAAAAACAAAGCTCTTTATCATTCTAGATTACTAAAAGCTAAACCTTTCAACATCTGTAGAGAATGTTGAAGGCAAATTACTACCAGTCTTATTAAATTGCAAGCCCGCAAATTTTAAAGGGCTCTATATAAGCACATACCATATCTTTTTACAAAAGTTTTTAGTTAGTGAAGACCTTGCTTTTGGATAGAAGTTCACTGACTAAAAACTTCTGTAAAAAAATATGCTATGTGCTTATATAGAGCCCTTTAGAATTTTCTGAATTGCAATTTAATAAGGCTGTTAATCTGTATGACGATTTAATCCATAAAGTTATAATGTTTAAATAAGTAATGTTGAAAAATAAGACGTTCATGACATTTTGAATATAAAAGCATGGACAACTGTAATGCTGTTCAGTAGGATAGGTGTAACTTCAGTTTCTGAAAGACACTTTGACATGAATGTAAAAAAATAATTGTGTTATACATGATTAACAAAACTAACAGTTTATAGTTCATAGTTTAAAACTCCTAAATATCAGAATGATAAAATAAAATTATGTACTGTCTATTTGTATTACATTGATCTTACTTTGGTATTAAGCCTAAATTTGCATGCCTATTTTAATTGATTTGCTTTATATCAGAAAACATTAGCAGCCTTATTAAATTCCAGCCTCATAGATAAGAGGCTTCTACTTAAATCCTAAGTGCTGCAAATTTATGAAAGTTATGACGCTATTAAATTAGCCCTGCTGCGAGCAACTTGTGAGCTACGCAGCAGGGCCATCCGTATCGACACAGAGAAAATCTACATGAGGAGTGACAGCCTGCAAGATGATCTTGCAGGCTCCCACACCTCATCAGTTGCTGCGGGGATCCTAAACTGGACCTCCACGGCAGTTCCACACATAAGTCCTGCCATGGGGGGTACTCCAACTACACCCCCGGCACCTAAAATTATCCTCCCTCTATGCAGGGGGTCCCCATCACAACCCTTAAGTGTCCCCACATTACCCCGTTGCTGCAGGGGTCTATAGGGACCCCCGTAGACCCCCCGACATTAACCCCTTGCAGCAGGGGTCCCCGATCAGCACTGATCAGGTCCCCGCTGCATTTAAAATGTTTAATTTCCAGGCCTCGGCAACTAAAATTAACCCTCATCTATGCTGGGGGTCCTGATGTGGACCCCCAAAGTGTCCCCACATAACCCCTTCTAGCGGGGGCCCCCGATCGGCACCGATCGTGACCCAGCTGCATTTAAATTTTTAAATTTCCCGCCTTGCGGGTCTTTAAAGGACCGTAAAGGTCCTGAAAGGACTAGTGCTAAAAAATATTAACCTCAGGCAACTAAAATTAACCCCATAACTCATGGGGGTCAATAAAGAACCCCATAAGCCCTTAATTAATCCCGTCACTCACAGGGTCAATGCAGACCTCCAAAAGCCCTTAATTAACCCTATAACTCATGGGGGTCAATACAGACACCCATAAGCACCTAATTTACCCTATAAATCATGGGTGTCAATACAGACCCCCATAAGCACTTAATTAACCCCGTCACTCATGGGGGTCAACACAGACCCCCATAAGCCCTTAATTAACCCTGTACTCATGGGGGTCAATACAGACCTCCATAAGCCCTTAATTAACCCTATAACTTATGGGGGTCAATACAGACTCCCATAAGCCTTAATTAGCCCTGTCACTCATGGGGACAATACAGACCCCCATAAGCACTTAATTAACCCTATAACTCATGGGGGACAATACAGACCCCCATAAGCACTTAATTAACCCTATAACTCATGGGGGGCAATACAGACCCCCATAAGCACTTAATTTACCCTGTCACTCACGGGGGTCAATACAGACCCCCATAAACCCTTAATTAACCCTATAACTCATGGGGGTTAATATATACCCCCATAAGCACTTAATCCTTTAGGATGTAAGTCTGCGAGTTTCAATCCCACAAGCTGTTTTAGGGAAAGCACCATGGACACTGGATTCCAAATTCAAAGACAGGGCCTTCCATTTTTTACTATGTGTTAATTTGTATGTATCTTTGTCTTGAACATATCTAATGTACAGCGCTACGGAATATGTTGGCATGTTATAAATAAACGATAATAATAATAATAATCAACCCCGTCACTCATGGGGGTCAATACAGACCCCCATAAGCCTTAATTAACCCTATAACTTGTGGGTTCAATACAGACCCCATAAGTCTTAATTAACACTGTCTCTCATGGGGGTCAACACAGACCCCCATAAGCCCTTAATTAACCCTGTAATTCATGTGGGTCAATATAGACCCCCATAATCCCTTCATTAACCCTTTCACTCATGGGGGTCAATACAGACCCCCATAAACCCTTAATTAACCCTATAACTCATGGGGGTTAATACAGACCTCCATAAGCACTTAATCAACCCCGTCACTCATGGGGGTCAATACAGACCCTCATAAGCCTTAATTAACCCTATAACTCATGGGGTCAATACAGAACCCATAAGTCTTAATTAACACTGTCTCTCATGGGGGTCAATACAGTCCCCCATAAAACCTAATTAATCCTGTCACTCATGGGGGTCAATTCAGACCCCATAATCCCTTAATTAACCCTGTAACTCATGTGGGTCAATATAGACCCCCATAATCCCTTCATTAACCCTTTCACTCATGGGGGTCAATACAGACCCCCATAAGCCCTTAATTAACCCTATAACTCATTTGGGTCAGTACAGTCCCCCATAAGCCCTAATTAATCCTATAACTCATGGGGGTCAATACAGACCCCTTTAAATCTTATTTAACCCTGTCCTTCATGGGGGTCAATACAGACCCCCATAAGCCATTATTAACCCTGTAACTCATGGAGGTCAATACAGACCACCATAAGTCTTATTTAACCCTGTCACTCATGGGGGTCAATACAGACCCTCATAAACCTCTAGTTAACCCCATCAGTCCCATAAGGGTATATTATGACCATTATGGGGCAGTTACAACCCTAACATTAACCACGTAAGTGCCATGACGGTCCTCAAGGACCCTCATGACACTAAGTACAAACACTACACTGCACTATACCCCCAATAAACCATTAATTCTAAACTAACCCCCCTCTACACTAATCTATTAACACCTACACTACCTGCCTACACTACCTACCTACCCCCTAATAAACCCCACCACCCCACTAATTACAGAAAATAAAAAAAACTAAGTCACAAAAAATAAAAAATCTACATTACAGAAAATAAAAAAAACCTCAGTCACAAAAAATAAAAAAGGAACCTTACAGAAAATAAAAAAAATACATTACAACCCCCCCCCCAACTACAGGAAATATATGTAATATACAATAAATACATACATCTGCAAAGGTAAGTGGTCTTAATTATTTTAGGTTAGAATTAGGGTTTCTGTATGTAGATAGCATTTTATGTGCCCGTAGGGATTCTTCCGAGGTGCGAGATTCACCTCGTAGATTTAAGGCTGCGTGTTACTCCCTAGCTCTCTCGGAGCTTATTCTCTGCCATTTTTCTGAGTCATCTCGCAAAGCAGGCTGCAAGGGAAGTATTGGGGATTCAGTCCTTGCAAACAGCAAAAAACTGCCTTTTGCAAGGACCGAGGGAACTAAGAGGGCTCGTTTAATAAGGCCCTAGATTACAAAACTCATTCCAATTTTTTTTTACTAGCATGGTACCTCAAACTGATGACAAACTTAGTTGTCTTTAATGGAAAAAGGAAGAGAAGCTGTTTATTTAGCTGAGTAACATAGTGAAGGACAAAGCTAGGTACATCGGAGAGTGTATGCACAATATCAGCAGATTATTATTTCTGCCCTGCAATTTAATGTTAGTTCTTGTATTTTTGGTAACACACACATTGTATTTTAACATAAAATCTGTTTTTTCAAAATGCATTTTAAATGAAAAGACTAAAACTAATAGAGCTGTCATGGATGTATTCAGTGCCAAAAGCCACCAGTACAGTTGATGAGTTTTTCCCTTTGGCGGAGAATAAACAAAAATGTAAAAAAAACTGCTCTGGATCTATCCCGTTGTGTAAGCACAAATAAATCACTAGCACTAACAGTTGCACTGCCAGCAAGTAGCCGCTAGATGTCGCTGTCCGGTTTCAGGGAAGGCCCTTATCCGACGTGGCGCAACTTGATGGTGCTGAATCGACAGCGAGACCATCGATATGTTCTCAATGGCACTCAGCCTTCAAGGGCCTCGGGCGCGCCTCTCATAGCTCAAGGACTCTTCTGTCAGCGTGCCTTATATGCATTGTGCAGCACTACTCGGAAAATCAACAGTGCCATCTAGTGGTTGGCGGCAGCACTGCTGCTGACAATCTTTTGCGTAGGGGAAGATGGAAAGGACCCTGCTTTGTAGCAGAATATAGTTTAGCATACTCTGTAACTTCTTAGCAATTCAGAAAAAAGGGGGGAAAGTTGTTTATCTGTTGGCTATGCTAAACCTTCTCCTCTGCCTAGAATCCCCCCAAACAACTTATAGTTTACAATCCCCACCAGCCTTTCTATCTTACCCCAACTTCATTAAAGTGAAACAGAAAAGGTCCCAGAAATTAAGTAAAAAAAAAAAACTTAACTGCACTTGGTTATAGTTAAAAAATCGAAGTGAAGTGCCTTAAAATGGATTTAGAAGGTAGGCTACAAATTAAGTAAAAGTCCCGACCTCTGAGATAATGTCCTTATCAGCAGCAATTGACCAAGGTTAGCAGTGTGTGTGTTTAGGTGTTGAGAGGGGTTAATGAAGAGTTTGCACAATTGAAAAATGCTATTAGTGATAACAATATTTAGCAACTGAACTGTTAAATTGAATTGTTAATCTCTGTCAATAGTACAGTTAATTTCCATCGAAGCATGCTTTGCTTCTTTATTACACCTCACTACTAATATTTACTGTTCAGAGGTTCAGGGGTTAATTTATTTTAAATTAACTCTAACTTTTATACCACTTTTAAGGCGCTACCAATTTTTAATAACAACACAATGCAGTTTATTTTTATAGGTACTTTTCGATTGATCAATAAAATGGGACTTTTTCTGTGTCACTTTATACATTTTTAAATGGAATATAAAGTATGCATTTTTAAATTGTTTGGTGAGTAATAGATTTATATATATACTAGCGACTTGAACGTCAAAAAATGAAGGCAATAAAATTGTAAGGCAGGTAATGCTGTTTGCCACAGAGAGTAACAGCCTTATTAAATTGCGATTCAGTAAATTTAAAAGGGCTCTAATTAAGCACACAGCATATTTTTATTAAAGAAGTTTTTAGTTAGTGATCTTCTATCCAAAAGCAAGGTCTTCACTAACTAAAAACTTCTGTAAATAAAATATGCTGTGTGCTTAAATAGAGTCCTTTTAAATTTACTGAATCGCAATTTAATAAGGCTGTAAGTGTTTTGGTGGTATGAGATCCTTCGGCCCTCATTGCAAGTCTCTGGGTTGGTGTATTTTTTGGTGTATTTTTTGTTATTAGAGGCACTTATTGTAAGGTCTGCACTTATCTCTTTTTGGTGCTTATTGCAAGGCTCTCCCATGGTGTGTACTTTGTGTCCTATGAGCACCGCCGGTGCTCCTTGTGAGGCGCGCAGTGAAGGTCTTTGTGTTTTTTTGCGATACTGTGGTGTGTTTTTTTTTTCTGTATATTTTTTTATGCTAATTAAAATAATATACTTTTCCTATTTGTAATTAATATATGCAGCAAGGAATGTGCTGAAGAGCTAACAATCTGTTTTGATGTTCCTGCAGCATCTAATGTAGATTTGCACGGTTGTTGAGCCGAAGAGTAAGTGTCAGGAATGTGTGCACTGCGTAGTGTAAATAGGCTGTGTGCGCGAGGGGAAGCCGCTAGTGTAGCTGGGTACTTCCGCATTCTGTTAGAGTTGTTAAATGTGTATGTGGTACGCGCGTGTGGATGATTTAGCGTCCTTGCTAATGGTGTATGTTGTCCCTCGTACAGGTTTTTGTAAAAGTCGTATGTGCTTGGAGGTGTTTTGCGGCTTTAGGGGTCGTGTAGCCTCGTTTTCGTTTTTTCAGGCAGCTATTTTTTCTCTTGCTTAGGGGATTTTCAAGTGTCTAAACTTTTTAAATTGGACTAAAATCGAGGTGTAACCTCACTTCCAGACGTCCTGGGTGTCCCCCCTTCTGTGGGTAAGGTTTTTATTTTATTTTTGTGTGTATTTTGTGTTTGTTTTTATGTTTTCCGTTTTTCGCGAGTTGTGCATTATGTTTGTAAATTATTATTTTTTCTTTTGTGCAAGTCTGCAATTTTTTTTTTTCAAGTCCCCGGCTCGTATTTTTTTTTGTGTAAATCCGTATTTAGACATTGCGTGTTTTCAGTTTTTTTCAAAGTCCCGCTTCTGTGGGCGTTTGTAACCTTTTGTGAGGCGCCGTAGAGCTTCCATCTCCGCAAATGCCTCCACCTCCACCTTTAGGCTTCAGGCCAGTAAGCAGAGCTGACAAGCGTAAATATGGAAACCTCAAGAAACATGCAGACTCTTCAAATATATATGGTACTTCCTATAAAAAAAAAGTACAAACTGTAATGGTATGATTTGTGAGGAAATAGTTACCTGTACTTGATTTACTAAATTAAAATTACTTTCTGATCAGAAGTAAAACTACCTGAAAGCTTGATGGATACCCACTAATGTAATCCAGAAATTGGGGAATAGGTGTGGCAGTTTCAAATGTAATTAAGAATGTCTCCTTGTTTCTAACTGTATCAAACATGATCATTTTATATGTAATATTATTTAACAGCTCCTTCTTATCCTTTACACTTTTTATCCTAATTCAGTGTGTGTGTTATGTTTTTCATGATGAGCGAAGGTATAGGTTTGTATCAAAGAAGTGTCTTGTCAACTGTCACACCCTATAATCGTTCCTCAGGCTTGTTTATTTAACAAAAAATGTGCAATCATCGCTATAAATTCTTGTTTATGGTCTGCTCTTAACATGGGGACATTATCAGGCTGCGTAGACTTCACCCTTAAACAAATTCTGCCAGGCGCTGTCTCTCTGTCTCTAACTTCTACAATTCTGCTGAGCCAATCAATTTGGTGGGGTCCTTCAACCTGTGTGATTTAACATCCAAAACTAAGTTTAATAAACATTGCTATATGATTATTATTCCTTTGGTATTGTTTGATTTGTCAGAGTTGGATATATACACCACAAGCCAAAAGGAACTCAGTGGGGGAGAATTTTTGTAAACTCTTCACCCCATTGTTATGAAGGTTTGTTAACCTTTAAAGGTTCAGTTTGAAATTGAATTCAGTTGCCTTAGGACTCAAACACATAAGACAAGAATTACTAGTGTAGGACTGTCTGTGAGAGAGAACATCCCATGTCAACCTTTGAGTTAATAACTTGGATTTAATTATATAGCTAAGCTATGAGTATGTGTTGAAAGAAGACTGAATTTTAGAAGAGTCATCAATTTGAGAGCTTTATAAAGTTTAAATGGCCACTTTGCAACCACACCGAATTACATAATTCTTTAAATATTAAAACATACAAAAGAAATACTAAGCCATTGTACAGCACTTTTTGCATAAATACTGAGATATTACTATGTGTATCTAGGAAGATTTTATTTAAAACAAATTATAATTTATTTTTCTTGGATTACTCTATTGGTACAGCCAACCATTTCCATAAATTCCATAAATAATTATTATAAAATGGGTAAGGAGCCCCCCTTTAGCTAATATTTAAAACTGTTTTAGAGAGGTGGGTTTAAAAGCCCAATTTCTAGGGGTGGAAGTGAAGAATATATGACAAACTCTGTTCTTTACTAGTTTTTCTTATTTAGCATAACAGGAGAAGCTTGCAAACCCTTATTAGAAAAACAATTACTTGGAAAAAACTGAGACCATAGGTAGTGTCACACATCACTGGTTAGGACTGGTGGATTGTGGCAGGTTTTCCTTAAATAACTACCCCCCACAGTTCTATTCAAACAGCAGTTTTTTTAGGGTTTGGTTATGTTAATGGACCTAGATACATAGTAATTGAGGTTGAAAAATTACTTTTAGTCCATAAAGTTTAACCTTTTTAGATCTCCTCTGATCTGCAATATGCAGAATAATTGTTAATTGATCGAATGGAAACAAACAGGGGAAAAAAACAGTGAAACATTGCCAATTGTCTCAAAAGGGGAAAAAAATATAAAATTCCTTCATGACCCCAGATAATGGCAATCAGACTCCTCACTGGATCAATACTCACTCTCTAATTATCCAGGATAACCCTGAATGCCCTTCTTATTTAAAAAATAAGTTGTATCAATCTTTAGTCTGTTAATATTTTTTTATTTATTTAAAACATATATATTCATCACATATTTAAAAATTATTATGAGTAAATATAGAAATACAACTTCAAGATCATTAAGCACTATGAAAACCCTAAAGTTGTAATTGAATATTGTAAATCCATCTTTGCAGTAACTCATGATAAACCATGCCAGACTCTTGTTGCCCCACGTCTTTAGGGTAGGGGGTTGGATTTTTCTTATACATTGGTGGGATGGGAAAGATTATATGATAATGATAGGGCCTCATCACACTATTTTTTTAAGCTAATTTACAAGTCAAAAGACATAAACTGAGAGAGCACACACTTCTTCCTAGTGCAATTTATTGCAATATATAACAGGTATTCATTAAATCAATAAAATGGACTCTCACAAAAACCTCTGAAATAAGAATTATAGACAGACACAGTAAAAGGTATGCCTGCCATTAACCATTCAATATTATCAATTTGAAACATCCACATTTCCCATCTGCACCTGTGAGGTACATTAACCCAATTAGTGTTGTGGGTGAAACCATCTCTTTATACATATAGATGTGTTTTTATGTGTATATATGCATGTGGACTTCTGATAGTAGAATCATATAGGAGTTTTTGTTCTCTGTCACCCTAGTTTGAGCTTGGCACCTTAGCTTGGATTGTGTTATTCTGGTTTCAGGATTAACTGATCCATCAGTAGCGTTTAATTTACAAGTCAAGTTGACATGTAAATCACTATATAGCAATTCCAATCCACACAAATCCAGCACTACGTGAAGACAGAGCTGAATAGTGTAAAAACTAATTTGCAAGTTAAATATAGCTGTCCCATTTACTGCCCCCTCCAATTAATTCCATTCTGATAAAGGATTGCTATACACATAAATCCTCAGAAAACACTAAAATCCTATATGTAACCCTTAGATTGTAAGTTTGCGAGTTTTCAATCTTGTGTCAGGCCTTGGAAACAAGCTCTATGTACATTTGATTTTATGCTCAAAAACAGGGCCCTCCATTCTTTACAAGGTGTTTAATTTGTTTTCTGCTATGTACTCAACCCCTGTACAGCGCTACGGAATATGTTGGCGCGATATAAATAAAGATAATAATAATAATAATAATAATATGTAATATGACCTTCCCATTTGGCATAAAAAGTACTTCTGTAAATGAAATACAATAAGCATGAGATTTGATATCAGTGTTTAATCTGCCCAAATTGTTTTATTTTAATAGTTCTAGGAAACTTTCCTTTGCTGACAGTAGGACACAAAAACGCAAGGGGGGCCACACCCTAACCCCATGGAAACAGTTGGACAGTTCTGTGCAAGATAATGATGAACAAAATTAAATGTATTTCAGGTCAAACAGAATACAGCAAAAGTAGTACAAAGAGCTCTCACAACAGCAGGAACTTCAACTTCTCCTGTACCAATGTATTTATGAAAATGGGCCTTGTCTTATTTTCACCATTTTCAAACGTATGTTAAGTGAGTTTAGCACAAACCTAGGTCTCTACAAGATTGTGATAGAATAATATGTATCAAAAAATATAGATCCTTTAATGCATCTGTGTAAATAAATACTGTTATTGATCTTGGTGCAGTATAAGCAACTGCTGTTTGGGTATAAAAATAGCCTAAGAAGTTCTATACGAACAGTAATTTCAGTCATCCAGTATCAGTAAACATATCAATGATATGGCTGTACCTGCGATTGGCAGGTACCCAGATATAAACTGAATAGCATGTAGCCTGTTACATAAAATTATCTTGAAGGATTATGGTAACTGGGTGAGCTTTTACAAAATATTTGAAAATACGTTCAAACTAGACTAGATTGGTTGCATAACTCTTCCAATGCACTTCTACATATAGTTACATAGTAATTAAGGTTGAAAAAAGAGTTTTCGGTGCTCATTGCAGGGTTCATTAAACTGCAAGTTTTGTTCTTGGGAATGCCATGTGTCTGTTTCAAGCATCTCCCCCTGTCCCTTCCCTGTGTGTTTCTCCTCTGTGTGTCTGCTGAATATTTGTGTGGCTCGCTCTGACTATTGTTTGTTTTATTTTCAAAGTCCCTCGTCCCTGATGTTGTTTGTGTAAGTGTTACTGTCTTTGCCGTCGTGTATTTTCTAAGTCCCACGTGCCTGGCTTTGCTCAGCCTTGTTTTCATCCAGTTTCAGATTTTTTTAAAGTTTTTCAACTGCTTGCAGTGTCTTTGCCGTTGTGTATTTCCTAATTCCTGCGTGCCTGACGTTGTTGATGTAGGTGTTAGTGTCTTTGCCGTTGGGTATTTTCTAAGTCCCATGTACCTGGCTTTGCTCAGCAGTTTCAGAATTTTTCAAGTTTTTCGCCCACCATTTTTTTTCCTGCTTAGTCGATTTTCGAGTGACGAAACACGGCAAATAAGGTTTACATTTGCTTGCAACCTCACTCCCAGCTTTCCTGTCGCTCCCCCTGTGCTGTGTGTGAGTGTGTTGTAATTTATTTTTTATTATTTTTCGTATTTTTTCATTTCCGCAGTTCGGCCGTTACCTTCCCATATTTCCAAGTTTGGATTTTTTTGCCCTGAGATTACAAGGTCAAATTTTTTTTTCAAAGTCCTGCGTTCCCCAACTGCTTGCAGCCTAAGTCCTGAGTGCCTCAACTGCTAGCCTTACTTCGCGAGGCTCGCAGGTGCGCCTTCAGTGCTCATTTCAGCCTAAGTCCCACGCGCTTCAATGCCTCAACGACTCGCTTTGTAAGGCTCGCAGGAGCGCCTTCGCCGCTCATTGCAGCCTAAGTCCTGCGTGCTTCAATGGCACACCTCGCTTAGCGAGGCTCGCAGTTACGGCACTGTTACCTAGGCGGTTGTCCATGTGCACTCCCAAATCCATTTCAATATCTGATACTCATAGATTTGCTTTATTAAGCTTATAAATTGCATGGCTATTTTTCCTTCACAGATGCATAACCTTACATTTATTATTAAATCCCATCTGCCATTTAATTGCCCATTTCTCTAATTTATGCAAATCCCTTTGGAGGGAAAGTGCATCATTTTATGATTGAATTACCTTGCACAACTTAGTGTCATCAGCAAAAATGGAGACAATACTTTCCAGTCCTACTTCTAAGTCGTTAATAAATATGTTAAAAAGGATAGGACCTAATACTGAACTCTGAGGAACCCCACTTACCACATAAGTCCAATCGGAGTAAGTTCCATTTACCACAATCCTTTGCTTCCTGTCTTTTTGCCAGATTCCAATCCATGTGCATATATTTATTGCAATTCCTGTATCCCTTAGTTTGCGCAATAGTTTCACATGTGGCACTGTATGAAAAGCCTTTGCAAAATCTAAAAAGACTATTACCACTGAGTTGCCTTGATCCAAGTTCCTACTAACCTCCTGATAGAAACTAATAGATTTGTTTGACATGACCTGTCCCTCATAAATTCATGTTTGCTCCTACTTATAATCCTGTTTGAATAGACATACTCATGTAAATTATCCCATATTAACCCTTCTGAAAGCTTTTCCACTACAGAAGTGAGGCTTACAGGTTTATCATTCCCTGGATTTGCTCTTGCTCCCTTTTTAAATATAGGTAAAATACTCTAAAATAATTTCAGCCTCATATGGGGATGCACCTCTGCTTTTCTCCAGTCATCTGGTAGCGACCCAGGGCCTCATTCTATTAGCGGCCGCAGCCGCTGCGGGGCCGCAAGGACCGGCCGCAAGCTATTCTGCTATTCTATTCCCTTACGGCCGTAGGCTCCGGCAGGCTTGCGGCCGGTGCCTTGCTATCTCTTGCGGCCGCTCGCGCCGGAGGAAAGCCTTTGATCTAAAACGGCCGCAAGAGATTTGCAATTCAATTGCTCCGGGAAACCTCTCTGCAAGGCTAAAAACGAGCCGCAGTTACTTGCAGGAAAAAGGTCTCGCTAGCACCAATTAAGCACATAAAATAGCTCAAATAAAGCCATCCTGCACTTTGAGAAGACTATAAAGGGATTTTAGGTGTTAGAAAAAATAGCACATAATTATCCTGTACTCAAATCCGTAAAATATTTCATTTTTAATATCCGTAAAATATACATGTAAAAAGTCCAGAGTGCTTGGAGCACCTCAGACACACCCACGCCGCAGCCGGCAAATAAACAGTTAATTTGAACTCGGGTTTGGGCAGATGTGCAAGCTTGAGAGTGGGTTCCTTTTATTCCTCATGTCCCCCAATATGATCCCTAGCATTTACAGAGCTGTACAGTGCAGGCTTGAATTTATTTTTGAGTTTTTATATTTCACAGTTTACGGCCGGTTCCAAGATATGCGGCCGGCCGTAAAAGGAGATCCTTGCGGGGCCGTATAATAGAATCGCGAGTTAACTGAACCCTCGCAAGGAATCGCAGCCTTACGGCCGATTTACGGCCGATAATAGAATGAGGCCCCCAGTGTTTAGTGAATCTTGAAAATTTATATATATTGGCTATGACAGAACACAGTTCGCTCAGTACCCTTGGATGTATTCCATTAGGACCTGGGGCTTTCTTAGGGCCTCATTCTATTAGCGGCCGCAGCCGTTGCGGGGCCGCAAGGACCGGCCGCAAGCTATTCTGCTATTCTATTCCCTTACGGCCGGGGATTCCGGCAGGCTTGCGGCCGGTGCCTTGCTATCTCTTGCGGCCGCTCGCGCCGGAGGAAAGCCTTTGATCTAAAACGGCCGCAAGAGATTTGCAATTCAATTGCTCCGGGAAACCTCTCTGCAAGGCTAAAAGCGAGCCGCAGCTTACTTGCAGGAAAGAGGACTCGCTAGCACCAATTAAGCACATAAAATAGCTCAAATAAAGCCATCCTGCACTTTGAGAAGACTATAAAGGGATTTTAGGTGTTAGAAAAAATAGCACATAATTATCCTGTACTCAAATCCGTAAAATATTTTATTTTTAATATCCGTAAAATATCCATGTAAAAAGTCCAGAGTGCTTGGAGCACCTCAGACACACCCACGCCGCAGCCGGAAAATAAACAGTTAATTTGAACTCGGGTTTGGGCAGATGTGCAAGCTTGAGAGTGGGTTTCTTTTAATCCTCATGTCCCCCAATATGATCCCTAGCATTTACAGAGCTGTACAGTGCTGGCTTGAATTTATTTTTGCGTTTTTATATTTCACAGCTTACGGCCGGTTCCAAGATATGCGGCCGGCCGTAAGATGAGATCCTTGCGGGGCCGTATAATAGAATCGCGAGTTAACTGAACCCCCGCAAGGAATCGCAGCCTTACGGCCGATTTACGGACGATAATAGAATGAGGCCCTTTACATTTATTTTTTCCAACCTTTTTGGATTTTCTTCATGTGTTAACCCATTATTTGAAGGTAGTGTAGCCCCATTATGTTGCAGTGTCCCAACTACTGGTATACCAAAGAAAATAGCCTATTTAGCTCTTCTTTTCCTGATTCACTCTCCATTGCAACTAATTTTTCATTTTATATTTTAGCCAGTCTAATAGCCCTTTTGTAAGCCTGGTTGATTTCCTTGTACTCTTGTAAAGCAGTCACTGTCCCCTCTTGTTTGTATCATTTAAATGCCTGTTTTTCACTCCGTATCTTGATCTTTAAATCTTTGTTAAGCCACATTGGATGTCATTTACTCGTTTTTATTTTTATTTCCACATGGTATATGCCAATGTGTATGTATATTTAGTAAGGATTTAAATGTTGTCCATTTATGTTCAATATTTTTACCTCCCAGTTCCTTGTCCCAGTTTATACGTTGTATTGCTGCCCTTAGACCATTAAAATCTGCCCTTTTTAAATTAAGAGTTTTTGCTTGCCCGTTACAGTTTTGTTTTTTACTTCAATCTCAAAGGAGTGGTGTTGTGATCACTGTTTCCCAAAGGTGCCCTATTTCAACATTTTATACCATATCAATATTATTTGTGGAGACTCAATCCAAGATAGCTTAATTTCTAGCAGACTCTTGTATAACCTGGGCCAGATAATGATCCTTGAGTGTACTCAAGAACCTGTTCCCTTTACCCATAGTGTTGGTTTCACTCAGCCAGTTTATTTCAGAGAAGTTAAAATCTCCCATTATTAGAACTTGCCCATGCTTAGCTGCATTTCCAATCTGTTATAATAATCACATTTCCTAACTTTCAATTATATTTGGGGGTTTATTGCATACTCCTACCAATATTCTTTTGGAATTTGCTGCTCCGCTATTTAACTCTACCTACAAACATTTAATGTTATGACTAATTCCAGCATAAATAATTTCTCTGACTATAGGCCTAAATGCAGGCTTAACATACAGACAAATCCCTTCTCCTCTTTTACCATTGCCCCTATCTTTCCTAAATAGGTTATAACCATCCAGACTAACAGTCCAGTCTTGAGTCATCCCACCATGTCTCAGTAATTCCTATTAAATCCCATCCCATGGAGTGCCTGCCACTATACTTAGGTTACTTAGCAGTATCTCCCTATTGGCTATACTAACCCTCTCCCCATCTCCTCCCACATGATTCGTTAATTAATTCCTTACCCCCTCTACACTTACTACCCCATTACTTCTATCTTGTCCCTCCCCCCACCTATAAGTTTCAAAACTCCTCCTATATTTCTACCATCCTTTCCCCTGGCACAGCAGCTCCCTCTTCATTATGGTGCAATCCATCCCTGCTATAGAGATTGTACACAAGTGAGAAGTCAGACCAGTGCACTAAAAACCCAAACCCCTCTTTAATGCACAACATTTTTACCCATGCATCAACCTCCTTAAGCTCCATCTGTCTCCCTGGGCTAGCATGTGGCACTGGTAGTATCTCAGAAAATACTACCTTGGAGGTCCTTGCCTTAAGCTTATTCCCTAATCATCTAAAATCATTATTTAGGACACTCCATCTTCCACTAACTTTGTAATTGGTACCATTATGTACCAAGATGGCTGGTTCATTTCCAGCCCCTCCCAATAATTTATCTACCCGATCCACAACATGCCGAACCCGAGCACCCTGGAGACAGCAAACTGTTTGATTGCTGGGATCTGGGTGACAAATCACCCTTCCTAATAATAGAGTCTCCTACCACCAAAACCTGTCTATTTCTCGGCCTATTGTTCCCTCCCACTCCTCCAGTAGATCCGTTCTCCTGGCTGTTAGAGGGAACAGCTCTATCTGGCATTGCCATTAGACATCCCCATATGAGGCTGAAATTATTTTAGAGTATTTTTAGTTATTTTAGTTGTATTATGTTGGTCATGAATAATAAATGAAACATAAAACTGACCCCTTGCTGAATGTGCCAACTAAATCAGTTACAGAAAGCAGGAAGGTTGAAACAAACATCTGAGGTTTGAAAAGAAAACTGATCTCATAGATACTAATCTGCACCATGTAGAGCAGTAAAAATAAAGAAGAAAAGATGTGAAATAGCTTTCATTATAAGATGATTTCACTTGTTTCCATTGTTTCTTTTAAATGTTGTGATGTTGAATTTTACAGTACTTTTTGTTTGCTCTGAGTCTTAGCACGAGTTGTACAGTACAATCTAGGATTTACCATTAATTACATGCTCTTTTTGCATATATACTGTGTTCACTACAATAATGCATTTTGCATTTTTTTCGTTTTTAAGGTCTAAAAATGTCTAAAACAATGGGGGGAAGTGGGCCTGATTGAGTAGTTATTGGTCACCATTGAATTATTAAATTTAGTTTATATCTAAACTGATGTGTTTGCATGTTGTTTTTCCCTAAGTTCCCATCACTATATATACTTCCTTCTGTGCCCTTCTGATTGCAATTGTATTAAAATATTGTGTCACAGCCAGCTCTTCATTGCTCTTCACAAGGTAGAGAAGACCACTCCTAACCAGCACGTTGTATTCGTTTCTTTATCCCCTTTCTAGGGAATCCTGTCTTCCCATGATATAGCCTAAACATTTTAGCTTTAGCTTTATGATCATAGCTTCCAGTGAACAGTTTGTCTTGATTTCCTGAAGTACTGATTTATTGGATCTTTTTGCAGTTAAAGGGATTCTAAGCAATTTTCGCCAACACTACAATTCAAAGGCATCAATTATATGGTACTCAGCCTTCTTTATGGTCCATTACTCACATCTGTATGTTACTACTGGGAATACCATAGTTCTAACTATGCAGACCTTTGTTAAAGAGATCTTGGATCCCAGGAAAATAAAATCTGTCACTGCCTCCTTAAATTGCTACAAACACCAAAATATTTTTATTAGCCCCATGTCACAGTTACATCCCAAAGTACACATTCTGCAAATTACATAACTGTTGAAAAATTACCAAAACAACTGAGAGCCTTCTAGGCTCAAATTACCTGGTAAAAAGGGGCCCAGGGCATACAATCAGGGCTTGGTAGCCAACATCATACAACAACAGAAATCCACAAGTGATATTAACCTTATGGCCATAAAAATAGCCCTAGGGTTAAGTAGCCACATAAGTCCATCAATGTCCGGTTGCTATCTCAAGAAAGTATAGTCTTGCATTTTTCTGCAGCAGACAGAGTACATTACCATTTAAGTGTACTTGGTTTTTTTGTGGTCCTTACAAAACCTTGAGAGACTTTTGATTTTTCTTTTTGATTTTTGTGGCGAGGATAGGACTCCTTAAACAGCAGAAGCAATGGCTCTGTGTGCCCCAAAGCCGAACTGTACAGGCCCCGAAGTGATGGGACCCTAGTACAACTGACTGCTAACATCAAAAAGCTATCAAAATGGATGGTCAATGTTATTTTAAAAGCAACGTTGAATGTTATTATCTTGCCAGTTTAATTTTAAACATTTATTTCTTATCATTTGTTTATTGGGTGAAGCATGGTGGTTGTACATGAATGCGTGAATTTTTTACTTTAATTGCACATATAAACAAGAAGTATTGTAACACCAGTCACTGTAGTTTATTGCTCCCCCAGAGTTGTCAAAATGAACAGACAAGGAAAAGAGATAAATAGTGTTGATAGAAAATGTGGAATCACAACAAGGGAACTTTCCAGAACCCCCTAGAAATCTGGAAACCATTGGGGGAGACCAAACAAACTTTGGTTGCCCAAGAGGGCTGGACTATGATGGTTTTCTGGGAGTATGTTAAATAACTGTGTAAGAATAATAAAGTAGAGTCTGTCTTTAAACTAACCGAAGGTGTGAACTACACCCTGTATTCTGTGCTATCCTAACTTAAGGAATAAAGTTGAACTGGCATTCCTGAACTGGCATCATGAGCGCTGAGATAAAAGCAAAACCTCACCACTCAGGGGTGTCCTGTATGCTGAAAGCAGGAGGTTGTGGGGTGTACTTGATCCCCCCGCCCTGGATTGTGATATCACCCAACACATTTTCTTCACTATACCTTAACAAACTAACAATCTAACTAACAATCTATGCATTAGGATATTGAAATATTGTGATGTATTTGCTTTTTGTATTTACTTTCTGTTTTTCCTACAAAAGGTTACAAATTAAATTTCACTTTTCTGCTTTGCCATTATTTTGTTAAAATTTGATCATCTTTTAATGATGTTTGATCATCATACAAATATGTTAAATATTTGTAAATGTCTAAAACAACAATTAACACGCAATAAAACTTTTTTAACAAATATGAAGCTCCTAAAAAGTTTTACTTTGAAATTACTTCTTATGAACTACATGCTCTGTTTTAACTTTGGAAATATGTTTTAGATTTTCACAAATAATAACAATAGTATAATATTTTGCATTATGTAGTATTAGCATTGAACAGATTAAACTCTGGTTCATACAAAACAGCTTGAAAGCAGAATAACAAATTTATGTTTGACTGTAAATATATAGCAGTTTAAAAAAAAAAAAAAGGAGGTATGGTAAAGAAGTATTTTTAACATGTACATAATGCCGAACATGGGTTTGTACAAATAGAAAGTCAGCAATCTCACTGTTCACCTATGCATTGAAGAAGAAAAGAATCAGTTTCCTTTGAAAGGGATTATTTATTATATTTTTACTACTGCAGTGATGCATTGAATGTTTGACACTGTTATAGAAAATCAATTGAATTCAATCTAAGAATGTTGTGTTGTGTGCATTTTGACCAGATGATGGTATAAATCAGTTTTGTTTTTTTTTACAAAATATATCATATAGTTATAAGATATTTTTTTTGTTTTTATAAACAGATATTTAAACTGGTATTACATGCAATTATTATTTCCCTTTTATATTTTTATCCTTCTTAAACTTATTAATTTAACAATCTATATTGTTTTTATTTATTCATAGCGTATTGACTTCTAAACTTGCTTGCATAGAGCCCTATTCTATTCCCTTTATCACAAAGTTACATCATCAAAAAGTGCAAAGTAAATATCCCTAGCTATTCTATTCACCCATCGCATCATCATTGTGAGAGAGCTACCCCTGGGGACTATGGTAAAACAGAGCAGCAAATTACTGACAGCAATCATCTACAGCTTATCCATGAGAAGGTATGTCATCTACACAAAAACCTTGGTTCTCATACACTGGGGGTAAGATTTGTCATCATGGGCAGCATGAGGCCTTAAAAAGAGAACTGACTGACAATGATGGTGGATAAATGGGGGAGGTGAACATCACATGTATATTACTAGATAGCACAGGCCAGGCACTGTATTTTCACATGGAGCATGTAAGGAACTAGGTGTTATTGGCACAAGGACATGGGCATATAGGGATATATCATGACATTGGGATCACACTAATGTCCTTAAGCTGTCCAAGAAAGAATACAAACACAAAAATAGGCTGTGGAAAGGCACATGGAGCACCAGGAATCCTACCTCCATAAATGGGAATCATGAGTACACCTGTCTTGTCAGGTCCTATCCCATTGGTGCTGTTTGTATGGCAACATGTATACCAATATTGATCATGTGAAATTAGTGCTAGTCTTAATGTATCAATTCATTATTAATTAAAGATGTCATATGGTTAAGAACCCTTCAGTGGAATGGTGAGTCACAACAGTGTCACAATGTATATTTATCAAAGTATTAACTCCCAATAATCACTAATGATGTTGTTAATGCATGCTTTCGCCAATAGTGCTAAAAACATTTAAATACATTTTTGAACACACTTTGAACATCATAATACATGTGATCCCTTATAAACAATGTTTGTGTCACTGGCATGTTCTGGAATGTTTACATAAAACTTTCAATGGAAAGAAGAATATATATGTCATCATCATGTCATTCCCCATGCAGAATTTGCGAGCTTGTGCACCAATATGTGAATTGATGTTATAAATTATGATATTAACATCAGATTTAATATAGAAAGTAGAAACACTTGGCCATAACAACATCAATTACTAATTAACGTTACTTTTTTGTTTTTGTTTAGTAGTTTGACTCTTCATGACTTTATAAACCACAGCACGCCAGGTACATCTCTCACTCACTGCCTCTGAGCTCCATCAAGTTCATGTTCATTACTTCAGTGACTTCACAGTCCCCTTCTGATTTATTGGATCTTCTTGCAGTCCAAGAGACTCTAAGCAGTCTTCTCCAGCACCACAATTCAAAAGCGTCAATTCTACGGTGCTCAGACTTCTTTATGGTACAGCTTGAACTATGCTGACCTTTTTTGGGAATTTAATATATTTTCTTTTTACTAGCTTGTCCAAGCTTGCCATAGCTTTCTGCCCCAGAAGCAAAAGTCTTTTAATTTCATGACTACAGTCACCATCTGCAGAGATCATGGATACCAGGAAAATAAATTCTGTCACTGCCTTCAATTCAATCAATTTGCCAGGAAGTGAGATTAATTTTTGCCATGATCTTCATCTTTTTAACATTGCGCAGCAGGCCAACTTTTGTACTCTCTTCTTTTACACTCATCAATAGGTCCTTTAGTTCCTCCTCACTTTCAGGCATCAAGTTAGTGTCATCAGCGTATCTGAAGTTGTTGATATTTCTTCAAGCAATATTGATTCTGGCTTTGGATTAATCCAGTCCAGCCGTACACATGGTGTATTCTGCATATAAGTTGAATAAATAAGGTGACAATATACAACCTTGTCGCACTCCTTTTATGATCTTGAACCATTCTGTTGTTCCATATTCGGTTCTGACCATGGCTTCTTGGTCCACATACAAATTCTTTAGGAGGAGAATGAGATGATCTGGTACTTTCATCTCTTTAAGAACATTCCACATTTTGTTGTGATCCACACAGTCAAAGGCTTTAGAGAAGTCTATGAAGCAGAAATATATGCTTTTTTGGAACTCTCTTGCTTTCTCTATTATCCAGAGGACACTGGCAGTTGGATGTCTTGTGCCTCTTCCTCTCCAGAACCCGGCTTGCACATCTGGTAGTTTCCGGTCCATATATTGTTGGAGTCGAGCTTGTAGAATCTTAAGCATTACCTTGCTGGCATGTGAAATGAGTGCAATTGTTCGATACTTAGAGCACTCTTTGGCACTGGCTGTTTTGGGGATTAGGATGTAGACTGACCTTTTCCAGTCTATTGGCTATTGCTGAGTTTTCCAAATGTGTTGGCATGAGACAAGCAACTCTTTCACAGCAACATCCTGTAGAATTGTGAATAGTTAATTGGGGATTTCATCACCTCCTGCAGCCTTATTATTAGCAAGTAATCCTGGGCCCATCTCACTTCGTTTTCCAAGATGTCTGGCTCCAGTTAATTGGACAAACTATTGATGTCATTACTTCTGTTAAGATCATTCTTGTATAGATCTTCAATGTATTCCTGCCACCTCTTCTTTATCTGATCTTCTTCTGTTCAGTCCCTACCATTTACGTGTTTTATCATGCCCACTTTGACATGAAAGCTGCCTTTTAGGTTCCCAATTTTCTCGAAGAGATCTCTTTATTTACTCATTCAGTTATGTTCTTCGATCTCTTTACATTGCTCATTTTAGAATGTCACCATGTCACTTCTTGCAATCCTCTGGAATTCTGCATATCTCCCCAATTTTCCTTTTGCTTTCTTTCCTGAGCTACTTTCAAAGCCTTATCAGACAGCCGGTTTGAGGCATTTAAACATGTGGGACTTAGTCTGCAAGAAGGTAAGAAACGTGGGACTTACTTAGGCTGCAAGCAGTTGAGGAACGCGGGACTTAGAAAAAATAATTCAGTCCTCGCAAAAATACATTTTTAACGGCCGAACCGCAGAAATTGAAAAACACAAAAAAAAAAAAAAAAAAACACGCAAATTTAAACTGAATTGGCATAGTTTCAGCACTTAAAAACTGGTGAAGAGAGAAAAAAAATGGCAGCTGAAAAAAATTAAAACAAGGCTAAAGGAGACCGAGGCGCAAAAGTCACCTCCAGGCACGTACGAATTAGCCAGGAACATAGGAGATACAAAATATACCATTACAACGGATGGAAAATGCTCGCGAGCCAAGTATCACATAGAAAAAAGCCACCATTTTACAACATTAACATGCAAAGAATAACATTATGATTCTAAAATGGTGCTTTACCCACCTACACAAACGGTTCGGCCTTGCGTACGCAGCCTATATACACTGCACACTTGGCAGATTGCTGACACTTTCTTCTCAGGTGATCAACAGTCCAACAGTACATTTTCTGATGAAAATCCAAAGAGATTGCTAGCTCTTCAGGATATTGATTGCTGTATATTAAATATAAATAGGTAAAGTATATTAATTTATTAATTCACTGTAATAATTTTTTTAAAATATTTTTATACTTATATATATATGTCTTTGCAATGAGCGCCAAAGGTGACTGTTGCAAAGGAGGAAACTTGAAGTATATGAGGGGAAAGGCTTGCAATGAGAGCTGAAGGGCATCAGAGGAGCAAAAGCCTTACATTGTGTGGCAAACAGCATTGCCATGGCTTTAAATTTTATTGCCGTAATTTTTAATGGGCAAGTTGCTAGTTACTTATATTAGATAAACTAACTATTCTCATATTGATGAGGGGATGACATAATTAACATGTCATTATCAGGCTTTTCTAATCTCCCACCCATATATGCATTGGTTTAATTTAAACGTAACAATAACCATGTGTTATAAAACATGATATACAATTAATCAATGGCGTGTGCGATCATTCTGCTGGGGGATGTCAGTGATGGAATGGCTGATAGTGGATATGGAGGGAGGGAGGTGCCAGGCTGTGGGTGTGTGGAGGAGGAGCAGCCTGGGCATGTAGGATTCCATCTGTTTTTTTCTGCTTCCTCACTTCTGTATAAAGCTTACTTTGGCTGCAGCCCACTGAGGTCTGGTGTTAGGAAACACTGGTCTGGAACCGTAAGATAGGGTCCCTTTGCTCCTGCGTCATAACCTACATATCCCCCATGGTGGACTCCAACGCTAGGCATGGGGATGGAGGTCCATGTAGTCCAGTGGGAAGGTACTGTGGTATGACTGTGAGTGGCAGTGGGCCTGGGCCACATATCTATCCCTAGTGAAATCCACAGAGCTGATTTCTCACTCTCATTGGTGTGCAGCATTTTGTTGTGATTAATGTTATCTATGTGTGTGTGGTGTACATGTGGTGTATATGTGTGAGTATATTAGTCTATCTGATATTCCTATGGCAAAGAGGCAGGAGTCAGTCTCGCCACCAAGCCTGTTGCTCTGGGGAAGTTGTTTGTTTCCATCATCATCTTCAGAAGCCTCTTCCACTTATTATACTGGGCAGTCACGTTGGGGCCACCTCTTTGAGCTCTCGCTGCTCAGTCCTCCTTTTCCTTTATCTTCCTGCCCTTTCCCCTTGTGCAGTCATAATGATGCCTTACTGACCTCACATCCCTATCAAAACTGGCTGCAGTGACTGCAGCTGCTACCTCCTTCAAGGCCTTGGTCCTGTGCTTGCCTCCAGTCTCTTATCCTTCCTGCTCTTATCCTGAGGCATTAAATCCACTTATCTTACATTTGCAGCAGCTGCTCCTCCGCGCTCCTTGCGGCTTCGTCTTGACCCGGCCAATGACGTGACGCACCTACCGGCATATACTAATGACGTGACGTCACATGCGCGTCACGTCATTGGCCGGGTCAAGACGCAGCCGGAAAGAGCATGGAGGAGCAGAGGAGCAGCTGCTGCAGATGTAAGGTAAGTGAGGGGAAAGTGAGAGGGGGAGGTACTTAGTGGGGTAAAGTGAGGATGGGGGTTTCGCATGAGAATGGGAGTTGAGGATGAGGATGGAGGGGTTGAGGATTGGGGGGTTGAGAATGAGGATGGTGGGTTGAGGTTGAGGAGGGGGGTTGAGGAGGGGGTTGAGGAGGGAGGTTGAGGATGAGGAGGGGGTTGAAGTTGTTGAGGGGGTTGAGGATGGGGGGTTGAGGATGGGGGTTGAGGATGAGGAGGGGGGTTGAGGATGGGCGGGATGAGAATGAGGATGGGGGTTGAGAATGGGGGGTTGAGGATGAGGAGGGGGGTTGAGGATGGGGTTGAAGATAAGGGGGTTGAGGATGAGGATGGGGGTTGAGGAGGGGGGTTGAGGAGGGGAGTTGAGGATGGGGGGTTGAGGATGGGGGGTTGAGGATGAGGAGGGGGGTTTAGGATGGGGGGTTGAGAATGAGGATGGGGTTAAGGGATGGGGGGGTTGAGGATGTGGGGTTGGGGATGGGGGGTTGAGGAGAGAGGCTGAGGAGGAGGTTGAGGATTCGGAGGGGGGTTGAGGAGGGAGGTTGTGGATGAGGAGGGGGGTTGCAGTTGGAGGGGTTGAGGATCGGGGGGTTTCAGAATGAGGATGGGGGTTGAGGATGAGGATGGGGTTGAGGAGGGGGGTTGAGGATGAGGATGGGGTTGAGGAGGGGGGTTGAGAATGAGGATGGGGGGGTAAGGATGGGGGGTTGAGGATGGGGAGGTTGAGGATGGGGGGTTGAGGATGAGGATGGGGGGTTGAGGTTGAGGAGGGGGGTTGAGGAGTTTGAGGAGGGGGGTTGAGGAGGAGGGTTGAGGAGGTTGAGGAGGGGGGTTGAGGATGAGGAGGGGGTTGAGGATGGGGGCTTGAGGATGGGGGTGTATGAATGAGGATGGGGGTTTGAGGATGGGTGTGTTGAGGATGAGGAGGGGGTTGAGGATGGGGGCTTGAGGATGAGGAGGGGGTTGAGGAGGTGGGTTGAGGATGAGTAGGGGATTGAGGAGGGAGGGAAGAGACACAGGGGAGAGAGAGGGGGTACACAAGAAAGGGACACAGGGGGCAGCACATTTCCTACCCTCAGCTTATACTCAAGTCACTAAGTTTTACCAGTATTTTGTGGTAAAATAGGTGCCTCGGCTTATACTTGGGTCGACTTATACTCGAGAATATACAATGTATGTATATGTATATATATATATATGTATATATATATCACATATTATAATAGTCCAACTGCGAGTCGTCACACTCTTTGCGGAGTCCGTACGACTTAGCAATGAGCGCCGTAGGCGAGCCGTTAAACCACTAGCACTCAGGCAATGAGCACCGAGGAGGGGGGTTGAGAATGAGCATGGGGGGGTTGAGGATGGGGGTGGAGGAGGGAGGTTGAGGAGGGGGTTGAGGAGGATGGTTGAGGAGGGGGGGTTGAGGATGAGGAGGGGGTTGAGGATGGGCGCGTTGATAATGAGGATGGGGGTTGAGGATGGGGGTTGGTAATGGGGGGGTAGAGGATGTGGGGTTGAGGATGGGGGGTTGAGGGGGATTGAGGATAAGTAGGGGGTTGAGGAGGGAGGATGTGGATGAGGATGGGGGTTGAGGATGGAGGGGTTGAGGATGTGGGGTTGAGAATAAAGATGGGGGGTTGAGGATGGGGGTTTGAGGATGGGGAGGATGAGGATGGGGAGTTGAGGATGTGGGGTTGAGGATGGGGGGTTGAGGATGAGGATGGGGGTTGAGGTTGAGGAGGGGGGTTGAGGATGAGGAGGGGGTTGAGAATGAGGATGGGGGTGTTTGAGAATGGGGGGTTGAGGATGGGGGTTGAGGATGAGGAGGGGGGTTGAGGATGGGGGTTGAGGATGAGAATGGGGACTTGAGGTTGAGAAGAGGGGTTGAGGTGGGCGTTTGAGGAGGGAGTTTGAGGAGGGAGGTTGAGGAGGAGGGTTGAGGATGAGGAGGGAGTTGAAGATGGGGGATTGAGGATGAGGAGGGGGGTTGATGATGGGGGGTTGAGAAAGAGGATAGGGGTTGAGGATGAGGGGGTTGAGGATGGGGGATTGAGCATGGGAGGTTGAGGATGAGGGGGTTGAGGATGGGGTTGAAGATGGGGGGTTGAGGATGGGGAGGTTGAGGTTGATGAGGGGGGTTGAGGATGAGGAGGGGGGTTGAGGAAGGGGGGTTGAGGATGGGGGGGTGAGAATGAGGATGGGGGATTGAGGATGGGGGGTTGAGGAGGGGATTTGAGGATGAGGAGGGGGTTGAGGAGGGAGGTTGTGGATGAGGAGGGGGGTTAAGGAGGGGGTTGAGGATGAGAAGGGGATTGAAGAGGGAGGGAAGAGACACAGGGAAGAGAGAGGGGGGACACAAGAAAGGGGCACAGATGGCACAATAGGGACACAGGGGGCAGCACATTTTTCCCAGTATTTTGTGGTAAAATAGGTGCCTCGGCTTATACTTGGGTCGACTTATACTCGAGTATATACAGTGTGTGTATATAAATATATACATATATATATATCACATATTATAATAGTCTAATAGTCATCGTTAAAAAAAAAAATTACGAGATTAGCTGCGGAACAAAAACAATAAAAAAACACTAAATACACCACAAAATATTACAACAACATCACTGACAGCATGGGGCAACAGCCAGGACGTCTGTGAGTGAGGTGGAACGCCAGTTAAAGTCGATTTAGAACGAAAATTAAAACGAGGCTACACCACCACGAAGCACGTAAAACACAGCCAGAGACATATGTGGTCAAAAAATACTAATAGGAAGGCCGGAAAATAACCGCGGAACGCGTAAAACATAGACAAGCGGCGCCATTTTACAACACGAACTTACACATTTACATGTGAAATGGCGGATTTCCCGCCTAAAACAATGGTTTTGTCTCGCGCACGAAGCCTATATATAGGGCACACTTGACACATAACTGACACTTTCTCCTCAGGTGATGACAGTCTGACTGGACATTTTCTGCTGCCGGAAAATCAAAAGAGATTGTTAGCTCTTTAGGATACTGCTTGATGAATATTACATTAAAAAAGGTACATTATATTAATAATCATTAATACATTTGAAATATATTTAGTTTAGAAATGATAGCATGCTTACCTGTTACTAAGATATTAATTTATTGCATAATTAATTAATAATGTACTTTAATTAATTAATTACTAATTAGTAATCATTAAGAGCAGAAAAGGTTAAGGTTTAATAATGCAGAAAAAAACACATATACACTTTGATTCATTAATTATTAATGTACATTATTTAATTAATTAATTAGTAATAATCATTATAAACTACCAAGAAAAAAAATATGCTTTTAGTTTACGAATATAGTCATGCTTACATCTTTCCATTATATTTAGTCAGTGATTAATTTATTATTTATTATTAATGGACATTAATTGAAGAATAAAAAAGGTAAAAAATAAATAAAAAATAAGATGCACTGACATATCTGTGATGATGTGGATTGAGTAATAGGTATTAATTCAAATATTACAAATGATTTCCTTTATTTTTAACATTTTCAGTTACACTGCAGCTGAATCAACACAGACAGTGACGATTGCAGCCTTTCAACAACAAAAACAGCACAGGTATATTATTCAATTATGTGCTTGGGGGGGGGAAAGGGAGGTTGAGG
The DNA here is from genome assembly GCA_027410445.1 of Discoglossus pictus. Lineage (NCBI taxonomy): Eukaryota > Metazoa > Chordata > Amphibia > Anura > Alytidae > Discoglossus > Discoglossus pictus. The sequence goes on along the minus strand of CM050164.1, from coordinate 346,323,540 downwards.
ATAAAGAGGGGGTTGAGGATGAGGAGGGGGGCTGAGGATGAGGGTGGGGGAGTTGTGGATGAGGATGGGGGGTTGAGGAGGAGGGGGTTGAGGAGGAGGGGATTGAGGATGAGGATGGGGGAGTTGAGGAGGAGGATGGGGGGTTGAGGAGGAGGGGGTTAAGGAGGGAGGTTGAGGATGAGGAGGGATGATGAGGATGAGGAATGGGATGGAGGAGGGAGGTTGAGAATGAGGAGGGGGAATGAGGAATGAGGAGGGGGAAGAGACACAGGGAAGGGAGAGGGGGGAAGAGACACAGGGAAGGGAGAGGGGGAAGAGACACAAGGAAAGGGAGAGGGGGAAGAGACACAAAGAAGGGAGAGGGGAGAAGAGACACGGGAGAGAGAGGGGGACACAGAAGGCACAAGAGGGACACAGGGGGCAGCACATTTCCCACCTTCGGCTTATACTGGAGTCACTCATTTTACCCAGTAAAATAGGTGCCTCGGCTTATTCTCGGGTCGGCTTATACTCGAGTATATACGGTAACTCTTCATAGTTGTAATTGATGACAGTTACATTACTAAGGTATATTAACATTAGTAAGCAGGACCTACAAAATTTGCCTCTTTATGTTTTCCATCTATGCTAATATATCTGTGTTGATGCTGATTGATTGATAGGGATGAAGCAACATATTATAAATTGCTTTTATCTTTTTGAACAGTTTCAGCGGACCTGCAGCTGAATGAACACAGAGAGTGACGTTTGCAGGCATTGGACATCATAAGGATAATCTTGACAGGTATAGAATTTAATTATATTCCTACAGCCAAAAAAAAACAAAAAAACAATTTAAATTGATAACAATGATTGAATAATTAATGTATATTACTAATAATTAGTAATCATACTAAAAGAAAAAACTATAATTTTACAATACATTGAGAAATATGCTTTTATGTTTTGCATCTATCCCAATATATGTATGTTGCTGGTGATTGACTGATAGGGATGAAGCAAAATATTAAAAAGGATTTCATTCTTATTTCACAGTTTCATCGGATCTGCAGCTGAATCAACACAGATAGTGACGTTTGCAGTTTTTGAACACCATAAAGATCACCTTGACAGGTATATCATTTAATTCTGGAGTTAGGAAACAAAAAAGGCTACATTACATTTTGCAAAAATGGATAACAGTTATTGATTAATTAACGTATAATAATATTTTAATTAATTAATAATTAGTCATCATTTAAAAAAAACATGCTATAAAAGTAAGAACAATTTTAAACATGCACTTATATATCTGTCTTACAGCTGACTTTTGTAAATTTGTTGAGCGAATAATAATTAATAATAATATACAAAATACAATGAGGTTAGAAGACTTTAGAAATGTTTTTACGTTTCACTAAGTACTTAAATGTATGCAGTTAAGTCTATCAAGAATGAATGGGATTACTAATTATTTTCATGTTATTTGACAGATTCATCATATCTTAACCGGACTCAAGACAGAGAGTGCATTCGCCAGGATTTGGACACAAAGAACTGCAACTTGACAGGTATATGATTTTACCATGCCCTTATGGTTTCAAATTGATGACACTTAATTATTAATTAAGAAAAGTATATTAGAGATTCATAGTGAGCAATGTAACCACATAGCATATTATTTTAAATGAACATTTTACAGAATGAACTACTACAGAAAAATAATGTTTCAATACAAATAGTGAAGATTGATTCCAACAAATTGCAAATAAATGTGGTTTTTATTATTTCATTTTGCAAAAATAAAAAAATAAAAATTAAGGACGTTTTGAGATTTAAAGTGGTCAGTACAATAAAACAAACAAAAAATAATAATATATATGCTTAAGTAATTACGTTTTAAAGAATAACAATTAGACATCATAGCTACATTCATAGAACCTTTAAGAAAATTTAACATTCTTTTACAATACATCTATACTTTGATAATAGCTGTTTATGTTTGATCTTCTTTATGACAATATAAGCAACTTTTTAGGTTTCATTCATTCAATAACGTACATTCATATTCATTTAGTAATGAATCCATAATTCAGTTAGCAAAATATATATATGTGCAGGCCTTTGCTATTTAATATATGTCAATAAAAAAGTACTGAAATGGTTTCATTTATTTCATTGTAAAAAAGTACAAGAAATTAAAATGGTTGCATTATTTAATTCAGCCAATTTACTTTTACATTGGAACCAGCTAAAAACAATATGTACAGAAAACAAAAAACAAACAATAATTACATCTCTATTTACAATTACAGATTAAAATGGCGGATAATGGAGAAGACAAAATTGAATGCAAAAGAAGATTGGCAAAGGAAAGGAAGAAAAGGTGGAGAGATGCACAGTCACCTGAAACTTCCCAACGCTTAAGAGAAGAAGACCGACAGAGACTTTTAAATAAAAGAAAAATGAGTAAGAAAGCAGAGAGTGTGCTGGGGCTTCCAAGAAAAGAAAAAGTAAACAAAAACATGTCTGTGAACTATTGCCCAATGATACTATATTGCCTACTGACTCCAATGTGGAGACACATGACACCAATGTAGATATAGAAAGTTGTAGTTATATCTATGTTGAGGAAGTGCATGAGAATGTGTTTAGTACTTAATGTTGCTTGTCAGTTTTGTGGGGCCTATCATTTTCTAAAGGAGAGACCAACTGATGGAGATTTCATTAGTTGCTGTCAGAAAGGAAAGGTAAGACTTCCACAAAGACACCCATTTCCAGATTACTTACAAAGTATTATGAGTGATCCAACATTTCCAAATTATACAAATTTAAAAAAACATAAGGTCTTATAACAGTGCAATTTCATTTGCTTCAATGGGTGCCACATTAGCCGAAAATGTACCAGGACATAGTCCTTACTGTTTTAGAGTTCAAAAACAAATTTACCACCGAACTTCACATTTACACCCACAAGAAGGAGAGCAAAGGAAATTTGCACAGTTATATGTCTTAGATACAATGGAAGCTGTTGAACAAAGAACGACGCTTCAAGAAAATAAACAGTGTTTGCGCATAGTTTTTGAACAGCTGGATAAAATTATGGCTAACAACCCATACAGTCAAGCACACAAACAATAAGCACAGCTTGAAAAAGAACACAAGGAACATGCTCAAAGACATCAATTGACAATGACCAGAGTAAATATGGTGTTAAAAAGAGATCGCAACACTGATCAAAGACAATATAATTTACCAACAGTAAATGAGGCTGCCATGGTTTTTAAAAATGAAGATGGGGAACCACCGTTTCAGCGCGATATTAGAATATATGCACGCAATGAAGAACAACCGTTTATAAACAGAAATATATTAAGTTTAGATCCATTGACATATCCAATTTTCTTTCCAAATTGTGAACCTGGATGGGAACCAAAATTACAATTGCAAAGTTATCCCAATAGTAAAGTTTGTGTTAGATGCAATATTTCTATGCTGGAATATAAAGTGGCACAAACTGCTATTCGGGTTTCTTTTAATCCCTTTTTAAGTGGGGGCAAACTCAGTCAACAATGGATTATTAATTCATATCTACAAGTTGAAGCAAATAATCTAAATTTCATAAAATTTCAACAAAATCAGCTATGAGTAGAACAGTATTGTAGATTGAGGGATCATGTTGCTGAATTGGCTACCAGCAAAGACATTCCAGTTGGAAGAGCAATTATTTTGCCATCCACTTTCCAAGGATCTCCTCGCAATATGCATAGCTATTGTCACAAAATTTGGAAATCCAGATTTATTTATTACATTCACATGTAATCCTCAAGGAAAATTTGAATCTGGGACAAACTACTTCTGACCGACCAGATTTAGTGGCGAGAGTATTCAAACTAAAACTCAATTCATTAATACATGATATAACTAAAGCACAGTTATTTGTAAAATGTGTGGCTTTTGTTTATACCATTGAATTTCAAAAAAAGAGGACTGCCTCATGCTCACATACTTTCAATACTGCAGGAAAAAGATAAGTTGAATACTGCAGAGAGAGAGTGGATTCAGTTAATACTGCTGAATAAGAAAAATATTCCAAACTTTGGGAGATTGTTACACACAGAATAATTCATGGGCCATGTGGAGAGATGAATCCTAATTCACCATGTATGGAAAACAAAAAATGTACTAAACAATTTCCTAAACAATTTCAAATGCCAACTTATGCAAATTGTGATCGATACCCTTTGTATAAAAGAAAACAAGGACAAACAGCTATTATCCGTGGGCAAAAGGTTGATAATAGATTTGTCGTTCCATACAATCCACATTTGCTCATCAAGTACAATGTACACATAAATGTGGAAGCTTGCACTTCTATTAAATCTTTCAAATATCTGTATACATATATATACAAAGGATATGACGCAGCAACTGTTGTTGTGCAAGGTGCTGCAAACGAAAAGGAAATCCAATTTTACATGACGAACTATCAAATGATTTAGATGCTCGCTATGTCAGTGCTCCTGAAGCAATGTGGCAGCTTCTGAAATTTAAGATGCATGATCGGTCACATGCTGTCTATCGTTTAGCTGTACATTTGCCTCAAAGTCAGTTTGTTTGCTTCACTGCAGGCAATGAAATAACTGCATTAGCTCAAAGTGAACACTGAGATACAACACTTATTGCATGGTTTAAATTAAACTGCCAGGATACGCAGGCCAGACAATTTTTATACATTGAGATACCATATCACTATGTATTTGTAAATGGTCTATGGCTACATGAAGAAGAGAATCACATAAAATGATACCATGAATTTATACCGTCAGTCCAAGGGACATTGAACGTTTCAGTTTAATATTACTTCTTTTACATGTTCCCGGCGCACAGAGTTTTAAACATTTATGCACAGTGAATGACATAGTTTATGATACATTCCTATTAGCTGCAAGACATCAAAACTTCATAGCTGATTATAAAGAATAAGAGAATAAGAGAGGTGTCTAGAAGAAGCAGCACTATGTCAAATGCCAAAGCAAATGAGACAAACATTTGCATTCATTTGCATCTTTTGCAATGTACCTGATGCATTAAATTAAATATGTCTGAAGACGTCTTGAAACGTTACAATGAGCCAATAGCACTGTTAAAAACTTTGATGAAAATACAAGAAATATTGTTTGCTCATGGATTAAATTGTGCAAGTTTTATTTTGCCTGATCCAGGACTTATCAGATGACATCAACTTTGATGATTATGACACTGAGCTACAAAAACAAAAAAACGAAGAAAAACTGGCAACTTTGAATAGTTTACAGTTACAAGCATTTAATGCCATCACAAATGCTACAGATGATGAAATGGTCAAAGACCGGTATTTCTATCTAGACGGCCCGGGTGGATCAGGAAAAACTTATTTGTACAATTGTTTGATGAGTTATATTCAAGCACAGGGTCAGATAGCTATGCCATTTGCCACAACTGGAATTGCAGCACTTTTGTTAGACGGTGGTAGAACTGTGCATAGTGGATTTAAGCTGCCAGTTCCCATTTTGGAAACATCAGTGTCAGATATTCGACTGAATTATTTACAAGCAAACATTTAAAAAAATCTAAATTAATTATCATAGAAGTAGGCAACAACGAAGTCATGTCATGCTCTGCAATGTATTGATAGATTCTTAAAAAAGTGATGGATAATAAGTTGCCATTTGGTGGAAAGGTGATGCTGTTAGGAGGAGATTTTAGGCAAACATTACCTGTTGTGCCACATGCAAATAGAATGGAGATCATTAAAACGTATCAAGTATTTACACATCTCAAATTAGAATTAAATATGAGATCTGAAGGCCAAAATTAATTCAATGATTAGCTCATTAAAATCAGAGAAGGAAAACATCCACAAATACATGATTTACCCAATGATACCATTGAAATTCCATCAGAAATGGTTTGCAAAGAATCACTCATATCAGCCATATTTCTAAACACTCTTAATAAAGATGATTACTCAGACATTTCAAACAAAGTGATATTAACATCAAAAAATATAGATGCCTTGAATCTAAATAACGAAATTTTAAAATTCATCAATGCACCACAAAATAATTATTATAGTGCAGATTCAGTTCTGGCTGATGATAAAGACAGTGAATCGAATTTTAGTATTGAATTTATTAATTCTTTAACACTATCTGGAATGCCACCACATCTTTTACAATTGAAAAAAAGGGGCAATTGTCATGTTATTGAGAAATATGAATCCAAAAAAAGGACTTTGTAATGGGACCAGATTAATTGTGCATGAGTTAAAAGATCATTTTATACATGCAGAAATTATGACTGGGACCAATAAAGGTGAACAAGTTTTTATACTAAGAATTTATTTAGCTCCAAGTGAGAGTGGTTTGCCTTTTGTCCTTCAAAGGAGACAATTTTCAGTTATCATGGCATTTGCCATGACCATCAATAAATCCCAAGGACAAACTTTTAAGTCTTTTGGTATTTTTTTTAAAGAACCTGTTTTTGCACATGGACAACTCTATGTTGCTTTTTCAAGGTGCACTAATCCAAAGGAAATTAAAGTACATGTTGAAGAAAACCAAAGTCAGGGTGATTTATTGGAAGATGGATGCATTTTTACAAAAAACATTGTATACAATGAGGTGCTGTAAATATAGAGGACAGTGGTTTCATTTCGACGACAACATTTTATGTTACTCAAACTCATTTTAGAAAACCACTATTTCAATAAGAAATATATAGAATGGCAAAAAAAAAACATAGAGAACAGTGGTTTTACTTCCAGTACAAAGTACTCTGGGACTCTTTAAAAAGGGGACCACTATTTCACTTAGGAAACTCTATGTGCCATTTGCACAAAGTACAACCCGAACAAAAAAATGGAAATTACAAGAAAAAAAACAGTAAACAGTCCTTAGAGAGATTGGAATGTGTTAGAAGTTACCTTTTTACATGATTGGCCCCAAAAAACAATTATGTGACATTTTCTTTACTTAGAAGGTTAAATGTTATTGTTTTATGTTACTTTTTCACATGTTAACATCATATTTTCAAAGTTGGGGAAAGTTATTTCAATATATATTGGATATAGTCAAAGATGTATGTTACTACAAGTTTCATCATTTGTTAATACATTGAACTGTATAATTTAAATACATAGTATTGATTCAGGGAGTAATCCAATCACAAGTTAATGGGGTCAGGAATTAATTAATTTTTTCCCTCTTTGATACAATTGGCCAAGTTTCAATGGGGGGTTTTATTGTTTGCCTTCCTCTGGATTCAATGCAAAGTTAGTTTAAAAAGGGTTTAAAAAAAAATGAATGTTAAAAATAATATCATTGATCAAAATAGTTATTTGCAGAAAGTTCATAGAGTCGTATGTTATTCATGCATAAATATCAATTATAAATGTTAGTATTGTTAAAAAAAAAAGTTTAACGATTGTTTGAAATACAAGTTGCATGTTATAAACTTTTTATTTGTGGTTTACAATATGTATTCATGAAAACTTTACACATTGTTATATTGTTAATCCATATATGATAATTAAAAGAGTTAATATTCAAAAAAAAAATTAACATACCTGATGGTGAAATACAAGTTGAAAGTTAAAAAAATAAAAAGTTTTCGGAAACATTTTGGATTTCTTTGGACATAATTCAAAAATGTTAAGAATGTCAGAGACTCACATTGTGTGGCAAACAGTTTTCACAGCATTAATATTGTATTGACCGTCATTTCTTGACGGGCAAGTCGCTAGTATATATATATATATATATATATATACTGTATACATATATACATATATATATATATATATATGTGTGTATATGTATATATATACATATATATACACATATATACATATATACTGTATATATATATATATATATATATATATATATATATATATATATTGTAACAGAGCGCCATCTAGTGGCCAATCTGGAGGTAAAATGGTGTTTATTCCAGCAGGGAATGAGTTAACTTCCGCTACAAAAGGCTCCCTTGGAGAAATGGGTGTGGTCCCTGCCAGAAGCCTGTCTGTGAGACAGTATGTGGAGCTGCAGGCTTGGAGCTGCCTGGGAGACACAGGCCCAAGTGAGGAAAGGCTTGAGCTGGAGTTGGTGAGCAGAGGCCGAAGCTCCAAGCATGAGAGTCTCAAAAGCGTGCAGTCCAGAAAGAGACCCCGGAAAGGTGACTACCCAGTAGGGGAATGGCTGCAGAGGGAGAAAGAGACTGCGCCAACTAGAGAGAGGGACCCGAGACTACAAGCAAGTGAAAGTCCCTGAAGAAGGTAATACTGAAAGAGTGAAGCCAGTATCAAGTATTGGGACTGTGTATAGTGAGAGCTGCAAGGAAGCTAAATTTATTTTCTGTTTATGTTATTTTCATGTGCTGGCTGTGTCAAAATAAAAACCTGGAGTGGAATGAAAAGCCTCTTGTGCCTTCCTCCATTAAGATTAATAGTTGGTTAAAACAGGGCACTGATCCTGCAAGTGGTAGTGGCCCTGTTACAATATATATATACTGTATATATATATATACTGTATATATATATATATTTCAACGTTGCATAGTTACATAGTAATTGAGATTCAAAAAGACTTTTAGTCTATCAAATTAAACCTTTTAAGATCTCTTCTGATCTGCAATATGCAGATTAGTTGTTAATTGATCCAGAGGAAGGCAAACATAAAAAAAAAACAGTGAAACTTTGCCATTTGTCTCAAAAGGGAAAAAAAAATCCTTCCTAACCCCAGATACTGGCGATAGGTTTTTCTCCCTGGATCAATACTCCACCTCAAATTAAACAGGATAACCCTGAATGCCCCTTTTATTTAAACATATATATAGTCCCTTTTTAAAGTTATCTATCGAATACCCTGTCGCCACCTCCTTTGGTGGAGAATTCCACAGATTAAACACCCTTATGCCCTTTTTATTTCTTTAAGGTGGCATCTTTTTACTTCTAATCTCAAAGGATGTCCTATTGTCAGTTAAACTGTCTTAGCACAAAAAGCTCACTTGACAAAGCTTTATACTGACTCTGGATGTATTTATATAAAGTAATAATATCTCCTCTTAATCACATGAATTCTAGAATTCTTTTTATTTACTTAGTCTTTTTTCATAACTTAGCACCTCCATTCCATTTATTAGTTTTGTTGCCCTTCTCTGTACTTTTTCAAGCTCTAAAATGTCCTATTTATAAACTGATCTGGAAAATTCTACTCCATTTTCCAAATGAGGGCATACTAGGGATTTGTATAGTGGCAGAATTATATTTTGCTTCCCTGGCTCCTATACCCTACTTAATAGATGCTAATATTTTACTTGCCTTTGCAGCTGCTGCTTGGCATTGAGCACTGTTACCTAAGTGGTTTTCCACAAGTACTCCCAAATCCCTTTCAATATATGATACTTATAGATTTGTCCCATTATGATTATAAATTGCATGGCTATTTTTCTCCCCAGATGCATAACTTTACATTTATTCATATTAAATCTCATCTGACATTCAGATGCCAATTCCTCTAATTTATGTAAATCCCTTTGGAGGGTAAGTACACCATTTAATGATTTAATTACCTTGCACAGATGTCATCATCAAAATGGAGACACTACTTTCTAGTCCCACCTCTATGTCATTAATAAATATGTTAAAAAGGAAAGGACCTAATACTGAACCCTGAGGAACTCCACTTACCACATTAGTCCACTCGGAGTATGTTTAATTTACCACAAACCTTTGCTTCCTGTCTTTTAGCCAGCTCTCGATCCATGAGCAGATATTTACTGCAATTCTTGTATCCCTTAGTTTGCACAATAGTCTTCAATGTGGCACTGTATCAAAATCCTTTGCAAAAACAACTACATTCACTGAGTTATCTTGATCCATGTTTCTACTAACCTCCTCGTAGAAACTAATTAGATTTGTTTGTCATGACCTATCCCTCATATATCCATGTTGACTCTTAGTTATATTCCTGTTCAAATTTACATATTCTTGTATATTATCCCCTTATTAACCCTTCTAAAAGCTTTCCAACAACAGAAGTGAGGCTCACTTGTATATTATTCCCTGGATTTGCTCTTGCTCCCTTATTAAATATAGGCATCACCTCTGCTTTTCGCCAGTCATCTGGCATTGAATCTTAAAAAAACTAATATAATGGTTTGGCTATTACAGAACCCAGTTCCCTTGGGACCTGGAATTTTTGGAACATTTAATTTTTCCAACCTCTTTTGCATTTCTTTCTGCATTTACCAAATATTTGGTGACGGTAGTGTAGGCCCTTTATTTTGCTTAGTGACGGTAGTGTAGGCCCTTTAAAATGGTACCTCCCTTGTATGTACAGAACAAAAAAAAACTATTTAGCTCATCTGCATTTCCTGGTCATTAATTATCATATGCCCTGTTTCACATTGCCATGTTCCTATAACTTCCTTCCTGTCCTTCTCCCAATTAATGTATTTAAAAAATATTTCAGGGTTAGTCTTACTCTCTTTTCCAACTATTTTTTCATATTCTATTTTAGCCAATCTAAAAGCTCTTTTGCAAGCCTTGCTTTTTACTCTGGGTCCTAAACTTTAAATCATTGTTAAGCCACATTGGATGTGATTTACTCCTTTCACTTCTATTCCCTCATGGTATATGGTGATAAGTATGTGTAACGGAGCTGGAACACGAATCCAATATCTCAGCTGGTATACGGTAAAATACCCAAGAGGCACTACAGTTTCATCATCCCCGACCTCCCATATTGGACGACACGCAATAGGGAGTCACATGAATACTGACTTTATTTACCTTTACAGAAATATATATACATCTCTTTGGCCACAGGTAATACACATGCCCATATTTGGCCGCACAATACACATAAAGAGAACAATAGGTGGTCACACCTCCCTGGCAACTTTGATACAATCAGACATTGATTCAATTACACTTCTTTGTTCTTATCTGAGAATGAAAACACTGTATACAATAGACTTCCTTTATCTTATGCGGAGTCGCTGTAACAGGATTATCTCCCATGCCAAGTAGCTGCAAATGTCTGGGACAATGTTCTGCAGAGCATCAACCGACATACATATAGTAGGATCATATTTTAACCATAATAATCATAAAACAGGGTAAAACAGTGATGGGTTCCGCTACACACCTCCCCCGTGACTATAAGCCGGCATACACGGTCTGATCCCAACGGATCGCCCTGGGGATGTCCGGACAAAAGTTTTTGTTGGTCAATTCTCTAGTTTGACAGCCCATCAGCATTACTGCAATTCATATTTACTCATATTTCCCATATCCCCAGATAGCTGGGATCTGAGCGCACAAAACTACCGAATAGCGCTCAGATCCTCTTCACACAGTTCAATTGCCATGTAGCTAAAGTCTTTCCCATAGTCTTTCATTATATGAATGGGCTTCATGGCACAGTTATCTGGGGTATCATGGTTCACACAGGGCAAGTACCGAATGACCACCCTGTATGTAAAGGGCCAGAATGAGTGACATACACTCTGGTATGGCCGAACACTGGTTCCAAAGGGCAATATGTCCCAGGGCCATAGTCGCAGGGCAGGAGGCTGGCAAACAGTCCTCTCCAAGCCAAAGTGGCGAAGGGCACTTCATCACACATCTCCCCTTTGGGGGGAAGTCTAAATAGGCACCTGGATATTTCGCTGGGGTGATGGTGCAACACGCTGAGGGGACTTGAGGGGCAGAGGCCAGCGGCACTCTGCCCTGATGCCAGCTCTTCTGCTGGTATAACCTGCAGGACCTCCTGCTCTGTACAAGGGACAAAGGGAGGGCAGAGGCCGACTGCACTCTGCCCCACTGTCAGCTCTTCTGCTGGGGTACCTGGGATATATTCCGCCTCAGTAGCCAGGGAAACGTGGGGGTCAGTGGGGGTTAACATTTCCTCTGTTAACCCTGGGGCCACATTAGAAGTTAGCTGGGGAGGGGAGTTTGTACTTACCCCCTCCTCCGGTTGTCCCAGTGAGGGTAGTTGGGGATCTGGACAGGCTGTGGGCGCAGAGACCACGGTCCCATCTGCTCCGTCTGGGAGATTGGTGTCTCCCCTGGTTAGGGTAAACTGTCGCTGGGGGGGAAGGACGACACCTTCTGCCCCCTGTGTTTCACACTGCCGCTGGGGGGGAAGGACGACACCTTTGGCCCCCTGGGGTACCCACTGCCGCTGTGGAGGAAGGTCGACACCTTCTGCTCCCTGGGGTACACACTGCCGCTGGGGGGGAAGGACGACACCTTCTGCCCCCTGGGGTTCACACTGCCGCTGGGGAGGAAGGACGACACCTTCTGCCCCCTGGGGTTCACACTGCCGCTGAGGGGGAAGGACGACACCTTCTGCCCCCTGGGGTTCACACTGCCGCTGGGGAGAAAGGACGACACCTTCTGCCCCCTGGGGTTCACACTGCCGCTGGGGAGGAAGGACGGCCCCTTCTGCTCCCTGGGGTACACACTGCCGCTGGGGGGGAAGAACGACACCTTCGGCCCCCTGGGGTACACACTGTCGCTGGGGAGGAAGGACGACACCTTCAGCTCCCTGGGGTACACACTGCCGCTGGGGAGGAAGGATGACACCTTCGGCCCCCTGGGATACACACTGCTGCTGGGGAGGAAGGACGACACCTTCAGCTCCCTGGGGTACACACTGCCGCTGGGGAGGAAGGACGACACCTTCGGCTCCCTGGGGAACACACTGCCGCTGGGGGGGAAGGACGATACCTTCGGCCCCCTGGGGTACACACTGCTGCTGGGGAGGAAGGACGACACCTTCAGCTCCCTGGGGTACACACTGTCGCTGGGGAGGAAGGACGACACCTTCTGCCCCCTGGGGTACACACTGCCGCTGGGGAGGAAGAACGACACCTTCAGCTCCCTGGGGTACACACTGCCGCTGGGGGGGAAGGACGACACCTTCGGCCCCCTGGGGTACACACTGCCGCTGGGGGGGGGGATTAGTTGGAGTATTCCACGTGGAGCGGTTTCTGTTTCTGGGACAGTCTCTCTGCATGTGACCCTGCTGGTTACACGTGTGGCACCTGATGTACCGTGGAGGGGTTTGGTAGTTCCCACCACCCGGACGCAGTGCTGGGGGGGGTTAATGGTGGGAGGTGGGTTAGCAGCTCCCAAGATGGACCGCTCCCGTGCCCGCTGCTTTTCCATTATGGATTTGTGGACATCTGTCATTAACCATTCCAAGGTCTTCATGGGAAGCGTACCTGGGAAAAAGGCCAGTCTGCTTTGGAGTTCTCTTTGAAACTCAGTCTGTGGGGTAATAAGAGGTACTGTAATCATGAGTTCCTTTCTGTCTGCATCCCTGTAGTCCGCGGCCGCCTCCTCCTCCTCATGATGGAACGCTGTCTGAAAACTAGCCGGTTCCATCCTGCTGTAGCCAGGGGCGCTGTGCGGATACTAGCGTTGCCCTCAATTTGTACTCCACGGAATGGTGTCTCCTGTAGCTGTCCTTCTGACCGTGGGAACAATTCCGACACTTGCCACCAAATGTAACGGAGCTGGAACACGAATCCAATATCTCAGCTGGTATACGGTAAAATACCCAAGAGGCATTACAGTTTCACCATCCCCGACCTCCCATGTTGGACGACACGCAATAGGGAGTCACATGAATACTGACTTTATTTACCTTTACAGAAATATATATACATCTCTTTGGCCACAGGTAATACACATGCCCATATTTGGCCGCACAATACACATAAAGAGAACAATAGGTGGGTCACACCTCCCTGGCAACTTTGATACAATCAGACATTGATTCAATTACACTTCTTTGTTCTTATCTGAGAACGAAAACACTGTATACAATAGACTTCCTTTATTTTATGCGGAGTCGCTGTAACAGGATTATCTCCCATGCCAAGTAGCTGCAAATGTCTGGGACAATATTCTGCAGAGCATCAACCAACATACATATAGTAGGATCATATTTTAACCATAATAATCATAAAACAGGGTAAAACAGTGATGGGTTCCGCTACAGTATGTATATTTAGAAAGGATTTAAATCCGGTACATTTATGCTCAGTATTTTATCCATCAGTTTTTTTGTCCCAGTCTATACTTTGTATTGCTGACTTTAGATTGTTAAAATCTGTTCTTTTAAAATTAAGAGTTTTTTGTTGGCCCCATACAGTTTTGTTTTTCAAATTCAATCTCAAATGATACTATGTTGTGATCACTGTTTCCCAAAGGTTGCCCTATTTCAACATTTCATACCATAGCAATATTATTTGTGATAACTAAATCCAAGATAGCCTCGTTTCTGGTAGGTTCTTGTATAACCTGCGCCAGATAATGATCCTTGAGTTTACCAAAGAACCTGCGCCCCTTTACCGAACTGCTGGTCTCATTTATCCAGTTTAATCTCCGATTATTAAAACTTGCCATATTTAGCTGCATTTAAAATCTGTAACAATAATTGCATTTCCTCACTTTCAATTATATTTGGGGGTTTATAGCATACTCCTACCATTATTCTTTTGGAATTTGCTGCTCCGCTATTTAACTCTACCCACAAACATTCAATATTATCACTCGTTCCAGCATACATATCTTCTCTGGCTAAAGGTTATATTCAGGCTTAACATACAGACCCCTATCATTCCTAAATAGATTAGAACCATCCAGATTAAAAGTCCAGTCATGATATTCATCCCACCATGTTTCAGTAATGCCTATTAAATCACATGTTTAATTAACTGCTAATGATTCTAACTCGCCCATTTTTCCTGTCAAGCTTCTGGAATTAGCAAGCAGTTTTGAAGTGCATGCCTCTGTACTTGAGTTACTTAGTGATACCTCCCTATTGACTATACTAACCCTCCCCCATCTACTCCCCCATGAGTAGTTAAATCATCCCTTATCCCCTCTACCCTTTCTACCCCATTATATTCATCTTGTCCCTCCTCCAGCCTTTCTACCATGCTATTCTCTAGCACACAAGCTCCCTCATCATTATGGTGCAATCCATCTCTGATATAGAGATTGTACCCAAGAGAGAAGTCAGCGCAGTGCTCTAAAAACCCAAACCCCTCCTTAGTGCATTACTTTTTTAGCCATGTATTAACCTCCCTAAGCTCCAGCTGCCTCCCTGGGCTAGCATGTGGCACAGGTAGTATCTAAGAAAATATATATAATGTCTCCTCCCTCTTCTAGGGCTCATAAACAAAAACACTTTGGTAAGTTCCACTCCCATCTCACATCCCTTTCTCCTTCTTCTACTAGCTGCAGTGAGATCCTCATTCATCTCCTCCTGCTTTCAGCCACGCTCAAGGATCGCAAGGCCCAAGGATCGCAAACACTCAAACCCCCCATAATTTAATAATGATCTCCTTTAATAAACCATTCACCTTGCCCTTCTGTGCCCACTGGAATACAAGGTCTACATGCAATATTCTTACTTTCATTCATGACCTATTATTTTCCAATTCCCTCAATCATCTGGCTATCACTGAAACCTGGCTCTCTTCATCAGACACCGCCTCTCCTGCAGCACTTTCACTTTGGGGCCTTCATTTTAGTCTCACAACTCGATCTGGGAACAAATATGGTGGTAGTGTGGGCATTCTACTTTCCTCTCATTGACCTTTCATTTCATACCCCCTGTTCTCTTCCTCTAATTCTCATTTTTATGTTCACACTGTCTGTCTCTTCCCACCTATATCTCTTCATGTTGCTGTAATCTACCATCTACCAGGACAATCCTCTCTATTTCTAGATCATTTTTCCACCTGGCTCCCTCAGTTTCTCTCCTTCCATGTTCCTTCACTCCTTCTTGGTGATTTCAACATTGCCATTGACACTCCCACCCCCTGTCTACCGCTAAACTACATTTACTTACTTCTTCCCTCTGCGTCTCACAATGGACATATTACTCATCATGCTGGACACTCCCTTGACCTTATTGTCACCTATCTTTGCACCACCTCCAACCCAGTCATCCGTCCCCTCCCTCACCACACCTTCTTCTCACTACTCTTCAAACTCTTGATTAACATCAACTCTCCATTGTGCTACAAACCCTTCTCAGCCCTGTCACCAACCTCACCTGCCCTGACTCTGCCACCTCACATTACATTTTGACTCTTGCTCCCATAACCTATCTCAAATGGCCTCACTTGCATCCACAACCATGGCACACTAAACAAATATGCTACAACCAGAAGTGCATCCATACAGCTGGCTGTTTATGGAGGAAATCTCGAAATGTATCAGGCTTCGTCCATTACAAGTTTACATTGCACTTCTACTTCTATGCCTTCAGTCTTGTCAAACAGCAATATTTCTCAATATCTAATCTATCTTTCAACCCTAAACATTTGTTCACCACATTTAACACTGTCCTTCATCCTCCTGCACCTCCCCCCTCTTGTCTCACAGCTAACAACCACTTTAAGATTTAAGATTGAAAACATTTGTAACATATTTTCCTCTCCACCCAGCTCACACATGTCCTCCTCTTAACTAACCAACCCCATTCCCACATAAATGATGGACTCCTTTAACCTTGTAACTGAGGATGTAGTCTCCAAAGTATTATGAACCTCTTGCTTTACAACCTATCCACAAGATCCTATTCCATCACATTTACTCTCTTCCCTCTCTACCACACTTATCCCTGCTCTCACACATATATTCATCCTTTCCCTAATCACTGGACAGTTTCCATCATCTCTAAAACATGATATAATAACATCCATTCTTAAAAAACCTCTTTACTACAGATAATGGATCTAATTGTTGCTCTGTATCATAACTTACCCCAGCTTCAAAACATGCTTGAGCTCATCTATAATCACCTTACCCAATTTATTTCCTTCAATTCTCTTCTCAATACCTGCCACAGAGACAGATCTCACAAAAGTCACTAATGACTAGTTCACTGCCAAATCAAAATTTAATTTATCTATTCTAATTTCCCTAGATCTCTCTACTGTTCACCACAGTTCACCACCCCCTTCTTATCCAAATTCTCTACTCTTTTGGCATCTGTGACTCTGCTATTTCATGGATCACATCATACCTACAATGTTGAATGTTTTGTGTCTCCTTTTCTGCACCACTTCTTCATCTCGCCCTCTTTGTTGTTGTACTCCAAGGTTCAGTCCTAGGCACTCTCCTCGTCTCCATCTATACTTCCTCACTGAAGCTTTAATAAAATCTTTCAGATTTTAATATCATTACTATGCAGATTACACTCAAATTTACCTCTCATCACTCATTGTCAGCATCACCACTCTGTCAGTCCTTCCACTGGCTCCCATAATCCCTGGAATTTTTTTAAAAATAATGACCCTAATGTAAAAAAGCCCTTAAAAACTATGCACTCCCTTATATCTCTGTTCTTGTCTAAAAATTATCCTCCACCCTCCCCTCTGCTCTGCTATTATCATTCTTCATTCCTCCTCTCTTATAACCTCCTCTCATTCCCACCTTCAGGACTTTTCTAACATTGTCCCAATTCGTAGGAACTCCTTACCTCACTCCACTAGACTTCCCTCCTGTTTCAAGTCCTCAAAACCTCACTAAAACAGATCTATTTAATTAAGCTTCATCTGTAATATGCCCAATGTCTCTATCACATACCAAATCCCTTATATTGTAGGTTTGCAAGTTTTTAATAATATAGGATGCATTAAAACATACTCTATTTGCAAGATTCAAAGCCCCCAAAACAGTCTCTCTATTCTTTTAATCTGTACTGATATTGTTTTTATCTTCTGTTCATCTTATATATGGCACCGCAGAATTTCTTGGCACATTATAAATAAAAGATAATTATATATATATATATATTTTTATATATATATATATATATATATATATATATATATATATATATATATATATATATATATATATATATATATATATCTTGTGGTGTACTGCCCCCGGTGGATGGTGCAAGTCACGCAGTAGGGAGAAGATCTGATCCAGTTAATCCCCTGGAGCTGGGCTAATTGGAGCTGCAGGTGTAGGATGCCTTTTTTTTTAAAGACACACACACACACTCAGAGAAGGAGGGGTGTGGCTGATTAGGCTCTGGCCTAAGGGCTGTGAACAGTGTGTGGAGCTGCTGTGTGTTTGGAGAAGCTGGAGAAGAGAACCATAGACAGCTCAGCTGCTGCTGGATCCTAAGAGCTGGGATAAGCGCTGAAGTAAGACAGTCAGGGAGACTGCTTATAATACCTATTGAAATACAGAGAGACACTGACATGTGAGTAAGGATTGCCTGGAGTGTACAGCCAGCATCAGAATAAGAGACACTGAGGATTTCAGCGTGATCTGGGAGGAGAAAGAGACAGAGCTCCTGAACAGTACCTGGTGGGACTTACAGAGTGGGTTCCAGAGCAGCAAGGGAAGCGGCCCTTAAGAGGATCAGTCTGTGTGACTGCAACCAGAATTTACTAGAGAGACTGTTTGCCCTAAGAGGAGACGACCTGCAGATGATCCATTGCAGCTGAGAGAGAGACTGGACTTAAAGGTACCACCCCTCTGTGTAAAAAGGTATTGTTTTACCTGCAGAGAAGCGGGCTCAGGGCTAGTCAGGGTGTTCCTGAAAATTTTCAAGCCTGTTTGTGTAGATGTTTCTTTTATGCTGAAGTTAAGCTATTGTTTGTTTTGTAAGACTTTATTAAAGCAAAGCTAAAAGTATATCAGGACTCAGTGGTTTATGGAAAAATCACAAGAGCAACCGGTAGCCAAAGGCCGGCCCTGTCACTATATATATATATATATATATATATATATATATATATATATATATATATATATATATATATGTATTCAGAAGGGTCCTCCACCCCTTCCCCTAATTTCCCCTACCATTCCCTCATCTTTCTGTCCCCTGCCACCCCAGTCCCTTTCCCCTCCGGGCTCCCTTGGCCTCACCCTATCTTCTCCCCTGCCTGCTCATCATCTGGCCAAGGCATGGAATCCCATATGACATCATGTGTGTCGTGTGTGTGACTTTATTTGGGATTCCCTGTCTCAGCTAGATTACAGATGCCTGTTTGGATCCCAAATATTGCAAGTAGGACACATTAAATATGTGTGTAACATAATAGAAAAAAAAAGCCCTGGCAGCTGATTCTACAAAGCAATGCAAGTTGCATTGCTCAAATAGAAGAGGCTCATGTTTTTCAAGGATTCATTGTGTAAAATGTGGAATATCAAGTGTCAACCTTGACTTGTTGGCATACATTTCTTCACATTTCATGTTATTGTTATTTATTACAAAATGATGATAGTAATATAAAAAAATTAAACACAAATAATATAAATATCAATTTATTTTTTGAGAATTGCTAATAATGTTTTTTTAAGTCTGTGAAAATGCAAAATTATTGAATTTGAAAAGAGCCAGATAAAACTAAACAACAGATAACTGGATATAATACTGTATTTCTGAGTTTGTATTTCCATATTCAGAGACTATTTGAACATGAGTTAAAATAAACAGATCTTCTTGTAAAGTCTATAGCTTTTCTTTTCATTAAAGAAATCCAACGCTCTGTAACCAAGATGATTTTAGCAGAAGTATGTGAAAAATTACAAGCTAATCAGCTGCTATGTTATATCATTAATATGAGTTTTATTTAATAGAATACAATACATTTTCTTCATTCTTTTTACTAATCCCAGTTACTTGACTGGCAGAAGATTTGATTTAGTAAAACCACATTCCTCTAAGAATATTGACTGTTCAGCTTTTTCAAAAAACTATTGTAAAGTTTTAAAGTGGAAAGTACATGTCTGTTACAGAAAGGGGAATTTACATCTCATTTCTGTGGTAAATTTTCTTAGTATTCAAAGCTAAAGAAAAAATAGAAGTAATCTACATAATCTTCTCCTGTAGAAAATCTGTGACTGGCTTTCCAGTGGAATCTTCTTTCAGTCACGTTCATGTTTGTTTGTAAGCATTCATGGAGGAAAATACTAGTTTTGTATATTTTAACTGCTATGACTCCATGATGTTTTCCTTTCACCTCAAACCAGCTGTGGTTTCATTTTCACAATGTCAGTACAGCTGAAATTTAACATTTAATTTTCTCGATTTTCAGATTTAGAATAGTGCAAAGTTGAATTATATTTTCTAGTAAACAGCAAAATTCAAATAGATCACTGAATATAAATTCATACTTTATGTTTGATTGTACAGGAATTGAATTTAAATGCATGGAATTATATCCCAAGTATGTAATGGAAAACGCTTTGCTTTTGAATAAGAAATGAATGAATAAGAAATGGCTTGGGTCTCCAGGGCCAAGCATATAATTTAATGTGTTTGGACAATCATGCAGGTCATCCCCACATGCAGCACACACTCTCTCTTTTTGTCTCTCTATCTATTAATATATATATATATATATATATATATATATATATATACAAACTAGCAAATTGCCCGTCAAACAATTACGGCAATAAAATTTGAAGCCATGTCAATGCTGTTTGCCACACAATGTAAGGCTTTTGCTCCTTCAGCGCTCATTGCGAGCCTCTCCCCTCGTGTACTGCAAGTTTCCTGCTTTGCAACGATCACCTTCGGTGCTCATTGTGAAGACAGATATATAAGTACAGTGTAAAAAAATTTTTAAAAATTGTACAGTGAATTAATAAATTAATATGAATTAATAAATTAATATACTTTACCTATTTATATTTAATATGCAGCAATCAATATCCTGAAGAGCTAACAATCTGTTTGGATGTTCCTGCCTCAGAAAATGTACAGTTGGACTGTTGATCACCTGAGGAGAAAGTGTCAGCAATGTGCCAAGTGTGCGGTGTAAATAAGCTGTATGTACGAGGCCAAACCGTTTGTTTAGGCAGGTAAAGGGACCTTTTAGAATCATTATTATTTGCAAGTTAGTGTTGTAAAATGGTGTTTTTTTTCTATGTGTTACTTGGCTCGCAAGTATTGGTAATGGTATGTTTTGTATCTCCTACATTCCTGGCTAACATGTACGTGCCTGGCAGTGATTTTCACGCCTTGGTCTCCTTTAGCCTCGCTTTCATTTTTTTCATCCGACATTTTTTTTCTTGCTTAGCCGATTTTTCGAGTGCCAAAATTTGTCTCTAATTCGTGTGCAACCTCACTCCCAGGCGTCCTAGCGTTTCCCCCGTGCTGTGTGTGAGTGTTTTTTTTATTTTTTATTCTATCTTTTTTTTGTGTGTTTTTAGATTTTCGTGGTTCGGCCATTAAAGTCGGATTTTTGCAAGGTCGTTATTTTTGCCCCCGAAATTACGAGGTTAGGATTTTATTTTCCAAGTAAGTCCCGCGTTTCTTAACAGGCCTTTGGCGCTCATCCCCTAAGTGCTCCGAGCACGGAAGGCTTCTATGCGTCAAAGGCTCGGGCTCCCAAGCTTGACGACAACTATTATATGTGACTAGCAACTTGCCTGTCAAAATAAAATTTGAAGCCATGGCAATGCTGTTTGACACACAATCTTTTTCTACTGTGAGGACCTTCGGCGTTCATAGCGAGTCACTCCTCTCATGTAGTTTTGATCCTATGAGTGCCTTCGGCTCTCATGACAAAGACAGATATATTTGTCTATTTTTTTCTATAATTATTAATTACTTATTTACTTAATAAATTAATATACTTTACCTATTTGTAATTTATATATCCAGCAATGAATAGCCTGAAGAGCTAAGTATCTATTTTTCTTTTCCTGCAGCATACAATGTACAGTTGGACTGTTGCTGCCCTGAGGAGAAAGTGTCATCAATGTTCCAAGTGTGCATTAGAAATATGCCGCGTGCGCGAGGGCAAACAATTGGTTTAGTTTTGTAAAGTGCCATTTTAGATTCTTAGGGCCTCATTCAGTTGCAATTTGTCCAATTGAATAGGGCTCTAAATAAGCACATAGCATATTTTTTAAAGAAGTTTTTAGTTAGTGAACTTCTATCCAAAAGCAAGGTCTTCACTAACAAAAAACTTCTGTAAAAAAAATATGCTATGTGCTTATTTAGAGCCATATTCAATTGGCTGAATCGCAATTGAATGAGGCCCTTAATGTGTTAGCACATTTTCCATGCTTCCTAAGTGTATTTTTGTACCTTGTACGTACCTGGCAAAAGTCGTACATGCCTGGCGGTGTTTTGTGCATTTCGGGGTCGTGTAGCCCTGTTTTCAGTTTTTCTGGCCGCCATTTTTTTTCTTGCTTAGACGATTTTCAATTTGCTAAACTCGTTAAATTCGACTTTAATTAGCGTGCAACCTCAGTGGCAGATATCATGGCTGTCTCTCGATGCTCAGTGTGTTTTTTGGGGGGTATTTTGTATTGTTTTTGTTGTTTTTTAATGTACGCATTTCGTATGTTAAGTTTGTATTTTTTTTTGTGTAAGTCCGTATTTCATCTTTACACGTTAGTGTTTTTTTTCCCAAGTCCCGCTGTGTTTTTGTTTGTACCGGGAGTGAGGCGACATAGAGTCTCCACCTCCGCAAATGTGGCCCCTCGCTTCACAAGGGTCCGCATTTGTGGCCTGCAATGAGCCTTCGGCTTATTGCAGCTGACGTTGGAGACTCCACCTCCACAAATACGGCCCCTTGCTTCGCGATGACTCGCTGTTTGACAACTATTATATGTAATACTTCACAGCAATGTCTTGCAATTGTTTCTAGCCTCCTGTGTCAGAAAAATGCATTGAACCACTGGCACTGAAAGGGTTAAACACAATTGGAGAGAATTTACTGTGCTTTTTCTCACATTTTGGCATGAGGTTGTATACATTAACAACCCCCTAGTCCAGGGGCTATAAGCTCTGTGTCATGACTAATGTTTTAGCAAATCAGAGAGGAGTTCTATTCCGTTCTCAGTAAGACATTTTTTTGTCTTGTAATTTAAGTGGCTATGTATTAATCAATCAGAATAAGACATAGATCAGATTGCTTGAATTGATTGACAGCTATTTTCAGACAATAAGAAACTCTTAAAGGGGGTTGGTAATCTTTCCTTAGGAGGAATGAATGAGAGCACGGTATAGTAGGGGCCTGGTTAGGTAGGCATCTTTATTATTGTTTTATTCATTTAAATCCACCGCACCAGGAAACTGGATTCAAGATGCAGACCTCCTTTTATATATACACAGAGCATATTTTTTTTACAGAAGTTTTAAGTTAGTCTTCACTAACTAAAAACTAAAAAATAAATATGCTATGTGCTTATATGGAGCCCTTTTCAATTGACCAAATCGAAATTTAATAAGACTGCAGAAAAGATGATCTAAATGTTTAACTGACTTGGGGACTGGCCCATGTGAGACAATCAGCATTAATATAGATGTATGAATCATATCTGTCTGTCAATTCAAGATACAGGTTTACATATACTCTCTCCTTTTAGTTTCAATTAAGTTTAAACAGGTTTGACTTTTTTATGTAAAATACAACTTTGATGTTTAAAACATGCTCTTTTAAATGCATGAACAAAAAATAAACTCTATTTGCACACTAGGAATATGGCAGTTACAACTGCCAGTGCTCTTATTAGCACTAATGCAAAGCTTATTTGATTGCAGTGACACAACCTGTTGAGATCTGAAGGTGCCAGAGCAGGCTCAGAAATAACAAAATGGAAGCCTACAACAAATGATAACGTCATATAAAAGTTTAGAAAATTATGTCCACTATGGTCCTTTGATATTATCAGTTTAATTTCCTAGCAGTATACATTCACAATAATTTGTAGAACTTTGAAGTGGCACAGCAAAGGTCTCTGTTATTTCAGAAATGTAAAGTATATAAATAAATAAATATTATTGGAATTGGAATGATACATTTTTTTAATGGAAATGTATTTATCTTGTTGGGTGTTTTAAGCTTTAAAAGTCTGCTTATGAAGTGCTATTATTTAGCTCTCACAGTTGGGACTGATTAATGTGAAAAGCATAGATAAATGGTAAGATGTTTAAGTGTTAAAGAAATGTTATACCAATTGAACATGCGCTTTCTTATCAATCCCAACAGTCATGGCCAGATCTATGAACAGGAGACATAGGCAGTCACCTACAGTCACTCCTCAGTGAGGGGGGCCTCATTTTCAGTAAAAAGCAAATAAAATAACCCTATCCTACCCCGTATCCCTGCCCGTCCAGGTCTGTTACTACATCTGTGCAGTATAGCAGAGCTGCAGAGTGTGGGGAAAGAACCAACCACGAGATGCTGCTAAAGAGGGTAAAGCTCCTGCTGTGCTATATAAATAAACTTTTAATTGTATATGACAGTGTGTGTGTGTCTGTACCTCTTAGTGTGTGTGTGTTTCAGTGTAACTCTATGTGTGTGCATAAATGTATGTGTTTATATTATTAACCTTTATTTCTAACACACCAACATATTTCGTAGCGCTAAACTGGGCAAGTAGATGTCAAAAACATTATTAGCACATTGCAAAGAATGAAGTGCCCTGTCTTTCAGCTTAAAATCAAATGGACATAGTGCTTTCCCATAATCACCTATCAAGATTTGATTGTTTTGTCACTTCAGAGACAGGCAAGTAGACCGTAAGCCTAATTAGCACATCAAAGCATCTAATTAGTATTCAGAAGCCATTAATTTGCATAAGAACATAGTAAAAAACAGATTATCTCAGGAATGATACATGTCAGAATCAAATGGCTAATATATTCGTTTTTCATGCTCTTTAAGAATTTCCTGAAACAACTTGATTTTTGGATGACAGGAACCCAATAACACGTCTACTCAAATATTTTAATAATTATATATATGAAGAGTGAGGTAGTTGCAAGTGTCCAGTAATCTAGACGAATTTCCACAGTATTGCAATGTAAAGTGATACCTTTTTTATTGGAGAGGGCATTGGTGTTTTAGAGTAACTACTACCCCCCCCCGCCCCCCCCCCACACACACACACACACACACACAGGCTCCCCATGTGCTCCCTCAGCCTCACAGCATTTCCCTCTTGACGGCTTCTCTGCCTCCCCAGCTGGGGGTTATTCTCCTGATTGATGTCACACATATGTGATGTAATTTGGGATTCTTTGTCTAGACGAGAAGATGGGTGGGCGTATGAGTAATAGGAAGCCAACAAGAGGGGTTGTGGTGGGGCTCAAGGGGCACAGGGTGTGCCCAGAGGGGCACATGGGGAGCCCGGGGAGGGCCAGGGGGGCATGGGCCAGGGTGGGTGTGTGACTTCACTGGGGGCCCCCGAGAGGAGGACCCCAGTACATTGTACTGCCAGCACAGACAGTAGATCCGTCTGTATATATACAGTATGTGTGTGTGTTTTTTTAATTTCGTCAATAACTTTGTTATGTCACTTTGCTAGTTCTCTTATGCCTTGTGATGATGTATATGATGGTATTAAGTAATTATAAAGGTTGTGCATGGTCAAGAAGATGAGGATAAATGTGCTTATGGATGCAAGTCAGTACTGATGTTTTTTAGTTACACTCAAAATTGATGAAGTGATGGTATATTTTGCTAGATAATGTCTTTTTATGTATAAACTAATGTGAAGCTATACAAATGTGATATAAGGGCACATTCATATTGGGAATATTAAACAAAAATATTGAAAATCTGCATATTTACTGAAATAAGAATTGTAAAGTTTGTTAGCATGCATAATGGTATGTAGTGTATGCATATATAATGGTAAAAAGGTTTATTGTTGTTTTTTAAATACAGATATGTTTTACAGTTTATAACATATAATTTGGTGACCAAATGCATTTTTTTTTTCTTTTTTTTTCTTTTTATTTATACACAATTGTGATTTGAAAGTTAAATATGTTCTGTTTCATATTGCGCTTGGTTCAAAATGTATTCACTGCAAGTTTTCTTAAGAATTATCATCACTATGTTCCATTATAATTTAAAAAGCATTGGATCATAGAGAGAAATATGTGCATTGATTCAAATTAATGTACATTGGCTAGCAATTATTTGCAGTTCAGCAAAAATCTCTCTGCATTTGGGCAACAACCAGGGCGTACAGCTCAACTTTATCAAATTCTAATGCGCACATAATGTACACCTAACTCTGTTTTTGGACAGCATGATTTCTTTTTTATTGGTAGTAATGTAATAAATGAGGTACTTAATATGTGTGGTTTGGAGATTAGTAGCTTTGTTTATATGTATAATGTAACGGATGAATATAAACGTGTTAAGTTATATTTATGTTTATATGTTTTTGCTTATATACAGTATTTTCATACAATATAATTGTGCAATAAAAAAAACATACTGCATCCAAAAGGTGTGACCTGTAAATAGCAAATAATAAATATTTACATTTTGTTTAAAAATAATGCAATTTTAGTAATTTTCAAAATGCAGTCATTAACAGTTTAGTTGCTTTCTCTCAATAAATCCTCAAGTGAATTACAGAATTTAAATAGCTTAATCTTTCCGTAGAAAGAAAAAAATGCTGGATATTTTGAACATATTATATTTTTCTTCTAAATAGTCAAATGGAAACCTAAATAGATGAATGGAATCAATCAAACTACCAAGGACATGCTTTCTCAGAAGCCTTTTTATGATGAAGGTATTACCACAATAATTTTACCACCTACTCAGTTTTATAGCCAGTGGCATATACTGTCACATGTAAAACCCATTAGCCTCCTAGGGTACGATGAGATCTGCAATCTCAAAATTTTAATTAGAAACTGTATACAGACAATGATAAAAGATATGTGTTCTAATGGAAAGGTCTTAGTACTTTCTCTGTTGTGCTTCTTTGTAGAATCTCGTCATACTGTATATATTGGCTTAATTTAAAGGAACAGGTTTTCAGCAAAGCAAAGTACTGGGGAAATTGAATGGCCTTGCCCAGCTGTGAGGGCTAATAGGATCAAACAGAAATCTGCAGCATCCTATTTTGTTGTTGTCTCCAGTGACCTTGCTCATCATTGTCATTGAGTTGAAGATAGTTACCTAACAGTTCAGTGAATTACCAAAAACTTTTTTATTTCGTTCTCAGTAAAACCATTATCGAGTTTTGTAGTTTTATATATTTGCTTCTTTAGAAAATAAGAACTTACTGTTAAACACACAAGACAAATATTGAAACAAACTGTGGAATGTTTAATAATTTAATCCTACCAAAGTCATCACCCACCAGTTTCTACAGTAAAAAAAAGTATCTAAGTTTGTTCCTTTTGTATGCATTTATCAATTATTGCATGGAAATATAATATTTATTTAACAAGTTACATAAATATGTATCAATATAGAACAGTATACTGTAAAGTTAAATACACAAAAATGCTAAAATAAATAAATCATGTTGAACACACCCATAAAAATATGCAACATATTCCAGGAATGTGGGTTCTGAAAAATCTGTGTAGAAATGTCCATCCCTACAACAGTGTACACCAAATAGTAATTTCTACATAAACAAAAATTGACTTTTGTCCAACTAACACAGACCAACATACACTGAACATACAAGAAATGGGCATGCCCCCAAAGAGACATTGCAACACAACTCTCAGGATATGAAACCTGCAAGGGAAGAGAGGGCAAGGCATGCAACAAGTATAAAGAAAACATACAATAGTGGTGCACTACACAATCTAAACAAAAAGTGATAGAATATTAGAAGAATGTACATATCCACCACCAAAGGAAGCCGTGATCTGAGGCAATACAGATTTTCCCTGAATTCTAATAGCATCAGTCCAAGTATGGATGAAAGATGAACGGCTATCTTGAAGATCTTGAGACATCTTTGTAATTACAATGTTGTGTGTATCTATTTGCAAATGTTCTTTCTGCTGCTTCTTAACTACCTATTGCATCCTCTAAGGTTATTAAAAGGGTGGGGGGTCAAAAGCTTCCCTGTGTCAAAGCTTTCCTGGGAGTGACATACAGCTCCATTGTGATGGTACTCTGGTAATGCATGATTACATGTAATTTGGGGATTTTGTGTGCCCCCTATTGATATAATCTGAGGGGTGATTGATCTCCCTCATCCCCTTCCCCCCAATTCCTACGCCCCACAAACAAAGTTGTATACATTTAATTACAATATTATCATAGGAAATAACAAGCTATTATTTTAAATGATTTAAAGGTAGACAAATCATACAGCAGTACATATCTTGATTTGTGTTGTATTGTATTGTATATTGCATTGGAAATAGTGGTTTTAAATATAACCTTGGGGAAATCAAGCACCTTTATTTTACTACACATCCTCCCTTCAACTAGCACCTAAAATAAAATCCTATACAATTCTGATATATTTGGTAAACTATGACCTCTATTAAATTTCAAGCTGCAGTAGCTGTGGTAAACCACGTATGTCTGCGGAGTTACAGAGCGATTAAATTGAACAAGGCTGCAACCAATGGGCCAGAGCCGCAAGCCCATAAACCCTTCCCATTGCCGCAAGCTTTTAGGGGGCTGGAATAGATGCAGACCGTATTTCCAATATAAAACCCATAATCACAGAGTGCGACGCAGGCTCAGAGCCAAAAGAAAGAGGGGAAGAGCAATTAACGCAGCCGAAAGGGTTTTTAAAGGGAACGAACACCGTAAATCGTTGACTGTGCTGTAGCTGAGAGAGTAAACACACAGGTCTTGGTGTTGGTTGGTTTCTGAGCTTTGGAGAGAGAGAGAGAGAGAGAGAGAAAGAGAGAGAGAAAGAGAGAGAAGGAGCTGTTTTGTGAGTTTTTGCTATTTCGACCACTAAGATATAGTAAATCTTAATTTAAAACACAAATAATTATTAATATCACATAATTCACACACATAGATTAATACATACACATAGCTATACATAGCACATCTACACCCCTCATACCCCCCCCACCCCCCATACATTCACTATAATACACATAATACAGACATTCTTGTTTTACCTCATACATATACACGTATATATTATATTGATTTATACTTATATTAATTTAATACATTTCAGGAGGGTAGAGGAGGGAGAAGGAAAGTGAGGAGAGAGAGGAGGAAAGACAGGGGAACACTGGAGGAGGAGAGTGAGGATAGGAGGAGAGTGGAGAGAGGTAGAGGTATAGAGAAAGAAGGGAGAGTCAGGTCAGGGAGAGAAGGTACAGGTGTAGGAGTAGGAGCAGAGGGTGAGGGTCCAGCCTCAGGGAGAGAACAGGGAGGCCAGGAACCCCAGGCACATTTGGGAGGGCAAGAGGCTGTGGCAAAGTGTAGCTCCCCCAATTTTAACATAGAGGAGATAAACATACTCTTTAGGGAAATCCGTGCCCGCTATAGCATCACACATGGTGGGAGGGATTATAGGCCTGGAGTGCAAGGGGCATGTGACATCATTAGAAATGCCCTTCCCCTGCTGTATGCAGCTCAGGCAGGGGAATGATACCAATGGGATCCGGGACAGGGACTGTAGTGCACAAGTAAAGAGGAGGGGGGTGAATGAAGTGCCTGGGTTTTTATGGGGGGTAGAATGGTGTGACAAGAGCTCCCTGGATGTTTTTAGGGGGTGGATGATGCTGCTGAGGGGCCTCTCATAGAGCAAGGGCCCTTGTGCAATGCACCAGCAGCAACGGCAGTAGATTCGACCCTGGGTGTCATGTACTGTCCTAACCTGAACCATGTCTCAGCTGTATGCTAACAACCATTGCTGGAAATATGCCACAGATTGGTCAGCCTCACAAACTGCACAGCAGATTGTTGTGCATTTTGAGGGTAAAAAGAATGCCAGACGCATCTATTATTTACATTATACAGGGAGTGCAGAATTATTAGGCAAGTTGTATTTTTGAGGATTAATTTTATTATTGAACAACAACCATGTTCTCAATGAACCCAAAAAACTCATTAATATCAAAGCTGAATATTTTTGGAAGTAGTTTTTAGTTTGTTTTTAGTTTTAGCAATTTTAGGGTGATATCTGTGTGTGCAGTTGACTATTACTGTGCATAATTATTAGGCAACTTAACAAAAAACAAATATATACCCATTTCAATTATTTATTTTTACCAGTGAAACCAATATAACATCTCAACATTCACAAATATACATTTCTGACATTCAAAAACAAAACAAAAACAAATCAGTGACCAATATAGCCACCTTTCTTTGCAAGGACACTCAAAAGCCTGCCATCCATGGATTCTGTCAGTGTTTTGATCTGTTCACCATCAACATTGCGTGCAGCAGCAACCACAGCCTCCCAGACACTGTTCAGAGAGGTGTACTGTTTTCCCTCCTTGTAAATCTCACATTTGATGATGGACCACAGGTTCTCAATGGGGTTCAGATCAGGTGAACAAGGAGGCCATGTCATTAGATTTTCTTCTTTTATACCCTTCCTTGCCAGCCACGCTGTGGAGTACTTGGACGCGTGTGATGGAGCATTGTCCTGCATGAAAATCATGTTTTTCTTGAAGGATGCAGACTTCTTCCTGTACCACTGCTTGAAGAAGGTGTCTTCCAGGAACTGGCAGTAGGACTGGGAGTTGAGCTTGACTCCATCCTCAACCCGAAAAGGCCCCACAAGCTCATCTGTGATGATACCAGCCCAAACCAGTACTCCACCTCCACCTTGCTGGCGTCTGAGTCGGACTGGAGCTCTCTGCCCTTTACCAATCCAGCCACGGGCCCATCCATCTGGCCCATCAAGACTCACTCTCATTTCATCAGTCCATAAAACCTTGGAAAATCAGTCTTGAGATATTTCTTGGCCCCGTCTTGACGTTTCAGCTTGTGTGTCTTGTTCAGTGGTGGTCGTCTTTCAGCCTTTCTTACCTTGGCCATGTCTCTGAGTATTGCACACCTTGTGCTTTTGGGCACTCCAGTGATGTTGCAGCTCTGAAATATGGCCAAACTGGTGGCAAGTGGCATCGTGGCAGCTGCACGCTTGACTTTTCTCAGTTCATGGGCAGTTATTTTGCGCCTTGGTTTTTCCACACGCTTCTTGCGACCCTGTTGACTATTTTGAATGAAACGCTTGATTGTTCGATGATCACGCTTCAGAAGCTTTGCAATTTTAAAAGTGCTGCATCCCTCTGCAAGATATCTCACTATTTTTGACTTTTCTGAGCCTGTCAAGTCCTTCTTTTGACCCATTTTGCCAAAGGAAAGAAGTTGCCTAATAATTATGCACACCTGATATGATGACACACCTGTTGATGTCATTAGACACCCTTCTCATTACAGAGATGCACATCACCTAATATGCTTAATTGGTAGTAGGCTTTCGAGCCTATACAGCTTGGAGTAAGACAACATAAATAAAGAGGATGATGTGGTCAAAATACTCATTTGCCTAATAATTCTGCACTCCCTGTATGGTTGTCCAGTGGTCTTGTATACCATTATACATAAACACTTATAGTATGCCTCTTTTAACATGTAAGAGTTAAACATTTTCCTGTTAAAATGAAATACTTTGCTAAATTCAAGAATTGGCTAGGCCAAATCACAAATATTTTCACATGTGTAAGAGAGATCTTCAGAATGCTACTTTTAAGATAGAACATACATTTTCATTTCAATTCTCCATTGTCTCATAACAAGCAGGTGGCAAGATTAGCCCACAATGGTGAAGTCTTTTGACCAGAAATAACTTGGTACATAATTACTACCGAGGTCATTCATATTAATATGAATAGGTTGCCCTCAAGTGACTAGCAACAGATGTACACAGTGTTTTTATAAATCTATTCTAATTATTCATATACATAAACAAGGGGAGTAACTATTTGTGATTGGTGGAAACTAACCTTGTGATGGGAGGAAAAAATAGTTTATTAGATACAAGGAGAGAATATTCTGGGTCTTTTATATGAGCGTTCTGCTGTACCATTTTCTATCTTATCTGATGTTCCTGTCTTCAGATAAACTTGACTGTCATCCTTGGCATAAACTTATGCCCCTTCACATCTTCCTTAAGATATATTACTATATCTGACTATATACCTTTCTATTCTATTTTCACCACTCTTTCTAACAATCCAATCATACAAAGGGAGAGTACTTCATGAGAAGGGATTTCAAATGACAGGTGTTATCTTGAAATTCCATATATTGTATATATAAAATGGTTTTACAATCTAATTCGTAGTAGAGTTAAAATTAGCCCTATATACCACAATCCTTCTGTTACCATTTTGGGAGTGGTCACAGACCCAGACTAATTAGCATCTGCATTCTATACTGTAGATGTTAATTAGTATATTTTAATCTGTGTTCATATCCCCTAAAACAGACTGATAGACTTTATTCAATAATGTAACCATTTAACTCTCTTACAAAATTAATCATTAAAACATCTACACAAAAAACATACTTAGCTACACAACAAACCATACCCAACATATATAATCTCATATCACACAATCAACAAAACTGTCTTAAATCATTATTAACTGAAGTAAATGATTGGATAAATTAAATTAAATATAATCAATTCTGATGTAAGACCAATAACCAAATAATAGCTTGCTAATACTTACTTAAATACAAAGTTTATTTAGCTTGTAATCTCACATACAACATAACCAATTCCGATACATATTGCTACAATATATATTTCTATATTCCAACTGCCATATAAAGTGTAATTCCATATTTAACTGTTTTCTTAGAGTAAAAGGTTATATTGCAAATTATATATATATATATATATAAATATATATATATATATATATATATATATATATATCTCAAATAGACAGCTGATTGTTTATACAATTAACACTATCATTTCTGTATTGCAACGAAATAGAGACGGACAGTTAACCAAACTTTATAAGATTACTAACGACTTGACAGTTAAAAAATGCCGGTCTATAAAATTGTAAGGCTGGGAATGCTGTTGGGAACACCTTTTAAGGTTTTTGGTCCTCTGAGCACTTTCGGCGCTCATTGCAAGCCCCGCACTGAGCACCTTCGGCGGTCATTGCAAATTTCTCCTCTGGTGTACTTTTGCTCCTCTGAGCACCCTCTGCACTCATTGTGAGCCCCGCACTGAGCGCCTTTGGAGCTCATCACGTGCCTCGCAATGAGTGCCCTCGGCGCCCATTGCGAGCCTCTCCCCTCGTGTCATTTTCATGGTGTGAGCAACTTTGGCGCTCATTGCAAGGGCCACGCTGATCGCAGTTAGCGCTCATTCCGAGTCTCTCCCCTCATGTACTTTTTCTCTCTGCGCTCATTGTGAGCCACATGCTGAATGCCTTTGGTGCTCATTGCGATCCTTTCCCCTTGTGTACTTTTGCTCTGCTGAGCACGCTCGGTGCTCATTGTGAGCGCCAGGCTGAACGCCTTTGTGGCTCATTGTGATCCTCTTTTATCCTCTGTGGTCCTTTTATATATATATATATATATATATATATATATATATATGTATGTATATATATATATGTATATATGTATATATATATATATATATATTTTTTTTTTTTTAATAATGTAATTTATATATTCAGCAATCAATATCCTGAGGAGCTAACAATCTGTTTTGATTTTCCTGCATCCTACAATGTACATTTGCACTGTTGCAGACCTGAGGTGTAAGTGTCAGCAATGTGTAAAGTGTGCAGTGTAAATAGGCTGTGTACGCAAGGCCAAACCATTTGTTTTGCTGTTAAAATTGGGCATTTTGTAATGGTAATGTTATTAGTTTTCGTTTCGTTTTCGTTTTTTCGGCGGCCATTTTTTTTTCTTGCTTTGGCGATTTTCGTGTGTGAAAACTTGGCAAATTGTGGTTAAATTGTCGTCCAACCTGACTCCCAGATGTCGTGGTGTTTGTTTTATATTTTTGTTAATTGTGGTGGTGTTATTGATGTTTTTGTATGTTCTCGGTTTGGCCCATAACTTCGTATTTTTTTGACCGGGTATCATATTTTTTATTTCTAAGTGCGGTGGGTCATATTTTTTATTTGTTAAGTGCCTCTTTCCTTTTTGCAAGTGTTACGGGCCGTAATTTTTCCACACGTTTTTTTTTTAACTGATACGGGTCTCGTATTATGAATGGTGTAATTGAGATTTAGTTCCGCTGGTCATGGGGCCTTCGGCGCTCCCTTCCAAAGTCGTGCGGGGTCATAGGGATGAGTATCACTACCAGCGCAAGTATTACCTTCTGCGAGCCCGAGCTACGCGATTCCACAAGCGTTAGCAACAATTGTATTGATAAAAAACTATATATGTGATATACACTGTTTATATACTCCTATATTGAACTAATCAAACATAGATTGTAATAACATAAATTGTTAATCCATATTTGATAAGCTTGTATACACTGCTTAATGATTGCTGCATTGATCTAACCAATAATAGAGTGTGTTAAGACTAATTGTTATCCAATCATCCGAACAAGATTGTAATACATGTCAGACAGATTGTATTGTGATCTAACTAAATATCAAATCTTACAAGCGTAAACACTTATAATTGTTTATCCTTGATATTTACTATTATACCAATAAAATCTATTTCTGCACATAGATTATACTTGATCTTTGAACTTAATTAATCTATACACTGTAATATTTTAAGAAACTATCTTCATCTATACAGTGTAAAATTCTTGTCATATCAAATTGACAAGATCCAGCAGGTGTCTGATTCACATGCAGATGGCACAGCAGTACATATATTCATATGAGCCATGATTCACAATGCTCATTATGCAGACCGTGGTTCATCTGTGTAACACAAGCACCACAGTCAATTACAGGTGACCATGATGTCAAGGATATGGAAACACATAGCTGTCAATTGTGTAAAGAAACCAACTGAAATACGTTTGTTCCTTCATTTCAATACCCAAGAGGATAAGGCCGAACCCAGAGGCACAGGTGGAGGCTCCACTAAAAATGGAATAAACTGCAACTCTGGTAGTGGTTGACGAAGAAGGGCAGAACATTCGAAAAGGGCTCGAAGCTATACACAGAAGCTGACCCTTCACAATCCAGATGATCACCCTCAAGATCACATCTCAAGAGTCGGGTTCACTGACCGGGCCCTCAAACGCATCATCTAGCCATGCACAGTGGTTCCAGCTCCCTCCACAGCCACCACTGCCACCTGCTACATTACCATTGCAGCCATGGCAGGGCACAACCACTCCCACACAATGGGGTCCCCTATCATGGCTTCCCACACAATGGGCCTAACACACCAGCCCTCCTGCCGACACCTCAGGCTTTCCTGCAGTCACATATGGCTCTCCTGCTGACACCTCAGGCCCCAATGCCGTCAACACCACCACACCTGATTTTGTGACTTTGAGGGAAATCATGGCCTGATTTTACAGTGAGGACATGAGACAGAACAAAGGACTGAGAAGCACAGACGGCATATTTTAACTCACAAACTTCCTCCTTGTGAGCAACATATCGCGTCATTCTGAGGTGAGAAGGCACAAACGAAGGATGGAGAGATATGAGGAACAGGCGAATAGGGACAGGTAGCAACTAATCCAATTTGCAGACCGCTGGCTAAAAACTCTCTAGACTTCGGTTTCACAACCGCAACAAGAGACAGCGGGCTCCTCACCACCAGCTCAAGCTGATACCCAGCCACCCAACGTAGAGGCACCTCATGCTCAAACACCACCAGAGTGTGTACATGTCTAGTTATGTTTAACATTTCACCAATTGATGTTCAATGTGTATTGACGTTGAGCTGTGGTGTTGTAGTTAATTAGAATATTGATATGATCTTTTCTCTGTAGGTGTTAATAGCCAAATCTCATGACCATGAAGGCATGTTCTTCATTTCGAGCAGTGCAATACCATCACATGAGTAAACATTTAAACCACTTTCTAACAGGAATTCAATCCGTGTCATTCACCACTGCAGTTAGATCTGAAATGCAATATATGACTACATATATCTTCACTAATGAGCATGAGAGTTGCACAGTCCTATTTGGATCAGCTAATCCAAACCAGTAGTTATATATGCATTTTTGTTGCATGCCATCCCGTTAACCTTATGAAAGCGGATTCATGTATTTCATGTCATCCACAAACAAAATGGCTAATTCCCTTTGTTTGGCATCAGGATCAATGTGTATGTATTTAGGATGTGAACAATGTAATCTGTCTGTCCTTGGTACCACCCATATAACAGTGAGATGTGATATCAGCATGTAAATATTCTGGGAACACTGATTGTATAGGAAAGAATCAGTATGTCCTATGTCCTGACCACATGTGACCCTAGTAGATCCTATGCATTATCATTATTATGCTGTCTAACATTTAACCCTTTAGGTATCCCTTTTTTCACCAAAACAGCCTCTTGCCCTTCCGGGATCTGCCCACACCACATCCATGATATTAATGCACACTCTTGTCCATTTATGATTGTACTCTGTGTCTGAAATAAATCTTTGTTATACCGTTCTCACTATGTCAGTGTATTTTCAATGGTTGGGGTTTTGGGACATCCACATACATCACATTTGTGTCACATTCCTATATCAGTAAAGTAATGAGCTCTAGATACTAGGCAATAGGTTAATACAGATGGTAACAATAATAATAATAAAAATTAAAACAATGGCGCTTAATACCAGCTAACGCTAAACATTTATAACAACAATAATAATAACAATAGTAATAATATCATAATATATCATATATCTATCATATATAACAATAAAGGGTTAATACACATGCAGTGTCCAATTTGTAATATTCTGGAGTATCAGCATTCCCCTGAAGGCCTGATAAGAAAATGACAGTTGATAATGTGAATTGATTGATAGCAAAACACTTAATGGGATGTCACCAGATAATAATGGGTATACATATTGGTACACGGCCACCAGCAATGACGTGTGTCTTTCCAGGATAGGTGTAGTGGAGATTATCCCTGATGGAGGTGAGTTGGTGGTTTCTCCACGTGCCTCTGTACAGTCTCCATGTGTGTTTGTGGCCCTTCCTGATGGGTTAGAGTAGATTTGTGTGGTGTATGTTCCCCGGTTCCCCTTCTGGATCGCTAACTTGTGGTGGTGAAGGGGCTTGTGTACTTCAATGATGCTGTGAGCTATATCATGTAGGGTCACTATAGGTGGGCAGATCATAGCAGAGAGGTCAGACAAATGGCAGTCCACTGAGAAGGAACTGTCAACCCACTCCAGTATTTTTGGCATGCAAACCTTGTAGAACAGCACAGACATAGACCTAGCTAAATGTGCTGCAGTCCATACGGTCACAGAGAGTCAGACACAACTGAAGGACTGAACAACAAATAATAACATTTCCCCTTGGTACTTGATATATGTGATGTGGCGGTGTAATTTGACCACTAATACTTTTCCCAATGTAGATGTGATGAGCAAGATATATATGCAAGTATATTTATATTTCTGGGTTCCTCATTAGATCTTTTGTTGGTTAATATGACAGGCAGTATAATGTTTCAAGTGTTTGTGTTGCAATTTAATCAGGAAGTGTGTCTATAATTGCTTTATGCATGTTGCAGCATAGCTTTTCATTTATTTATTTTTTAAATGCCAACTTTGTTGTGCAATGAATTGTAATGTCTGTCATTGCTTTCCTCATATTTTAAAGTCCAGTGGTGTGTTTATATTGTCTTTTACAGTGTTACTTGTCTGTAAACCCTTTGCGGGTCCTATTTGGAGGACGTAATATTTCTGGCTCCATTTCCATTTATGGGTTTGAACGCCAGTGCGTCCTTGTGGATTTGCAGCAATTTAATAGCGGTTTGCGATTGTAACATTTATGGGCTTGATAGATCAAAGTTAGCTGGGACGGAGTTCAGATTTTCACATCCCGTAAGGTTTTTTCAACTGTAACCCACAGATCATTTGCAGGTAGCTGAAAGAAGCCAATTTAATAGCCGTAAATTTGGAGGGTTCCTTTATGGGCTTCAGGAACTCAAATTTGCCGAATTTAATAGGGGCCCATGGCCTCCATTCAATTGAGCAAATTGTAATAACTAGAGCCCTTGATGTAACCCGTAAAATAATTTGCGGGTTATGGGAAAATTACTGGGATTGTCAAAATCATAACTTCAACCTATCTAAGACTTTGATCTTTCAAGCCCGCAAATGTTACAATCGCTAAAATTTATTTAAATACTACGATTCCCAAAGGACGCAGTTGCCTTTCAAACCCACAAATGGCTACTGTAGCTAAATATATTACGGGCTCCAAATAGTACTTGCAAAGGGTTTACAGACTAGTTTGTAACACTGCAAAAGACAATTAAAACACACTAATGGACCACCAAAATATGGGGAAAGCAATGGAAGGTATTAAAATTCATTGCACAACAATCTCCAAAGAACAATTAGGCCTTAAAAATATTTTATTTTTTCATATGTTGGAATGGTTATGCATATGGCAACATGAAAAGTGTTGCTGCAAGATGCATAAAGCAATTAAAGACACACTACATGATTAAATTGCAACACAAAAACATGAAACTGCCTGGCATATTATCTCTTTCTCACTCAATCTAATCTGGACCATAAACAAAAAAAAGATAATCTAATATACATCTTACTCATCATATCTAGATTGGGAAAATAAATAGTGGCCAAATTACACCGTCACATGATATATATCAAGTATCAGGGGAACATACACCACACTAATTTACTCTAAAGCATCAGGAAGGCCCGAAAAACACACATGGAGGCTGTGCAGAGGGACATGGAGCAAAAACCAATTTACCTACATAAGGGACAATCTCTGCTACGCCCATCCTGGAAATTCCCACACCATTGCTGGAGGCCATGTGCCAAGATGTATACTCATTATCATTTGGTGAAATCATATCAAGTGTTTTTTTATCAATAAATTCACATTTTCACCGGTCATATTGTTATCAGCACTTCAGGGGAATGATGATACTCCACAGTATCACAAATTAGACCTCTCTTGTATATTAACCTTATATTATTATATTAGTATCATTATTATTATTATTATTATATGTATTCATCTTCTATTGCACAGTAACTAGAAATTAGGCTATCTTGGATTTAGTTATCACAAATAATATCGATATCGTATCAAATGTTGAAATAGGGCAACCTTTGGGAAACAGTGATCACAACACAGTCTCAATTGAGACTGAATTAAAAAAACATAACTTCAAGGGGCCAACAGAAAATCTTATTTTTAACAGGGCAGATTTTACAAAGTATAGACTGGAACAAAGCACTCATAGGTAAAAATACTAAACATAAATAGACAACGTAAATCCTTACTAAATATACATATACATCGGCATATACCATGTGGGAATACAAGAAAAAGGAGTAAATCTCATCCAATGTGGCTTAACATGGCTTTACATTTCAAGATAAGGAGTAAAAAACAAGCATTTAAATTATACAAACAAGAGGGG
This sequence comes from Discoglossus pictus, assembly GCA_027410445.1. NCBI lineage: Eukaryota > Metazoa > Chordata > Amphibia > Anura > Alytidae > Discoglossus > Discoglossus pictus. The sequence continues at coordinate 346,284,165 of CM050164.1, read as the reverse complement.
ACAGAGACTGCCATAAGTAACTAGAAGGAAATCAACAAGGATTGCAAAAGGGCTATTAGACTGGATAAAACACAAAATGAAAAATTAGTTTCAAAAGAGAGTAAGACTAACCCTAAAATATTTTTTAAATATATTAATGGAAAGAAGGCCAGGAAGGAAGCTATAGGAATCAGGAAAAGGCAGATGAGCTAAATAGGTTATTTTCTTCTGTATACACAAGGGAGGTACCAGTGGTTGGGACACCGCAACATAATGGGGCTACACTACCATTGCCGAATAATTGGTTATTGCAGGAAGAAATCCAAAAGATGATGTAAAGTAGTAAGTGTACAGCCTGTATAACAGTGTAAATTTGCTGTCACCTCAAAATAACTCAACACACAGCCATTAATGTCTAAACCATTGGCAACAAAAGTGAGTATACCCCTACGTGGAAATGTCCAAATTGGGCGCAAAGTGTTAAAGTATGGCCACCATTATTTTCCAGCACTGCCTTAACCCTCATGGGCATGGAGTTCACCAGCGCTTTATAGGTTGCCACTGGAGTCCGCTTCCACTCCTCCATGATGACATCACGGAGCTGGTGGATTTTAGAGACTTTGCGCACCCCCACCTTCCATTTAAGGGATGCCCCACCAATGCTTAATAGGGTTTAGGTCTGACAACATGCTTGGCTAGTCCATCACCTTTACCTTCAGCTTCTTTAGCAAGGCAGTGGTCATCTTGGAGGTGTGTTTGGAGTCATTTTCATGTTGGAATACTGCCCTGTGGTCCAGTCTCTGAAAGGAGAGGATCATGCTCCGCTTCAGGCAGCACTCATGCAGGCCCAGACCATGACACTCCCGCCACCAAAATTATACATCTATACTGAGGAAAGGTAGTTGAAATAATCCCTAAATTACAGATAAACGGATAAGACACGAAGAACACAAAAACACTGATATGAGATGAAACCCCGATGCAGAGAGAGTGGAGGCAGCATCAGACATCAGCAGGTAAATGCATAAAGGGGGAATTAACACAACATATTATAGAAAACATATTTACACATATAGACATATGTGTATACTGTATATGTTTGGTCTGGGCCTGCATGAGTGCTGCCGACACTGGGGAGCTACCGTTCATTGACGGAACCATGAATGCCATATGTACTGTGACATTCTGAAGCAAAGCCCAATCCCCTCCATTTGGAGACTGGACTGCAGGGTTGATACACATGTGCAAGTCCAATTTGTGATACTGTGGAGTATCTACATTCCCCTGAAGGTCTGATAACAAGAGATAATGTGAATTGATTGATAGCAAAACTCTTAAAGGGAGGTCATCAAATTATAATGGGTATACATCTTGGCACATGGCCACCAGCAATGGCGTGGGACTTTCCAGGATGGGCATAGTGCAAATTAGCCCTGATGGAGGTGAGTTGGCTGTTGTTCGACGTACCCCTGCACAACCTCCATGTGTGTTTGCAGCCCCTCCTTATGGGTTATAGTAGATTAGTGTGGTGTATGTTCCCCAGGTCCTCTTGAGGATCGCTACCTTGTAAGGTTGAATGGGCTTATGTATCTCAATGAAGATGTGAGCTATACCATATAGAGCCACTTTAGGTGGGAAGGTCATAGCAGAGAGGTCAGACAAATCACTGTCCACTGGCGAAAGAACTGGCAACCCACTCAGGTATGTTAGCCATGCAAGAGTCGGACACAACTGAAGGACTTAGCAACCAAAAATTAAATGTTCCCCTGGTACTTGATATATGTCATGTGGCGGTGTAATTGGGGAACAATTTGTTTTCCCAATTAGAGATGTCGTGAATAGTTCGCCGGCGGATTGTTCCCGGCGAACATAGCATGTTCGCGTTCCCGGCGAACAGCGAACATATGCGAGATTCGACCCGCCCCCAATACTTTATCATTGAGCAAACTTTGACCCTGCATGTCACAGTCAGCAGACACATTTCCGCCAATCAGCAGCATACACTCCCTTCCACACCCTTCTACCTCATGGACAGCAGCCATTTTGGAATCAGAACTAACTTGCAGTCTTACTGAGAGGAGGTAGAGTGTAGGTGATACTGCATCAATAGGGAAAACCATAGCTAGGCAAGTTTATTCAGTGTCCAGTGCAGTGCTGAAGGACTCATCAGATCTCTGCTGTAAACACAGCACCCCAAAAAGCCCTTTTTAGGGCTATAACATCATTTTTTTTTCTTCGTTTTTTTTCTGTGTAATCTAACTTCATTTGCCTGTCTCCCTGCTAGCCCCTGCTTGTAAGTGTGTGTGTCATGCACAACGCATACAATATAATATTGTTTAATAGTTTTCTATTTTAAAAAAAACCAAACTTTTATTTCCTTAAATCTAAGTGCATTTGCATAACCGTCAATCAAAGTTAATTTGCTTGACCGCTACCCATAGTGTGTGTCCTGCTTACAAGTACTGTGCCAAGTTCAACCAATCCAGTCTAGTTGGGGTACCAACAGTCCACATTTAAAAAACCCAAACTTTTATTTTCTTAAATCTAAGTGCATTTGCCTGACTGTCAATCAAAGTTCATTTGCTTGACCGCTACCCATAGTGTGTGTCCTGCTTACAAGTACTGTGCCAAGTTCAACCAATCCAGTCTAGTTGGGGTACCAACAGTCCACATTTAAAAAACCCAAACTTTTTTTTTCTTAAATCTAAGTGCATTTGCATAACCGTCAATCAAAGTTCATTTGCTTGACCGCTACCCATAGTGTGTGTCCTGCTTACAAGTACTGTGCCATGTTGTGTGCATGCTTGAGCTCCAAACAAAAGGCTTTTTAGGGTCTTAGTCCCTCAAATACAAGTTTTATTTTAACACCTTTGTGTTAATAAGCACTTTGTGCACGGTGTTGTTCATTTTTGGGAGTTTTTGTGGTTTTTTTCTTAGTTTAATTTAAGTTTTAGTTTTCTGGGGGTCAGGCTCAACTCTCTATCCCAGGAGAGTGAGCTGTCTCCTGGATACTTTGCCACACCCCTCCCTTAGCACTTTACCTTCACTCCTGAAACTTTTTTTACTTTGACTTTTTAAAAAAAAGTTTTTCAGGTTTTGTTCAAGTTTTGTTTGTTTGGTGTTGGGTTTTATGTTTTGGGGGGGAGAGAATACAAGTAACATCTTTGTAGGCAGTGGGGGGGAAAACAATTTGAAGTTTTGTTTAAAAGGCTTTTTTAACATCTGACACAGAGACACAGAGGGGTTAAAAAGCCTCTGTGTTCTCTGTGTTGTTGCAATTAGCAACACCTTGCAACAGGCCATTAACCCTTCCACTGCCAAACATCATCTCTCTCTCTCCCTTAGTTTTGTCTCCCTTAGTTTTGTCTTTTTGTTTCTTTTTCACACTTTTATATTTAAAAAAAAAGAAAACAGTAAAAAACCATAAAACAAAAAATAAAAATAAATAAAACAAATAATCTAAAAAAAAAAAGGGTCTAAACATGAGGGATAAGACCACTAAGAAGCCTCAGGGGTCAAAAGGGGGAATAATGGCCCCTGAAAATCCTAGCTGCAGCACTGCACAGCATAGGCCCCAGGCAGATAAGGCAGCCCCAGCTCCTGGTGGTTCTGCCAGCAGACCTACCCCTGTGGCTAATACCTGGTCACAGGTGGTTTCTGCTGGCCCCAGTAATACCACCACTGGGGCTGAGGGGCAGATCAGCAGGAAGCATGGGGTTAAATGTCAGATGTCTGGGGTCTACAGCATTGATATCTATCTGCGTGCTGCAGCTAATGTCATCAGCCCCTCTGTTAAAGTAGCAGCCAGCAAAATGTACGGGAAAGCAGTTTTCTTTACCCGTACGCTGGCTGCTGCTCACATTCTTATACAGAGAGGCATCACAGTGGGGGGATTATATGTCCCAATAGAACCCCTGGAAGGGTTGGGCACAAAAGTAACACTCTCTAATGTGCCCCCCTTCCTACCAGACTCCCTCCTGCGCCCCCACCTGCTAACCCTAGGGGAAGTAAAAACACCATTTATTAAAATTCCCCTGGGGTGCAGAGAGAGAGCACTACGTCATGTGCTCTCTTTCAAGAGGCAGGTACAAATGTGCCTGCCTCAGGGCGCAGAAAACATAGAGGGGTCTTTTGGGGTTCCATTTGAGGGGGTGCTCTACAGGATTTTTTACAGCACTACGGAGGTGCAGTGCTATCATTGCAAGGGGTTGGGGCATACACGTAGGAATTGTCCTAATGTAAAGCATCATGCCCCAGCCCCAGCAAATGGCACCTCCGTCAGTACAGCACCCATCACCGCTGAGCCCATAACAGCGGGGACCTCAAGGGTCATAGCCCCCCACAGAGCTCAGGCAAAGAGGCCGTTCCTCAAGCCACCACCACGGCCTCCAAACCCCCTTCTTCCCCAAAAAAGCCATCTGTGTCTGTGGTCTCCAGCAAGACTGCAGACACGGGGAAAAAGGGGAAGAATGTCCCCGGTCCTCCCAGTGTCACAGCTGCATCTCCCAAGTCCCAATCTGCCCCCACCATAATTGCATCAGTTAGTGTGGGGGCACAGTGTAAGCAGAGGGATAATAAGCCCTCTGCAGGGGAGGCAGCTAGTGGCAGCTCCTCTTCCAGGAGTGACGTCCCCAGGAAGAGGAAGCATAAAACCAACAGGGAGGTTGCTGATAAGTGGGAAGTGCTCTATAGTGGAGCACCTCCCTCTAAAAGCAAGAAGAGGAACAAAACATCTCCTCCTCATCTGGTGACATTGTCTGGCAGGTTATTAAGCTCAGCCAGCCGGTGCCAGACCACACATCTCTCTCTCCAGACCCTATAGGGGTTAATGTGGAAAAGGGTCTGGAGGAAAAGCAGGGGCAAGTGGGTCTCCCAAGTGAGGCAGGGGTAGACAAGAAAGATCAGGTTCTGCCTCTGGCCTTTGAGGGGGGTCCCAACAAAGCCCCTGCTGAATGGGTAGTCAGTGTCCCTGAGGTGCTGAGCTTCAAGGGCACCAGTCAGTCTCCTCCTCCAGTGTCACTCTCTAGTGATGTACCTCGGGCTTTGTGAGTCACTACTGGAGGGGGGAAATATAGGCATGACCCCCATTCAGGACCCCATGGATTTGTCTGTCAGGGGGGATGTGGCACAAGGGGAAGTGGAAATGGGGGAGGGTGATAAAACAGGTTTTCCTGTTAACATCATGGGAGAGCCTGTCTACCCTCCTCAGCCGTCCACTGACCCTAACATCGGTGCCATCCAAGCTGAGCAAGCAGCGGTGGAATTGGCAGAGGAGGCATATAAAGCCTCCAAGGCTTCCATTAAGGAAGCCATGCCAGCCACTGCTGTCCAGCCAGCTACCCCTGAATGCACTCCTGAAGCTACAGGGGTGCAGCAGCAATCCAAGGGTCCATTATTTACCTTGAAGGGTGCTAAAGGGACTCCTTCTGTATCATCTAAAAGGGGGTCCCTGAGAATAAAGCTGAGGAAACTGACTCCAGCCGGGGAGGATGGAGTAAAAGCCCTCAGCCAAGAGGAGCCCAGGGGTCACCCACTAGAAGGAACATCAGATTCTGGGTGGGTTATCCCTGTCAAGGAAATAGATCTATTCCTTGAGAGCACCCTTCATGGACAAAAGAAAAGGAAGGTGCGGCTGGCCTTGGAGAGGTGGAAGAATATGTCGTTTATTCTCCACTCTCTCCAGCAATATCTAGTGGTCAGCACTAGGGCCAAGAATTCTGGGACTGCGGAGCATCTCCGCGTCCGGAAATTCTATAAAATGTGCGTGTCCTATCAGCAGTCTCAAGGGTCTGAGGAACGCACAATTCCTGACACGCAGTAATGGCTTTGCACATCAGCACGCTAAATACCAATGGCTGTCAAGACAGTTTCCGCAGGTTCCAGGTACTCTCCTATTTATATCAGGGAGGGTACTCTGTGAGCTTCCTGCAGGAAACTCACACCACTCCAGAGGCTGAGGCCTCGTGGCAACTGCAGTGGAGAGGCAGGGTCTTCTTCAGCCACTTCACATCGGCGTCATGTGGAGTGGTGACCCTGTTCTCAGAGTCTTTTCAGCTAGAGCTGCTGCTTGTGAAAGCTGTTATCCCAGGCCGTCTAATCCACCTCCGGGTCCGAGAGCAGGGTAGCATCATTAACCTAGTTAATATATATGCCCCTGCTGGAGGGCCCGAGAGAGTGAGGTTCCTCGCCAGACTGTCCCAGTTTTTGGAGACGGTTGACGCAGATGAGTGTTTGGTACTCGGGGGTGATTTCAACTGCACCCTCAACGCTCTGGACCGGAATAGTCCAGAGCCGTACCCGCCTTCTGCGTCAGCCCTGCGGGATATCATCGCCCGCTTCTCCCTGGAGGACATCTGGCGAGAGCAGAACCCAGGGGCATCAGACGGTTTCACCTACGTCAGGGTGAGAGCCGGTCTGGTGTCCCACTCCCGGATCGACAGACTATATATATCTAGTCACTATATGTCACGAGTCGGTTCTTGTGGCAAGGGAGAGTCCATGTATCGTATTTATTTTATTTGCGCCAGACTGCAGCCCCTCTTGTCAGTCTTGAGGGGCCTCCTCCTGCAGTTCTGGCTGCATTTCTCCCCTCACATTTTTATTTTTGGGCGCCCAGTGTCCCAGGGCAATAAGGCCAGGGACCTCCTCATCAACCTGCTCCTGGCCTTAGCCAAATTGGCTATATATAAGTCCAGGAAGCAGTGTTTGATAGGGGGGGTTCCCTTGTCACCTGAGGCCATGTTCCGGGTGCTGGTGCACTCCCGTATACGGGCAGAGTACCACCTAGCTTTGTCCACTGGGGGAATGGATGAGTTTGTCTCCCAGTGGGCTGTAGATTGTGTGCTCTGCTCGGTATCCCCCCATCCGGTTTCTTTTTCTCTCAACCTCCTAAAATGATTTTTATTTAGCTTACAGAACAGGTTTTCTCATAATTTTAAAATACACTGTGCCAAGTTCAACCAATCCAGTCTAGTTGGGGTACCAACAGTCCACATTTAAAAAAAAATGACAGGCAGAGGCAGGACACCCCGCAGAGGCCGTCGTGGTCGTGGTGCTGTGATTCCCTTTGGCCCTACAATAATGCCCAGTGTTCAGAGGCCAGTTACCCTGAACTTGAAAAGTTCAGAGGACGTAGTTGACTGGCTAACACAGGACACCCAATCGTCTACAGCTTCCGCTTGGAACATTGACGCACCATCCTCCTCCAGCTTAGCTTCGGGGCACCTCTCAAGTTACCACTCACCTGCCTGCCGCCACCACCAACACTAGTACCACAGCTAATTCAATTGATCAGTCAGTAGAGTTATTTACACATCAGTTTGAAGAAATGAGTGATGCGCAACCATTATTGCCAGAGAATGTAAATAACAGGGATATGTCTCAGTCAGGCAGCATTACACACATGTACGTACGATGTGATGATGATGATGATGATGATGTACCCGCTGCTGCTTCCTTTGTTCAGTTGTCATATACAAGTGAGGCGGGTGGTGATGATGACGATGCGTCCGTGGATGTCACGTGGGTGTCTGCTAGAAGAGAAGAAGAACAGGGGGAAAGTTCAGATGGGGAGACAGAGAGGAGGAGGAGACTAGTTGGAAGTAGAGGGAGGTCATCGCAACGAGCTAGTGGCACAGTCAGACAGCATGCATCAGCACCCGGGGTCAGCCAGACAGCACGCCAATCAATGCATGCTGTTGCCACCACCAGAATGCCGTCACCGCCGAGCTCAGCAGTGTGGCATTTTTTTTGTGTGACTGCCTCTGACAACAGCGATGCCATTTGCAACCTGTGCCAAAAGAAACTGAGTCGTGGGAAGTCCAACACCCACCTAGGTACAACTGCTTTGCGAAGGCACATGATGTCACATCACAAACGCCAATGTTATCAACACATGAGTACAAGCAGCACACAAACTCAAAGCCGCCATCCTCCTCCTGGTCCAGCATCTTCATCCACATCAACCACTGCTGTCCTCCTTGCCCCCTCTCAACTCTCCACCACTCCGTCTCTCGCCTCTTGCTGTTCCTGCTCATCTCCCCACAGTCAGGTGTCTGTCAAGGGCATGTTTGAGCGTAAGAAGCCAATGCCACAAAGTCACCCCCTTGCCCGGCGTCTGACAGCTGGCTTGTCTGAACTCTTGGCCCACCAGCATTTACCATACAAGCTGGTGGAGTCTGAGGCGTTCCAAAAGTTTTTAGCGATTGGGATACCGCAGTGGAAGGTACCCGGCCGAAATTTCTTTGCCCAAAAGGAAATCCCCAACCTGTACTCAATTATGCAAAAGGAAGTAATGGCATCTCTGGCACACAGTGTTGGGGCAAGGGTCCATCTGACCACTGATACCTGGTCTGCAAAGCATGGTCAGGGCAGGTATATCACCTACACTGCGCATTGGGGAAACCTGCTGACGCCTGCCAAGCATAAGGAGTTGGTGACACCGCCACGACTTGCAGGCAGGCCTGCTGCCACCTCCTCTACTCCTCCCACTCCATCCTCTTCCATAACCTCCTCAGCTGAGTCCTCTTCTGCTGCTGCGTCTTGCTCCACATCAAAGGCACCCCCCCCCCCCCCCAGCTCCCCAGATACTATTCCACATCCCGGATACGGCAGTGTCATGCCGTCTTGGGGTTGACTTGCCTCAAAGCAGAGAGTCACACCGGGCCAGCACTCCTGTCCGCCCTGAACGCACAGGTAGATCAATGGCTGACTCCGCACCAACTAGAGATTGGCAAAGTGGTTTGTGACAACGGAAGAAATTTTTTGGCGGCATTGAATTTGGGCAAGTTGACGCATGTGCCGTGCATGGCACATGTGTGTAATCTGATCGTACAACGCTTTGTCCATAAGTATCCAGGCTTACAGGACGTCCTGAAGCAGGCCAGAAAGGTGTGTGGCCATTTCAGGCGTTCCTACACGGCCATGGCACACTTTTCAGATATCCAGCGGCGAAACACCATGCCAGTGAGGCGCTTGATTTGTGACAGCCCCACACGTTGGAATTCAACACTCCTAATGTTCGACCGCCTGCTCCAACAAGAAAAAGCCATTAACGAGTATTTGTATGACCGGGGTGCTAGGACAGCCTCTGCGGAGCTGGGGATTTTTTTGCCACTTTACTGGACGCTCATGCGCAATGCCTGTAGGCTCATGCATCCTTTTGAGGAGGTGACAAACCTTGTCAGTCGCACCGAAGGCACCATCAGCAACATCATACCATTTGTTTTATTCCTGGAGCGTGCCCTGCGAAGAGTGCTGGATCAGGCCGTAGATGAGCGTGACGAGGAAGAGGAAGAGTTGTGGTCACCATCACCACCAGAAACAGCCTTATCAGCATCGCTTGCTGGACCTGCGGCAACGCTGGAAGAGGATTGTGAGGAAGAGGAGTCAGAGGAGGAATGTGGCTTTGAGGGGGAGGAGGAAGACCAATCACAACAGGCATCCCAGGGTGCTCGTTGTCACCTATCTGGTACCCGTGGTGTTGTACGTGGCTGGGGGGAAGAACATATCTTCAGCGAGATCACTGAGGACGAGGAACGGGACATGACTAGCTCGGCATCCAACTTTGTGCAAATGGGGTCTTTCATGCTGTCGTGCCTGTCGCAGGACCCTCGTATAAAAAGGCTGAAGGGGAACGACCTTTACTGGGTGTGCACGCTACTAGACCCCCGTTATAAGCAGAAAGTGCCTGATTTGTTACCAAATTACCGCAAGTCAGAAAGGATGCAGCAGGTCCAAAACAAATTAACAAGTATGCTTTACACAGCATATAAGGGTGATGTCACAGCACAAGGGCAATATAACAGGGGAAGAGATGAAAGTAATCCACCTCCCACGACCATGCCGGCAGGGACAGGACGTTTAAAAGACGTGTTGTTGATGGAGGACATGCGGACCTTTTTCAGTCCTACGCATCGCATCAGCCCTTCGGGATCCACCCTCAGAGAACGACTTGACCGACAGGTAGCAGACTACCTCGCCTTAACTGCAGATATCGACACTCTGAGGAGCGATGAACCCCTTGACTACTGGGTATGCAGGCTAGACCTGTGGCCTGAGCTATCCCAATTTGCAATTGAACTTCTGGCCCTGCTTCAAGTGTCCTGTCAGAAAGGACCTTCAGTGCAGCAGGAGGTTTTGTCACCAAGAAGAGAAGTCGCCTAGGGCAAAAAAGTCTAGATTGCCTCACCTTTATAAAGATGAATTAGGGATGGATCCCGAAGGGACTGACACTGGGCGATACATTCGACTGAAAAAGGCCTGATGAGATGAGCTGCCTTCGGCTATAAATGGTCCACACGCTGCTGTATGTTATCTGTGAATGCCGGATGACTTGCGTGAATTATCCGCCACCAACTAGGGTTCAAGAAGAGGCAATGTTTTATGGCACTTTCTGCCTGGGGAACAAAGGTCAATTTTTCTGGCCGCTGCAACAGCAGCGGCTGCAACAATATCTAATTTTTGAATTTCAATTTTTATGCCAGAAGGAGTACAGCATGTAATGGAAAAGAAAGCATATTGAACAGTCTTGCATAACACAACAGTTGTGCAAAAATACATATTTACAATGAAGACATTTTGTTAAAATTAGGTGGCTAGGCCTTCTTTTTTTTACTTTTTTGGTTAATACATTTTCTTTTTTTTTACTGTGATTGCAATTTTTAAGAGAAACCTAAGATATGGTAAAACAGACAATAGTAAAGTCCTATTATCTATCATCACTCCAGCAGTAGCTTATTATTTACAATATCTAACCTGCTCAATCGCCCTTGGGTTACCCTAGGGCAGGCTTCAGTAGGCGACCTCTCCTTTCCTCAGATGATTTTGCCGCTGGTTGCTTCTGAAGGGTCTCCTCCAGGGCTCCCCCACTCCGGTCCTTCCCCCCGAGTTGCTTCAACCATTAACAAATGTTTTATTATATTAGGGGGGCACTAAATGGGGATGTTATCCAGGGATCCCAAATTGTCTGGAACTGGGTGATTCTATCCAAGACTACATGGTTAAATCTCTCGTTGAGCAGTAAATAGTTGATTTTTTTTATTAATTCCTGAAAGTTTTAATTTTGGGTTTTCCAACTACTAGCTATGTGTATTTTTTCTTTCAAAAAATATTTTATTTGGTCAATCTTAAACATTTTAGAAGCTAGTAAGCATGTTTCTTCCCATAGTCTTATGACTGCCGAACACTCCCACCAGACATGAATAAATGTAGCCTCATTACGACTGTTCCTAAAACATGAGCTGCTCCGTTTTGGATCCCATTTATTGGCTTAAAAGGAGTAATATATGTCCTGTGTAGGACCTTTATTGAAGTCTCAAGCAGACTATAATTTAAAGATCCCCTACTTAAGCCTTGCCAACTTTTATCCCATGTGCTATCTGCCAACTCGGTGCCCAAATCCCTCTCCCAGGCTTTGGTATAGTCTGGTTTGTTTGCCCATGAGTTTTCATTAAATAGTTCATACATGAGGCTAAATATACCAGGCTGAAAGGGGGAATCCCTAAATTTTTTGAGTAGCCATGTGTTTCTTTGGGGGCTTCCCCTACCACTTATCGTATATATAAAATGATGTATCCTGCAAAAATTATAGTGTTCAGCCAGGGGTAAATTGTATCTATCTCTCACCCACTGAAAGGTCATTATTTTGTCATCATGCCAACATGGACCAACCCTTAGTAGGTTCTGAGACTTCCACCAACTGAGAGAGCTTTCCGGAAGATGTATCTTAAAGTGGGGATTGGGTACGATAGGGGTAAGATCTGATACCCGAGTGTCCAGTTTTTGTGTCCAGTTCATCTCCGTCCATATTTTTAATGAGTGCTTAATCAATGGGTTTTTCAAGTTTCTCAAAAAAGTATACAGGCCTGGAATCCATATTACTGAATCCCATGTATAAGGTGACATGCTTACATTTTCCATAAATACCCAGAGCGGCTGATGTGTTTTGGAAAATGCGCCAGAGGAATGAAAGCCAGCTGCTCTGCCTTGTAATACAGTTTGAGATTCGGGTCCCTACCCTCTTTTCGAAAGACTATGAGGTCGGCCTGATTCAATTAAGGGGGCATAGGTTCTCCATTTAGTATAGCGTTAAACAAAGATGTTAGGTGCGGGGGTAAGCAAGGGCTCAAATTTCTTATAGTACAGATGAGTAAAACCGTCTGGCCCTGGGGACTTGCCAAATTTAAGATCTTGGATTGTAGATTTAACTTCCTCTTGGGATATGTCTAGGTTCAAGCTGTCCAATTGAGGTACAGGTATTTTGTGGTCTTCTTGCTGTAGTAGGAAGGACTCTATGTCAGATCCACTGCAGCAGGATTGGGATGAATATATGGTCTGATCGAAGTTTTGAAATGTTTCTTGGATAGCATTGGGGCTAAAGGAGGTTTGACCATCAGGTAGTCTAAAGATACCGCATATTATGTCCTCTCTTGGGGGGTAAAGACAGTAATTATTCCTCCAATAAAATTCTGCTTTTTTTTTTGTGGGCAAGGTCCCTGGTTAGCCCCTTGGGTTGTCTGTTAAAACGAGTGGTGCAGAGACTGTGGGGGCTGTTAGCCTCCTTGTCCCTGTGTGGCCGTTTAGAATCCCTGCTGCTGCATGTTTCAGCTTTATTAAGGTGTAATTGTACAGCGTTTGACTCAAGTAGTTGCCTGTGCTGGGTCAGTTTGGCTTAATTGCTGGGCCCTTTTCCTTCCAAGATGGCGACCGTCAGTCCATGGGCCTCTATGTCCCCTTCACTACATTTGTCCCAGCTTGTGTGCTTATTTGGGATGGCCCCCCTTTAGATCTCCGGCCGGTGACCTTGTAAGGGTCGCCCCCTCAATCTCTGAGTGTGGATATGCAGGGATGGGGCGTTGAATCAGGCCTACCTTCTTATCTGCTCGCTGCAAGATCAACAATACCTAATTTGTCAGGCATGTGTACATGCCTAATTTTTCTGGCCTCTGGTGCTGCACTGTGGCTTCAACAACCAAACCCAAAAAAAAGGCACATAAAAGGGATTAAACTGATAGGAGTAGTACTACTTAACACACCACTCATATCTGGTGTAACAGTAGTGTACATTAAAAAAAAAAAAAATTCTGCTGTAATAGATTGCATAGCAGTTAGTTGTCTGCAAGCGTGTGTGTCAGACCTACAGCGTCTACTCTACCAACTTCTGCAAGTGCACAGTGCCACTCATATCTGTTGTCACAGTAGCTTGGACGCATAGTACCGATCTGTCAAAACCTGTAATGATGAATGAGGTCTAGAGTAGCCTGGTTCCCTTATCCTCTACAGGTTGAGACCTAATGTTTGGGTGACTCCAGACCAACAAATGAGTACAAGCAGCACACAAACTCAATCTCTGGTGCAGCATCATAAGCCACATCAACCACTGCTGTCTCTCGCCTTGAGCAGTTCCTGCTCATCTGCCCATAGTCAGGTGCCTGTAAAGGACATGTTTGAGCGTAAGAATATCACAAAGTGATATGTCACAAAGTGCCCCAAAATTGAAGTGATACGACCAACAAAGCATCTTTTTCCATCTCCTGGTTCTAAAAATCCAGGCCTTATACACGCCCCCTGATAGGTGACGTAACAAGTATTAAACTGATAAGAGTAGTACTTACAAACACGCCACTCCTATCTGGTGGCACCTTTGATTGCACGTGCCCTGCCCCAAAATTGAAGTGATACAACCAACAAAGCATCTTTTTCCATCTCCTGGTTCTAAAAATCCAGGCCTTATACACGCCCCCTGATAGGTGACGTAACAAGTGTTAAACTGATAAGAGTAGTACTTACAAACACGTCACTCCTATCTGGTGGCACCTTTGACTGCACGTGCCGTGCCCCAAAATTGAAGTGATACGACCAACAAAGCATCTTTTTCCATCTCCTGCTTCTAAAAATCCAGGCCTTATACACGCCCCCTGATAGGTGACGTAACAAGTATTAAACTGATAAGAGTAGTACTTACAAACACGCCACTCCTATCTGGTGGCACCTTTGATTGCACGTGCCGTGCCCCAAAATTGAAGTGATACGACCAACAAAGCATCTTTTTCCATCTCCTGGTTCTAAAAATCCAGGCCTTATACACGCCCCCTTTATAGGTGACGTAACAAGTATTACACTGATAAGAGTAGTACTTACAAACACGCCACTCCTATCTGGTGGCACCTTTGACTGCACGTGCCGTGCCCCAAAATTGAAGTGATACAACCAACAAAGCATCTTTTTCCATCTCCTGGTTCTAAAAATCCATGCCTTATACACGCCCCCTGATAGGTAACGTAACAAGTATTAAACTGATAAGAGTAGTACTTACAAACACGTCACTCCTATCTGGTGGCACCTTTGATTGCACGTGCCGTGCCCCAAAATTGAAGTGATACGACCAACAAAGCATCTTTTTCCATCTCCTGGTTCTAAAAATCCAGGCCTTATACACGCCCCCTAATAGGTGACGTAACAAGTGTTAAACTGATAAGAGTAGTACTTACAAACACGTCACTCCTATCTGGTGGCACCGTTGACTGCACGTGCCGTGCCCCAAAATTGAAGTGATACGACCAACAAAGCATCTTTTTCCATCTCCTGCTTCTAAAAGTCCAGGCCTTATACACGCCCCCTGATAGGTGACGTAACAAGTATTAAACTGATAAGAGTAGTACTTACAAACACGCCACTCCTATCTGGTGGCACCTTTGATTGCACGTGCCGTGCCCCAAAATTGAAGTGATACGACCAACAAAGCATCTTTTTCCATCTCCTGGTTCTAAAAATCCAGGCCTTATACACGCCCCCTGATAGGTGACGTAACAAGTATTACACTGATAAGAGTAGTACTTACAAACACGCCACTCCTATCTGGTGGCACCTTTGATTGCACGTGCCCTGCCCCAAAATTGAATTGATACGACCAACAAAGCATCTTTTTCCATCTCCTGGTTCTAAAAATCCAGGCCTTATACACGCCCCCTGATAGGTGACGTAACAAGTGTTAAACTGATAAGAGTAGTACTTACAAACACGTCACTCCTATCTGGTGGCCCCTTTGACTGCACGTGCCGTGCCCCAAAATTGAAGTGATACAACCAACAAAGCATCTTTTTCCATCTCCTGGTTCTAAAAATCCATGCCTTATACACGCCCCCTGATAGGTAACGTAACAAGTATTAAACTGATAAGAGTAGTACTTACAAACACGTCACTCCTATCTGGTGGCACCTTTGATTGCACGTGCCGTGCCCCAAAATTGAAGTGATACGACCAACAAAGCATCTTTTTCCATCTCCTGGTTCTAAAAATCCAGGCCTTATACACGCCCCCTGATAGGTAACATAACAAGTATTACACTGATAAGAGTAGTACTTACAAACACGTCACTCCTATCTGGTGGCACCTTTGATTGCACGTGCCGTGCCCCAAAATGGAAGTGATACGACCAACAAAGCATCTTTTTCCATCTCCTGGTTCTAAAAATCCAGGCCTTATACACGCCCCCTGATATGTGCTGTAACAGGTTTTAAACTGATAAGAGTAGTACTACTTAACACACCTTATAATAATGCAGAGAGAGGCAATGCAGTGAGAGGAGTCTGAAGAAGAGGAGTCAGAGGAGGAAGGTGGCTTTGAGGAGGTGGAAGACCAAACACAGCAGGCGTCCCAGGGGGCTTGTTGTCACCTTTCGGGGACCCTTGGTGGCTGGGTGGAAGAAGAGACCTTCAATGACATCAGTGAGGACAAGGAACGGGACATGGCTAGCTTGGTATCCAACCTTGTGCAAATGGGGAGTTTGCGGTTGTGCATAGGGACTGTTTGTGGTTGTTTGCGGTGCGTTAAACGGGGAGATTGGTCTGTTACTGTGAAGCGGGTGTAACCCTTACACTACCTAATCGATACAACATCATACCTGATGTTTTAAAGCATGTTATTCCAAACAATTTAGGAATGCTAGGTGATTTATGCCCTTTATGGCTTAAAACCAGACCCTAGCATCAACTATGTAATTTGCAGTGGGAGTTTTGCCATGGATCCCCCTCTGGCATGCCACAGTCCAGGTGTTAGTCCCCTTGAAACAACGTTCCCATCACTATTGTGGCCAGAAAGAGTCCCTGTGGGTTTTGAAATTCCCCTGCCCATTGAAGTCTATGGGGTTCGCCGATGTTCGCCGGTTCGTGAACCCAAAATTTGATGTTCGCGACATCACTACTGATAAAATTTTATTATAACATTTCTCATGATCTGTTTATCTAAACACATATTACCCCAGTAATAATTATTTTAAATAATGTTCTATGTATTTCAATTAGTTTGCATTCCTTGCCTTTATGCCATATGCTTTAGAATTACCAGATTCTGGGAAATGCATGTTTGTATAATTCGTGGAATGTGATAAGAAATGTATTTTGTTAGTTTGAGACACAATGCATTGTGAGAATTCAATGCAGTAATACACATATTTACACTCATGCTTTAGAGGTACACTTGAAACTTTACCATACATTATACCAAGTGTATTAATCATTTTCTGCATAACATAAAATGTGCATACAGTAAAGTTACAGATGTACTGTTTTATTGTCCTTTCTTTAAAACTCCATTGAAATGCATTAGAATCGGTGATTGCAACTGCTCGTCTGAAACCATATAACCCAAGGTCAACCTTGAGGCAAAATATGTCGATGGGATTTGCAAGGTCCTTTAGGAAATGTGACAGAAAGTGTATAAGGCTTAGAGGTTGAACTGTAAAAAGTCATTTTTCCATTTAATCAACCACAGTAAATGTGACCTTTCCTCCAGGTATTATAAATGATATGTTTCTCTATTTTATTTTATTTTACTTTCTTTACAAAGTGTATTATATGTCAATGATAAGATGCTCAATGCCAGTTTTTTCTACACCTGAAGCAAAATGCAAGTGATTCCTTATTTTGGTATGTTTGTTTTAGTGTGTACTTATTTGAATTGCTGGTAGTATACCATCAATTCACTCTGATTTGCTTTATATTGATTTTTCTTACCTTGCAGAGTGAGGTCACTCAATATTTTTCTATATTTTTCCACCCTGTTGTGATCTGCATTGTAATAATCAGAAATAAACATTACTGTATTCAGTGTTTATACTGCATTAGTACCCACCTAAAATGTTATCTTATTAATATAACATGTGTTTACCTTTACTAGTATCCCTTATTTTTTTTTTTTGATGTATTAAGATCAATTTATCATTTTGCGTAATTTTGGAGCAACTTATATTTTTAGCCCATTATATTTTAATAATCTGCCATTTTTATTATTTCCCTCACAGTGAAAGTTTCCCTGGATTTCTAGAATATACTAATACAAGCCATTTTATTTAAGATTGTTTTCTATTACAAGCATTATTAATGATGTATTGCTGAAGTAATAAAACTGCTGTAGCGGCACTTGGGTAAAAAGTGGGTTCATAACAGCCCAAACAATGCATTATAATATTGTATAAGTATCTGTAATTGGTAGTCTTCTAACCTAAAACAAATAATGAGCAATAGCCATATGCTGGAAATTTGTGAAATCAGAAATGTTATCCTCTATAATATGCAAATGTAAATAATAAAAATTGATCAACATCCAAACCATATGGCTCTTGTTTATTATTAGTTTTAGGTTAGATGAGCACAAATTAGGGTTACACATATGATTTTAATTAAATGCTTACTCAAATGTTTGGCATATTTGAATCATTGCGATTTATTTCACTTATTGACTGAATAACATGTTAATTTGCTGTCTGTAAACTACCTTAGAGCTTCTTAGCTTTGAAAGCTAAGGGCCATAATGTGATGTATATGTAGTTTACTTAGAATTTATGCTGTTTTAGGTTGTAAAGTACAAGATATTTAGAGTTTAAAAAAAAATAAAAAATAACACAGATCTGGATCTTCTTGGCCATGAAACTAAATGGAATTAATATTTAAAAAGTACAGTTTTACTATAATAAGCCTAACCAATTCCTTTCTTTCAGCAACATTACTATTACTAGTATAACTAATACTACATTACTATTTTCCTATTCATTAGCCAATAATAATTATAGAGATGCAAGTTTCAGTCAGCAGAAAGTGGTAACATCTGCCACAAAATTGCCATAATTCAAAGAAATCAGCATTCCACTTCCCCTGACATACTGCAGACATACATGATATGAAGGTGTATGTAGAACTGCTGAAATGATCTAAAGGTTATCAAAAAAACAGAAGCAGCATACTCATTAATAATATCCCACCACCCCTAGTATATATAACTCTTTTTTTTGATTCTCCCAACATCTACAGTATGTCCTCCTCATTCTGAGGGATAAGGTTTAGAGACAAAAGACTGTGGCACTGAGCGGTGCAATTCGTCTATACTCCATGCTCAGGTAGCCTCAATGGGAAGATATGGCAGACCAACCAACAAGTATAAAGAAAACATATAATAGTGGCACACTACAAAATATAAACATCAAATATCTACCTAATACTAAAAAAAGTCAATTATTTGGCATAATACATATGTAGAAAAACCTTTTAATGTATGTATTATGGCAGATTATTTACATTTTGTGAGTTTTAATTAGAGAAAATAGGTTTAACAAATGTATTATGTCAGACATTGGACTTTTGTGTATTAAGTAGGCATAACCTGTTGGCTTTAAGAGTTATTTATCTTAACAAGATGTTTGTTTGTACTAACAGAGATTGTGGGCATGTTTCTTTGTTTTTTATGCTTTGTAAGTACAATCTTACATATGTGCATTAAAATACACCATACATTTTTGTTATTTTTCACTTTTTTTATCTATCTTTCAAATTCTTTTTTTTTACAAACTAGTATAACAGAAAGGCATATACATTGGGTTAAGAATCTGCAGACAGCAGAAATAACATAAGGAAGAGAGAGAAAGAAACAGGGAGTAGAGAGTGAAAGGTAGAAATGGGGAGAGAGAAAAGAAGAGTTTTACTTTACAGAAGGTGTAATGCATAGCTGGAATAGCATAGTGGAAGTGGTAGTATCAAACACAGTTAAGGAAGTGAAGCATGACTGGGAAAAGCATAAGTCTAAGCTAGATATTTGGTTTGATAGAATTGGAGGAGGCAAGACAAGGAGAAAGAAATAGACAGATGCGAGAGAGAAAGAAGGGAGAGAGTGAAAGGCAATGGAAGAAACAAAAAGAGACAAGGAAGAGATAATAGGTTATGGTAGGATTGAAGGGGAGAGAAAAGAGGGGGAATAGGGAAATCAGAAATAAAATGTGAGGCACCAAGAGAAAAT
The DNA here is from genome assembly GCA_027410445.1 of Discoglossus pictus. NCBI lineage: Eukaryota > Metazoa > Chordata > Amphibia > Anura > Alytidae > Discoglossus > Discoglossus pictus. The sequence goes on along the minus strand of CM050164.1, from coordinate 346,264,902 downwards.
AAAATATGGTTGATGAGATGTTAGGGAGGAGAGACAGAAGCAGAGAAGGAAGGGTGGAAGATAAATAAGGGATGAGAATGAAGTAAGGGAGAGGAAAGGGGAAAGGAAGGAAAAAGGGAGGGAGAAAGGTTTAAAGAGCAGGAAAAAAGTTGGGAGGGAGACAAAAGTGACAAGAGGGAAATTAGTGAGCAAGAGATGCTACATAAGGGTTTATGCTACTAGAAATGACCGAATATTCCCCTTTTCATATAACTGCATAACACAGGCTTCCTCCCTCCTCACTATCATATCACTGTATAACAAAGGCTTCCACTCACTTCACTATTATATTACTGCATAACACAGGCTTCCTCTAACTTCACTACCTTATTACTGCATAACACAGGCTTCATCCCTCCTCACTATCATATCACTGTATAACAAAGGCTTCCACTCACTTCAATAATTTATATTACTGCATAACACAGGCTTCCTCCCTTGTCACTTCCCTCTAAATTTAATCTCCATGATACTTTCCAAGGGGAATATAGTGTATGTGTTTGTGAAGGTATGTGGGATATAGGGAAACAAGAGTAAAAGTATAAATACAAAAGTAAGATTTTGTGGTAAAAAATGCATGCCTTAAAAAGTAATTTGCAATTACAATGTTGTGTGTACATTTGTGCAAATACTATTTCTGCTACTGTTTCTGTTTAAAAGATTCTAATGAAGTGGTCATAAGATCAGGAAACACTTCAGGCCACTCCCCATCAAAATCAGGTGCTGCAAACAGGAGCCTCTAGGATTGAACTAATTGAACTATTGAATAATATCTCAAGCCTGTATTTCTTTTTAACCACTTTGGGAAAGCGTACAATTCTCTGACAAGCAGGGAGAGAGATTGAGAACACCAAATGAGTGCAAAAAAAACTCATTCCCCTCTTGAGGTCACATTGTGTGGCTGTTTTTGTTTTTAATCTAAATACATTGGTTTTCACTATGTGAGATGTTATGCACTTTCTTGTTTTTTAATATGTTGTTGTTCAGTCGTGTCTGTCAGTGACCAAATAGACCACAGTACACCGGAGTCTGTTGCCAGTTTCTTCTCCAGTGGACTGCAATTGGTATGACCTCTCTGCTATGACCTGCCCCCATTTTGGGTGACCCTTCTTGGTATGCCTCACAGCTTCATTGAGTTACACAAGCCCCTTTACCATGACAAGGTAGTTATCCAGAGGGAAGGGGGCGGGGGTTAATATACAAAGCCATTAATTTATAAATTTGCTGTTATATCTAGACAATTTATCAACCACCCTGTTAGTTGTGCTCAGGATATGTGAATCTACTTTTCTTATGTTAATGCCTCTCACTCCCATCTACAATATTTTTCTTGAGCAGCACCTACTTTGTGGAATTCTTTATCCACTCTGTCTCTTTGTTTTAATAGCATGAAATGCTCAACAAAGATGTATCTTTCAAAGAAGCTTTTCACTTACACCCTTTACATGGACTACTCACATACCTTACTATGTTCGAATGACTGAAACCCATAATAAAGGTCACTTCAGTAAACACAGCCAGCTGACACAATCACTGTAAAACTTAAACCTCTTTTACCCTGTTATCTTACACTCCCAATCATACCCTCTAAAATGAAAATACTTCAGATCAGGGAACTCAATCCCATTGCATCAATTTGTCTAATGTCTCATGTTAATCAATTTTCTTTTGTATATTTTATATTATATAGTTACATAGTAATTGAGGTTGAAAAAAGATATTTAGACCATGATGTTCCGTTTTTTTTAGATCTCCTTTGATCCTTGTAATATTTAGAGTAAGTCTTAATTGATTCAGATGAAGGCAAACAGAACAATCTGGCAAACAGATTCCTGTCTGGATTGTCATTCAGGATAACCTCTAACAAATAGACATAATTATAAATAAGCCAACCTCCTTCCTCTAAGCCCTCCACTCTTATATAGATAATAAAAATTAGCAGAACACCAAGAGTGTGTTTCTGCCTAGACACTTGAAGTACAGGCCTAGGGCAACATATTTTTACGGGGCATCAGGCTGCCTGAAGATTCAATGTAGCACATTGAAATATGTTTGTATGAAATTAAATATCTACCGTATTTTTCGCCCTATAAGACGCACCGGCAGATAAGGCGCACCTAGTTTTTAGAGGAGGAAAACCAGAAAAAAAAAATCTGAATCAAACACAAATACACTTTACACACAGATACACACCTACATTACACACAAATATATATATATATATATATATATATATATATACACATACATACACACATAAATATACATATATATACATATACATACACACATAAATATACATATATATATATATATATATACACACACACACACATAAATATACATATATATATATACACACACACACACATAAATATACATATATATATATACACACACACACACATAAATATACATACACATACATACATGCACACACATACACACATACATACACAGACATATACTGCAGCATTTGGGAGCATTTGGGAGCCCTTGACCCTCCCTGACCCTCCTGATCCTCACCTTTCTTCTGATCTCTGCCATCTTGATCTCACCCCAGCGCTTCCTACCAGCACTCCTCGTGTACTGCAGCGTTGCGTGTGTGACGTCACTAGGACGCACCGGCCGACGCGATGCTGGTAGGAAGCGCTGGGGTGAGATCAAGAGGACAGAGAGGCAGTTTGAAAATGTATATTCGCCGTATAAGACGCACCAACTTTCCTTCCCCAGTTTTGGGGAAGAAAAAGTGCGTCTTATACGGCGAAAAATACGGTATGTGCAGTGACATTTCTGTCTGTGTACTTGACATGTCCTATCATACCATATATATAATAAGCACATGTAAACTTATTCATTGAAATACAGAAAGTGGAAAAGAGGAGCTGCTAGTTGGGTGTAGGAACCGCACAAACCTGAATGGCAATATGAAACCTAAATATGCCCATGCAGAACATACCCACTCAGAAGGAAGTGTGGAAGACACAAAAATGCCATCCTTCAGTCACAAGCAGTGTCTAATAAAATGAAGGTTTTACCTGAATTTGTTACAAACAACACGCACATATGTTTCTTCCAATACAAAATGGTCCTCTAAAATTAAAAGAATAGAACCATTAAAGAGCTGTATTTATTTATTTTTTTTCTGCTCAAAGACAATATCTTGTATCACTAATTATTTCCTGACTTGAAACAACCAACTTTAATGGTACAAGTCTCTGTAATATACCTGAGTGTTGATTTATACCAACTTTATAATATAAAGATATGCCAGTGTTTGTGTCTGAGTGAACTCACTATGCCACAACATGTGTTTTCAAACAATAAATGTCAGAGTTCTATCGTGGTACATACTTCCTGGAGTTGGTATTTTGCCCCTTGGACACTATTTACCATGCAATGTGAAAACATTCCAGGTAAACTACCTTAAGGATATATCATGTTGGTTTAGATCAGGGGTGTCCAAGTTCGTTCCTGCTGGGCCTCAAACAGGCCTGGATTTGTGGATTTATTTTATGTGCACAGATGAGACAATTAGGGTGACTGAAGAAATGACAGTCTCACCTGGTTGCAGCAGGGCTATCCTCAAATCCAGGTCTTTGTGCGGCCCAGCAGGACCGAATTTGGACACCCCTGGTTTAAATCAATAAATGGGAAAGAATATGACTCTTTTAGGGAGAAATTTATCTTGACTGGGTCACAATTGGATACAGTAAATCCCACCTACATAGATCTATGTTATAAACAATTTGAATTGTACCACATTTGTGACTTACTCTCCAGGCACACTAGCTAATAGCAGTCTTGGGTTGTGTCATGTAAAAAACTAGCTAACAACAAAAAGGTGTACTTGAGAGACTATTAATCAAAATAATTGTGCCTATATTGTCACAATCTAGGAGCCTACACAGCCATTCTACCTGTTATCAAACAGCCTGAATACAGTATCCAAAGGTTCTCGAGTACAGTTAAAGTTTTCCAACCTAATAAGGGCTGTCATGGTACAGGGTAAATGCCTCATTCAATTCGGAGGCCGCATCTAGCGGTATGCAGGCCGTATGTCTGAGTGCTTGCTCCGGGCTGGCAGTCTTCTACAATTACAGTGCTATTCAATTGATCAAGCCCGCAAGTTACGGGATGAAAGACGAAACCATAAACCATACACTCGTACGTAGCAATTCAGGGCAGGAACATGATCAATTAAGCAAGGCCTTAGCTACCTATTTCGAAACAGCCAATAGAAAATGAGACCATCATAATTACTAGAGTAAAACATGGAGTTTACATGTCAATGAATTGGTGTTTAGAGATCGATATATGATCGGACTTGCAAAACCGCGAAATACAAAATAATACAAATGAATGAATGCAGATACTGTTCTAGTCCATGTGGGTGGCCTGATATGTATTAACTCATTGATTCCTGAGATCAATATAACACCGAACTGAAACATTAAAAAAATATTTTTGGTTGGCGATTTGCAAGCCTGAGACTGTTGTGCAATTAATTATAATGTCTTTCACCGCTTTCATTGTCATTTACAGTCCAGTATTGATTTTTTTTATTTACATTTACAGTGCTATGGACATGTCTTTAACCCCCTTGTGGGTCCTATCTGGAACCCATAGGAATTTCTTCACATTTGCCGTTTACGGGTGTGAAAACATTTGTGGGCTTAAGGAATTGTAGCAATTGAATAGAGATTTGCTATTTTAGCATTTAGCATTTGCTATTTTATTCTTGCGGACGGGAAAGATTAAAGGCTTAGATGGGGCTAAAGTTATGGTTGTAACAACTGCAGGGATTTCAAGCCAGTAACCCGTAGAGTGTTTGCGGCTCGCAAAATGACACCAATTGAATACCAAATTAGCTTACGGGCTCCATTACGGGCGCCCAGAACATACTATTGCTCAATTAAGTGAGGCTCTATGTCTGGGTACCTGTGCTATATTACTTTTTGAACTAATGTCCTTTCCAGAAAAAAAAACTTTCCTTATTGAAGGCAGTATTCTACAAATCACTCTTGAAGGATTTTGTTCGGGTTGTAAGGCTTAAAAATATAGCCTAGCATGTGGAAGGAGTGGTAAATTGTTTATACAATAATAAAGAATTGGCTGTGTTATAGCAAAAAGATTAATTCTGACATTTGAATGTTTTCAAAACTTGTATTTTCATCTCATTACACATTTATAAAGTTTGTTTATCCAAAGTAGTTTCAACTGTTGTATGGTAAAGGAACATTGTACACAATGAGCCACATTCAATTGAGCGATTTTGAGATCCGGTAGCCCGTAAGTGAGGTTGCAAGCTATTTTGCTATTCAATTGGTGTCTTTTTGCGGGCTCAGATTGGCTTCCGAGTTATGAGCTTGAAAAAATGGCGTTGGTTAAACTTGTAACTTATAGCCTCCAGAAGCCTTTTATCTATCACATTCGCAAGGCTAAAATCGCAAATCGCTATTCAATTACTCAATTTCCCCATGCCTGCAAATGTATTCACACCCGTAAACTGCAAATAAAGGAGAAAATCCTACATGTGCTAGAGAGGACCTGCAAGGGGGTTACACACCTATTTGTACAACTGTAAATGCAAATAAAAAATCAATACTGCACTGTAAAAAAGGGGGAAAGTGATGATAGTCATTAGAGTGAATTGCACAACAGTCTCAAGCTCGCAAATTGGCAGGAAATAAAGTTAATTTTATGTGTAATTTCAGGGTTAAATCGATCTTGGTATCAATGAGTTAATACATTTCAGGCCACCCATATGGACTAGAACAGTATTGTCATTCATTTTATTTTGCAGGTTTTGCAAGTCTGATCACATATCGGACCCCCGAACCTATTTGATTGACATGTAACCTCTGTGTTTTACTCATTTTCTATTGGCCGTTTTGAAATGGGCGGTAACGGGCCTACTGAATTGATCAGTTTCCTACCCAGAACTAGTCCGAACCAGTGCATGGTTTGCGGTTTTAGCTTGGGGCACACACGGCTTTGAACAATTGAATAGCATCGCAATGTGAGACAAATCGGAGCCCGCAACTCACTCGTAGACATTTGTCTGTCTATGATTGAGTTGCAAGTCTCAAATTGAATGGAGCCCAATGTTTATTTGGAGAAACTAAAAGAGCATGATTTAAACATTACAAAAGTTGCATGACAAATATAAAGAAAAAACTTTTAAACTTTGTTGAAACTAACAGGAAATGCAAAGAGCATACTTTAGTCTGTAGATCTAATTGGCTAGCAGAGGTCAAGCACCCAAGAGCAGTTAAACTTCGGAATACATTTTTATTCTCTGAGACTTTCATAGGAATAAAGAAAACACACTGCAACACATTATTAAAACTTGTTTCTGATGCAACAAAGAAACAGATTCCTTCCATGTCCATTTAATAACAACAACGTTTTTATGATCAATTTTTTTGAAGGCTTAATAACAATACAAATTTAATCATACAGATGCACGAGGAGTTGAAAGACTTCTCATTACATAAAATAAAAGGTGACAAGTATAGTCAAAATAAATAGAAAATTAACACTCTCTAAAGTAATACCTTTGACTTGCTATGTTTGCAGGCTATCATGCACGCACCTTTTCATACTGAAACAAAAAGCATAAGTGACATGAACTTTCTATCCTTATTAGTGTCTTTGCACTTGCCATTTCTGAAATTCTCTACAACATTATTAACATATGTGATACAAATGATAAAATGAGGAGGAAAATAAACAAGTGGAAAAGTCTTTTTTAATACAATTTGAGATAACAACAGGGATTACAAAAGCAATTGCTATTATTGTAATATTAATATAATTTTATATTTTTATTGCAAATATTATATGTAAGACATATTTATCATTAAAGTTATGCCAGTAAACCATATTGTATTATTCACTTACAGAATTTAATACAGATATCTATTATTTTGCGTCATATGTATACAGCAATACAGATGTACTAAAACATTATTTATTTTTCAAGACAATAGACTTGAAAATTAGATTGAGATCTTACAATGGAAACATTGGTACTCTACGCTATATAAATGCAAATTCACCTGGAATTTATTACTTTTGCATAGACAATAATTATAATACTGCACTGGATATAATTCAAGTTGTTAATGCAAAAACTCCCTGTATTATAATTATACTACAAAGTGAGTCATTCAAGATGGCCTCCTGCTTCCAAATTTAACACATATTATATTGTTTACTGTCTGTGATCTCACAAAGAATATGTCTGTGCCCACTATATTGGGCCCAGGCTATTCAGCACTTGTAGCATGAAGGCAAATACTCACTTGATTCTTTGATTCAGATATTAGAACACAATTTATATTTATTTTTGTAATATGTTATTATTTTAAAACAGCACAAAGCTCCATCATCTGTAATTTAATAATTTGATTTAATATATAGCCACTAGAAAATTAATATCAAGGGGTGCTATCAAAGCCAGATGATACCTAAACTTGATTTTCAAAGTAGATGTACTGCACATAGTGCCATATTGCGGGACAAATCACAAAATTAATTCTGCTGATTTATATGGATTACCTTTCTTGATTTTCAACATTTACTCTTGTGACAACAAATGTCATGATGCTCTTATCACAGGGATACCTTTTGAGTAGAAGAGCAGAACCACATGTGAAGAGGTGATTTCACTCTGTCTATTTAGCCAAGTTCCAAAGTTAGGGCCCTATCAAATTCCATAAAAGTGCGAGTTTGCAGCCCAAACACTGACTGTGTTGTATAGCTTTACACCAATCTAGGCGGTGGAGAGATTTTTGAGAGCGAGAGACTGAGAGAAAGAGAGAGAAGGAGCATTTGATTTTTGGTGAGTAAGTAAGATTTGTACTTATACTTATTACTATTTTCAAATATAATTACTTTACATTTACTTTACTTTACTTAACACATAGATCACTGATTGCACATAATTTACATACACCTAGAGTAATACCCACACATTTATCCATATATACCTGGACCATACACCCACCCAATACCCTTAAAAATATAAATCAATGTTTCCATCACATACACATACATATAACATCTTATTTTTTAGCCATATATATATAGGGGAGAGGAGCAGTGGGTGCCATTTGGAGAGGAGTGGAGAGAGGAGGAAAAAGAGTGGGAAGAGGAGTGAGAGGAGTGGGGAGAGAGGAGTGGAGAGAGACGGAAGAGGAGTGGAGAGAGGGGAGAGAGGGAGAGCAGTGGCAGTAGTGAGAGTTTTGAGAGGAGAAGGGGCAAGGCACACATAGTGCAAAGACAGACTTCAGAGGGCCTGTTCCCAGGAGGGGGTCGGTGGGAGGGACATGCCTTAGGGAGAGATCAGAAGGAGGACAGGAACCCCAGCACCAGTTAGGAGGACAAGAGACTTTTCAGAAGAGCAGGGGCCCCAACTATACCCCAGAGGAGAAGATGGTCCTAATATATGAGATCCATGCCCGCTCCACTATAATACAAAGGGGGAGGGAGGTGAGGGCCTAAGCTTGGAGTCAGGTGGCAGCAGCAGTGTCAGCCCTTAGGATTTGCAAACAGGGATGTGAAGTCTTTTAAGCACAGATATGATGACAGCTGGGCCCTGGATATGAGGAGGAGAAGGATGTCAGGTTCATGTGGTCAGTGAGGGAACCTGTTGGGCCATCCACCACACCTGTGAAGAGCTACATGGCCAGGCTGCTCCAAAACCAGGGAACAACAGAGTTCTCCTCGTTTCATCTGCAGCCTGGTCGTTCATCGTCTCCCTCCATGACTCTAACACTCCCGGGACTCCAGGTTCTATGCTTCCCACTACAATACCTCATATTTCTAATTTTTACTTATCAAAATAACTCTTCAGTGAAAATCTATTAGTCATAAAGTTTACATAACCATGCCTACCCACAGAGTATATGATCATGTCCTATGTGATGGGGATATTTTGTAACCATGTGGCTACCTACTATCAATATATACCATAAACTTCTTCTCTGTGGACATGTTTGGTTATGGTTAACATTTCACCAACTGAGGAATGCTGTTAAGAAGAGATGATGTAGTCCCAGTCTTTTTTTTTATTATTTTCCTTACTGATTTACCTGTGTTTTGTATTTCACATCCATTAAGGTATTTTGTCCATCTGCAAGCAGTGCTACCAAATAATGTAAGTAAACTATATACACAGTGACTTTCAGACAACTATTCCATCAATGACAACCCCCTGCAAAATAATCTCACACTATGTAATCACATATGTCATGTTTTAAATTTAAATTGTACCAATGCACAAATGGCTGTGGACTTGCATAGTCCAACAATACTATTCTAATCAAAACCAGTATTAATAATTGCATTCCTTAAGCATGTCATCATCTTAACAATATGAGAGCAGGTACTGTCTGACGTAAGTTACAGACATTAAGGCTAATGACATTAAGCATTTTCTCCTTTTGGGATTTGTGCACACCACACATATGATATTAATGCACGGTCAAATATATTAAAGGCATGTTAAATTTTCATGGATTAATACATTTCTGCCCTTCTGACCAAAAAAAGCAGCCTTTATGTATGCAGGTACATTGTGTTTATTTAACTTTGTTTTATGTTTATATATGTGTACTAATCTCATGTTTTTTTTTAACAGTAGCATCGCCGGAGAAGATGCAAAGATGAAGGACGGAAAATGGAGGACGTGACATGCTGGGACGTGACATGCTGTGACGGGACATGCTGGAAAGGTGAGTATAATATTTAGAATATTTAGAATGTTTAGAATGTTTAGTTATTTCATGTAAACGTGTTGTATTCATTTTTGTAACCTTTTTTACCATAGTTTGCTGATCTGAAGAAACATCTCAAAGGTAAATGGTCTTAATTATTTTATTGTAGCTTAGAATTAGGGTTGTTATATATAGATAGCATGTACTGTATATTAGATAGATAGATAGGGGGATGTATTATTAGATAGTATTGTATATTAGATAGTGGGATGTATATTACATTATATAGTGAGATGTATATTACATAGTGGGATGTATATTACATAGTGGCATGTATATTAGATAGTGGCATGTATATTAGATAGGGGTGTATTGTATTGTATTCAATTGTATTGTATTGTATTTAATTGTATTGTATTTTATTTAATTGTATTGTATTGTATTTAATTGTATTGTATGTATTATATGTATGTATTGTATTGTATGTATTATATGTATTTCCTTTTCAGTGGGTGTAATTTTTTTATTTTTTTTTGTAGTGGGGGGGTGGTTGTAATGTATTTTTTATTTTCTGTAATGTTCCTTTTTTTATTTTTTTGTGACTTTTTTTGTTCTGTAATGTCCATTTTTTTATTTTTGGTGATTTGAGTTTTTTTTTATTTGATGTAATGTAGATTTCTGCTTTTTGATGAATTTTAGTTACTTGAGGCACACAGTACACTCACATTGTGTGACAAACAGCATTTCAACACTTTTTTTTATTGACCGTCATTTTTTGACGGGCAAGTCGCTAGTCAAAATATAGTTCTACACTAACCTTCTATCTCTAACTTCATAATAATTGTAGTCTCTGTATCTGATGTCCCAACATCGTCTTTAGTAGGCACTTGTGGGACCTGCTAATTGCTCCCTAATCTGCAAACACAACCTGCTACTCTAACCTCCTATTCTATACAAAGTACTTTGCATAGGGTTAAACATACTGCATAATATCACAGCAAATTGAGTCCAGCTTACTTTAACTGTAAAAGATAACCCTTAAAGCAGATGCTTGGCTCCTTCCCACCAGCTCCTAAGTGAGCTTGTGGTGTCACTGGGAAGCAACACTATTAGGTCTGAGCATGTGGTTTGATGTAGCTTCTTCCTGGACTGGACTGAGGAGCATTCTTTATAAATGTAAGCATCCAAGCACAGCAGATTAGACCACCATACCAAACGGAGGCTCCCAAAAAGTGGACCAGTTTTCACCAAGATGGATCAGATGGGGCCAATGCCTAATACCCACCCAAAAAAAGAGCCCCCGTCAAACCAACACACACCTGACCATAATACAAATCCCAATAGAAACCAAGCAAAGACGCAACAATTCATTTGCCTGGTTGTGATTCTTTGGATTATCTATCCAAAGAATCACAACCATGCCAATTCCCTTCTCCCATGCACCAACCATTTGTGTGTCAACCACAAAATCAATACAACATACATGCAATATATCATTAATAAAATTCCAAATTGTCTTGTGTGCCACCCTTCAAAAAGTTATGAGGAGCGATAGGTACCAGGGTCATAGGGTCCCCAACCACAGTCGGGAGGACAAGAAGCTTGGGACAAGCACAGGGCCCCTAACTACAGGCATGAGAAGATGCCATCTGTCACCACCCCAACTAACATTAAGTTAGGAGCTAGCAGCTAGGGGGAGATAAGGGCTGCACCTAAGCTTGGACATTCTAACCAGCACTTCTCAGTGACAATCTAGTCCAAATGTTAACATAATCTAACCTGACTACAGAGTAGAGGATTATGGTCTATGTGATCATGATATTTTGTAACCAGATGGATACCCCCATCACATGGTCCATGATCCTCTTCTCTGTGGACATGTAGGGTTATGTTATGTAACATTTTACCAATTGATGTTCACTAAGTAATGCCATTTAGAAGAGATGGTTCAGTCCATATTTTTGTTTTTTACTTATTATTATTCTTTTTTTATTTTCTGATTTTAGGCACAATTCAGGTCCATGAAGGCATCCTCTTCATCTGCAAGCATTTCTACAAGATTAAGTAATTAAAATATATTCAGATAGACATTACATCAATAACATACCATGACATGAGAATCATTTTTCTCAAACATCATTAATTAAATCATATATCATGTTTTCGAATACATGGTTGTTGTTAAATTAAAGATATATCAATACAGATATGGTCCCACATTGGCATGTTAATCAAAGCCAATATTAATACATGCATTACTGAAGCATGTCATCTTCTCCTCAATATCAATATGAGAACAGAAACTTTTTTCTGATGTAAGTAACAGACATTATTGCTGTTGACCTTTGAGTCCTCTCCATAATAATGGGTAGGTGTTCAGACATCATGATCACATATAATAGTTGTCAAACTGCTAGATATCGTCACGCTTTTGCACTGCAGGAGCTCATCTCTTGCGAGCCAAGCGAAGCGAGGCGAGGCAAGCCGTTAACACGTATTACTTAGCCGATGAGCGCCAAAGGCCGAAAGCGCTTATCGTTGCGAGCCTCGCAAAGCGAGGCAAGCCGTTAAACTATAGCACTTAGCCGATGAGCTGTTAAACCGTAGCACTTAGCCGATGCAAGCCTCCCGAAGCAAGGCGAGCCTTAAAATACGAGATAAGGGACTTAGAAAAATAATTATGAGACGCGGGACTTATAATAAAAAAGATACGAAACGCAAAAATTAGGGCTTAGAGATTAGCGGCCGAAACAAAAACCCGAAAAACACACTAAATGCAACATAAAAAAATACAAAAACATAACAGACAGCATGGTGCAACAGCCAGGACGTCTGTGAGTAGGGTGGGATGCGAAATTAATTCGATTTAAACGATTTTGGCCACTTGAAAATCGCCTAAGCAAGGAAAAAAATGGCCACCGAAAAAAAAAGAAAATTAGACTACACGACCCTGAGCTGTGCAAAACACTGCCTATTTAGAATGCACACTTGAAACATTCATTACACTTTATAAGCAGGGCATTAACACTCAAAATGGATATTCTATGCAGACAGAAAATGCAAACAGATTGTTAGCTCTTTGGCCTATTGCTCGCTGCATATATGAATTACAAATAATTAAAGTATATTAATTGATTTAAGAAATCATTCATTATTTCTCAACTACATATACATAGAAATAAATATCTCTCTCAGAGGACCAAAAGTACACGACAGGAGAGGCTCGCAATTGCAGGGCATGCGATGAGCGCCAAAGCCAATCCTCGCAATGAGCGCCGAAGGTCCTCCCAGTACAAAACGGTTTCAATTATGTCACAAACAGCATTCCCATGGCTCAAAATTTTATTGTCCCATCATTTTTGTAGGGGAAATCACTAGTATCATAATAATCATTTAAAGTGTGAAAACACCTGCATACCACATGAATGTGATACCAATGTGGCTAAAAAATATCATATATATATGGTGATAGTACTCTTGGACCACTGACTGTGGTCACAGCTAAGCATTCATTGTGAGATGACACATCAGTAATAAAGGGATATCTACATTTGCTGGATTAATACATTTCTGTACTCTATAGGCAAAAAGCAGCCTATATGTATACATCACATCTCATATCACATTTTATTTTTATTATTATTTAAAAATACATCCAATGATTGTGTCTACACAACTTCCTGATCCCCACCTAATCAGCATGCAGCATCCGGGGAGCAATATTAACCCACTATTTTCTTGCTCCTGCTTGCTCAGCCAATAGTAAAGCAGTGTTGTCAGCCTCCCAGCCACTGCTGGGATATGACTCATCTTTGTTTCCTGTATATGCTGTGTGGTGTTGCCATAGCAACTAACATAGTACTATGTCTCAAATCTTTCATCTAACCAGATTGGCCAAAACAAATTTGAGGGGGTGTTAATCTTAATTTTAAACTGCCAGAAATTTCAATAGATTTTGCTAAGGTCAAGGTCAAGTGTTTAAATGATTATTTTGGTATTTTTTTCATGCAAACATTTTTTTTATATACTATGAATTCTCTTCTATCAGGTGCATTCATAATCCAGGAAACTGACTTATCCGTTTAATGTAATGGCTAGTGATTTATCATGACACCTACCTAATGGTTAGTAATGCTTGCAGATGAAGACCAGGTAAGTTGGTATATTGTTCCAGTTACGGTATTTAGCACTGTACAGTACTTGCAGGTAGTTTTAGATTTTTCTCCTTTTTTAGTTTAATACCACCTTATTTTAAGATTTTTGATTTTTTGAACATACTGTATGTGTGTAACCAAATTGGATTACAAAACCCAGTACTGTATGCATCTGCTTAGCAGATGAAGACCAGATGTAAGTGCTATACACATTACTAGTTACTTCTGTTAAATGGAGCGAAGTATGATGACATTTCTGTTCATCAAATTATGGTTATTGTGGTATACTGACCACATGTGACTCTAGTAGATGTTAAGCATCATCATTATTATTATTATTATTCAGTATCACCTTTAACCCCCCAGGTTTCCTCATTTTTCCAGACAGCCTCTTGTCCTTCCGGTATCCGCCCACAACACACAGCACAGTCGGATACATTTATGACTGTGCTCTGTGTAAATAATTATCTTTGCTTATATTATTATCACTGATTTCTTGTGATCATAAAGATTAATATTTTTTGGGACATCAACATACATAAAATGTATTTATCAATCATATATTTGTATGTAGATCATCTTCCTGTATACCCATCCCTTCATGCATTTGAGTACTGTAATCATATCTTTGCATGTCACTAAACTATTTAGGACTTGATGTTGTCATGGCCAAGTGTTTACACTTTTCATGTTAAAAGTGATGTTAATATCATAATTTTTAAACAACAGTTCACAAACTGCTGCACATAACACCTAAAATCTGCATGAAGTGTGCCAGCCTTCTGAAATAATTATCCTTACAGGTGTAGTTTCCACGTGACCACTTATTAATATTTCCAAAATGCATTCAAGCACTCCTTTGTGTGTTATAATAACAATTGTTTTTTTTTATTGGAAAAATACCTTTTACAATAAAAAAGAGGATATAAAAATCCACAGTTTTTCCTTTTTCAATTTCAATATTTTACAAAAATAATACTTTCTAGGAGATGGAGTTGGGAAATCTATTTATTGTCTTATATTGTGTTCCTGCAGTTTCTTTTTTTTATATATATATTTATTAAAGGCATATGGTAGGGTATTATGTGAAGATTCCAGCTAGGCTCCATAGTATGCTATGGTGGTGATCAATAGTGTTGCTGAGTATTATTTGGGGAGTGCCCATCCCTTTAATAGTCATTGCATTAGAGCACTGGTTGTGGCCCCTGTGTGTTTTCAGACTTGTATTACCCTCTTGCGCTGGTGTATGTTCCCCTAGTAATTGATGTATGTTATTTGGAGGTGAAATATTGCAATAGTTTTTGTTTCAATATATATATGATGACTCAAATATGTTAATGAATATATATATTTTTGAAGTCCCTATTTGAGCCTCTTTGAGTGCTACATATTATTTATACGGTAGTTACTTGCTTTTTGTTACTATTTAGTCATGTACTATGTCTTTAACTGCTTTATGCATCTTTCAGCAACACTTTTATTGTTACCATATGTATGACAGTCCAACAAATTATATATATTTTTGCCATATTTGTTCCTTGGAGACTGTTGTGAAATTAATTATACTGTATTTCCATGCTTTCCCAGGGAAATACAGAAATGTGATACTTTTTCTAGTTGCCAGTCTTATTGACAAGCTAGTCATAAAGTTCCAACAGAATATGTATTTTGTATAACTTTAAGTATGTTGTATTGTAATTTTTAAGATGTCCAATAATCAATGGAGAGGCTTACCCTAAGTACCGTCTTTTGCTTGTCAGTGGTGATTGTGGAAGCTCATAGAACATATATTACAGTATATGTAACAATATGATCTGGGCAATAGAATAGGGTCCAGTGTTATCAAATTTTTCTATTTCTTCTCTTCAGACTTATCCCCATGCATACTAACTAGTATCACAACATGTCTTTCACATCCAAGAGAAGGTCTCTCAGTATCTAAAAATCAACAAGCCCAAGACGTGTTTCTATCCACTACAATCGGGTTTCTTTCCCCAACACTCAACTGAGGCTGCTCTCACCATGGTAGAAAACTGCCTAGTGACTGCTAAGTCCTAGAGACAGTTCTCCTTGTTAATAATGTTTGGCCTGTCAGCTGACCACACACTCCTCCTGCACAAACTCCAGTCACTAGGCATCCATGCCAAAACCCTCTCATGGTTTGAGTCCCATCGCTCTAAATTTTCTTTCTGCATCTCTTTCTGTGGCACCTCCTCCCTTCCACTGCCGATTTCTTTTGGGGTACCCCAAAACTCAGTGATGGCTCCATTGCTTTTCTTTCTCTACATCTCCTTTCTTAGAAAACATATTAGTTGCTATGATGTCTGGACCATCTTGTTTAGAGAATTAATGGTCCCTTAAAAGCAAGATTTTCAAAGAAGATTGGCTCCTATAATAAGACCTTCTTCCTGTACAACTAAAGGATATCAGCTGCCCTGCTGGCTTAGTCCTCACCATAACATTCAGCTACCCTGTCCAGCTTCTTATCCAACAATGATACATATTCTTTACCTCTACTGCTTCTGTATCAACATATTGATAAATATTGTAGGCTTATGTAGGCTTACTGTTTTCAGTTATTTTACCTGAGTCTATACAAAGCTGGGCAAAATGTTGATGTTGATTATTTATTACTAGCGACTTGCCCATCAAAAATGAAGGGGCAATACAATTTGAAGCCATGGCAATGCTGTTTGCCACAGAATGTGAAGCTTTTTCTACTCTGATGACCTTCGGCGCTCACTGCGAGCCTCCCAATGAGCGCTTTAGGCAACCATTGGAAACCTCTCCTCTTATGTACTTTTGCTCATCTAAGCAACTGCGGCACTCATTGCGAGCATCTCTCCTTGTGTAATTTTGCTCCTCTGAGCACCTTCGGCGCTCATTGCGAGCCTCTCCTCTCGTGTACTTTTGCTCCTCTGAGCACCTTTGGCGCTCATTGCAAGCATCTCTCCTTGTGTAATTTTGCTCTTCTGAGCACCTTTGGCGCTCATTGTAAGCCTCTCCCCTCGTGTCCTTCCAGTTTTGTGGTTTGCAACGATCACCTTCAGCGCTTATCACAAAGACAGATATATACAGGGAGTGCAGAATTATTAGGCAAGTTGTATTTTTGAGGATTAATTTTATTATTGAACAACAACCATGTTCTCAATGAACCCAAAAAACTCATTAATATCAAAGCTGAATATTTTTGGAAGTAGTTTTTAGTTTGTTTTTAGTTTTAGCTATTTTAGGGGGATATCTGTGTGTGCAGGTGACTATTACTGTGCATAATTATTAGGCAACTTAACAAAAAACACATATATACCCATTTCAATTATTTATTTTTACCAGTGAAACCAATATAACATCTCAACATTCACAAATATACATTTCTGACATTCAAAAACAAAACAAAAACAAATCAGTGACCAATATAGCCACCTTTCTTTGCAAGGACACTCAAAAGCCTGCCATCCATGGATTCTGTCAGTGTTTTGATCTGTTCACCATCAACATTGCGTGCAGCAGCAACCACAGCCTCCCAGACACTGTTCAGAGAGGTGTACTGTTTTCCCTCCTTGTAAATCTCACATTTGATGATGGACCACAGGTTCTCAATGGGGTTCAGATCAGGTGAACAAGGAGGCCATGTCATTAGATTTTCTTCTTTTATACCATTTCTTGCCAGCCACGCTGTGGAGTACTTGGACGCGTGTGATGGAGCATTGTCCTGCATGAAAATTATGTTTTTCTTGAAGGATGCAGACTTCTTCCTGTACCACTGCTTGAAGAAGGTGTCTTCCAGGAACTGGCAGTAGGACTGGGAGTTGAGCTTGACTCCATCCTCAACCCGAAAAGGCCCCACAAGCTCATCTTTGATGATACCAGCCCAAACCAGTACTCCACCTCCACCTTGCTGGCGTCTGAGTCGGACTGGAGCTCTCTGCCCTTTACCAATCCAGCCACGGGCCCATCCATCTGGCCCATCAAGACTCACTCTCATTTCATCAGTCCATAAAACCTTAGAAAAATCAGTCTTGAGATATTTCTTGGCCCAGTCTTGACGTTTCAGCTTGTGTGTCTTGTTCAGTGGTGGTCGTCTTTCAGCCTTTCTTACCTTGGCCATGTCTCTGAGTATTGCACACCTTGTGCTTTTGGGTACTCCAGTGATGTTGCAGCTCTGAAATATGGCCAAACTGGTGGCAAGTGGCATCGTGGCAGCTGCAGGCTTGACTTTTCTCAGTTCATGGGCAGTTATTTTGCGCCTTGGTTTTTCCACACGCTTCTTGCGACCCTGTTGACTATTTTGAATGAAACGCTTGATTGTTCGATGATCACGCTTCAGAAGCTTTGCAATTTTAAGAGTGCTGCATCCCTCTGCAAGATATCTCACTATTTTTGACTTTTCTGAGCCTGTCAAGTCCTTCTTTTGACCCATTTTGCCAAAGGAAAGGAAGTTGCCTAATAATTATGCACACCTGATATAGGGTGTTGATGTCATTAGACCACACCCCTTCTCATTACAGAGATGCACATCACCTAATATGCTTAATTGGTAGTAGGCTTTCGAGCCTATACAGCTTGGAGTAAGACAACATGCATAAAGAGGATGATGTTGGCAAAATACTCATTTGCCTAATAATTCTGCACTCCCTGTATATCTATATTTTTTTAAATACCGTATTTATCGGCGTATAACATGCACCGGCGTATAACACGCACCTCATTTTTAGAAGGAAATTTTAGGGGGAAAAAATAAATTTCAATTAAAGAACTTTGAAGCAAAATTCTCAACCTCCCTCCTCATCCTCAACCCCCTCCTTAACCTCCCTCCTCATCCTCCCTCCTCAACCCCCCCATCCCCAACCCCTCCTCAAACCCCTCCTCAAACCCCAATCCTCAACCCCCATCCTCAACCCCGTCCTCAAACCCCTTTCTCCACACCCCTCCTCCACCCCCCATCCTCATCCTCCTTCCTCAACCCCCTCCTCAACCCCCCTCCTCAACCTCCCTTCCCCTCCCCCCCTCATCCTCAACCCCACTCCTCATCCTCAACCTCCCTCCTCATCCTCAACCTCCCTCCTCATCCTCAACCCTCCTCCTCAACCTCCCTCCTCAACCTCAACCCCCCTCCTCAACCTCAACCTCCCTCCTCATTCTAACCCCCCCTTCTCTTTCTAACCCCCCCTCCTCAACCTAAACCCCCCTAAATACCTCCCCCTCACTTACCTGCTTCTGCTCCGGCCTCCGCTTCGCTCCTTGACCCGGTATAAGCTAATGACGTGGCGCGCATGTGACGTCAGGTTGAGGAGGGTGGTTTAGGTTGAGGAGGGGGGGTAGAATGTGGAGGGGGGTTTAGAATGAGGAGGGAGGTTGAAGATGAGGAGGGGGGAGGGAATATCGGCGTATAACACGCACCTATCATTTGCCCCCTATTTTCAAGTAGAAAAAGTGTGTGTTATACGCCGATAAAAACGGTAATAATTAATTTATTAGTTACTTAATAAATTAATATGCTTTACCTATTTCTAATTAATATATCCAGCAATCAATAGCCTGAAGAGCTAACAATCTGTTGTTATCGCCCTGTAGCATACAATGTACAGTTGGACTGTTGCTGCCCTGTGGAGAAAGTGTCATCAAAGTGCCAATTGTGCAGTGTAAATAGGCTGTGTGCGCGTATGTTCATAATGTTATTAGTTGCAAGTTAGTGTTGTAAAATGGTGTCGATTGTCTATGTGTTAAGCGGCGTTTTCATTTTTTCGGCCAACATTTTTTTTATCATTTAGCCGATTTTTGAGTGGCGAAACTCAGCAAATTTGGCTTAAATTCGCGTGCAACCTCACTCCCAGATGTCCCGTCTGTCCCCTCGTGCTGTGTGTGATGTATTTATTTTTTGTATTTTTTGTGTTTTTCTTGTTTTTCGCTTTGCACGGTTCGGCCGGTAACTTCGTATTTTTCCAAAATGGGAATTTTTTTTCTAAGTCCCGTGTCTTGCAATTTTTAAGGCGATCCCGCATTTCCTAACTGCTTGGAGGCTAAGTTCCGTGTTTTTCAATGCCTCAACGACTCGCCTTGCTTTGCGAGGCTTGCAGGACCACCTTCGGCGCTCATATCTGCCTAAGTCCCAAGTGTTTCAATGCCTCAACTGCTCACCTCACTTTGCAAGGCTCGCAGGTGATGAGCGCCTTCGGCACTCAGCGGCTAAGTGCTTCAAGCTTGGAAGAACTTCTGTGCCTCAATGGCTTGCCTTGCTATGTGCAGCTCGCAAGCGTGACGACGATTCGTAGTTTGACAACTATTATATGTGATTACTATTATTATTGTTAATAATAATAATAATAATAATAATAATAATAACATTAACAACATTACAAAGTATTTTAAATAAAGAATGCCAGCTTGTAGTTTTTGTATGTTGATGTATACAATAAACTAAATTGAATATAGACAGATAGATAGTGGTCAGAAAATAAAAATACAATTTTGAGAAGAGACTGCAATAAACTGTTGATTATTCACTTTACAGGCTTTATTACTCAAATGTAATACTATAGTTTAAAATCTATTTGCAAAGTTCACACTGGGCACAACATTAAGTTCATCTAGAGGAACATGTGCTTGGGGCATATCACATCAAGTATGACCACAATGCTGGAAGCATCGGATGATATTTCCAGATGAGTCTTGGATGATTAGGCCTGTCTTCATTTTTTTTCTTCTAAGAAATGTTTGTAGTGCTGAGACAAAACCAATTACATTTAGCATTTTAACAACATAAAGAAAAAGTAACCTGAGTTATATTACTGCATATAACCTCTTGGCACACTCTTAGTAGTAAAGGTGGAGGTTCGTATTCGTTAAAAGATATACAAATGTGCATTTGTCTGATATTTTTATTTAAAAAAACTAAAATATAAATTAGAACATTAGTTTGCAATGTGATGACATGTTTCATTTCATGTGTACTTGCATGAAAATGAGGTCTATATATTATATTAAAAGGAAACAGGAAGCAGAGTTTAATGTGATAACTGGAGTTGAGTAGTTAAAACATTTCCATTTCCTATGTTTTCAATGGAGCCTTTTTTTCAAGCTCAGATAAACTCTGTTTAATAAATTGCATGTCTAGAAAATATAGGACGTGTGGATATTTAACTTCACTTTTTTATATCCATTCATCCTTGCATTGGTAAATTTTTGTTGTGGTTCAGTCCTTCAGTCGTGTTTGACTTTCGGTGACCATATGGACATAGCACACCAGGCTCATCTGTCTGTGTTCCTGGTTGTGCTTATACATTTGGTTTTATTGGTAAAGATACTGGAGTGGGTTGCCAGCTGCTGCTCCAGTGGATCACTATTTATCTGACCTCTCTGCTATGACCTGCCCATCTTGGGTGACCCTACATGGTATAGCTCAAAGCTTCATTGAGATACACAAGCTCCTTCACCATGGCAAAGTAGTGATCTGCTTAAGATAGGTAGAATGGTTTATCATCTAAGATTTTATGTGATTGACAGGGTCCGACTTAGATCCAGAGGAGGTGACAAAAGCAAAAGGCTGTTGCAATTAGAATGCAAATGGATCTATATCCTGGATGCTCTCAGTCCCAAAGGTTTAACTTCTTTGTGTTCATATTTCATTTTGGAACAATGAAAAATGGTCTGACTACAATCATTTTGATATATAGGTTTTGATCTTGTTATCAATTCTTACCTAATATGGAAGTATATTTTAGGATCATGTTCTACCATAGTAACTAGAGACTAAAACCCTGTTAATGAGGTATTGCGGTAGAAATTCTGGAAACATTATGTTAATATGACAAGTAAATTTCATTTATTTATCATAGTACCGGAAGTTACGTATCGGAATTGCATTCCGGAAATGTGGAACGGATACATTGTAAGAATATCCTGGGATCATAATATGAGGAGCCTTTTGTATATAGCATAGTATGGTAGTACGTATGATATGGACGTCCTACCTGTTCCTGATGCCATCACATGACTCTGAGGACAACTCGAGCACCGGAAGTTACGTATCGCAATTGCGTTTCAGTAATCCGGAAGTGACATATTGTAAGATACCGGAAGTGATGTATCACGCTACAAATGATGGCTTAACCAACTAATGCAGCGGGAGTGCTGATTGGATCCAATTGGCTAGTGTGAGGGGTGGAGAAACTTTCCTATAAAAAGCCTGCGAAGGGCTACAGAAGATGTGGTGTGCCTATGAAAGAGTTACCTTTTAGAGTCAGGCCCCAGTTGCACTGATAAGTGACCAGATGTAGGACATCTAAATAGAGTAAGTATTAGCTGCAATATTGTCACAAACTATTGTCTTATGACATATTTTCTTTTTGTATATATGATTATTGAGTGGTCCCCTTCTTAGGGTAAACCCCTTGATTATACCTCACTAGGTGATGAGACACAAGGGGCATATTAAGACCATATATTTAAACTTGTTATTTCGTGGCATATTTTCTCATGCAGAATATTAATATTATATACTCTGAGACATTAGTCTACTACCTGGTCACTTTATCATTTTTGTTTTTAATTTTTTGTATAGCCTTTTACATATTTTTTATTATCTAATGATTTACAATTTTTTGTACATATGAGGATAATTTTGTCCATGATATTATATGGCCTCACTAGAGACCGCTTTAATTAGGATTATGTGGTCATCTTTTTTTCATTTTTTTTTTTCACTTTTACTTTTTCATCAATGATATTGGGTTTAACTTATTCCAACACATATTGCTTAATATAAGTAATTATATATTCACTCACTAGATTTTTCATTCACTAGTTCATGCACTTTTCCTTGTTAGCTTTATCAACAACCGGCTCTTCTAATACCAGATCAATCAATATATGGCACTTTTTATATGGAATTACGGTTTGAAGCCCAATAAACTTTTTCACATATAGTGGGTATACCATGTATCAACACATTTTTCCAGATTACTTTTTCCAGAAGTGGCTTCTTCTTTTTAAATACAATTAAAGAGTCTTTAGTAGCCAGATGTGGCAACATTTAATAAATGATTATTTTTTTGTTTCTTTGGTTTAATAAAGTCAATATTAATCAGGTGTTAAGCATCAAAAGCTTATATAGCACATTTTTGTATTTATGTTATTCATTAGTAAGACAAAGCTTGTGTGGTGGTCATAGCCGGATTACCCATTAGCCCAGCTGCCTAAGGGCACCTCACTATGAGCAACCTGCGCTTCCTGCAGAGTGTAGAGAAAGGGCAGAAACTACACCAGTTGAACAGTAGTAGTAAGTACGTTTATACAGTATAATGTTTTTTCACAAAATATTTTTTTATGGAAATATTGGTAGAAAGTAACTTTTCAATAGTATTTATTCTTGGAGGTAAGTTGCTTACTTGATTCTGTCTAAATGGCTATTAATACGGTGTGATATAGGTACTCCTGGATTAATATTTATTTATGTATTTATATGTACATTTATGTATTGTTATGCTAATTATGAGAGCTAACAAACTCATTTACTATTTATAACAGACTCTAATTGCAATTTAAAAAGCCACAGGTGTGGGAAATTAACCTTGAATCGCCATTTTAACCTGTGTGTCTCACCTTGTGTGTCTGTAACAAGGCCAAACATTCAAGGGTATGTAATCTTTTGATCAGGGCCATTTGCGTGATTTCTGTTATCATTATGATTTAAAATGGAGCCAAACAACTGTGTGATAATAAATGGCTTCATATGATCACTATCCGTCAATAAAAAACATATTTTTTGCATTCAAAATAAATGCCAAAATGTCACAATTTCTGCCAGGCTATGCAAACTTTGGAGCACAACTGTATGTATGTTTCTGTATTATAATTATAGTGGGCCCTTAGTGAATGCTGATATAATATTGAGAGGCCCTTGACTAAAATGTTTAGATTGTATGAGTAAAAGTTATCCTGACTGAATATGATTACATGTACATGTACGGAACTCATTGGCAGCTGGTGAAATGTTAAACTAGGAGGGAGGTAGTCTTTGTGATGTAATATATGATATATATATATATATATATATATATATGTGTGTGTGATATGATATATGTGGCATATTCCAGGGTCCATCACAGATATCAAACTATATTTTATTCCAGACAATTTCAGTTTTCATTGTGCAGGGGCCCTTGAACTCTCATAATTACCCATAGAAAAATATAAATAATATAGCCCGCCGTCAAATGCATTTAATAAACAAATAATAGCTTAGTGTATGAGTAGCTATTTTGTAAACATGTCAGAAATGTCTGCCTTGCTCACACAGCAAGAGAGTGATATACACACACAGCAAAGGGAAAAAATGGGTGTGCGCATGCACTCCCACTTTACTGCCCAGGGGCTCCAAAAAGGTAGATCCTGCACTGGTTGTGGTCCTGGTATTTTGGATACTTGTAACCTCTTGTATACAGCAAAATGGTGTTGAAACATTTTAGTTTTTTATTTGCATTAGTGAAGTTCGAGGAGACCAGAATGTGTTAATTTCCTGGTAACATATTAATTTTTATATAAATACTTCTTTCACAGACAAGTGAATGAACAGAGGGCAGCAATGAAAAATACCAGTTAGTGTGAGTAAATTTAAACTTGAGTACAGAAAATCACCAGAAAATGTCAACATATTCACCAATATGAAACAAACTTAATAGAATAAATAGCATGAGTGCAGTGCTTCAACAATGAGCATTTAAAGCAAAATAAATTTCACAAAGGATAACCATTTCCAAACCAAACTAGTAACAGTTTACATTAGGAAAGCAAAATTTCCAAAGTTTTGAAAAGACAAGACTGGATAAAAGCATTGTGTTCATTCTTGACAATCTACACCATTGTCAAATAACAGAGGAATATCAGCTCTGAGAATTGTTATGCTAATTACTAACTTGTATTATTAATATTATCTTTATTTGTAATGGGCCAAAATAATTCCGTAGCTCTGTACAGGGGTTAAGTACATGATTTTGAGCTTAAAATCAAATGTACATAGTAATTGTTTACAATGCACTGACACAAGATTGAAAACACGCAAACTTACAATCTAAAGGGTAGTAAGCTCATATTAAACTATGACTGTAGTACAATATTGTTAAAAGCCCCTTTTGGAAGAATTGGACTTAATAATGGGCAAAATGTCTTTAGAAAGTAAAACATATTATGCACACGCTATGTTTTTTAAAATTTTTATATGTGATTACATTGTCAAAGTCACCACTTTTGTTTCTGTTTATCTGTTTATAAAAGTGGGATGTAAAATGCAGGGAACAATAAAACTGCTTCAACTGAAATTCTGCAATTCCAAGTGCTGGTACTTTCATTATGACTAAATATATAAAAGGCCTCACCATGTTGGTAAATCAGCTTAATCAAGGATCTCAAACAAGGTAATGACTGCTCATTGTAAAACATAACCCCCTATATTAGTTAATAAATTAAAGTCTGTTTACTTTTTTTTACTTTCGTACTTTACGTTTTACCTCTTTAAATAGTTTACTGTAATTGTGGGACTTCATTTGTACTGGTTTTGCTAACCTATACTGTATTTACTACAATAATCAATGTCACATTTCCCATTTGAGAATCCAAAGTAATAAGCTGACACAGGGCCCCATTCAATTGGCCAAATTGCAATTATTTGAACTTGTAAGGCCGCTTGAAAAAGTTACAGATATTCAATTGGCTACATTTAGCTACTCGCATTCCAACTGTGATTTACCCGGCCACAATCACTGCGGGTCAGATAAAGCTGCAAAACCGGCCTTTGAACTCCATTGGTTTTAGTTAAGCTCAATATTTTAGTATGCTAAATAATTAAAGTTACACAAAATCAATATTCTATTAGACCGTAGTTCTAGCTTGCAAATTAGGTTTGATAAAATGTATCAAGTTTCTGTCAAAAATGTTACGAGTGCTGAATAGGACACGCAAGGGCTTTTTCAAACACTTATCAGAGCTGTAGCAGTAACTTCAAACAAACTAATGTACTTTAAAAGCATGGGATTAGAATTCATTATACAACAGTCTCAAACCCACAAATATGCAAGTAAAAATTATTTGTTTCATGGATTTTTTTGTGTGAATTGGATCCCGAGACTTATGGGGTTAATACGTATAATGAAACCCATATTGGCTAGAACAGTTGCTTTAATGATTTGTATTGATTTCTACATTACTGGATTGTGAGTCTGATTGCAAAATGCAAAAAATCAACACTAATTCATTTGTAGTGTCTGAGTGAAGTATTAACTCCATGTTTAACTGACATCATGATCATGGTCTCATTTACTATTGGCTGTGTCTAAGAAGTACAGCAAGTGTTTAAGAAGTAAATGACATGCATGGTTTCCATATGGACACTGTAATACTGCTGTTGTGGTTTAAGGACAGTTGAATGTGTCTATATTTAGAAAAAAAGTAACCCGCAGCAAAAATTATGGGCTAGAGGCATTGCGGGCTTGCAATTGAATGGGGCCCATATTCAGGTTGAAGCAAGGAAAGTGTATTGCCATTTGCTCAATGCATGTGATTTTTGGTCTTTGTAGAACCTGCCAGTACTGTTTTTCGGTGCAGATGCAGAGTTGGCATAAAATTAAAAATATTTTAAACCATTTACTTTTCAAGACATGGGCAATTAAAAACCATTAGTTTATTAATAAAAATAATTTTACAATTTGCTCTACTTTGAACTACATCCTCAAAGAACATTGTAATGATTCTAAATACTATCTTTTAGGTTATTGGGACTTTTAAGGAATAAGTAATAAGTAGAGATAATTACTCCTTAACTGGGTATCTAAAATATTAAGTGGCCCTTTTTTCATAAAATGTATTCTGGTGTATAAGAGGTCAAAATGTATGAGGAAAAGCAATGCACTTATAACATAAGTTTCTTGCATAACAAGAATATATTAATTTATGTTACATTTATAATGCAATAACTTTTGAAATGTTGGAAGTTAAAAAATATATATTTTTTTCATTTTAACGAAAATATATCCTATATGCTGGTCTTATTCATAGACATAAAGGGTAGTGTTCAAATGCAGAAAAACAATTGTTTTTTTGTTCAGTCCTTCAGTCGTGTCCGACTCTCATTGACCATTTGGACACAGCACTCCAGGCACATCTGTCTGTTTCTGGTTGTGCTTATCTATAGGGTTTTCTTGGCAAAGATACTGGAATGATTTACCAGTTCCTTCTCCTATGTCCTGCCCATCTTTGGTTACCCGACACAGTATAGCTCACAGCTTCATTGAGGTACACAAGTCCCTTCACCATGACAAGGCCTTACACTTAAACATGAAGGTAACAATGCCACACTGCAGAGACACATGGTTAAGATTGAACCTGTTTTGTGGCATTATGAAAACAGTATAATGGAAACATTTGTGCAGTATGTACTAATTAACTTTTCTTGAGCTGCACTCATTCTGTGAATCCAATTGTTTCAATCCATCAGACTACCTCCATGCTTTGAAAGTCTTAAGCTCTCACAAAAAAAAAGATCTTTTTAAAGAAGCTTAACCTGCACAATCTAAATGACCTACTGCATAACTCAACTCAACAGAGCTTAGAACACTCAGCCAGCTCCACTGGCTACAGCCTATTGCCTCAGTCATTGCCACATGCATCTGTTACCCTACACTTTATGCTTTCAGAGTAAGGCCCAAATTGTCGCTTGCATTATTGCCCTTGAATTTATTGTATTCAATTGCAGTATATTTTGTATACCTTAGAACTCGATTAACCGTTGTAATATTCATATTTACCACCTTTGTTTTATTATATTTACTTTTTATAAGCAAATAATATTAATAATAATTATAATAATAGCTTCATGCATATGTGGAAGTTGTGAACATTTTAATAGAGGTTTCATGAAAAGACCCAATATATTTCCATCAATTGTCATGCCTATATATATTTATAAAACGAACCTCTTGTTGCTACAGTGCCTTGCAAAAGTATTCACGCCCCTTGGCATTTTTTTCGTGTTTTGTGGCCTCACAAACTGGATTTAACATGGATTGTTTGAGGATTTGCATAATGTAATTTACAGAACATGCCCACAACTTTGAAGATTTTTTTTTTTATTGTGAAGCAAACAAAAATTAGGACAAAATAATAGAAAAAGTTAATGTACATAAATATTCACTCCCCTAAACTCAATAATTTGTAGAGCCACCTTTTGCTGTAGTCACAGCTCCAATGCACTGTGGATAAGTCTCTATGAGTTTGCCACATCTTACCACTGGGATTTTTGCTCATTCCTCCTTGCAAAACTGCTCCAGCTCCTTCAACTTGTATGGTTTGTGCTTGTGAACAGCAATCTTTAAGTCTGACCACAGATTTTCTATTGGATTAAGGTCTGGGCTTTGACTATGCCATTCCAATACATTTACATGTTTCCCCTAAAACCACTCAAGTGTTGCTTTAGCATTGTGTTTTGGGTCATTGTCCTGCTGGAAGGTGAACCTCTGTCCTAGCCTCAAATCACGCACAGAGTGGTACAGGTTATGCTCAAGAATATCCTTTATATAGCACCATCCATCTTTCCCTCAACTCTGACCAGTTTACCAGTCCCAGCTGCTGAAAAACATCCCCACAGCATGATGCTGCCACCACCATGCTTCACTGTGGAGATGGTGTTCTTTGGGTAAAGTGATGTGTTGGGTTTGCGCCAGACATAGCGTTTTCTTTGATGGCGAAAAGTTAAATTTTAGTTTCATCAGACCAGAGCACCTTCCTCCATACATTTTGGGAGTCTCACACATGCATTTTCGCAAACTCAAAACGTGCCATTTTGTTTTTTGCTGAAAGTAATGGCTTTCTTCTGGCCACTCTACCATAAAGCCCAACTCTATGGAGCGTACAGCTTATTGTCGTCCTATGTACAGATACTCCAATCTGCTGTGGAACTCTGCAGCTCCTCCAGGGTTACCTTAGGTCTCTGTGCTGCCTCTCTAAATAATGGCCTCCTTGCCCGGTTCGTGAGTTTTGGTGGGCGGCCGTCTCTTGGCAGGTTTGCTGTTGTGCCATGTTCTTTCCATTTGGTTGTGATAGATTTGATGGTGGTCCTGGGATTTATCAAAGATTTGGATACTTTTCTATGACCTAACCCTGACTTGTACTTCTCAACAACATTGTCCCTTATTTGTTTGGAGAGTTCCTTGGTCTTCATGGCAGTGTTTGGTTAGTGGTGCCTCTTGTTTAGGTGTTGCAGCCTCTGGGGCCTTTCAAAAAAGGTGTGTATATGTAATGACAGATCATGTGACACTTAGATTGCACACAGGTGGACATCATTTCACTAATTATGTGACTTCTGAAGGTAATTGTTTGCACCAGAGCTTTTTATGGGCTTCATAACAAAGGGGGTGAATACATACGCACATGCCAATTTTCTGTTTCTAAAAAATAGTTTTATGTATATAATTTTCTTATTTCACTTCACCAACTAAGACTATTGTGTTCTGATCAATTACATAAAATTCAAATTAACAAAACATACTGCTCATAAATACCTATTTTATTATTAATCCTTGAAAAAAGTTGGACCCAATCATCTGGGCAGTGGGGTCACCAGCTGGACCATCAGCCACACCCGTGGCATTTGACTAAACCTCCCCCCTCCTCCAACAACTTGGTCCACCACCCGGGACCTCCTATTGGACCATGGACGTGGATTTTCACCACTTTCTCCTCCGATCAGCACCACAAACTGGCTCCAGCCACCACTACCATGAGAGAACCATGCTCCAGCCAGGACACAGCCCCTCCCCACTGGTCCACCACTCCCTTCCCCTCCTCACCTACGAACTCCATCTCAGGTTCACCACCAGAGGCCACCCAGGGGAGATGCTGGCCCTCATGCGTGAACTGGTAGTGATCAATAGGGGTATCCAGGCCAGTATCCCCTCGCACCATGTGGAGCTAGTGGGCATCCTGCAGAGGCAGCATAGAGAGTTGAGGAGAAACCACCTCATGATGGAATCCTATCAGGCTGGGCTGCTACAGAACTCCGCAAACTAGAGCGCCCTATTCCAAGTGAACATTGATGGTCAATGGCACACTCTGGTTCCAGGCACTGCCTCCCCAACCCAGAAGCCTCCAACGCCCATCCACAGTCTGGCTGCTCCTGCAAGACCTCAGCTGCCTAATGTGCTGCTGCCTCCTGGGGGGATGTTTCCCCCCAGCAATCCCCCTTCTACTAGGGAGAAGGTGGGCACTCACGGGGGGGGGGGGTTGGGTCCTGTGCCAAGGTGGAGGAGGATTTAGGGGGTGCACATATATTGGACCTTCTCAACAGCACTCCTCAGTGAAAATCTGCTGGTCCAAATGTGAACCTAATCTAGCCTGGCTACAGAGTATTGGATCATGGCCTATGGAAGGAGAAATTTTGTACGCAGGTTGCTACCTCCCATCACATGGTCCATGATCCTCTTCTCTGAGGACATTTAGGGTTCTGTTTAACATTTCACCAATTGATGGTCACTGTGGAATGCAGTTGAGAAGAGATACTGCAGTCCCTATATTTTTTAAGCCCTTATTCTGTTTTAAATGTATGTTTTATTTTGATTTCTATGGACAATACAGGGCCATGAAGGCATCATCTTCATCTGCAAGCATAGTTCAAAATATGAAGTAAATGTCATATTTTCACAGTGCCTCTAAGATAGGAATTCCTTCAATGACAGCCCCCACCTAAACATGTTGCTCAGACATCTTAATTCTATCATATATACCGATTTATAAGACAAGATTGTTTTTAGCTTATATTTACACAAATACAGCTATGGCGGTGGACCTGCTAAGTCTCACAATGGCATATTAATCCAAGCCATAATTAATACATGCACTAGTGAAGGATGTCGTCCTATACGCAATATCATTCTGAGAACAGATACTTCTGACCTTTGTGTCCACTCCGTATTAATACTTAGTCTTTTCCAAACTTATGATATCATGAGTATCCTTTAAAATGTGCTAACACATGTATAGCAGATGAATGTGATATCAATGTTGCTAGACAATATCAGATGGTGAAGGTGATAGTACACCTGGACCACTGACTGTGGTTACAGCTAAGCAATTATTGTGAGATGACTCATCATTATTAATAGTCATGGCTAGTAATAAATCATGACAATAACCTAATTGTCAGTAATGCTTGCAGATTGACATCAGATAAGTATATCATTACAATCACATTATTTAGCACTGTACTGTACATGCAGGTTGTTTTAGTGTTTTATCCTCCTCTGCCTTTGTTAGGATTCGACCACCTTTTTTTCTTCAGATTTTCGTTTTGGGAACAACTGGATTGGATTACATAGTCCAGGAGTTTATGTGTTAAATTGAGCAGATAAAGACCAATTGTAAGTGCTATGAACATTACTGGTGAT
Organism: Discoglossus pictus; assembly: GCA_027410445.1. Taxonomy (NCBI): domain Eukaryota; kingdom Metazoa; phylum Chordata; class Amphibia; order Anura; family Alytidae; genus Discoglossus; species Discoglossus pictus. The sequence continues at coordinate 346,233,555 of CM050164.1, read as the reverse complement.
TTATGATAATCCTTTTCAGATTTGGGTTACTGTGTTGCATTGACCACATGTGACCCTTGTATATGCTATGCACCATTATTTTTGTGCAGTATTACATTTCCTCCTTTAGGTATCCACTTTTTCCTCAAAGAGCTTCTTGCCCTTCCGGGATTCGCCCACACCACACCCTTGGTATTAATAAACAGTCGTATACATTTCTGAGTGTGCTTTGTGTATCAAATAAAGTTTTGCTATACCGTTATCAATGTTTACGTGTGTTTTCAATGGTTGGGGTTTTGGGACAGCAACACCAATCACATTTCTATCACGTTCATATATCTGTAAACTAATTAGACCGATTTACTTCCAATAGATTGTTATGTGAACATTCCAGCCCATTACAGTGACACAGACATGGTTTCAACGTGTTCAAACTCATCATAACTTTAGGTTTAATTATCAGCATTGGGATATCATGCTTGCAGAACATTGTTGGTGAGGTTGGTGAGATAATACACATATAATACACATATTGATACAAATACACGTAATATGGGTTCACAACATGCTAACGGGTAAACATCTTGCCACATGGCCAACAGCAAAGACGTGTGACTTTACGAGATGAGAATAGCTGAGATTGGCACTGATGGAGGTGAGTTGGCTGGTGCCTCTGCACAGCCTCCATGTGTGTTTGTGGCCCTTCCTGATGGGTTGTACTACATTAGTGTGGTGAATATTCCCCTAGTACTTGATATATGTCATGTGGCGGTGTAATTTGGCCACTGTTTATTTTTCCAATATGGATCTAACGAGTGACATATATAAATGAATTTATTGTTATTTTTAGGATTTACATTTGAGCCTCTGTGAGTGTAAGGGATCATTTGGCAGGCAGTGTCACGTTTTTGTGTTGTAATTTAGTAATCTAGTGTGCCTTTAATTGATTTATGCATTTTGCAGCAACACTTTTCATATTGGCATATGCATGACCATTCAAAAGTATTTAAAAAATATTTGTTCCATGGGAATTGTTGTGCAATTAATTTTAATGCCTTCCTTTGCGTTTCCAGTATTTTAAAGTACATTAGTGTGTTTATATTTGCTTTTGCAATGTTAAGAAGAGGTGTTTAACCCACTTGCAACCCCTATTTGTAACCCGAAATAATTTTGCTGCATTTGCCATTTATGGTTTTGAAAGCAATTGCAGGCTTGTGGAGTTGTTGGAAATTAAATAGCGATTTTAGCGATTGTAACTTTTGCAGCCTTGAAAGATTAAAGGCAAAGATTCCTCGGAGTTGCGATTTTGACAAAGCATAGGATTTTTGTGCCTGTAACTTGCAAATTGATTGTGGGTAACTAGAAGAAAAAAATGTTACTGGCTTAATTATGGGCTCCAGTAATTACAATTTGCTCAATTGAATAGAGGCCAAAATCTATTTTAAAAAGTTTCTGAATCAAAAAGGTGCAGTGGTGCTCCTTCTTGGTGCATATCTCATATTTGTTGTATCACTGTCTATTTGGCTGTTGTGCCTAAAATATGTACGTTTCTATTTGCATAGAAATTATGATAAAATGTCAATCTCCTCCTCACATCATAGCACTGAAATATTATCAAAGCTATAGCGTCTCACTTTTCAGCCCTATTTTTATCAGGTCACAAATCAAACAATCAACAGCCCCACATTCATAGAGATTTACTAAACATTGCACTGGCTGTGATGTGAAGCTGAAAGACAGTTGAAAAATGACATTAGCTTTTTGTATGAGACTAAGTGGCTAATGAGGTCAAAGGAATGGGAGCCGGACATTATTCTAACATTATGAAAACCTAATACTTCTTCTCTACTAATTGCTTTTTACTTGAGACCTAGTGATACAATAAAAACATTTCCTATTCAGTGCTTGGAACAATGCCGTTTATTAACTACCATTTGCCCAGATCCTGAAGCAGGCCTCCTTCCAATCAATTCCTAGACCAATGCACAGAAGGTAGCAGAGGAGAGAACCTAACTGGTGGAATCCATTAATTGGCCTGGTGTTAGCTGCATGGTTGTTATTATCAAGGGGGAAAGCCAAGCAACAGAGACTGGAGAAGCAGTGGTAAAGTTGGCCCAGTATTATGAGCTCAGTAAGGCCAAATGAAGAGAGCTGATCCACATGATGACTCATAATGCCATTGTGGCTAGAGAGAAGTTGGCATTCACCACCCCATTTGGGATATACCAGTTTATCAGTTTATGCCTTTTGGGATGAAGAATGCCCATTGCACGTTCCAATGGCTTGTTGAGCACCTACTTTATGGTGCCAGCAGTTCACCCATGTGTACGTGGATGACTTTGCCATATTCAGCTATGCTTGGCAGGAACATGAGGATCACCTAGCCACAGTCCTGGGGCAGATCTAGCAAGCAGTGTTGACCATTAGGCCTGATAAGTGCTGTGGGGTTGTGGGTTGACATGGCAATAGTTACAGTTGAAAAGTTAACACTAGCTTTCATGAGCTTAGAGGAATGGTATAGGACATTATCCTAACATTATGAATTTTATGATGATTTTATATGGGCTTTGTATTTATGTGACTATCAACACTTGGTTATGTTATTGTCTATGTGGCTATGTTTCTGCCAATGGACATAAGTATCTGGTGTTACTGGAATATTTTAAACTCAATGTAATCCGAAGATTACAGTGTTATATCTCAGGGTTGGTAGCTAAATTCAGTTTAAGAAGTCCTACATTACAGTTTAAAAAGAAATAGTATAAGAAAAAGAAAAACATTGGTATTCCTTTGATAAATATGTTGTAATCAAACCATTCAAACCATTGACCTTTACAATTCATGAGTTTGTAGTTACAATTGGCAATAACAATGCTTTTCATGTTTTGCCTCATCTAGTGGACCCTGAAGAGACCAGTTAACACCTGTGGAAAAAGTAAATTTTTTAGTTTGTGGAGACTTTTATATATATATATTTGTGGCCATATTTGTGTGTCCCAGCTCAACTTCCCAGAATGCAGTGTAATAACTGTTTTTCTCGGAACTCTGAGCTGGAAGCAGGTTTTTTTACTTGCTTTAGAGATACAAATGTGAACACAGATGTACTTTTTATTTACTATGGGCCTCATTCTATTATCGGCCGCAGCCGCTGCGGGGCCGCAAGGACCGGCCGCACGCTTTCCGGCTATTCTATTCCCCTCCGGCAGGGGATTCCGGCAGGCTTGCGGCCGGTGCCTTGCTATCTCTTGCGGCCGATCACGCCAGAGGAAAGCCTTTGATCTAAAACGGCCGCAAGGAAATCGGCCGTAAGAAAAGCCTGGTTGCTATTCTATTGCTCCGGGAACCCTGTCTGCAAGGCTAAAAACGAGCCGCAGCTTACTTGCAGCAAACAGGTCCCGCTAGCACCAATTAAGCACATAAAATAGCTCAAATAAAGCCATCCTGCACTTTGCGGAGTCTATAAAGTGATATTCGGTGTTAGCAAAAATAGCACATAATTACCCTATACTCAAATCCGTAAAATATATATTTTTTAATATACGTAAAATATACATGTAAAACAGTTAATTTGAACTCGGGTTTGGGCTGATGTGCAAGCTTGAGAGTGGGTTACTTTTAATCCTCATGTCCCCCAATATGATCCCTAGCATTTACAGAGCTGTACAGTGCAGGCTTGAATTTATTTTTGAGTTTTTAGATTTCAGAGCTTACGGCCGGTTTCAAGATATGCGGCCAGCCGTAAGAGGAGATCCTTGCGGGGCCATATAATTGAATTGCGAGTTAACAGAACCCCCGCAAGGAATCGCAGCCTTACGGCTGATTTACGGTCGATAATAGAATGAGGCCCTATATATATATATATATATATATATATATATATATATATATATATATATATATATATTAATAATATAAAAATCACCTAAATTACACAATTGTGCAGATGCATTCATAAAGCTTACATTTATCCACGCATACATATAGATCAAATACATTTTGGTTTCATCATTGGGGAAAAATATAAACCAGTATTCAGAAATGAGTTTTCTTTAGGAGTGAACTCATGACTGCAAAGTTGAAAATACTTTAATGATCTAACTTGACATCTTTTTGATTTTGATTAGACCCTCTTTACCTTTTTCCAAACAGGCTGTTTTGCCTAATCTTTAAGAATAGATTTATGAATAAACATTGTCCGCAGGACTTTTGAAAAGTAGCATATAGTAGAATTAGATATCTATTTCTTATTTAGGGAAAACCAAAACGTACTGGCTTAAGCTATTCCACATGGACGATAGGAAGGACATCAAGTGTACAAGAGATTCTGAGAACTCAGGTGATACAGACACTTAGCAGCCACTTTCCTGAAGGGTACAGTCATGTTCTGGTGGAATTAGACAAATACTCTGACCCCTACATTAAAGGTTTCTTGAGCCTGCCAGACAACCAATAGTAGAAAAAATCTAACAGCTTCTGTAGATTTTGCATATGCATAGTCACCTCAAGAATAGTAGCAGGCAAGTGTAAAAAAAAAGTGGCTGGTGCGAGTTCGGGAATTATTTTGTTGAATTAAAATGGTAGTACTAGTTTTCTTGATATGATGAGAAGGATCTCAAGTATTATTGAAGAATTCAATTGGTATGTTTGGTTTGGCCATTTGTTTGCCATAGAAAAGCTGTGGTCAAAGCTAGATTGATTTTCCACAGGAATATTTTACCTGCTTAATTTTCCTCTTCAATTAATGGAATCTATCTTTACAAAGAAGGTAATACCTCTGCCATAGTGAATGGTGATTCCAAAGTGTTTTCTGGATTTGTTTTAGGATAGAAATCCTAGTTGCCAGAAAGGGAAAATATATTCTACTTAATATGAGGTAACGTTCAAGTCCAAGCATCAACTTTTCTATTCATTTACCTGTGTCTATAGCAAATGGTGATTAAAATCTAGCTGATCCTAAATATTTATTTTGTTTTCTGTAAATCAAAATATTGTTGACAATCATCCAAGGCTTGAAAAGAGTTTGCTATTGCCAACATCATAGTTCTTCTCAGTAGTGTTATGTTCTTCTCAGCAGTGTTATGTTTTTGAGAATAGTAACAGACAGAGTAATGCAGAAAGTTCTTTGATCCATGATGCTGGAACAATATAGGAGCAATAGTTTCCTTTGAGGCATCCACTTCCAGTATATATGATTGTGAAGAGACATAACATGATAAAAAAAACTTTTTTTTTACAATATCAAAGGCAATTTGAGACAGATTAGTCCAAGTTGTTACTGTATATTCTATATACCATTAGAGAAGTCTCTCATAAATCACCAATAAAAGTTGGAAAACCCAATTAATTACTGCATATCTTTCTTGGATGTGGATGTAACCCAATCAAGAGTTTATGATTCCTCTAAATACCAAAAACTCAAAAGGTATCTGAGTCAAATAGACATTTTTCTAGCTTAGCATATCAACTATGGACCAACAAGTGATCAAGGTGCTTCCTATGGCAGTGAAGGTTGTTGGAAACAGAAAAATATAATTGAGGTAGATAATCACTGACTGGTTCAACAGGTGTCTTAAATATAATTAATATACCTGTTGATAGGTACGGAAGAGGTTGCCGATTTCACGTATCCAAAGAAATCATGGCATTTATGCAATACTATTTTCAATTCATATGTTTCCTTTATCCGGAGTAAGTTGTAGGCAAATCAAAGATTCAACTTGCTGAAGAGTCTTCTCAGAGATGACTGATCAATTTTGGAATTGGGAGATGATAGCATTTTTCTTATAATAATGGTGTTTAATTGTCTACAGTCCACATAGGTGTGGAGGCCTCTTTCCTTCCTTTTCACAAAAAATATGTTGCCCAGCAGTAATAAAGGGGTGAATTAATCTTTTTTTCAGACTGTTCTGAATATACTCTTTCAGGACTGAGAGCTCCAGATCAGACAAATGATAAATTGTACCCAAAATAATCTTTGTTCCAGGCAAAGTCAATTTTATACCCTATAAGGGTGAAGAGTTTCAGCTTCCCTTTTGCTGAAAACTTCTAAAGATGCTCTAAAAGAGCATTGTTCAGATTGACTTCAGGAGTATTGTCAGAAACACAGAATGCGGACTGTGGAACAGAAGAACTGTGGTGCTGGCAGTTTTCAGAGGAGAAGGTGATATGTCTAGTTGACAGATGGATTCTGCAATGAGAACCAGGGAAGTTCAAGCTCCAGTGGAAACAGAGCAATATGAATCACATCAAGATCAACAATTCTCAAACAGACAATGAGTTTGATACAATTGCAGTATTGTTTCTTGTGTGATGGGCCTGATATTACTGAAGAACATGAATGAGCTGAATAGGCACGGAAGCATTTTTGTCTTGAAGGGTAGAAGTGAGGGAGAAAGAGGGATGGAGGACAGAGAGGGAAGAAGGGAGGAGAAAGGTGGATGAGGGCAAGGAGGAAAATGGGAAATGGAGGAGAGAGAGAGAAAAGGGAATGGTGGAGATTAAAAAGGGATAAAGGAGAGAGAGACTTTGAAAATTACCTGGTTGTCTGCAATAGAGGCACACAATTTTTTTCAGTACTGGTCTTGTCATGGCGTCCCTTGTGTGTGAGCAATCTCACCTGTGGCCAGTCTTCTACCACATTATACTCTGAAGTCATCTGTCTCATTTGGATCATCTCAGCAGTGGCAGTTTTATGGGGGTCCTCATATATTTTACTCCCCATAACATCCCAAAATACTTGCAAGTTCTCCAACAAAGGACTTTGGATTTCTAGATCGTGATGTATCCACAATCAGTATGAGCAACAACTGCGGATGATTGCTGAACTGTCTTTTGCATCTGGGTAAGGTGACTCTGTAGGACTTGCAGTGTTGGGATACGCTGGGTCTGGATGAGCTATCTCCGCTGGCTCCAAATATGCTCAGAAGTATAATCATGGACTTGAAGCAAGTACATGTTTAAACTGTATTATTATATCTGATGTTCTTACTATTTTCAGTGTAGTCGTCCATTTTTGTAGCACTGTGTAGTTTGTTCATGTTTTATCAATGTACATTAATGCTAATAACAGCAGCAGTAACAACAACAATAATAATAATAATAATAATAATCAAATAATAATAATATTAATTAGGGCCCCTATCACATCTTTTTTTTTTAATTATGCATCAATTTGTTAAAGAAAAACATGCCCCCAAAAAGAGTATCCATGCAGAATTTTTAGAAACATGTACTGTACACTGTGTGAGATAACCTCTCAATAAATCTGTTTCAGGCTTGTTTCAATTTTATGACGTCTCTCAAAAACAATAACATGACTCCAGAAGATCCCCATTTTTCTTGTCTTGCAACCATCCTTTCAAGACCCACCCAAGAGAAACACTGTCATCATGCATAAAGAAAAGCTACAGATTTTATTATTAACAATCCCTGTCAGCAAACATTGTTATACTGCCAATCATAGATAAGAAAAACACTCTTTCCTTGAGTTGTAATCCATAATTAATGAGTCAGGCTGGACTCCAGTAAAAAAAATATTGACACATACTATACTGGGGAATAAAAAATGCCAAATGCAATGTTGATGGTCCTCAAACAGGAAAGAAAAGTATGATACAAAATATTTTATAACAGAAAAGGACAATAAATATTTTTACACCAATATATTTATATTTCCTATTATATTTAAAAGACACAATATATGTGTAATTCTTATGCCAATTAAACAAATGTTTAATTCCAAATTATATATAAAAGATCCATATGATCAAAAGTATGGATATAGGAAATGTAGAAATTACAGTTTGTAAAGAACAGTCTAGGATAGAACACAATCCTTCAAGTCAATTTTATAAATATGATATTCTTTATATGCAAATTGATACAATGTTAGCTAGAATTTGTGTTCCTTTGGTCCATATGTATGCAATGTGGTGCTTAATAGAGGAATTTATTGAAAAACATAACCCACTGTACTGTAGTTGATATTTAACTTTTAAAAACTTATTATTATTATCCTTATGTGTCAAAGTATTATTAGCAATTAGAATTATTTAGATGAACCTATTGCTCTCTCAAGTACAATTTTATATAATGTAAGTGATAAACTCGGGCAATGCCACAGCTGCACAGGTTTTTGTTTAGTGTTTCCTAAAGTAAACAAATGATTCTAATGCAGATTATTCTAAAACGATTGTAAAACAGGTAGGTCTTTTAGCATAGGTATAGTGTTAGGTAGGTATTTATTTTTACCCATGACATGACATCCAGTAAACAAAATTTAAAATAAAATAATCTGTAAATTATCTAAATGTATTTAAACTAAATATGTGAATCCCCCCAAAATGTTTAAATTAGATACCAAATAAAATATGCATGATATCCCTGAACAATAATTACCTTTATTAGCAGTTGGATGCATACTTGCACTTACTATACTAAAAATATATTAAACATATGTATAAATTAAAACTTATGGGGCCACTGAACTGACTGCAAGTGCTCTTCATGGTGTGAAAGGCCACAGAATTGTTAGTTAAATTAATCTATTTTTTTAAATTATACTAATAATGGATAAACTCATCTAAAATGTTACATTTGTTTACATACAAGTCTATTCTGCCACCTGCATAGGTAATTTGCAGAAGGCCCAGTGCAGTGTGCATTGTGTGAGTCTAATGGATAGCACCGAATTCCCCTATTATCAGGGTACGCTCCACTGACCAGTTAACCCATAGCTTTCCTGTTTATGTGAGTCCAGTATTCCATGTCTGCACAAATAGATGTGGTAAGGGTCAAAATTCTGTTTGCTGGGATCACTTCAGGGAGATGCTTTGAGCATGGGAGCATAAAGCATTACCACCCCCCCACCCCCTTGTATTGGTCTGCATTACACAAATTCCAGAGGGACAAGAAAGCAGAAACCTACATTTTCTGCCCATAAGAAAAAAATAGAACATGTTCCATTCAAACTGGAAATAAAAGCAGACAGACAAAAACCTTACCATTGACTTGAATAGGGAATATACCCCTGCAACCTGACTGTAATAAAGTATATGTGTTTCATATAAACAAAGATTTTTTTTTATTTCTCTGTGAAAAATGCAGGTATTTAAAACACTTTGAAAAGTATTTCAACATGTTTTTAGAAGATGTTTACAGTAATGTTGTCCAAATTCTTCCTCCCCTGTGTCTTCTTCCCTTCTCTCCCTCCCGTGTCTCCTTTCCCCTCTTCTGTGCCTCCTTTCCCCCACTCCCTCTCCTTTTCTCCCCTCTCCCTCTCCGTCTCCTGAGTCTCCTTTCCATCTCTCCTGACGTGTATTGCGCATGCGTGGCCCCGCCTTGCAATGCTCATGTGCAGCTCACATTGCAACTTGCGAGTGCACAACTCCTTCCCCCTCCTCTCCCTCCCCTGTGCCCCCCCGTGCCTCTCCCCCCTCCCTCCCCTGTGTCTCTTTCCTCCCTCTCCATCCCCTGTGTCTACCTCCCTTCTACCCCGTGTCTCTTTTTCCCCCTCTGCACCCTTTGTCTCTCCCCCTCCCTCCCCTGTATCTCTTGTCCCCCCTCTCCCTCCACTGTGTCTCTTTTCCCCTCTCCCATCCTCTCTGTCTCTTTTCCTCCTCTCCCTCTGCTGTGTCTCTTTCCCCCTCTCCCTCCCACATGTCTCTTACCCCCTCTCCCTCCCCCTTGTCCCTTTCCCCCTTTTCCTCCCTGTGTCTGTTCCCCCCTCTTCATCCCCTTTTTTACCTTCCCCCCTCCCTCCCCTTTGTCTCCTCCCCCCCTCTCCCTCCCCTGTCTCCTTTCCCCCTCTCCTGTGCCTCCTTTCCCCCTCTCCTTTTCCTCCTTCTCCCTCCCCTGTTTCTTTTACCCCCTTTCTCTCTCCCCTATGTCTGTTCCCCCCTCTCCCTCCTCTCTGTCTCCTTCCCCCCTCTCCCTCCTCTGTGTCTCCTTCCTCCGCTTTGCCTCCCCTGTGTCTCTTTTTCTCTTTACTGTGCCTCATTTCCCCCTCTCCTTTCCCCCTCTCCCTCCGTGCATTGCGTATATGCTCATGCCACACATTGTGCATGCGCAACTCGCAAAACATGCCCTGTGTCTCTTTCCCCTTCTTCCTCACATGTGTCTCTTTATGCCCTCTCCCTCCCCTGTGTCTCTTTCCCCGTCTCTCTCCCCTGTGTCTGTCCCCTCTCACTTCCCTTTGTCTCCTTTCCCCTTATACCTCCCTGTCTCTTTTGAATCCATTCCCCCTCTCCTGTGTCTCCTTCCCCCTCTCCTTTTCCCCCTCTTCCTCTCCCTCCCGTTTCTCCTTTCCCCCCTCTTCCATCACGCGTAGCGCATGCGTAGCCCCGCTGTGTAATGCTCATGCATGGCTCTAAACTCGCATTGCTCATGCGCAACTCTTCCCCCTCCCTCCCCTGTGTCTGTTCCCCGTCTCACTCATCTGTGTCTCTCCCCCTCTCTCCTTCCCCGATGTCTTCCCCCCTCTCCCTCCCCTGTGTTTTTCCCCCACCTCCCTCCCCTGTGTGTCTCCCCCTCTCCCTCCCCTGTGTCTTCCTCCCCTACCTCCCCTATGTCTCTTTTCCACCTCTCGCTCCCCTGTGTCTTTTTCTCCCTCTCCCTCCTGTGTGTTTCTCTCCCCCTCCTCCAATGTATTAAGTACTCTCTATGATTGACCATGTCGTAGTTAAATTTCCTGATTAGAGTTGCATATTTCTGATTTGCTGATATAAGCACATCAGTGCCCTTTGTTTCCTTCCTTAGCTGTTACCTACAGCAGTTTATCTAACCAACTCAGACTGCATACATATAATATCTGCTCTGAGCTCCAGTTACAATGCTCACTCTCTGCATCCTGCATCCTCTAATCGTAAATTTGCTCAGCTTACCTGACCTGCATTCAGTAGCTTGTTATTTTACTTAGTCTGCATTCAAGACTTGTTTGTCTTAAGTCTGCTTTGAGCTCCAGCAAAAATGTTCAGCTCAGCTCTCTCCTGCATTAATAGATTTGATTTTGCATCTTTAACCTACTGGAATGTATTTATCAAACTATGCTTTAGATTTTCCTGTTATTTGATTTATTTGTTAGGGCAAAATTTAGTTACCAAAAGTAATTCTATGTCATCTGATGAATATTTTTCAATTTATTTTCTCCCACTTTTTCATTTTAGGTTTTTCACAGTGAAATTGATTATTTCACTAATCTTGATATTCTGCCTGTAAACAAACTACAATTTCCATCCATAAAAAAAAACATTGACCATATTTAATTGCATATGTTTGAATTGGTAATTCTTGGTTCTACTTTCATTACATTGCTTGAAGTTGGTTCATAGGAACTCATCTAGATGAGAACAGAGCAAGAGCCTGGTTCAGTTGAGCTTTTGCATGTTACTGTAGCCCGTAAGTGAGGTCACAAGTTAATTTGCTAATCAATTGGTGTCTTTTTTGTGGGCACCAAACGGGTTATGAGTTACGGCCTAGAAATAATTGTGATGATTAAACCCTTAGCTTACAGCCTCCAGAAGCCTTTGATCTTTCACTTTTGCAAGAGTTACGATGTCTAAAATTGCAAATCCCTATTCAATCGCTCAATTTCGCCAAGCCCGCAAATGTTTTCACACCCGTAAGTGGCAAAAGAAGGAGAAAATACTACGAGTACTGGAGAGGACCCGCAAGGGGGTTAAACACCTATTCATAGTACTGTAAATGCAAATAAAAAATCAATACTGTTCTGTAAATAATGGGGAAAGCGAGGAAAAACATTAGAATTGATTGTACAACAGTCTCAAGCCCGCAAATCGGCACTATATAAGATTTATTTTTATGTTTCATTTCGGGGTTAAATCGATCTTGGGTATCAATGAGTTAATACATATCAAGCCACCCATATGGACTAGAACAGTATTGGCATTCATTTTCATAATCCTTTATTTTGCGGGTTTGCGAGTCTGATCGCATATTGGACCACCGAACCTAATTGATTGACATATAACATGTCACATTTTCTAGTGGCTGATTCGAAATTGGAGGTTATGGTCTTGCTTAATTGATCATGTTCACGCCCTAAACTGCTACAAACCAGTGCATGGTTTACGGTTTCAGCTTGCGGGCTTGAGCAATTAAATAGCAGTGTAATCGGAGACGAACGGGAGCCCGCAACACACCTGCAGACATACGGCCGTCTGCGATCGAGTTGTGGGCTTGGAATTGACTGCGGCTCTATGTAAGGATAGATTTCTAGCCCTTAAAAAGTTATTTGCTAAGTCAATTATATACATGTAGTGGTGTATGGTGCTGATAAAGAATTACTATTTTAATAAAAATATGTAATTTGGAGATTCCAACATTAAATATTGTATCCTTTGCACAAAATAGGTTTTAGAGTATGTTTCCAAAAATTATGCCTTTATGTAAAGTAATTAGAGAAAATCACTCCTGGGTAAATAGTTTTCATTCACATTTTTAATAGGCCATGTTTTTTTCTGATGATATCCCTTTTAAGAAAATTTGTAAAGATGCAATAATGGAGTTTTAAATTGAATTGCTTAAAGGCCATTGAAGGCATTTTTTATTTGCTGCACCTGAAATAGGACATTTGATAATGTTTAACAGGCTGTTTCTTTTCTGAAAATGAAGCAGAATTTGTTGCTTTGAATGTATAACTATCTTGGGGATTTGACCTTGTCAGCCAATGTGCAGTTATATTACATGACTGACAATGAGAACTAGAGCCATGCATATTCTATGCTCACATAGAAGTAATTATGTGGAATTTCCAGTCAGTCTCTAATAAATGTAACACGTTTCACTAAATAGACACTTTTATAATGTTTAAAACATGCTCTTTAAAAGGCATGATAGAAAAAAGTTACATTCTGTATCTGTCATGACACAGAGATGGGGGGCCACGTGCACCCCAACACCTCCTGATTTTTGCAATAGGAATCCCTCAAGTTTGTGTATTTGGGGTTAAATCTCAGTGCCCAGCAGAACACCTCCTAGTTGAACTCAGGAAATCACAGCTTGCAAGTTCAGCCATAAGGTTACATACCTAGTGACATAGTTACATAGTTACATAGTAATTGAGGTTGAAAAAAGACTTTAGTCCATCAAGTTCAACCTTTTAAGATCTCCTCTGATCTGCAATATGCGGATTAGTTGATAATTAATTAGTTGTTAATTTACTGACTTGTTGAAAATAATAAAACTATTTTCCATCCCTTTGTTTGTGATTAGAAGAATACAGGAAGTAGAAGCACACACCTTGGCATAATTTGTCATACTGCCTTTATTCTTGCTTACACAGATATTTTAAAACAGCCCAAAAGATTCACCTTCCCACGCCTACTTCCCCTGACATTTCCTTCTCTGAGAAATAACTGATCTGATATGTTTCTGTAGTCAATAGGTTAGAGGGGGTTACAGTGACAATAAACTAATTTCAAACCTTATATCTTCCCAGATACAAAGCATCTGGCGAAAATATCTTGGCTTTCCTCCACTTGGAAACTTGAGGGTAGAGAATGCAATTCCTAATATCATAATGCTTAACATATTATATAAACCATTGTTGACCTCTATCAGCATCATACAGTGAATATAATGCAATCTGATATAGACAGCAAGACAAACATCAAAAAAATGTTCCCAGTTCTACATCAGCACCAAAAGTTTCTGATTAATGAATTAACCAACATCTCCCCCTCAATGCCCTCTCTGACAAAACAAAAATTCCAGGGGGTAATAAACTAAATGATCCTGTAATCTCTGAAATGACTTATGGAAAAAATAAATGTTAATAAAGCCCTGGGTCCTGATGGAATACATCCACAGGTACTGAGGGAACTGGGTTCTGTAATAGCCAAACCAATATATTACACTAGCGAATTGCCCGTCAAAAAATGACGGCAATGAAATTGTAAGGTAGCTAATGCTGTTTGGTATATAATAATGAAATATATAATACATTAATAAATGAATATCTAATGCTGTTTGGTGTGTAATAATCAAATATAGAATACATTAATAAATGAATATACTTTACCTATTTTGAAGCATTGTGTTGAAGAGCTGTCAATGTGTTTTGATGTTGGTGCAGCATTAGTGGTGTGGAGCTGCTGTGTAAGCGTGGTGAATGTGTGCAGTGTAATACTGTGCGTGCGCGAGACGAAACCGTTAGCGTAGTGGTGTACTTCCGCATTGGCGAAAAATGGCGGGTTATCTGTGGTATGCGTCTTTGCGGATTATACATAGGTGCTTCGTGGTGTTTTTCGAGTTTCGTGTGGTGTTTTGCGAGTGTGTTGTGGTGTTTTACGTGTTGAGAGTGCTGAAGCCTCGTTTTCGTTTTGTTCGTCGGCCATTTTTTCTCTCGCTTAGCGATTTTATTAGTGTCTAAAGTGTTTTATTTTTATTTAAATGAAGGTGTAACTTTTTTTTTGAGGTGCTGGATGGTTCCTCTTGCTGTAGGTAAGCTTTTTATGTGTGTGTTGTGTGTATTTATTGTGTTTGAAATGTTTGTATGTCGGCCTGTTGCGTCCGATGTTTGCGAGGTCGTAATGTCTGGTAACGTGTCTCGTATGGTGTTTGCGTGTGTAGCCTCGTTTTCGTTTTGTTCGGCGGCCATTTTTTCTGTCGCTTAGCAAATTGTTTAGTGTCTAAACTCTTTTATTTTGAGTGAAATCAAGGTTTAAGTTGCATTTTTGAGGTCCTGGATGCTACCTTTTGCTGTAGGTAAGCTTTTTATGTATGTGCTGTGTGTATGTATTGTGTTTTGAATTTTGTAATGTTCGCGAGTTGCGTCCGAGTGTTGTGAGGCCGTAATGTGTGTTAACGTGTGTCGTATGTTGTTTGCGTTGCTCGTAAAATTTAGCGAGTGTCATAATTGGTGTGTCGTGTTGTTTGCGTTGCGACGTGAAGTAGGAGTCAACATGGATTTATGAGGAATAGGTCATGTCAAACAAATCTAATTAGTTTCTATGAGGAGGTTAGTAGGAACTTGGATCAAGGCAACTCAGTGGATGTAGTCTTTTTTGATTTTGCAAAGGCTTTTGATACAGTGCCACATGGGAGACTATTGTGCAAACTAAGAGATACAGGAATTGCAGTAAATATCTGTTCATGGATTGAGAGCTGGCTAAAAGACAGGAAGCAAAGGGTTGTTGTAAATGGAACATACTCCGATTGGACTAATGTGGTAAGTGGGGTTCCTCAGGGTTCAGTATTAGGTCTTCTCTATTTATTAATGACTTAGAGGTGGGACTGGAAAGTGGGCATCTAAATGGCAGATGAGATTTAATACGAATCAATGTAAAGTTATGCATCTGGGAAGGAAAAATAGCCATGCAATGTAAAATCTTAATGGAGCAAATCTAGGTGTATCAGATATTGAAAGGGATTTGGGAGTGCTTGTGGACAACCACCTAGGTAACAGTGCTCAGGCCAAGCAGCAGCTGCAAAGGCAAATAAAATATTAGCATGTATTAATAAGTGTATAGAAGCAAGGGAAGCAAATATAATTCTGCCACTATACAAATCTCTAGTACGCCCTCATTTGGAATATGGAGTACAATTTTGGGCACCACTTCATAAAAAGGACATTTTAGAGCTGGAAAAGGTACAGAGGAGGGCAACAAAACTAATAAGGGGAATTGAGGGGCTAAGTTATGAAGAAAGACTAACCAAATTAAACGTACTTTCTCTAGAAAAAAGGCGTCTAAGAGGAGATATGATTACCTTATATAAATACATCCAGGGTCAGTATAAAGATTTGTCAAGGGAGCTTTTTTTGCCAATAGGTTTTCAACTGACAAGAGGACATCCCTTGAGGTTAGAAGTAAAAAGATTTCGCCTTAATGAAAGAAAAGGGTTCTTCACAGTAAGGGTGGTTAATCAGTGGTATTCTCTACCAGAGGAGGTGGTAATAACGGATTCGATAGATAACTTTAAAAGGGGACTGGATTTATTTCTAATTAAAAAGAGAATTCAGTGTTATCATGGATAATTAGAGAGACGGTATTGATCCAGGGAGAAAACCGATCACCAGTATCTTGGGTCAAGAAGGAATTAAAAAAAAAAATTCCCTTTGAGACGATTGAAGTCTCACTTGTTTTTTTTTAGTTTGCCTTCCTCTGGATTAATTAATAATAAAAAATAAATAAATAAATAAATAAATAAATAATTGATTAATAATCAATTAACAACTAATTAATTAATATTTAATCTGCATATTGCAGATTAGAGGATATCTTAAAAGGTTGAACTTGATGGACTGAAAGTCTTTTTTCTACCTTAATTACTATGTAACTATGTAACTATATTATGTTTTAGGGCCAAATTCTGAGAGCAATTACATTCTTTAAAGTTTATACAATGACCCATATCATCCTACTAAATCAGATCACTATTGTAAACATTATAGCATTACTGAATACGTTAGTACTTTTTAAAGGGACTTGGCATAACAGTGTCATGTCCTAAACACAACCTGAACAAAACATTATATAAACAATTCTTAGCAGGCCCGAATATTCACAGACCTTGCTCGTTGGGGATCTTTGGAACTGGATAATTACACAGGTTATTAGGGTCATAGCAAAATAATCCATTGTCATGATCTGCTTTCTTCAATTGTGCTTGATAGTGTTGTGGACGAAATTCATGAAAATGTATATTATGTCCATGCTGCATTCCTTTCCTTACAATATATCATAAGATAAGGCACTAATTGCTTTTATTCTTTATTTCCTGAGAGTCCTAAGATGGCTACTGAGCTGTACCCTGGGAGTCATAAGATGGCTACTGAACTATATCCTGAGAGTCCTAAGATGGCTACTGAGTTGTATCCTGGGAGTCCTAAGATGGCTACTGAATCATATCCGGGAGCTCCCAGATGACATTCATATCCGTGACCAAATAATGATATGAGCCCCGCCACCTTCCAGAGCCAATCAGAAGCTTCACATAAACTGACCATAATGACATCAACATCCGAGACTAAATATGGAAGGACCCTTCCTACCTTGTCAACCAATCAATAACTCACTCACTGTCTAACAATGAGTCGTACGATTCTTATATCTGATCAACTTATATTATATAAGTTGCTATGTTGTATTTGGGGGGGGGGTTCGCTCGCTGGTTCGTTCGTTGGGAAGAATACAAGATGTTTTATACCAGAACTTTTGGGTCTGTGTAAATTCTTGTCTCTGTGTGCACACATGCCCAACAGACGGATGATTTGGACAGGAACAGATATTACATAATGGGATTATTTTTATCCATCCAAAACAATTGGCGCCCAACGTGGGGCCCTGTGTTGTGACCAACAGATAGCAGACAAGGAAGACTTTGGGACGATCTGTCGTGGCATAAAGGAGCCTGATCAACTCAACTCAGATATTTGGTAAGGTTTAATGTTTTTAAAACCTTGCATATATATGAATAGTGCTGCTATAGATCTGCCACTTTGTCTTGGGCTGCTACGGAAGGCACCAAAAGTACAGATAAATTGCTTGCCCAGGGTCTACCTTGAAGAAATATCTGTACTGAATAATATCTGTTGCCTGTGTATGACTGTTGAGAGTGTGGGTTAAGTGATTGTGATTTCTTAGATATTGTAGTCAAAGAAATACATGTTTGCTTGCGGCAGGTTTCAGGGACGGATTGAGTAGTGTCCGAATAACACTATAGCCCTGAAATAGCCGTACGTACAGATGTACATATGCATACCTTTTTTTTTTAGGAGGGTCTATGCATGGTGGATAGCCGAGTATCTCTTAGGGGTCATTCTGTTCGTGCCTTGGTAACGTGATGAACCCGGGAGATATCTATCACACACACTTAAGGTGTAAAAGCATGTATGTGGGATGCAGACTTCAGGGACGGACTTATTGTGTCCGGATAACACGATAATTCTCTGAAGGCGTCAATTTTAACACACGACGGTGTGAGATTTTGAACTGCAATATTTTAAGAGTCAGAAACGTTCTGCAGAAATTGATAAATATCACTGTGATCTGTTATTGCTGGTTGTGATGCATGTTTTAATGAGAAATGTAGCTTAGAATTTCTTTCCCTGAAGCTGAAGCTGAAAGCTGATTTCTGTGTAGCTGTTTGTATGCTTCGACCTTGAATCAGTCTGTGAAAAGAAATTCCTCCCTCCTCCCATCCCGTTAATTCTCTTAAGGTCGTATGAATTTTGTACAGTAAGTGAATGTCATGTTTCTGTTCATGTTTTCATGATGTTGTTAAATTTTGCTTACAAGAAATAATGTTTGTGTGAAAATAGGTGTGTCCTGGGAGGAGATTGAAAAAAAAAAAAAGAAAATAGTTGAAGATATATACACGGAGTTACACTTTGAGACCGCACCTCGAATAGGTATCTCAAAGGAAACAGTACCTTAGGATTTTAAACGTACAGTATATATATGATGCAGACTGAGAATTGGTTGTGTAACAAACACAACAACGTAACAATCATCAGAGGTGTCAATGAACACATCTTAGACAGGTATGTTGGGTTTTCGGATTATTGAACCAAGAAATAATCTCCATAAAACCTACAATGTAATGGGATATTATTTTGTTTGAATACATTGCATGTAACAGTTTGCATATTTCTGTGTATTTGTGAGTATATATATATATATATATATATATATATGTATATATGTATGTATATGCGTGTATTCTTTTGAAACATTTTGTCTGAAGTTTCTGTGTGTTTGTAACTCAATACTTTACTCTTTGGAGAGTGAGGTGACTAGTCTGCATTTTTAGAAGATGTGTTAGGGGTTTGGCCCACCCCTTCTCACAATTAAGCATAGCAGACTACTCCCCTTTTCTCATCCCACCTTCTCTGTGTGTGTGTTAGTTTTTTTATGTGGAAATATGTCTGTCTGTATCATTGAGAGAAGAATTGTGTTTGCTACATTTTGGTGGTTTGTGGAACAAAGAAACCATGAAACTTTAACACACAGCCACCGCCCCATCATGGCTCCCAACTTAGAAAAATGGGAGTGGACTATAACTTTAGGACCAACCCCCTTTTAGAACTATGACACGCCCCTATACCCCATCTTAAAGGTAAACAACATCTACTATACCACCGCTTCTAGAGTCAGTGCCCTGTATCCACTACTCCTTGGTAATATTAATCTTTATTAAAAGGAAGGTATAGGAGACATTCAATGTTTTATTAAGCTTTACTATGGAACAAGAAGTATACGAAAGAAAAAGTAAACGCAACGTTACTTTAGATTCTCTGTGAACGGCTCCCCTGCTAGTCTATGCTCATGTAAATTAACTCCTACATGCCTGTCTGCAACGCTGATACAGAATTCTGTGAGTTATTAATAGCATGCGCTCCGGATGAAATAGCAAATCAGGCTATTAATTTGTCAGATATTACACAGGATAAAACAGTAAGTGGTAATATATCATTCCAGACACGAGACTCAGATGCTGGGAGCAGCCTTTGTGGAAGGATTGAAGAGAATCCATCAGGAAAGATTTATTAACGTCTCGTCCTGAGTACAAGGTGTTGCCATTAGAGACTTTGTTATTAGTTGCTAAAAAGGGTGATAGTTCTCACAAGGTAATGAGAAGTCTACAAACATTATGGTGTCTTTTGAGCAGGAGGAGACAGAGCCAACAAGAACAATAAAGTGTTTTAATTGTAACAAAGTTGGACACCTTAGGGTTCCACCAGTTATGGTGAAGTTAAAACCAGTAGCTGAAATAGCACAAGAAACTGGTATATCATGGCCAGAAAGTCTCCCTACAGTACTGTTAAGTGTGGGGTACACCCCTGGAGGGAAGTTTTCTCTGTCCCCTCGCGAGATCCTATTTGGGTCTGCTCCTAGATTAGGGTGTTATTATCCTCAGCAATTGAAATTTAAATCTGATGTATTTGTTGATTATGTGATTGCTTTATCTCAAGCACTGACTAAAATACACGCACAAGTGTTTTCTTCTATTCCAGATCCGGAAGTAGACACTGGTACCCATCAACTACTTCCTGGAGATTGGGTCCTGGTCAAGAGATTTGTGAGAAAGAAGCCTCTGGAATCCAGATATGATGGTCCCTTTCAAGTTCTTCTAATTGCTGCACCATCAGTTAAACTTGAAGGACGGCCTACTTGGATCCACGCATCTCATTGCAAAAATAAAGTTTCAGCACCAGACCCATAGCAGCCAACATTATGATGATCATAACACATATCCTTTCCTGTCTGTTCTTAACTAAAGTAGAACCTTCTGCATTCATTAGTGAAAAGAAAGATGGTATTACATTTTGGTACAATCCATCTAAAACACATATGATCACATTGTCCTTTGATTATTGTCATGTTGTATGTTGCAAACAGCTAAGCGTGACTCAACAATGTAACTTGTACAACGGCACTCTCAGCACATCTATATACATATGTGTTACAGACCAGACTTGGGGAAAAGATTGTAGTCATTGGGAAGCTGTAGGATGGAACACTGGGACAGCTTGGGGCTACAGACCACAGAGTGCCTCAGATAGAACAGATTTGAGTGGAAGCCCTTCACTTGAACGTATGACTCTAATAAAGCCAGGCAAATGCTCGCCAAATGGCAAGACTGGAGCTAACATGCGACTTACTCTGATTATCAAGAACCCCAGACCCACAGACACAGGTACATACCTAATGGGTGGCCCAGACCCATAGACGCAGGTACATACCTAATGGGTGGCTGGGTTAGAGGAGAAGCAAAAGGACGGATTGGTAAATTTATGCTCAGAGATCTAAATGCACCATTCATATCAGAAGGACTAATGCAAGTACAACACACTCAGGCATTACCCCAAACGACTGATATCAGTGAACCTACGTACGAAGGAACCCTAACAAATGAAATTGGGTTCACAGACCTCAACTTATGGCTGGAATGAATGAAATATAACGTAGAGTCACATAATAAGACTAATTGTTATGTTTGTGCAAGTGCCAGACCTCACCTAGGCACTGTTCCACTTATGGTAACTATGAAGGAAGAAAAGTGTTTCTTAAGTCTTTATAAAACTACCCAGACTAAAAGATCTAAATTGTGAACAATGGGAGAACAGGTATCCCATTATAACTGACAATCTACATCCAGGTGAAGGTATAACCATATACCCAGGTAATTACACATGCTATACAAGGAGTACACCTCAAGGGAAAAACCTAAAGAGGTTTAAGCAAGAGTTCTGCATTATATATTGTATTGACTTCACAGTTTACAGAATAGACACAAACATTGGGAGACATATATTGGATATGTGGGGACATGAAGCTCAGATCAAGACTAGAGGGTATCTGGTATGGTAAGTGTACCCTGATAAAGGTCATAATGCCAGTGCACATAGTGCCCATACAAACTGATACCTCACCACACACCCTACTGACAACATCTAGACACAAAAGAAAGGTGTCTTCCCCACAAGGTAGCTTTGACCCCCATGTGTACATAGACTCTATTGGAGTCCCAAGGGGGGGTGCCTAATGAGTTTAAGGCCCGAAACCAGATAGCAGCAGGATTTGAATCACTGATACCAATGATTGGTGTAACCCAGTTGCACTTACCCAGCAGAATTTTAATCTTTGTACACGTCTGAAACAGAAGATAAACTCACAGCAGGAAAAGTGTTCAAGCTTCCAAGAGATAAACAGTCAAGAGACACGTGGTCATAGGATATAACCACTCTCCAACACAGGATACCATCACCCAATAAGAAACTGTCAACATTGTATTATGAACTGTGTACATATTTATACAGTTTCTCCAGTGGAGAGCAAACATTTAGCGAATTGTGCATTTTTGGTAACCAATGGGTGCAACCCTGCATGTAAATTAAGATCCCCAAATCAGAACAATGTGCATTCTTGATTAGTCAATGAATGTATGCCTATTTGTGAGATGGAACATCTAGTACCACCAATCAGGCCAAGGTGCATTCTTAGTTGCCTTAAGGATGCATGCCTACATGTCAAACAGAGCATCTTAGGTGTATGTGCAAGACAGCATCTGCTCTGTAATAATCAGGGTCGCTATCTCAAGAGTGTTGACTTAACTGAAGGACAAGCCAGCTGCTTGGGTGATGGCAGATGGGAGCTATGTAATAACTTCAATATTCTGCAGAGCTGTCCATATGTTTTTACTATATTCCCTTACTGGGTTAATCCCAGAGCCCTGTTTGTGTGCGTGCATAAAAGAGCAATGTGCAAAACCCCCTAGTATGAGTTTATTAGCACAGGGTTTATGCTGCATTGCACTAAATTGTAGGACCTTTTCTGTACATTTTTCCAGAACTTCTAACATGTTCACACCTCAATCACTTACATGATAAACAGTATGTTATTTACTACAATACCTGTAACATGAAACCCAATTTATATCCATTCATACACAATATAAACAATATGAGCCTCATTCAATTGAGCTTTCGGGAATGAGATTTCAGAAATGTAGCCTGCAAATTATTTTCCTATTCAATTGGCGTCTTTTTGCAGGCTTGTATTAAGTTACAGGCTCTATCCTCCGATTCACTGCAATGGTTCAAATCGCAAGTTAATGTCCCTCCAAGCCTTTGATCTTTCACGGCTGCAAGAGTTGCGAACGCTAAAATAGCAAATCGCTATTCAATTGCTCCGATTCCCCCTAGCTAACTACTCCATCAAGCCCGCAAATGGCAAAAGTCAAACCACAAGTTACTGGTAATAAGGAGGTCTCGCAAAGGGCTTCATTACATGTCCGGAGCACTTTAAAAGCAAATAAAAAATCAATACTGTACTTTTATTAAAAGTGAAAGTGATGTTAGGTCTTAGAATTAATAGCACAACATTCTAAAGCTCGCAAATCGGCCCAAACAAATTACTTGATTTCATGTTTAATTTTTCAAACACTTATTAGAGCTTTAACAGCAATTAAGAAAACAATACTGTACTGTAAATGCATGGGAAGGCATGGAGATAAATTAGAATCAATTGCACAATATGCTCAAACCAACAAATATGCAATTAAAAATATTATTTTTAAACTTTATTCCCGAGTAATATCGATCTTAGGACTCAAGGCTTTAATACATATAATGAAATCCACTTGGATTAAAACAGATGATCTAATGCATTATCTGTGCCCTTTCTCTTTCTCTCTGTGCCCTCTTTCTTTTTCTGTGTCCTCTCTCTCTTTATGCCCCCTCTCTCTCTCTGTGCCTTCTCTCTCTCTCTGTGCCCTATATTTCTCTCTGTGCCCTCTCTTTGTGTCCTCTCTCTTTCTCCCTGTGGCCCCTCTCCCTGTGTGTGACCTCTATCTCGCTCTGCCCTCTCTCTGTGCCCTCTGTCTCTCTGTGTGCCCTCTGTGTGCCCTCTCTATCTCTGTGTGCACACATACCCATGCACTCTCTCACCCCCTCCCTCCGTGTGCACACGCCCATGCACTCTCTCACCACTGCTCTGTGCTCGCATGTGCGAATACATAGTCGCTCATGCGTGGTTGCCAATGTTTAATAGCTACGTGTGATGCCTGTGCAGCAAGCACTGCACAGACATTACACGCAGATTGCTTATTATTATTATAGTAATAACATTTACCTTGAAATATCAATAATTGCAACAATAAGGTATTTGAAGAAGCTGTCCTATCAGCCCCTTTAAAATAAGAGTAATGTAATTTTCTACATACTCTTTCACTCTAAAGACGTTTTTTTTATTACATTGTGTGTACAATCTGTTTAAACTTTATAATAATTATCAAATTATCAAATTGCTGGAGAGTAACAGTAATTCAGTATTAACAGTTTTCTTGGCATGTATTATAGAGTCCATTTAGTTACTTGGTTTAAGCTCAATGACTACCACTAAATGTACATTCAGCAAGATGTCAGTCACTGATATAAGAAACAGTTAGGTACTGATATAATGTGTTGAGTCATTTGTGTCATACTCTCCATGACCCTGCACTGCAGCACAACAGGCATATCTCATATTGTGCTTATCCATAAGGGTATCTTGGCAAAGATATTGGAGTGGGTTGCCAGTTCCTTCTTAAGTGGACCGCGATTTATCTGACCCCTCTGCTATGACCTGCTCATCTTGGTTGATCCTACATGGTATAGCTCACAGCTTCAATGAAGTACACAAGCCCCTTTACCATGTCAAGCAATATATAATATAATACAGCTTAAATTTAATGCTAAACAGCATCCCTTTCTCTTAATTAATTATGGGTGCTAGCTAAAATGTTCATAGGACAATAAAATGTCTTAGTATTAACTACACTCACATATAATAAATTATATTTATTAATCAATCACAGGTTACTGTGATGGCTCTATTTTCACCCAGTATATGCTAATGAAGTGGCAGCGCTGGCCGGAGCAGAAGCAGGTAAGTGAGGGGGAGGTATTTAGGGGGGTTTAGGTTGAGGAGGGGGGGTTAGAATGCGGAGGGGGTTAGAGTGAGGAGGGAGGTTGAGGATGAGGAGGGGGGAGGGAATATCGGATTATAACACACACCTATCCTTTGCCCCCTATTTTCAGGGAGAAAAAGTGTGTGTTATACGCCGATAAATATGGTACTGACTAATGGTCTTTCTTTTGTCCCTACTAGCAATTTAAAACTCTTCACGAACATTAAGGATATAGACCTGTTTATGAGAAAACGCGCTTTGAAAAAATGGTTCGAAGGAGGAAAAGATGTTACAGTAAATCAATTGGGCCTAGATAAAGAAGATTTTGAGGTTTTAAAAAATCTGGTGGACCTCTTAAATGACCAAGATTCTGAAATTTTAATCAAAAAGACACACGGTGAAAAAAGGCCCAAGAAAAGTTACATAAGACTTTTGTGTGTACATCAATATACAAGTATTTATTGACCTGGTTGAGAAAGACCTTAAAAATCTGTCAGAAGTAAGACCCAGTTCTAGTAAAAATGAAAATATCAAACAGAACATCAGTTTATCTGAAAGGAAAGCACTTAAGGAACACAGCATAAGTAACATCATTATCAAACACGCTGAAAAAGGGGGTAATGTGGTCCTGATAGAGGAGCAGGACTATCTTAAAATGTGTTATAAAATACTTTCTGACAGAACAAATTTTAAAAAAAGAATTACAGAATTGACACCAAAGAAAGAAAACGTATAGGCCACAATACTTATGATTTTCTAAATCCAAAGAATCCAACCATTGCAACCTTTTATGCACTGCCAAAAGTGCATAAGAAGGTCACTCCTGTACCAGGCCAACCCATTGTGTCGGGTAACAACTGCCTGACTGAAAAATCGTTGATGAATTCTTGAAACTTTGCCATCATATCTCAGGGACACTTTGGACGTCCTCAAACACATGGATTGTCTTCATGTTCCAACAGAAACACTATTGATCACCATCGAAGTAGAACAATAATATTCCAGCATACCCCAAGAACAGGGCATAATTGCTGTTGAATATTATCTAAGTATGCTTAGCAATACCAAAGCAGAGTTTAATGAGCTCATTATTAAAATTCTCAGATTTATCTTGACTAAAAAAATGTCCTGTTCAAAAGGCATTGGGTATCACCAAACAAATGGTATGATGATGGGGACATCATGTGCCCCAAGTTACGCCAGTCTTTACTTGGGGCACGGGGAAAAAAAACACATCTTTGGAGAAAGGATGACAAAAAATTCTGATAAAATAATGCTCTGGTCATGCTACATTGATGATGTTTTAGTTTTCTGGGGAGGATCAAGAAAATAATTTTACAGAGGTTTATATACTCAATAAATGATCATGAAACCGAGTTTTTGGACCTAAATCTCACAAAAGATGAAATGGGAAGAATACATTGGAAGAATACACACATCTGCATTCAGAAAATCTACTGCATCTAATTCCCTACTACATTGGTCCGGCCAGCACCCGGTTACATTGAAATCTAGGATTCCAACCGGACAATACCTAAGACTCAAGAGAAACTGTGATAATTTAGCAGTTTTTAAAGATCAAGCAGACAAATTTCACCTAAGGTTTAAACAACATGGATTCCCTAATTGGGTCCTAAAAAAAGCTTTGTAAGAATGCTCTATTGAGCAATCGAGAGGCTCTTCTATACAAACCAAAGATAATTGAATCTGATTAAACAATAAGGTGTTTAATGTCATTTGGTAAGGATTAGAAGCAGATGCAAAGTATCCTGAATAAGCACTGATATATTCTCAAAGAGGACACCGTATTAAGTAAATATCTACCAGAAAAAGGGCCCTATTAAATTCGAGCTGCTTTTGGAATCGTATCTCGTGAATGAGCCTCAAAGCACAATTTACGTACTACGAATCGACTTGCGATTGACTTGCGTAATTTCGGACTCATTTTCCGAGATTTGTCTCCGAGAAGCGATACGTAGTAAGTAGCGGACAAGAATTCTTTGCGTATACGCTCGTATCTCGCAAAATCGCTAAGTGCACAAAATACACCAGCAAAATGGTTTACGCATTACGTACAGACAACTTAAATTGTAAAAGTGAAAGTTTAACAGAGGGAAAGAACGGAAGGCCATTAAAATTGATTGCACAACCCCCTCCCCCCACCAAAGCAAATGCATTATACAACCAATTAGTTGTTACATTTGGAATGAAAAGCCATGCTGCAGCTTACATAAAGCAATTAAAGACACACTACCTGATTACATAAAAACACAAA
Organism: Discoglossus pictus; assembly: GCA_027410445.1. Lineage (NCBI taxonomy): Eukaryota > Metazoa > Chordata > Amphibia > Anura > Alytidae > Discoglossus > Discoglossus pictus. Next base: position 346,206,890 of record CM050164.1, on the reverse strand, counting down.
AACATCAAAATAATGCCATATTAACCCTGTTACTCACAGAGGCTCTATTTTGTATATTCATGTTGCTCATCACATCTACATTTGGGAACACAAATATGGGGCACATTACACTGCCACATGACGTATATCAAGTACACAGGGAACATGTGAATATGTCCTGTTCAGTCTTTCAGTCGTGTCTGACTGTCTGTGACCCTCTGCCACTGCTTTCTTACAAGGTTTGTATGCTGGTGATACTGGAGTGGATTGTCAGTTCCTTCTCCAGTGGTTTGGGATTTGGCTGTCCACTCTGCTTTCACTCTCCCACCCACAATGACCCTTAATGGTATAGCTCACAGCTTCATTGAAGTACACAAGCCCCATCACTTATCAAACCACAAGGTGACCATGGGAACATACCCCACAGTAACCCATCAGGAAGAGCAGCAAACACACACGGAGGGTTTGCAGCGGCACATTGAGCACCAGCCAACTCACCTCCATCAGGGGTAATCGCCACTACTCTTATCCAAGGAAGTCTCACGCCATTGCTGGTGGCCATGTGCCAAGATGTCCACTCATTCCCATTTGGTGACCTCGCATTATGTTCTGCTATTCATCAATTTACATTAGTTTCGATTGCTAAGTGATGTTGGGGATGGGGCTTGTATACTTCAATGAAGCTGTGAGCTATAACATTAAGGGCCAGTGTGGGTGTGCGGGTGAAAGCAGAGTGAACGGACAAATCCCAAATCACTGGAGAAGGAACTGACAAGCCATTGCAGTATCACCTATCATTATCCTGTTAGGCCCTCAGGGGAATGTTCCTACTCCACATTATCGCTAATTGGACTTGGCCTGTGCAATAACCCTTTATTATGCCTAGATTGTAGATCTATTAGATGTATTATATGATATCTAATGATATTAGGACTATTATTCCTCTAAATATGTATGGATCTATTGCCCGACATTAGTTTACAGCTATAGTAATGTGACACTAATGTGATGCATGTGGATGTCCCATAACACACCGACATGGTGAGAACAGTATAACAAAGCTTTATTATTTATATAGAACACAATCAGTAGTGGTCAAGACTGTGCATTCACATAACGGTATAACCAAGCTTTATTTTTGGACACAGACCACAATCAGCAGTGGTCAAGACTGTGCATTCACATAACAGTATAACAAAGCTTTATTTTTGGACACAGACCACAATTAGCAGTGTTCAAGACTGTGCATTAATATCATGGGTGTGGTTGGGCGGGTCCGGAGAGCAAGGGGCCAGAATAAAACAAAGGGGATACCTACAGGGGTCAATCTAATAGTCTAGAATAAGCATGATGCATAGCACCTACCAGGGTCACATGCAGTCAGTACACCGCTGCAACCGGAATCTGATGAAAAAAAGGATCATCACAAATCACTCCATTTAACTGAAGAAACCATTAGAATGCATGGCACTTACTACTTGTCTGGATCTGCTCAATGGAACAAATGATTCAACCTCTGGGGTGGTGGCGGCGGAGGCATGGTGGAAGGAGAGGAGGGGCCAGGCTGCTGTTGGCTGGTGAACTGCCCCGTTCCCAGGAGCCTGACCATGTGCTGTTCCATCATCAGGTGATGCCTCCTCTCCTCCCTAAAGCGCCTGTCCAGGCTGCTCCTCATGCCGGAGATGTCTGCAGTCATCCTCCTCACGAGGGCCAACAACTCCGGCAGTGCAGCCTCAGTCGTTGGTGGTGGGGGCAGGGGTCCTGCTGGCAGGGCCGGGTGAGAAGATGGCAGGGAGAGAATTGTTGAGGATCTGGGACCCGGCTGTAGACAGGGGCTGGGATGTTGGGGTCCCCGGTGGCTCAGTGTGTGGGGAAGGAGGTGCTGTGGCATAGTCCACCAATTGTGAGGGCCCCGGCGAGATGGCAAGTCTTTGGAAGAGGGGGACAGTCGGGCTCTGTACAGGGGGGCTGTGAACAACTACCACGACCTCCCCTTCCTCAGAGCCAGGGCCCTCCAATGAGCCTGTAGCCTCCTCCCCCTGAGCGGTCTCCTGCGGGGCGGGGGCTGACGGCCCCGCTCCTGGCTCATCACTGGACCCAGACCTCCTACTGGATGCTGAAATAGAGAAAAGAGAGGTACATGTCATTAGTATGCTGATTAATACATTGATATGTTTTCACTCCTAACTATCTGACATCTAGGCCTGAACATGGATGATTCTCCTTATTGCAACTCAGATTAGCTATCATTTGCTAGATTTGATCTATTCTTTGGTTTCTTGTCTTGACCTCTCCTGGCTCCTAAAGCTGTCTGTATTTCTTCTGCGGTCTGTACTTGCATAGGTTGCATTGGGCACACCAGTACATGGACTCTATTGCTTGATTGCTCTTGGGGTGGCTAGGAATGACAGTGATTTGTCAGCTTCATGGATTTAATGACACTTCCATCTATCACTTGTTAATTCCATGGAGCTGACATGTCAGTGTCCTTGCTGGTCATCATGTACATGTGTAGTGTGTGTGATGCACATGTGGTGGCATGTTGGTGTATGTGATATTCACCTGAACTGGAGGCTGGGTCCTGCTGGGCCACCGGGGATGAAGCTCCAGCTGCGGGCGAAGGTCTCAGAAGGTCCCTTGCGATCCTCTCCCACTCCTTATAGGTCACACTGTGTCCCTCTGCTTCTCTGGCAATCTTCCTCTTCACCATGGCCCTGATATCCACATAACGGTGCTTTAAGGACCTCAAGCCCCTAGGCACCGTGGACACCTCCTTCATCAATTCCACTACCTCCTTCCAAGCCTAAGGCCCAGGCTTCGCTTCCCTTGCAACAAGGATGAGGGGCCGGTCACGGATCGCACCCAGGAGGACCATATTCTCCCGGGGCGTATAATTACGGGCCCTGCGCTTGCCCTTGCCAATAGCCCCTTGCTCTCTCAACTGTGCAAGGGGACCCTGGCCTCCCTGAACTCTCCCTGAGGCCTGTACCTTCCCCAAATTACCCCACCCCCTGGGAACAGGCCCCTTCCCCTCTCTCCCTCCTCTACTAGTGCCTACATCTCCCTCCTCCCCCTCCTCCCCCTCTGGGGACCACTCCTCCTCCCCCTCTGGGGACTGCTCCTCCTGCCCCTCTGGGGACCACTCCTCCTCCCCCTCCAGGGACCACTCCTCCTCCTCTCTCTCTGGGGACACCCCCTGCAGTAAAACCACCTCTCCTCCACCCTCCACTCCACTCTCCTCACTCTCCTCACTCTCCGCTCCTCTCCTCCTCTTTCCACCTATCTCCTCCCTCCATTCTCAAATTATAAATAAATAAGGATAACTCAAAATAATTATAACTGTTATATAGGTGATGAAAAAAAAAGTGTATGTTCTATGTGTTTTCAATAACTGTTGGGGGATGTGGTGCAAAGGTTGGGGGGGGGGGGGGTGTGTCCTAACGCTATCTATGTCTCGATGTGTCTTTAATCTATGTGCCAGGCAAATATGTGTAATGTGTAATTATGTGTAACTCTTACGTATAAATATGCTAGTAATAAAATAAAAAACAATCCAAAATAGTGCGCCTGCAAATCAAAAGAACGATAAAGAAATAAAAGTATTACTGGAATGTCTGTTGGAAAGAAAATATGTGTGTGCTATGTGTATTGGGGGATGGGGTGTGGTGGGGGGGGATGGGTGTGTGTGGTGTGTGTCCTAACTATATATATGTCTCTATGTGTGTTATTTAATCTATGTGTCTTGCAAATATGTGAAATCTGTAAATATGTGTATTTCTTAAATGTAAGGACTTATGAAATAGACAATAAAAAAGACAAAAAACTAATCTCCCTCTCTCCAAAACACTGCTCTCAATGAACACTCTCTCCCACCTGCTCCTGGAACTGTGTGCTAATTCCAATGGCTCTCACAACACAGTCAATGCATTGGTTTGTGTCAATCACATTTATAAGCTACTACTGTCAATCAAATTCTTAGCTCGCACGTCCCCTTATCAGCTTGCGAGCGCGTCAACAGTCTCAGCCAATTACATACTCACTTATAGTGTCAGACCGCCAAGTGCGTATGTAATTGGCTGAGAGGCTTTTGGCGGGTTTTTGAGCCATTGCCGCGTTGGCCCGCCAAAAGCCTCACAGCCAATTACATACGCACTTGGCGGCCCGTGTTGGGACTCTCAGCCAATTACGTATGTATGTAATTGGCAGAGAGGCTTCTTGATGTAAAATCATCAGCTGGAATGCCACGTAAAGATCCACAGGTGACCAATGGCAAAGCTGAAATTAACGTGCCTAATACCAGGTAATGTGATCAACAATATAACCCCATCCCCAACAAGTTATCAGCACGTCTGAAACAGCATGGATGATCATGTGAGAGGGATGCTGGACAGTCTGAGTGGGCGGATGAGGTTGAGATGCTTTTGTGCGTACCACATAGCACAGCATGCAGATCCGGAAGCAAGGTGTGTGATTGAGGGGGTGATTGGAAGTGGCAGAGAGGAGTGTCTGGGAGTGAATGAGGGTGTAAGTGGTGATGTGATCCATGCTGGGGCAGAACCAAGCCAGACAAGGGAATTACCACAGGCCATGCCTAGTATTGTGGGGGTGGATCAGGGAGGAGAGAGAGCTCCAGTAGCACAGGGACAGAGGGATATAGGGCCACCTGCAGACAGGGAGGCTGACAATGATGTTGGGGATCAGCTGTTGGGGGGAGAAGTACAGGATGTGGTGGCTCAGGCAGAAGGGGTCGCGCCTGCCCAGAAGCACGTGGGAGGCCCAATGTGTACAGGGAGAGACTCACATTAGAGGGGTTAACTGATGGGGAGGTGTATGAGCGTTTTTGGCTGACCCATGCCAGTCTTGTGGAGCTCTATGAGGACGTTGAGCCTCGCTCACGGGCCAATAGAGCCATCCAAGGAATGACACAGATGTTAGTTGCAATACACCTCCTTGCCTCTGGTAGCTTTCAGAACACCCTCAGCATAGCCGGGGGAATGTCTCAGCCAAGCCTCTCCAATTGTCTGAGTGCATTCCTCCATGCTATTGGTCGGAAAGCTGCCAGATACATCAGTTACCCTAAAACTGCTGAAGAGATCTCGAAGGTGAAGTTCGATTTCCACCAATTAGGAGGTGTCCCCAATGTGCTCGGTGCTATTGATTGTACCCATGTGGCACTGATACCTCCTAGAGAGAAAGAAGCGCTGTACAGAAATCGCAAGCACTATCATTCAATCAATGCACAGGTTGTTTGCGATGCGAACATGCGCATACAAGGTGTGTATGCAGGCTTCCCGGGTAGTGCTCACGACGCCTATATCCTGCGTCTATCCAGCATATATGACATATTTGAGGCCGGCAGATTTCCATCCGGATGGCTACTGGGTGAGTACACATTAGTAATCTCAGTCAAATATATCACACTATGACTGGATACAATAACACATACGGTACATCATGTTTCCCTCTATTGCTCTGATGTTCACATGTGCATTACGGAGTAATACTACCAAAACCAGAACATAATAGCTCACTGCTGGCCATAACCCTGTGTTAGCTTGGCCAAACAGTATGCAGTTCACAACAACATATGACAAAAACAACAATTGATTAATAATAAGGGGGTATGTTCTGATGCATTCCCTTGTATCCTGTGACATGGACATCTCTAGCCTTCATAACATGTTGTGTGTTATTGTAAGGGTTATGTAAGTGAGATGGATTCAGAATTCATCTAATAGAGGAGAATTAATAGTGTTTGGAAAACTTTTTCTTGCAGGAATATATCCCTGAACAAACATTAATTAGCTTACCTTGAAGTTATCAAAATCTCCAAGGTCTTTTAGCATTTGCGTTTGATCGTGTATGCCCCTCGGAAATTCCACCTGCATTAGCATCACATTTATATTCACAATAATACACTATCATTCTTCACCTCAGACTTCTGGCATGTGCTCGGTACAAGAACAGTGACTTCCTGTGCTCTCTACCAGAAGGGTCGCAATATGTACCCTGTTGTATTTCCCTTGTGTCTCTGCCTCATGTAAGCATCCTGTGGGTGTGACCATCTGGATTTGACATTTGTGGAAATCACATTGTAATTGAACTGAAGCTTCATATAGAATACATGTGTTAATACACTACTAATTAGCCTCTGTGAGATGCATCCATGATCCAGCCCCCTTAGGTATATCTTTAACTGTGTATTAGCCACAAGGATGTGTTGATAGGTCATGATGACGATATTTGGGCATATGCTTTGTCAAACATCACAACATCCTATTCATATCAATATGTCACACTTTGTTTCCATCAGGTGATGCAGGATATGGGTGTTTGCCGTAGTTGTTGACCCCTGTGAGCAATCCCCAGACTTGGACAGAGGTGCGGTATAATGCTGGAATGTAATTGAACGCACCTTTGGTGTACTAAAGATGCGCTTCAGATGTTTACATTCTACTGGGGGTGCTCTATAATACAAGCCCGAGAAAGTTTATCGCATCATGCTTGCCTGCTGCTGTCTGCACAACATAGCAGTACAGGCCAACTGTCTGGGGGACATTGATGCGGCTCCACTACATGGGGAGGAAGAGCCTTTACCTCCCCCTGTAGTGGATAATCTGCAGGGGTCACAACATCGTACCCGCCTCATTCGTGAGTACTTCACATGTAAGTACATACCCAATATGCATGAAATACAGTCTAATGTATCTGGATTATGCATAACTCCCAAATCCACCTTGATCCATCGCCCGTGTCATACAGAATTCCAACCCTTCCACAGTAGAGGAGAGTTCCCTGATGTGATGTTTGTACACTGGAACAAGCCACATGATCAGTTACAGGTAAGCACACATTCCCATACACATCGTAAGTACTGACAGTTCTAAACATCAATGGCATAGATAATTTGAGCGGATTATATATCCCACTATGTCAATGCATATATTCCCCATTGTTACATAGTAATTTAGATTGAAAAAAGACTTTAGTCCATCAAGTTCAACCTTTATAGATCTCCTCTGATCTGCAATATGCAGATTTATTGTTAATTGATCCAGAGGAAGGCACCAGATACTGGTGATCGTATTTATCCCTGGATCAATACTCCCTCTCTATTTATCCAGGATAGCCCCTAATGCCTGTTTTTTTTTAAATGTAAAAATATACCCAATCCCTTTTTAAAGTTACCTTCAAACACTACGGACCAGTTTTGTTCACATTGTATGATCCTGCCAAACCACATGAAATGGGATCAATATGTCGTAGATAAATACCATACACACATGCTTTGGAGATCAAGAACCAGTCACGATAACACAAAACAGAGTCCTCTGGTTATTTCCTCATGATTAGAGTTTATTCAGTAGGATCAAATAGGGATCACCAGCCAAACCCAACATGGTGGCTGCTACTGACTGGCTGGAGAAATGACTACTACTGAAATATATCCAGACACAGCCTTTTAGACTTGTTTACATGAGATAATGCAGAAATCCATATTTTTTCACAATATAGCAACATGGCATAACCCACTAACAGGCAATGACTTCTTATTAAGAGATATCCAATACGAATAGAACACATACTTTGTCTAATTTGTGACTGTAATCCTCACATCATATTAACCAACAGAGCTGCTGTCGTGTGTCAACTCTTCTTTCAACAACCTAGACATGGAAAAACATGAACAGCAACAGAACTGCTACATCAATGTGAACTACGTAGTGAGTATTTGTGTAATAATATGGCCACGTATGCTGAAGGACACAAATAACACATTAATCAATTTATTAATATCGGCCTATCTCTTTCCAGAATACATCAGATAGGTAAGCGGTGATAAATAATGACGATCCAAAGCGCACGTGTCCTGGTGGAACAAATCACCTCGTGGATGAGCTTGGGACTGCGTCCAAGGTAAAACACCACATTTGGCTCTCCAAAGATGCATTAATGTGTAATCTATGTAATATTCCTACATAATTAGCCAGACGAGTAGCTTGTTTCATATGTAGGGAAAGAACAGTGAAGAAGTATGTATGAAATGAGCAACATATATTGGTATGTGATGAAGTAGGCGCTCCGGGAGCATGTGCAATGTAAATATTGACATGTTCCTTGTATGTTTCAGATCGCAAAGATGAGTCCCTTTCCACGGTCAGAACAAGGAATGATGAGCACTCCCACGTTTCAGGACTATGCTATTTTCACATTGCATCATGTATGTTCATATGTCAGTCATCATGCGTTGCATCGGTTTGATATTACATCCTCTACATAGATGTATATGTACCTATTGCTTTAGATATGCCATTCTCTCCTCTACTTGGACTATTGTGAAGCCTGTATCATACTGTACTTCCTTCCAGATCTCTTCCTCAGTGCTGATGTGATCCTCCCTGTACATATGGGGAATAGTAACTATAGCCTTGGAACATAACTATTAATGAGGTTCCGTTTACCTTCAGTTATGCATATGCAACAGCAGATAATAGAGAGGCTCATTCCCAGAACAGAAAAAAACTCAAACTGGCCAGTTTGTTGTGAGTTCTGACACATGAAATTAGTTTGAACACACTAATATGGTCCTGGTCAGGTTCCCATCTGAGTGTCCAAACTTAGATATGTAGAGTCTTCTCTCATGGTGCCATTTCCAGTGACATGACCTATGGGGGTTCTAACATTGACTGATTTAGCACTTCTACCTCTGCAGTTGCATAGGAGTGTGTGTTGCGCGCACACACAAGACTACAGATTACTACTCCCCATGAGCATATCACCTTCTATGTTGTTGGGTTTGAATATTGAATGTTATCATGATATATTTAATAATGATATAACCGATATTGCCTCATGTTGGATGATGCACTGTATATCCCCCCTCAACTGATCATCTATACCAATGTCATCTCCCCTGCCTGCATTCTGTCCCTATTTCCGTGTGTTACTAAAACTCTGTATCCTACCCAATTCCACCATGATACTGAGCAGGCCTGTGGTAATTTGTCACTGTGTGGCTTTGTGAACAATTAAACCTGTTTTTTCAGTCAATGTTTGTGTAATCCTCGATATTTACCATGTAACAAGTACATTACCCTGAAAGTCAGATGTGCTCATCACCATCAGTTAGGGGTGTAACTATTCTGTTCAATATGCGTTTACATTACTACATAATCATGAATGTAGATTCATATCATTCAAGTTGAGCCCTTCAAGTCATTATATACAACCCTGCATGTCTATAGACATGATTTTTGAATTCACGCCCCTCCGGCTGGCAGCTACATCTATATTGGCAAGGTACAGATTAATGTAGCATATGTATCTCTGTAAACACACACAGATATATGTATTGAAATTTGACACTTCATTCTATCTGTATTCTGTCAACTAGAAAGCATGATATGGTACAAACAAACAGAAACAGTCATAACAGTATAACATAATCATACTTTATTTCATACACAGAGCACAAATAGAAATGGACAAGACTGTGCATTAATATCATGTGTGGTGCGAACAGATCCCAGTATGGCAAGGGGCTGTGGCAAATCAGAGGACATCTGAAGAGGAAACAGACAACATCATGAGGGTAATGCATAGCATCTACTTGGGTCACATGTGGTCAGGACCCCACAGTAACCAACAGCATATAAAACCGACATTTAATCAACATAACCATTAATGCGCATACAACAACCATATGGTTGCCAGAAGAAACAGACACTATAAAACATGGATCATGTGATACTAAGCGATTCCACACACAGTTTGTTCACATACATTACTGATGATTGGTCAATAGATGATGTGAATCTGGAAAACATAGAGAGGAGGTGTTAGAACAATCATAAGCTGTTATTATAGTACATTGTTTTTGCTCTTGACACTACTATAAACCAACTAACATGAACATCGTCTACGAGCAGTAATAACCATATTGATTCTGTCCTGTTCAGTCAGCCTTCCAGGAATATGTTGAGGTTGTGTAATACGACAAGGCATGCTTCACTGTGAACACAATCCTTCAGCAAAATGTACTATCACTAACACATGGAATAGTTGTGCCATGCTGATATCACATCTCACTTCTATATGGATGGTACCAAGGCCAGACAGATTACACTGTTCACATTAACCCTAAACACATGCACATTGATCATGATGTCAAACCAAGGAAATTAGCAGTTTGGTTTGGATGACATGAAATAAATTAATCCAATTTCATAATGTTAACGGGATGGAATGCTACAAAAACTTATGTAGAATTGCTGGTTTGGATTAGCAGATCGTAATGGGACTGTGCAACTCTACAGCTGGGACACTGATCATTATAATGGAAAATCACACAGTCATGTTCCTTAGTGAAAAGATATGTAGTCATATATTGCATTTCCGAGCCATCTGCAGTGGTGAATAATACTGATAGAATGCCCGTTAGGGTGGCCAGGGGTATCGATGGTATTGTAATGCTCGAAGATTAAGAAAATGTCTTCATAGTTGTGAGATTTGGCTATTAACACCTACAAAGACAAAAACAAGGTATCAATCATAACAATATTATGATTAAATACAGCATTTAATCTCAAGGTCAATCCACATTGAACATCAATTGTTGAAATGTTAAACATAACCAGACATATACACATTCTGTAGCCAGCCAATAGTATGTCAACATCTATAACAATCAGTATTCTGTGAGGAGTGATCAGGAGGCCTTCTTGGATGGTCTTAACACCTCCTACTCCTTGTTACTGGGCCCCCACCGTCCGTGCCCGCGGACCGTCTCCCTTTTCCACAACGTTGTGGTGTGGGAGCAGGGGGTGCCACTACAGTAGGTGGCTGGGGATCGTGTGTCGATGGTGTCTGAGATGAGGAGGCAGACATCTCGGGTTGTGGTTGTGCAACCGAAGGCTGGAGAGGTATGGGCTGGTGTCGGAGTTGACGCATTAACATGCGTCTCTCCCGACTGGCCCGTTCCTCATATCTCTCCATCCTTCGCTTGTGCCTCCTCATCTCAGCATAGATAGCTTGGGTGCTAGCCTGAAGGACTCTGTTGCCAGCCACGATGGCACTACTTATACCGCACTGTCTCTCACTTTATTTGGAGCATGTGCGCTGCTCTCTCTTGTTGGGCCTGGTCCTCTCTGGAGGGGTTTGCAGGCTGAAAGATAGAGGAGATGGCGACTCTGTGGCTGGCGACTCCGCGGCTGAGTGTGGCGAGTCTGCGGCTGGCAACTCCGCGGCTGCGGGTGGCGCATCTGCCTTGGCTGATGGTGGTGACTCCGCGGCTGAGGGTGGAGCACCTGCCGTGGCTGAGGGTGGAGCACCTGCCGCTGCTGAGAGTGGAGCACCTGCCCATGCTGAGGGTGGAGCACCTGCGGCTGCTGAGGGTGGAGCACCTGCCCTTGCAGAGGGTGGAGCACCTGCCGCTGCTGAGGGTGGAGCACCTGCCCGTGCTGAGGGTGGAGTACCTGCCCATGCTGAGGGTGGAGCCCATGCTGAGGGTGGAGCTGCTGAGGGAGGCACAACATAGGGTGGCCAGGTGTATCGAAAGAGGAGTGCCCATGGTAGGGGGCAGCATAGGATGATGGCATCCATGTGGTGTGCTGCCCCCATTGCTGGAATAGTGCTGGTGGTAGCTGGAAGGTCTGGGACCAGGACATGGCCGGTTGATATTGCCGGTTGATATATGTTGAGGGCCCGGGCATCACTTCCTGCTCCTCATGAACCAGTGATGTGGATGGTCCCGGACCCTCTTGGATGTCTTGGCCCTCCTCTTCAGGTACTCCTGCCTCCTCCTCTGAACTTGTGGGTACTGCAATGGAATAAACATATATTTCAGTTGGTTGCCACACACAATTAACAGCTATGCATTTACATATAATTGACATCATGGTCACCCGTGAGTGACTGTGGTGCTTGTGTTACACAGATGAGCCACGGGCTGCATAATGAGCATTGTGGATCATGGCTCATATGAATGTGTACTGCATGTGCATCAGACACATGCTCTGCAGGATCTGCTGTGCAGTGTGTGAGACTGACCAATCTGACAAGTTTCCAGCAATGGTTGTTAATATGCAGCTGAGACATGGGCGAAGTTAGTCTGTATCCACATATGCCGCACAGCCAGATTTTTACTCTATCGCAGTGGAGGCCAAAGTCAGGCCTGCATTTGTGGATACCCATGCTGCACCCAGCTGAGAATATCATTCTCCAAGTCATTAAGTCTAATTGACTCATCTGTGCACATAAAGGAAATCCACATATCCAGGCCTGTGCGCAGCCCAGCAAGTTTGACTTTGGACACCCTGCTCTATTGCAATCAATCTGGATATAATTAGAAATTGACATATCAGGGATACAAATTATGAACATGATAGGTTTGCTACCAGGACTGAAATGGTTATTGTCGCCCCATATATCTTTAGTCAACCATAGGGCTTACGGTGCTATTGTATGTGAATTATCCCTGTGTGTTTTGCCAGTGGTGTAGGAGGCCATATAATTCTTGAGCAAGGGTGGGCAGCTTCAGTCCTGGAGGGCCACACAGGTGAGCCAATCGCCTTTTCAGTCATCCTGATTGACTCACCTGTGCCCAGAAAGGATATCTTGAAAGGCCGGCATGTATGTGGCCCTCCATACCCACCCCTGTTCTAGAGGGATACAGCTCATAATATACAACAGTAAGAACACAAGCCTATTTATTTATACATACATACATACATACATACAGCATATTATCTGCAGGCTTTTGGACAGCCCATTCCCCCACAAACTCATACAACCATGTGTGTGATATGATACTCACGTTGCAGTGTGTTAGGGCGATCTGTGTCCACCTGGCCTTGTATGCCCACCACTGCTTCAGGAGGGATAAAGTTCATCACTGTCCTCTACCATTCATTGTATGTAACAAGGACCGCGGGCCCACCACCTGTACCACGTGCTGCTGCCTCCTTGGCCATCTTCCTTTTTACCAACATTTTTAAGTCATCAAACTTTTGTTTGGCTGACCTCCAGTCCCTATGGGTGACCCCTACTGCCTACAATTTGGGACTAGGCATGCTCCCTCTGGCTGGCATTTATATCTCTCCCACCTCATATGATCCCCTGGCGGGCACAGATTTCCCTAAGGAGAACCTGTATCTCCTGTGGGCTATAATTGGGGGCCTTGGTCCTTGCCATAACCCGTTGCCCTACGGACGGTGCCTGGGACACATGCTCTTCCTCTTCTCTCCCTGGTGCCTCTCCCTCATCCCCACCACCTCCCACCAAGGGATCAGGCCCCTGACCCTCTGCCCCTTTTGCTTGTATTCCTACCTCTGGGGGCACTTCCCTGCCCCCTGCTCTCCTCCTTGCTCTCCTCCTCCTCTCCCTCCTCCTCCTCTCCCTCCTCCTCCTCTCCCTCCCTCTCCTCCTCTCCCCCCTCCTCCTCCTCCTCTCCTCCTCATCCCTCTTGATCTTATTCCTCCTCTCCTCACTCTACGCCTCCGATGTTCTCCTCACTCTCCTCCTCGTCTCTCTTGCATTACTTACCTCCCCACCTCCTCTACCCCCCTATGAAAATAAAGTAACGATAAATAAATATAATATGTGTGTAGGTTTAGGAGGTAAAAAAAGATGTGAGTATTATGTGTAGTTCAGTAATTGTATGGGGGGTGTAGGTCTTGGGGGGGGTGTAGGTGTGCAGTGGCCTACCACTAGGTGTAGCTATGTGTACGTATTAATCTATGTGTGTGAATTATGTGATAACAGTAATTATGTGTGTTGTGAATTAAGGGTTAAATGCTCTGATATTTCAAAAGATACAAACTCACGATACTCCTTCTCTCTGGCCCTCTCTCCTTTCTCATAAAAAAACCACCAATGACTAGACCTGTGTGTCTACTTGCAAAAGCTCCAGCACAGTCAATTATTTTCTGTTTTGGCTCCCTTTTAAAGGCATACTGCTGTCTGGTTAAGTGTTACGTATCACGTATTTCGCGCTATTTTCCCACGCAAACCTTAATTATTAATTGATACGCGCGGCCACGGAAATCAAAGTTATCCGAGATAGCGTCCCTCATTCGTAAATCCTTCGTAAATCCTACTTGGAATTTAATAGCATCGTAAACTGTCTCATTTTTCAACTACGTAGGCCTTGCGTTTTAACCTCATATTTAATAGGGCGCAAATGCTTGAATTTAATAGGGCCCAAAATGTCCATTACCTACCATAGAAATACTAAGATCAAAGATTTATTGGTAAACAGCTTTTACAAACCAGGAGAATCTATCCTAACATGGCTCACACCTACACATGGCCTCTATAAATGTGGCCATTGTAGGGCATGTAAATACATTCAGCCAAGTCAATTTTTCACTGATCTAAGGACAGGAAATACATATCCAATCTAAAGCTTTGTGAATTGCTATACTACTCCCGTAATCTACGTCATGATCTGCCCCTGTCAGAGACTCTACGAAGGCGAAACCATATGCCAACTGCGTAAAAGAATTTTAGAACATGCATATTCAATAATCAAGGAATTTGACACACCTGTCTCAAGGCATGTTAAAACCTTCCATAGAAACAAACCAGAAGTTAAATTCTTTGTACTTGACAGATTGATGGTAGGCCCTAGAGGAGGCAATTTAGATACACAATTGCTCCAACTTGAGAGTAAATAGATATTTTATCTGGACTGCAAATCCCCAAGACGACTAAATGAGGCATATTCCTACTCTCCTACTCTGCATTTCTTTGAAGTATGGTTATGACCTAAGGATTGCTATATCATGCCCCTTTGTAGACATCTGGATATATATATATATATATATATATATATATATATATATATATATATATATATATATATATTGAAACTGTATAGATATATTTAATGCATGCAAACATGCTATATGCTTACATCGGTTTAGATCTACATGTTTATCTTTAAATTATTACACTTTTTTTTTAATTATCCAATCAATTAATCTCCCAATAATTTATCTCTCTATTTCTATAGTTCATCACTTTTAAAATCTAGTTCAGTAGTTAATTGGATTAAAATAATAGTCAAGCCACACTTCACATTATTGTTATTAAAATATATACAATTCTCACTTCTTTTAGCATATCTTATCAGCCTTCACTTAATGATATATACTGTACACATACGTATTTTTGTTTGATCACATCCAACACCAATTAAGCTGAAATTCTAAATATGTTAGTTATTATCTAACTATTTATACATATATCAATAACCTTGCGTAAATGTATTCACACATTATCATTTATTGAGCAATTTAAACATTTAAGTATTTTTTCAACACTTCAATACACATTAATCATGACACAACACAATTCATTTTCTTGGAGATTATAATACTGACATTATAAGTAGCTATTTAGATTTTTTGAGAATAATTCTATTGGTTACACATATGTACTTTTGTTCTGTTATTTATACATACTCTTTATTTAGTTTTGATTTATTGTTCTTCAAAAGTGTAGTCATTATTCCCTTATTTATTCACTGATATTAGATTAGATATTCTCTACTGCTGGGTACGTTGCACCGTTGTTCCCGGCATCTCCATAGGTAGGATACAGGAGGACCAATCAGAGCGATTGATTCCCAGGCATGTAGCTGCTCAATTTATGCATTGACAGCACTGTGCAGAAGTGTATCTGTCCAGGGATAACTTATTATGTTGAAAGTAAGTATTTGAAAGTGGTAATGTAAATAAGGATAAGTATAATCAACATACATATATTCAATACAAAAGTAAAATGTAAGAGTAAAATGCATCTTGGCACATATATAAAGAATAATTATAATAAAAATATAATAAAGTAAAACATATATATAGTGCTGTACAAAAATATATATACACACAAGGTAACATATGTAATTCAAGCCACATAAATATATGTCTTCACAGATGTGGGTTTGTATTTACATTTGTATTTATCTGTAATAACTGTTTTTCTTGCAATTCTGAGCTGGAAGCAGGTTTTTTAACTTGTTTTAGACATTCAAATGTGAACACAGATGTACTATTTATTTACTGTACTGCTGTATGGTGGAGGGCTTCTATCGCTCTTTTGCCCACCATATATTAAATGATTGTTGTGGTGAACTACCTACGCATTAGATCCACAACACAAGTTGAGATCCCGCTCCATGCTGATGATAGCCAGTAAGCTTGAAACAGCGGTATGTGGATTGGACACTCAGTTTGTGTGTAATCCAAACTTGCCTTTGCATTAAAGCTGTGTAATACAGCAGGCATAAGCCTAAAGTAAGCCATGTTTGATAATGGCTATGGATTGAAGAGCGAGGCGTTTGTGGGCACATTTGCATGTCCCAGCTCAGATTCACAGAATGCAGTATAATAACTGTTTTTCTTTGAATTCTGAGCTGGAAGCAGGTTTTGAAACTTGTTTTAGATATTCAAATGTGAACACAGATGTACTATTTATTTAATTATATATATATATATATATATATATATATATATATATATATATATATATATACTTTTTATAGTCCTGAGGACCATAGATACATTTGTGTACATTATTTTCACCACCAATAAATGATTAGACATATTAGTGATGGGAAGTAAAACCTCATAGAAAGGTACATTGGCAGGTGTATACATCTACACATATGTTTAACGCTCCACTCTACTAGAAGAGATTCAAGTGTGCTTACACATGGACTAGACCTCCACTGGTGGACCTGGTATATACAGGGGCGTATATTATGTACATAAAGGTGGTAATAATTATTAAAGATAATAATTATGTCAATAGATTGACATAACACACACACAAATATACAGTATATATATATATATATATATATATATATATATATATATATATATATATATATTGTATTGTACATTTAGGTAAAATGTGCACTAACGCATAGGTGAGTGCCCCAAGGATACCCATTCTATGCCTTTGCTACAAATCTTATATGAAAAAGTGTATTTCCAGGAAATATTAAAAGGTATTCACCCGTCTTTTTTATAGATTTAAAATTTGCAGCACTATTAAATTACTAGCCCGTAGTGGCCATCGTACAGCCATATGTCTGCGGGTGTGAAATTTGTGGAGAGCGATTAAATTAAACAAGGCCACAACCAAAGGGTCGGAGCCGCAAGCCTTTAAACCAATCCCGCGCCTGCAAGCTGTCAGTGGGCTGGAATGGATGAGGGCCACAATTACAATCCAACCCGTTATTATGGAGTGCGACACAAGAGAGAGAGAGTAGGTGATATTAAAGAGCAGGTTCTTACACTTATATGTATTTCTATTATCAGCATAACTATTTTACACATACATTTTGATTACGCATATATACTGATTACACATAATACAAATATACATATAGGCCCTCATTCAATTGCAATTTGGCCAATTGAATAGGGCCCTAAATAAGCACATAACATATATTTTTTAAAGAAGTTTTTAGTTAGTAATCATCTATCCAAAAGCAATGTTTTCACTAACTAAAAACTTCTTTAAAAAATATATGCTATGTGCTTATTTAGGGTCTTATTCAATTGGCCAAATCGCAATTGAATGAGGGCCATAGTGAATAACACACATAGATTCACATAGAGCCAGGTCAACCTTTGTGAGTGAAAGAAAGTTAATATGGCAGGCAGTTTCATGTATTTGTGTTGCAATTTAATCATGTAGTGTGTCTTTAATTGCTTTATACATAATGCAGCAAGGCTTTTAATATTGGCATATGCATGACCATTACAACATATGATAAAAAAAATGTTTTTAAATGCCATTTTTTTATTTGTGGATTGTTGTGAAATTAATTGTAATGCCTTTCATTGCTTTCCCCATATTGTAAAGTCCAGTGGTGTGTTTATATTGTCTTTTACAGTGTTAAGAACTTGTCTGTTAACCCTTTGCGGGTCCTATTTGGAGGCCTTAATATTTTTTGCCACATTTGCCGCTTACAGGTTTGAACGCCAGTGCGTCTTTGGGGCATTGTGGAAATTTAATAACGATTTGCGATTGTAACATTTACGGGCTTGACAGATCAAAGGCTTAGCTGAGATGGAGTTCATATTTTCATAGCCCGTAGGGTTTTTCCACCTGTAACCCGTAGATCGTTTGCAAATTTAAGAGTTGTAACTTTTGCAGGCTCCTTTACGGGCTTCGGGAACTCAAAATCGCTGATTTTAGTAGGATCCTTAATGTGCAGAACAGTACATGAAAAGTTGTGTTTGTTAATTCACATAATATGGATGAGAAAATTTTTATTGGTGGTTCTCCTGTAACCCCTGCTGAACGTTGTATGTGAACATGTATTGGTAGATAAAAAACAAGGACAATACTTATTACTAAAAAAATTATCTTAAAAGGAGAGTTCCTTGGTGAAACCAGGGATAAAGAAGGCATGTGGGGGTGGCATTGCGTACTTATAAAAACAAAAATTCAAGACAGTACTTATGTTTAACGGGTGAACAGCTAGGTTTCAATAAATGCTGCTAGAATGTTGTCTCAATTTAGGCCTTCTGGTTCTGGTGTCCTTAAGTTATGGATCCATAGAAACATTGGTTTATCCTTTTTTCCCATCACCCATAAGTGGTTAGACATGATAGTGGAGGAGAGTAAAAACTCAAAGAAAAGTACACCAGCAGGTGTAAACATCTATATATATATATACATATAATACTCCACTCTCCTAGAAGAGACTTAAGTGTGCATACACATGGACTAGACCCCCACTGGTGGAGCCTGGTGCATACAGGAGCTTATAGTATATGTATATATATATATATATATATATATATATATGTATATATATATGTAATTTGTGGTTGGGTCCTCCCCCATGGTGAGGGGTAGCCGACGTGTGATGGTAGAAATTGTCAATGTGTTGCTTAGCAAAAGCCACAAAGCGTTAACCTTGGACATGGAGGAGAACAATATTTGGTAGATATGAGCCGAATTTGCAATAAAGGCTTGTAGGAATTTGAGTGACGATGAAAAAGTGTGACCGGGCTGTTTAGCGTTCCGCTGCTGTAATGATATGAATCAGGAAGTGCAGACTGTGTCTACAGTAGCTGACGTGCGCGTTTCGCTGTTGCTTCGTCAAGGATCATGATTCAAACATGATGGAGGTAAGTCTTTATATAGTAAGAGGAATCAGGTCATCATCTTTTAACCCTTTATTTTATTCCTTCAAATGTTTCTCAAACTTTGATGGTGACGAAATCGGCAGTAAATCAACACTACGGAGGAGAGAGAGCAAAGTACATGGATGAAAATGAATATATATATACTTTTATTTCAACAATAAAATTAACTTTTTGCTACTTAAATATTTGAATCTCTTGTTTCTCTCTTATCATGATTATCATGATTTCTCCAATTTACTTAATGATGATATATATCTGTAGATCTATAATTATTTTCTTATATATACTGTAAGCCTAATAAAAACTTGCTATTAATGAGAAATTATACTGTTAAGTTTCTTGATGCATAATTTATATATATAGTCACAAGACATTCAGTCTATATGATGTTTTTTGAGAATACATATCTCTCACTTTAATAAGTAAGGTCAATTTGTTTAACCACTTTCAGTTATAATTATTGAGTCTCAATCTTACTCTGATGTTCATAAAGCAATATTTGTTTATAGAGATTAAGTCTTAACTTATTATTTCATTAGTTCCTTGACAGAAAATCTTTTACTTAATCTTTTTAATAATCTGTAATAGTTTTTTTGGATAAAGTAAGATACACTTTGCTTCTTTTTACATCTATTAGTTTCCATCTGAATTTTATATTTCAGTCAAGCAGCTTTTTTTAAGAAATGAAAACGATATGTAATTATAACATTAAGTCCTAAGATGGTAAACTATTTGAGATTAATTATTGCCTAGATATCACTGGGAAAACTATTTTGTTAGGCACTAAAACATTTTTTTTAACCTTAGGTATATATCATAAAATTGGCCTTTTCATTTAGTCCATAAGGAGTAATTGTATTAAGCAGGACAATCCAACGTGTTTCAGCTTTTAATAGTTCACGTTCTATATCACCTCTTCTGATGCCTAAAGTTATTCGTTGCAGAATTGAACATTGTATATATAATTTAGATTGATGTTCTGAAAGAAAATGTCTGGCAACTGACGTTAAGGTCTTGTTATTAGCTAAATCTCTAGAACTGTTCCTAATATTACTTAGGTGTTCTCCTAATCTCCTTCTGACTTCTCTGGTAGTGATACCAACATATTTTAAATTACAAGAACAGTGAAGGCAGTATACTACGTTAGAACTAGCACAGTTGAAGAAACCATTAATTTATATAGAATTGCCTAATCTGTCCTCAATTTGAACTCCTTTTGTCATTTATTTACAAAAGTTACAATGTCCACAGCTATGTGTACCATTAGAAAGTGAGCCCCTTGTTCTAGTGCTTCTGCGAAAATGGCTATTTCTAAGATGGTCTTTTAAAGTTTTCAATCTTCTCCATCCAATGTCTATTTTTTGGCCAATGATGGTGTTTAGCATTTCATCTTGTCTCAGGATGTTAGTATGTTTGTGTATAATTTTAGATATTTCCTTCCATTGTTGATTGAATGTACCAATGAACTTTGGCCCTTGAGCATTATATTTGGATTGTTTGTTCTTTGAAATAAGTATCCCTTTCTGTATGTAGAGCTTTGTGGTAAGCCTTTTTAAGAATATGATGACTGTATCCTTTTTGCTTTAGGCATTCTGTAAGTTCCTTAGATCTTAATTTAAACACATCTATGTCAGAACAAATTCGTCGGGCGAGAGTTCCTTGTGAGTTTTTTTGTATATTTAGATCTAGAAAATTTATAGTTGCAGTTTCACTTTGATATTTAAGTTTTAAATTCAGATTATTCTTATTCAAAATTGAAAATAAATCTTCCAGACTTTTTCTACTTCCTTCCCAGATAATAAACAGATCATCTATGTATCAAATCCATAGTATGATCTTTTCTGTGTATTCAGTGTTGTCATCGGAGAAGACATGCTCACGTTCCCACCACCCCAAATGATTTATCATTCAGTTGTCTCATGACCTCTTTTTCATAGGCCTCAAAGGGCCAAATACCAATTTCCTCCTTTATCTGAAGGTTTCAAGAATACATCATCCCATTTTGTCATGTCTTTGATTGCTTGATTTTCCTTTTTGGATTTATTATATATGCCTATTTTGGGTAATTTCACAAGCTCTTCTGTTACTATTTTGATGAAAATGTCTGCTGCTGGGCAGTTTGATTTACAGCTATTTCAGCCAATCAGAAGGAGCCATTCCGTGTTTTTTTTTATCAGTTGAAACGCTAGGGGCCTCATTAGCATCGATATTTTAAAACATTTTTTTTTTATAGCTAAGGTTTTTCTTAAGGGCTGAGCCGGGGCAAAAGAGGAGAAGGTAAGTTTAATATTTAGAATGTTTACTTTATTATGACTTGTGTATGTGTATGCTTTCGTGTACTAATGTAATGTTTCTTTTTCCAGGGTCCGAGAGGGAGAAGAAAAGAAGAAGGATGAGGACATGGTGGAAATGTAAGTTTATTATTTAGAATGTGTATTATTTTATGCTGTGTTTATGTGTGACTAAATTCATGTTTCTTTTATTCCTAGGGTTTGCAACCTGCTGAGCAAGGTAAGTGGTGTTATATGTTCTATTTGAGGTTAGATGTAGGCTTTTTAATGTATTGTAGATATGGTTTGATGTATTGTAGATAAGGGGTAATGTTTAATAGTTAGGGGGTAATGTTTAATAGATAGGGGTTATGTTTAATAGATAGGGTTTGATGTATTGTAGATAGGGGTGATGTTTAATACATGGGGTAATGTTTAATAGATAGCAGGTAATATTTAATAGATAGGGGTTATGTTTAATAAGTATAGTTTCATGTATTGTAGATAGGGGTGATGATTAATAGATAGGGGGTAATGTATTGTAGTTAGGGTTTAATGTATTGAAGTTAGGGGTTAATGTTTGATAGATAGGGGATGATGTATTATAGATAGGGGTAATGTTTTATATATGGGATAATGTATTGTAGTTAGGGGTATATTTGTAATCTATTGATGTAGTGTAATGTTATGTATTTATGTGTATGTTTTTTCTTTGCAGGTGTGTAAAAAATTTTTTTTGTTGTGGGGTGTTTGATGTGTTTTATTTTTTATTTTTTGTAGTGGGGGATTGTAATACTCTTTTTTTTTGTAGGGCGGAGGTTGTAATGTTCTTTTTTTATTTTATGTAGTGGGTGGGTTGTAATGTCCTTTTATTTTTTTTGGTAACATAGCTTTTTTATTTTTTGTAACAGCTTTTTTTATTTTGTGTAATTAGTGGGGTGGGGGTTTAATAAGGGGTTAGGTATGTAGTGTGAGGTATGTAGGGGTTAATAAGTTAGGGTAGAGGGGGTAGTTTAGATTTAATTGTTTATTGAAGGGGGAATAGTGTAATGATTGTTTGTACTTGGACAATAATGTAATGAGTGTTTGTATCTGGAGGACCCTCGTGGCACTTATGGGGTTAATAATAGGGTTCTCATTGTCTCTTTATAGACCCTTGTAGGACTGATTGGGTTACATAGAGGCTTATGGGGGTCTGTATGGACCCCCAAAAGTGATAGAGTAAGACAAAGGCTTATGGGGGTCTGTATAGACACCCATAATTGATGGGGTTAGATGCAGGCTTATGGAGGTCTGTATAGACCCCTTAAGTGATGGGTTTAGATGGAGGAATAAACAGGGCCAGATAGGGTTATTAAGTACAGTTAGGGTTAAATAGGCCCAGTTAGGGTTATTATGTACATTTTGGGTTAAATTGGGCCAGTTAGTGTTAAATAGGCTCAGTTAGGGTTATTAGGTCCATAGGGTTAGGTTGGCCCAGTTAGTGTTAAATAGGTCTAGAAGAGGTAAATAGGCCAGGTTATGGTTATTAGGTCCAGATAGGGTTAGATAGGCCCAGTTAGTGTTATATAGTTCTAGAAGGGGTTTAATATGCCCAGTTATGGTTATTAGTTCCAGTTAGGGTTAAATAGGTCTAGAAGGGGTTGCATAGGCCCAGTTAGGGTTAAATAGGCCCAGTTAGGGTTATTAGGTCCTGGTAGGGTTAAATAGGTTGTAGGGGTTAAATAGGCCTAGTTAGGGTTAAATAGGCCTAGAGGGGGTACATTGGCCCTGATAGGGTTATTAGGTCCAGGTAGGGTTAAATAGGTCTAGAAGGGGGTTAAACAGGCCAAGTTAGGGTTAAATAGGGATAGAGAGTTTAAATTGTCATAGTTAGGGTTAAATAGGCCCAGTTAAGGTTATTAGGTCCAAGTAGGGTTAAATAGACCTAGAAGGGGTTAAATAAGCCCAGTTAGGGTTATTAGGTCAGATATGGTTAGATAGGCCCAGTTAGTGTTAAATAGGTCTAGAATGAGGTAAATAGGCCCAGTTAGGGTTATTAGGTCCAGGTAGGAATTACTAGGTCTAGAAGGGGTTAAATAGGCGCAGTTAGGGTTAAATAGGGTTTATTATGGGTTAATAGGGTATAGTTACGGTAAAGGGGTTAATGGGGTATAGTTAGGGTTAATAGTATAGTGTAGTGCTTAGACATTGTGATGAGGGTCCTGACCCTCATGGCACTTGTAGGGTTACTAGTGTCCTAAAGAGGTCTATATATACCCCTTTTGGACTAGGGAGGTTAATTTTAGTCTCATGTGTGGTGTATCACCAAATTAATATATATAAATATTACACAAGGTTCGTCTACATTAAAAGGTATTTATTAAAAGGCAACAACACAATACTATAAATGTATCACAAACACACAGCCCAGACCCACGGAGCAACAACCCTTTTTAAATCTATCTACCTATATATAGTAATCCCCTTTCCCAAACGCTTTATCTCACCCACGGTTAGACCATCGCCATCACCTCCATCACCCTCACCATCAAGGAAGAAACAGGAAGCAACAGCAGTTTCCTGCCTGGATATACCCTTAGTTGCATCACTTCCTCCAGCAATTGTGGGAGGAAAGCAAAGACTCCCAGCCCTCCCACCTAGACTTGTTTAAGGAGGTCCTGAATTACCATGCAAGGAAGACAAGTTACCACATCATGGGGGTCTATATTGACCCCCATGAGGGATGGGGTTAATTTTAGGTGCCTAGGGCGGTATTTATTGTACCCCCGTGGCTTGGGGGTAACCATTAGTGTGCCGTGGGCCCTTTAAGGAGAAGTTTTTGCTTTAGAAATGGGAGCACAAATAATAGATCATGTGTAAAATCCAGCATGAAAATTTATATTTTGACGCTGTAGTTCTAGTTGAAGATCAAGGTGGCCATGTTAGCTAGAAAATACATTTTTGTTAGTGTAAATGTTCAAATAACAGAACACTTTAGCAAAATAAATCAATAAGGGGCATTGCAAAAATAATATCTATCTTTTTATCCTTTGAAAAAAAGAGAAAGGGAGGTTTTGGAAGGGCTGCAACAGGTGCATTTTGCAGGTGGTAGGGTTTCAGTCATAGTGACAATAGGTTCCGGTGTTACCTGTGCTGTAGAGTGATTTGCTTTTAAGCTCTGATGTACACTTTAACTTGCATATCATCCCTGACTTGAGACAGCTGTCTGAAGATCATCTGTATGGCTTAGGTCATGACCCAATGTTTGTAATCTCAAGACCTGCATGGTTGTTTCATTTACATGGTCAAGAAACCTAAAACCAGCATACCCATGGCATTTGAAGGAAACCTCTGCTTTAAACCATGAAGCAAGACCAGGGTTAACGCACAAAATCCAAAACAAACTCTCTCACTCTTGTTTCCTACTCTCTCACTCTTGTGCCCTACTCAGTCACCAAAGAACGTTTGTTTTAATCAATGGTGTATCTTAATATGCATAAGGTAATAAGAGGAGGGACCAGCTGAACTGAGCAATGAAAGGAACTCACTAGTTAGGTCCTCTCCTCTGTGAGTTTCTGTATATTGGTGCTAGGGATTCCCACTCATATGAGCTCAAAAACAAAATGTAATCTTGTAATGCAGACAGCTAACTGTTTCAACTGTCACTGTTGCCATGGCAACTCACACTACCACAAGACTTTACCTCAATATTCTCTCCAATCAAAGCTGTCGTCACAATTACACTCCTCCTCCAGTCACCAGGTGATACAAAATCAAAAACTGGTCATAGGCAACTGAAGATCTGAGGTGTCCAACTGCCTGGAGAGACCATCAACATTATGGTGAGCTCTCCTGGTGATTGCTAGCATTGATAACATCTTCTTCTTACTCACTGTTCTAGCTAGGCTACCTTGGCCCACTCCATACTCTGCACCCTAGACACTGAAAATTGGCTCTTTTCAGGGTGAATGGTCAACCCTGCTTGCTTTATCAGACCCAGGACCACAGCTAAGTGGGACAAAAGTTGTTTGATCTGTAGAGGGCATTCTTCATCCCAAAAGCCATAACCATAAACTGGAATAGCCCAAATAGAGTAGGGAATGCAGACCTCGCTAGCCGTTTTACCAAGTGGAATCTGCCAGTAGCACTTAGAGAAGTCCAGAGTGGTCACTAAGGGTTGACTGTGCTTGCTTATCTACTCTAGGCATTGATTAAGCATCAGTAGTAGTCTTGTCATTTAGCCACCATCATTAGAAAGATGAAGATCCTACAAACAAAAATTTCAGTTCCCTGGCAAATAGTTGAGGAAGAAGTGGAGGCAGGGACAGATTTTATTTTCCTTTGGCTCCAAGATCTTTGCAGATGGTGAAAGCAGTCATGAAATTAAAATGGTTGCTTTTGGGGAGGAAAGCTATAGCAAGTCTGGACAAGCCATTAAAAGCCAAGATATTAAATTATCAATAAATATCTGCATTTTAGACAAATGACAATATTCCCCAGAGAATATTTACACTGGGAAAAATTGAAAGCACACAAAGAAGGGGTGGAGGTCATTGAAACATGAACTTGATGGAGCCCAGAGGGGCTGACAGATGTGCCTGGCATACTGTGGTTCATAAAGTCACTGAGAGTCAGATATGACTGAATGACTAAACAACAACAAAGTTCATACAAAACTTGATCAGCTGTCCTTCTTAGGGCCCAAAACCACAGGGGATGCCCAAGGTTATAGGATGGCTTGATGACCTCTAGCTGTAACATCTCATCCAGCAAGCATATCTAGTAGTACCCTATCCTCAAAAGCTTCCCCTTCTGCTAGGCCTATGTATTAGGGAATCTGACTCTGATTTAGCTTCAGCTTATTAACGTGGATCAAATTTTAAATCTGCTGTTTGTAATTTATGGCTACAACATAGGTGGTGTCAGACCCTCCAAAATCCAATGGAGCTTGTTCTGGGGATTGGGTACCAATACTAATACTTACTGGCTTACCTGGAAGTTCCTGGACCTGGCTTTCTGATCATACCAGCACTTTTGTGCCCTTTGGGCTGCAAGCATACACTTCTTAGATAGCTCAGTAAGTGCCTCTAGCCTATCTCTGAGCCACATGACATATGGCACTACAGGGACTTCCAACCCAAAACTCCAATAACACATCCAATGGCTCCCTCACTTGCAGGGCTCCACGCCACTGCTTGCGCATGACCACCTATCGTAGTGTCTTCCAATGCTACTCATACAAAACGTTGGCCCCCCTCATATACTCCTTTCCCTCTCCTTTCCTGTCTCCCCAGTCATTGTCCTAGCCCAGCCCTATTTTACCTCCTGCTTAAACTCAGTTGGGTCTGTTCAAAGAAATTACCTTTTCTCAGTTGGTATCTGGCTTACTGCAGGGTGGTCTGGCTCTGGCTCCTCTTGTATCTCCCTGGTGGTGGCCTGTTTGGTTTGCCTTTGGGTCACGGTGGCCACATAATGACAATCCATGGGTACCAAGTTGTTCCACAATAATACATTAGAAGGGAGCCCAATCAAGACGTCAACCTCTTTCATGCCCTTGACCATGCCACAGTTGATTTGGACTTGGGCTAAGGGGATGGATAGATACTGGCACCCATCTACCACAATGTTCATCCATTTCTTCAGGATAGTGATGAGGCTCACCATGCATGGATGGATCATGGCCAAACAAATCCAGTGACCTTAAAGCCCTCTGCAGGCTTGCTGTCCACCATATTAGGCTGGACATGGCAACTCCAGGAATCCACTGCAGGTAACTGGAAAGAGGCTACAAAAAACTGTTCCATGGTCCAGACTCCAACCCACAGAGAAATCAAAAGAACTGGCCCTCCGTTGCTGCAGGGTCACCCACTCACTTGACACACACATGACACTCCAGTGTCACCTTGTATTGGGCCAGCAGCACCCACTTAACATCATGGTTGTCCTCTTCGAGATGGAGGAGAATTGCCAATAGTAGGCTGTGTTGGCTCACTCCCAAAGCAAAACCATTAGGATATGGCACTGCAGATCAAAGTCCTGCAGGAAGCTATTGATGAGCCCCCAGCATCATCCAATAGCTAAAAAGCTCTATAGGGCAACTTCCTGGGTGATGGGTCAGAAACAGTGAAGCTATAACGTGGTGACTTGTTGGCTTGCTCCCTGGAGAAATCTGCGTTTACTGTCCTCATCACCACCATTTTGTGATCCGAGGATAGCCTTCTCCCAGTAGGACAATCTGATTTTGGTACCTCCTCACCAACTCTATGTCCTTAGCACAGGACAGGCCTTATCTAGGTGGTGCAGCTCTGCTGCATTGGCATTCCAGGTCCTAGGGGCAGGAACTGACATATCTGTATCGCGGATCAGCCTTCTTAGTTCAGTAATGCTGAGTTCATCATTCTGAACCATCTTTACTGATGCTTCTCCAGTCTCTGTTTCTTGCCTTTTTCACCTTGATAGCACCAAATTCTCAAATATCTGCCACCAGTTTGTCAAGAGGATGACCAGCTGAATCTACCAATAAATACATCCTAGTCGTTAGGTCCTCTGCTCTGTGGGTTTGTGTACTGGTGCTAAGGATTTCCAAGTTCTCAAAAGGAATACTTTGTCTCATGGAAAAAGCGAAAGTTCAATTTTGCCATGGCAACCTACAACACCACAGCACTTCACCTTAAGATTCTCTCCCATCAAAACTGTTATCACATCATGTATGACATATATTTGTATTGGTAAAAGGTACCCTCTGAGATAGTATGCAAAATTTGAATAGATTTATTGTACAAAATGTGTGTCAAGAAACGAAATGTAAATAGTGAGTGTGTGAATGTATACCTTTGTATACCTATATGGGAATGTATATCTAATTTACCTATCTGCATTGTAATGGCTAACATCTCTACTCCCACTAATCAAATTCCTTTTGGTCAGTCACTAGTTTATCAGCATGTGGGTTTGTTAAAAAAAAAAAAACATTTTCTACATGGGGATGTTTCTCTATTAACCTGAGAAGAAATTACAGCTGTTCTTGAGATGTGCTTGTGATCCCATTATTTC
The DNA here is from genome assembly GCA_027410445.1 of Discoglossus pictus. Classification (NCBI taxonomy): domain Eukaryota; kingdom Metazoa; phylum Chordata; class Amphibia; order Anura; family Alytidae; genus Discoglossus; species Discoglossus pictus. The sequence goes on along the minus strand of CM050164.1, from coordinate 346,178,434 downwards.
TTAGTTTTAACTTTTGACAATAAAAGAATGGAAAAGACTAGGAACTTGTTTTGAAACATTATAACTTCTCTCAAATTGTACATCATAGAGCACAAATTGGATATTTGTGGACTAGACACAACACTGATTTAGACAAGAAGATGCAGTAGCAATACTGCTATGAGGCAAATAACAGATATCTACAATGATTCATGTAGTAATCCCAAAATATAGCCATACAGTAAGTTCAAAAAAGCAACGAGAGAGAACATTCTACCGCTTAACATTTAATTTCGTTTTTTTTTATCTCTAAGCTGCAGTCATAACATTGCGTATTGTTTCAATAACTTTTCAATAAACTATCCTATATATTGTATCACCCACAGAACTAACAAGGCTGCATATTCTTTTTATCCTGAGGCAACAGCGTATTGTATTATGTGACCACTGCATTTCATTGCTTTTACTTTAATAACATACATAGCTTCTTTTAAAAGTCTTTTAATATAGAAGGTTTTGATGGCAATTTTTTTATTATCATTGGAACAGATGACTATAGAATCTCCTGTTCCATATAATATCAAGGTCAACATCGTTTGACTTTTTTGTCATCTTCCTGATAAAATTGGTATTATTTTACTTTTACTGACTTCTATGTAATTCTGTGTTGACAGCATCTAGTTATGAAAGAATCCCAGTGTCCTTGTACAGGGGCACAAAACCATTGATTTGTTTAGTGTATTAATGTCTACCCTTTAAATGAAATGCAGACATGGCTTTGTGCTGTGTGGCAGCTGAATGAGTGCCAGTGAACAATGCTGTTGGTGATAGATAACAAAGTAGAACCATATACACACAAGCAATGTCACTTTGTACCATTAGAGAAATAGCAGCAATAGGGATTGATTAAAGCAAATTACGTGTTACTCTCAGACTGCAGCTTTAAAATGTGAGTTACAATAACACAGTGACATCTGTGGGTTTACAATTCTTCTACCTTCAAAAAGCTGAATTAATTTATATAACCTATCTGTACTTGAAGTAGAACTGCAGTTGTCATCATACAAAGAGACTTCTTGAAGTGATTACATTGTGTGATATGTCTCTGTTTTCAAAAAAACTTTCAGAAATGATTGATCGAAGACTGCCTTGTATAAACTTAATACTGCATTTTGCACACCTTTGATTTTTTTATTAGTACAAAGTGACATTCAAATCAGTTTGTTTTAGAACATTTGATTTTCTGAAATATAATATAAAAACATTGTTTTTTAAACTTTTAAGCTATATTGTACTAAGATGGAACATATATGCAAGAGTTTCAATTTGTTTTTCTTGCCAGAACTAAAATACATGCATGGCTGTAAATATTAATAAAAGGTCTAATTAGTGTAAACTTGTGTCATATTCTGCAGAATTAATTCATGTGAATTAAAGATTAGAAAGCATATATTATAATTAACAACTGGAGGAGTTTTTAAACTAGTAGTTGGGAGGAGGGACTAGATGAATATAATGGGGTATTGAGTGTAGAGGGGATAAGGGATGAATTAACTACTAATGGGGGAGGAGATGGGGAGGGTTAGTATAGTCAATAGGAAGGTATTACTAAGTAACTCAAGTACAGAGGCAGGCATCTCAAAACTACAAACTCATAACATAAGATGCCTGCCAGGAAAAGTGGGAGACCTAGAATTATTGGCAATTAAAAAAGGGGTTTTAATAGGCATTACCAAAACATGGTGGGATGAATCTCATTACTGGACTGTTAATCTGGATGTTTATAACCTTTTAGGAATGATAGGGGCAATGGTAAAAGAGGAGGAGGGATTTGTCTGTATGTTAAGCCTGAATTTAAGCCAATAGTCAGAGAAGATATTTATGCTGGAGCTAGCGCTAATATTGAATGTTTGTGGGTAGAGTTAAATAGTGGAGCAACATATTCCAAAAGAATATTAGTTGGAGTATGCTATAAACCCTCAAATATAACTGAAAGTGAGGAAATACAATTATTGTTAAAGATTGGAAATGCAGCTAAGCACGGGACAGTTCTAATAATGGAAGATTTTAACTACCCTGAAATAAACTGGATAAATGAGACCAGCTCAGCTAAGTGGATCAGGTTGTTGAGTATACTCAGGGATCACTAGCTGGCCCAGGTTATGCAAGAACCTACTAGAAATGAGGCTATCTTGAATTTAGTTATCACAAATAATATCGATATGGTATCAAATTTTGAAATAGGGCAACCTTAGGGAAACAGTGATCACAACACAGTCTCATTTGAAATTGAAGTAAAAAAAAAATGTAAGGGGCCAATAAAAACTCAGGAAACTGGGTTCTGTAATAGCCAAACCATTTTATCTAATTTTTCAAGATTCACTCAATACTGGGTCGCTACCAGGTGACTGGCGAAAAGCAGAGGTCATACCTATATTTAAAAAGGGAGCAAGAGCAAATCTGGGAAATTATACACCAGCGAGTCTCACTTATGTAGTGGGAAGGCTTTTAGAGGGGTTAATATGGGATAATATACAAGAATATGTCTATTTGAACAGGATTATACATAGGAGTCAACATGGATTTATGAGGAATAGGTCATGTAAAACAAATCTAATTAGTTTCTAGGAGGAGGTTAGTAGGAACCTGGTTCAAGACAACTCAGTGGATGTAATCTTTTTGGATTTTGCAAAGGCTTTTGATACAGTGCCACATGGACGACTAATGTGCAAACTAAGGGATACAGGAATTGCAGTAAATATCTGCACATGGATCGAGAGCTGGCAAAGAAGACAGGAAGCAAAGGGTTGTGGTAAAAAAAAACATACTCTGATTGGACTAATGTGCTAAGTGGGGTTCCTCGGGGTTCGGTATTAGGTCCTCTTCTTTTTAACATATTTATTAATGACATAGAAGTAGGATTGGAAAGTAGTGTCTCCATTTTTGCTGATGAAACTAAGTTGTGCAAGGTAATTAAATCAGATAATGATGTACTTTCCCTCCAAAAGGATTTAAGGTAAAATAGAGGAATGAGCACCTAAATGGCAGATGAGATTTAATATGAATCAATGTAAAGTTATGCATCGGGGAAGGAATTTATAATCTTAATGGAGCAAATATAGGGATATGAGAAATTAAAAAAGGTATTTGGGAGTACTTGTGGACAACCACCTAGGTAACAGTGCTCAATGCCAAGCAGCAGCTGCAAAGGCAAATAAAAATTAGCATGTATTAAGAAGGGTATAGATGCAAGGGATGCAAATATAATTCTGCCACTATACAAATCCCTAGTACGCCCTCATTTGGAATATGGAGTACAATTTTGGGCACCACTTCATAAAAAGGATATTTTAGAGCTGAAAAAGGTACAGAGAAGGGTAACAAAACTAATAAGGCGAATGGAAGGGCTAAGTTATGAAGAAAGACTAATTACCTTATATAAATATAGCCAGGGTCAATATAAGGCTTTGGCCTATATTCAATTGAGCAATTGTAAGTTACTGGGCCCTGTAATGTAGCCCGTAAAATAATTTGCTATTTAATTGGCATCTTATAGCTACCTGCAAACAATCTGTGGGTTACAGGCTGAAAATACTTGCCGTTGTCAAACTCCAACCCATTAAAGCCTTTGATCTTTCAAGCTTTAAATGTTAGAATTGCAAATCGCAATTCAATTGCTACCACTCCTCAAGCCCGCAATTGTTTTCACACACGTAAATGGCAAATAGGACTTGAAAGGGGGGTTAAACAGCTGATCTTTGCACTGTAAATGCAGAAAAAGGGTGTCTAAGAGGAGTTATGTTTACCTTATATAAATACATACGGGGTTAGTATAAAGTTTTGTCAAGTGAGCTTTTTGTGTCAAGAGATTTCCAACTGACACTAGGACATCCTTTGAGGTTAGAGGTAAAAAGTTTCCACCTTAAAGAAAGAAAAGGGTTCTTCACAGTAAGGGTGGTTAATCTGTGGAATGCTATACCAAAGGAGGTGGTGACAGTGGATTTGATATATACCTTAAAAAGGACTGGATTTATTTCTAATAAAAAACGGCATTCAGGGTTATCATGGATAATTAGAGAGAGAGTATTGATCCAGGGAAGAATACGATCGCCAGTATCTGGGGTAAGGAAGGAATTTATTTTTTGCCCTTTGAGACGATTGGCTAAGTTTCACTTGGATTCAATTAATTAACAATAACTTCCTCTGGATTCAATTAATTAACAATAAATCTGCATATTGCAGATCAGAGGAGATCTTAAAAGGTTGAACTTGATAGACTGGAAGTCTTTTTTCAACCTCAATTGCTATGTAACTATGTAACTAAAATACAAGCATTTCTGTAGATATTAATAAAATGTCTAATTAGTGTAAACTTGTGTCAAATTCTGCAGAATTATTGTGAATTAAAGATGAGAAGGCATATATTATTATTAACAACCTTATCATTGCAATATAAGGAATTTTAATGAGGGCCTAATTGATAAAATGTTCATCACTGCAAATTGCATATGACATCACACAACCTTGTGTGTATGTAGGTAGACAGATAAGGATTTACTAAACACCTTAAAGCCTTCTGACTTGCCTCCTAGCCAGAACTATTCTTTTTTCCTTGCCTGGAGCCTTTTGTTAGGGTATTAATGTTGCCCTTTAGTCAGTATTAGACAATACCTTGGTATAAGCAGAGTATGATACTGATTAATATTCTGTATTTGACACTGAGAATGTCAAGGTCAGAATATACACACTCTTTTTACATTACACTTTGCTGATATTCTACTGAGCGAAAGTATTTGTAATTTATTGAGTGGCCTATTGCAGAGTATTAGTCTACTTTCAACATGAATTCCCTAGCATTCCAAAAATAGTAGAATTAGTTTTAGAATATAACTATTAGTGTGTGTTTTAAAGAAAGATTTTAAAAATTTAAATATTAAGATTCTGTACTTTTTTAACCTAAACTGCAGATGGAGAGGTGAACTTCAGGGTCACCTCTGACAAAGTACCCCTGTATGGACTTCTATAGTAATGAAGTTAATAGTAGTTGCCATGGGGGTCCAGAGATGCTCAATCTGAGAATGAACAACACATAAGAAGGTTTGTTCTATAGGTCTGGTAACCGATTCAGAGATCAGAACTCTTTTAGCTCAATTGTGCTCTTCACAGAGAGAAATATCATGTAGTAAGTATATCAGTGTGGTCTCAATAAAAAACAGGGATCCAGCCCAAAATACCAGGCAATTATATCCTGAACTGGAGAAGCAGTAAACCCCAGACATATGTTTCAGTCTTTCTTGGACCTTGTCAGTGAGCTGTAGCTTTACTCCCTAAAGCACTGTGAGCAAGGAGTCCACATCTGGAGCCCCTATCACTTTTAGGGTGAGAAAACCTAAACAAAAACAGAGCCAGAGGCAATCATACATAGAACGAGCAACACCTAAGTAGGCTTGTTCTATAGCCCTGATAAGTTACCCAGAGAGCAGCCTCTTTATGCTCACTTGTGCTCTACATAGGTAAAAATATCCTGTCATATATCAGTCTGGTTTCACTCAAAATATACCTAAAATACTGCTCATGTCTACTCTAACCAGGAGAAACAGCAAACACCAGCCTCCCTTGGACCTCTTGAGTAAGACTACACTATTATATATATATAATACAGTTTTGTTTAGGCTTTCTCACTCATGGTTGATAGGGAGGCCTAAGGGTGATAGAGACAGTAACATGGTAGACTGCTGGGTGATAATTATAGTATGATACACAGAAATTCTGCATTTGCCTTACTTTTTAAATATTCCCCTTACTTTTTAAATATTCTTTTTACTTAAAATCGACTACAGAGTTTCTATTACTCCTATGTGTATTACCCATGAAGAGATACATGATGAAAAAAGATGAATATATATTTGAAGATGGAAAAGTGTGAATCGTCTTTTGAGTTCTATAGCCTTCCAAAAATAGTAGAGTTGGTTTAAAAAATCTAACTGTTAGAGTACATGCCAAAAAAACATAAAAGTCTCAAAACCTGGGACAGAAAGACTAAGGCCCTCATTCAATTGCAATTTGGCCAATTGAATAGTGCTCTAAATAAGCACATAACATATATTTTTTAAATAAGTTTTTAGTTCGTGAAAACCTTGCTTTTAGATAGATGCTTACTAAGTAAAAACTTACTTAAAAAAATATCTTATGTGTTTATTTAGACCCCATTCAATTGTCCAAAATAGCAATTGAATGAGGGCCATGGTATTTCCCTACACTGCAGATGTAACAATTCATTTTAGGGCCATTTGAACTAACAGGTAAAGGCTTAAGAGTTCACCTTTGCATCAGTTTTAAAAGAACATATATTGGGAATGGAGATTACGGGTTGCAAAAACAACCTTGTGTATCTGCCATGTTTTATAATACAAATAGGGCCTCATTCAATTGCAATTTGGCCAATTGAATAGGACTCTAAATAAGCACATAGCATATTTTTTTAAAGCAGTTTTTAGTTTGTGAAGACCTTGCTTTTGGATAGAAGTTCACTAACTAAAAACTTCTTTAAAAAATATGCTATGTGCTTATTTAGAGCCTTATTCAATTGGCCAAATTGCAATTGAATGAGGCCCATAGTCTGCAAATGCATATTACTTAATTTTGTATAAAGTTGTATAATGTTCTGGCATTTGTATTATAATAAAAAAGAGGTAAACATAAGTTGAAATATAAGCAGTATAATGTTTTCTCTTGTTTTTTTTACATACATACAGCCTTATTAAATTGCGATTCAGTAAATTTAAAAGGGCTTTATTTAAGCACACAACATATTTTATTTACAGAAGTTTTTAGTTAGTGAACTTCTATCCAAAAGCAAGGTCTTCACTAACTAAAAACTTCTGTAAAAAAAATATGCTGTGTGCCTAAATAAAGCCCTTTTAAATTTACCGAATCGCAATTTGATAAGGCTGTATATGACTATAGATTGGGAGAACAGCAAGTTCTGTTTTTGCCTTATTGTAGTATTACTGCTGCATCTCCTCTTCTAAATAAGTGTTGTATTAGCGAGCAAATATCCAAACACTGTTGTGCAATTTGAGAGTTTTTTTTCTTTTGTTGTCAAACACTGACACTTTGCATTGCCTTTACATAGCTCTTGACAAAATAAATAAATAGTAGAATAAGCCCCAGTAGGATAACCCTGCCCTTCAGGCTACAGATAGACAAGCAATCTAATATTAAATCCCCATGCAGAAACAGAGTCAGCTAAATAAAGATTTTCTCAGCAATGCTTTTATGGTCCTTACAGCTGCTAATGGGAGTTTCACTCGTGTGACTTTTTCCCCAAATTACAGTAGTCCTCTAAATGCTCACCTCAGTGACCATATATTTTCTCTTGTTTTCTTTCTTTACAGTAGAAAAAAAGTAAGTATATCTATTGGGAAATATATTGTGGCTAAAGATTTTCGAGATTTATGTTATAACACTATATGAATCTACTGTAGCTATTAGAAAACATACTCTGGGGATTTTAGAAGAGGTTGACCATAAATCTATACAAACTGTAAAGGCTGTTTGATATACAGTAGAATATCAGCACTGCTTTCATACACATAGAGAGGAAGAGCTGAAGCTTCTTTACAGTAGAAGTGTCAAATCATTTGCATACATCATGCAAAATGGATTTCCTGATTAAATGTGCAGGAAGCATTTGGGTTGTTAGAATCAAAGTGAGCTTAATCCTTATGTAATCTCACCAGCTTTGTTGCAAGAAATTCTGAAAAACCTTGTTACTTTTGTTAAATGTAAACCACTGACTCATGGCCCCTTGACAGCTTGCTGAGCATGTAATAACATTTCTCTGTATTTAGGGACTGGCTTAGCTGGCTTTACAATAGATTACTGTGGATGTTAAGTGAAATGTTATTCTTTACGTAAAGCTCTCTACTTCCCAGTAATTAAGGTTATATAAAAGGGCACTAAACACAATGTAGTTTCAAAACAATATTTGAATAAACAAGGTATTAGATGCACATGTATCCTACACATGTATTATAAAAAAAAATCATTATTCAATCTTTTTTTTGTAGACACTCTAGTTCAACAAGACCTTTTAACTACTCAAAAATCAGATTAAAAACGATTTTAAATGAAACCACATAATACAATATTCTATTACAAACTAAATTAGGAATTCTATGGCATCTTACAGAGGTTGCTTTTCTTGTGTCAAAAAGTAATTTATATGGTATTGAAAGCTTGCACTCTTTTACAGCAGAGAAATAAAACATATGTTACCCGATGTTAACATATGTTCCACATTAACCAGACATAATCCTTTACTATAAATAACACATAACTTAAATCCAATAAATATCTATGTAGATCTAAGTCACCATACAAATATTATAATACCTGGTAGACATAGGGGCTTGTTTGCAAAGGGAAGTTGAAGCATGACTCTCATTGAGAATAGTGCAAACAGTGTATATCCATAGATAACTTAATAAGGATAAAAGTGAAAACCATTAAAAATAAAAATATTAATTTTGATAAATCGATTAATATATGCATCTTCCAATTCCTGGTTTGTTCTTAGTATTAAGAAAGTTAGGGCAGACAACACTGGCAAGTAAACCATACACAACAAAATAAAACCCACACCACCACCTCTCTTCAGTATCTGAATATATAACTTGCCCTCCCACCTATGCTGTCTGCACCCACCTATGTTTTATGTTCATTTATATTACAGGTGTAACACTATCACCTCCATTTTACATAGCTGATACACCCATAAACGTAATCACTAATTAACCCTCTCCTCTTCAATTACTTGCCAAGCTCTTTTCACCTTTTGTTTGAATTACCCCTTTACATTGTAAGTTTGCAAGTTTTCAATCTTAGGTGCTTTGAACAAAATAATACCACAAGCCTTATTCAATTGAGCTATTGTTGTTTTTACTAGAGCACGTAATGGAGCCTGTAAACTAATTTGCTATTCAATTGTGGTCTTTTTGCGAGCCGCAAACAAACTACGGGTTATAGGCTGCAAATCCTTGCTTTTGTCAAAATTGTAACTTACAACCCATCTAAGCCTTTAATCTTTTAAGCCCGCAAAAGTTGCAATCGTTTTTCAATTGCTAGCCCTCAAATATTCTCACACCCGTAAATGTCAAAGGTAGATGAAAATCCTAGAGGTACCAGATAGGACTCGCATGGGGGTTTAACCCATGTTCACAGCACATTAAATACAACTAATCAATACTGCCCTTTAAAATACAGGAAAAGTGATGAAAGGCATTAGAATTAATTGCACAACAGCCTCAAGCTCGTAAATCTGCAATCAAAAATTATTTATTTTTATGTGTCATTTTGGTTATATCAATCTCAGGAATCAAGGAGTTAATACATATCAGGCCACCCACATGGACTAGAACAGTTTCACCATTCATTTTTATTATTTTGTACAGTGCAGGATTGTGAGTCTGATCGCATTTCGGACCCTAAACGCTAATTGATTGCCATGTAACCTCCATGTTTTACTGGCGTAATGATGACGGTATCATTTACTATTGGCTGCTTCTAAATGGGTAGTTACGTCCTTGCTTAATTGATCATGTTAACGCTCTGAAATGCTACATACGATTGCATGGTTTAGGGTTTTGGCTTTCGATCCTTAACTTGCGAGCTTGTTCAATTGTAGTAGAGTTCAAGCCTACAGACATATGGCCTGTATACCATGAGTTGCAGCCTTGCAATTGAACGAGGCCCTTGGTCAGGTGAACTTTTCTTGCCAAGAGGTTTAGAGGGAAAAATATTTCACCTAGAGAAAGACAGATGTTTTAACCATGAAGACAAGCCGATTATGGCAGCAAATTCAGTAGATAACTTTAAAAAGGAGTTGAATATATATTTGCATATAAAGGACATACTGTACATGATTTTGTCAGTTAATCAGAATAGGTGGCATGTAGATCTAGTGTACAGGATAGCTTTTGGGATCAGGAAAGATTTTTCTCCTAATAAGACAAAATTAGCTTTCTATTAGTATTCATCTGGATCAATTCATATAATGTAAAAAAATGTGGCTTTTGGCAAAGACTAAGGCCCTCATTTAATTGCAGTTTGGCCAATTAATTAGGGCTTTAAATAAGCACATAACATATATTTTTTAAAGAAGTTTTTAGCTAGTAAATATCTATCCAAAAGCAAGGTTCTCACTGACTAAAAACTTCTTTAAAAAAAATATGCTATGTGCTTATTTAGAGCCCTATTCAATTGGCCAAATTGCAATTGAATGAGGCCTTATTTGATTTTAAGGAATAAAACATTGGATATTTCTAAATTCTCTAGGATGTGTACTTTCCAACAGTATATTATTTTATAAGATTATCTTGACGTACAGGGGCAGACTTAGGACCCTTTTCAATTCCCTATTTCATAAAATTACACCTAAAAAGTGGTCAATAACATTAGATAGCTATTGAATTGACCATACTTAATACGATTGCGAGTATGCTACTCGTAATGCATGAGAACAAGCCAGACTGACAAATCATGCTTTCCCATTGATATTCTGACACCCGTTATATATCGAATTACTCTTTCAAAGATTGGCACAAATTCACTATTCAATTCCAACTTTATTGAGCACTCACTAAATGAGGGCCTCATTCAATTGCAATTTGGCCAATTGAATAGGGCTCTATATAAGCACACAGCATATTTTTTTTACAGAAGTTTTTAGTCAGTGAACTTCTATCCAAAAGCAAGGTCTTCACTAACTAAAAACTTCTGTAAAAAAAACATGCTCTGTGCATATTTAGAGCCCTATTCAATTGGCCAAATCGCAATTGAATAAGGGCCTGAGTATGGCTCGTAACTCATAATATAAGGGAAAAAATTAGCATGCACTGAAGAGCACCTGTATCAGCAAAAATTTGTTTACTAATCCCCCTCCCCATTCACATACATTGTAAGTTGCAAGTTTTCAAACTTAGGTGCTTTGAACAAAATAATACCACAAGCCTTATTCAATTGAGCTATTTTTGTTTTTACTAGAACACGTAATGGAGCCCGTAAACTAATTTACTATTCAATTGGGGTCTTTTTGCGAGCCGCAAACAAACTACGGGTTACAGGCTGAAAATCCCTGCTTTTGTCAAAATCTTAACTTACAACCCATCTAAGTCTTTAATCTTTCAAGCCTGCAAAAGTTACAATCATTTTTCATTTGCTACAATTACGCAAGCCCTCAAATATTCTCACACACGTAAATGTCAAAGGTAGATGAAAATCCTAGAGGTACCAGATAGGACTCGCAAGGGGGTTTAACCCATGTTCACAGCATATTAAATACAACTAATCAATACTGCCCTTTAAAATACAGGAAAAGTGATGAAAGGCATTAGAATTAATTGCATAACAGCCTCAAGCTCGTAAATCTGCAATCAAAAATTATTTATTTTTATGTGTCATTTTGGTTATATCAATCTCTGGAATCAAGGAGTTAATACATATCAGGCCACCCACATGGACTAGAACAGTATCACCATTCATTTTTATTATTTTGTACATTGCAGGATTGTGAGTCTGATCGTATTTCGGACCCTAAACGCTAATTGATTGCCATGTAACCTCTATGTTTTACTGGCGTAATGATGACGGTCTCATTTACTAGTGGCTGCTTCTAAATGGGTAGTTACGGCCTTGCTTAATTGATCATGTTAACGCTCTGAAATGCTACATACGAATGCATGGTTTAGGGTTTTGGCTTTAGATCCTTAACTTGCGAGCTTTTTCAATTGGAGGCACAACCATGGAGGCTCATTGGGACCCCTATGGGACCTAAAATATACACCCCGTTTCACAGGGGTTCTTAAAGGACCCAAGTGGCACATAAATGGTAATCTCCATTCACAGATAACACTGATGCTACTGAGGTCCTAGAAGAACATGTAACATTAATGAAAAAGTTCCTGCAATTGAACAGAAATTAGTCTGGATTATTATTATTATCTAATATTTATAACAGGCCAACAGCAGCACCGTACATAGGATGAACAGAAGATAAAAACAATATCAATACAGATTACATGAAAAGAGAGCCCTGTTTTTGAGCTTAGATTCTTGCATGTAGAGTACTTTTCAAGTATCCTATATCATTAAAAACTCACAAACTTACAACCTAAGGGATGTGGAAGGTGATAGATACATTGGGCATAATAAGTATAAAGGTGATAAGCTTCATTTAAATATGTGGGGGGGGGGGGGTTGTGAGGTTTTGAAAGACTTGAGACAGTAGGAATATTTAGTGGAGCAAGGTCAGGAGTTCCAAAGAATTGGGGCAAAACAAGAAAAGTCCTTAAGGCGGGAATGAAAGGAGGTGATAAGAGAAGAGGAAAGAAGAAGGTCATAGGCAGAACAGAGGGGGAGGGTGGGGTAGTATCCAGAGTTGTTACCTGCTATATGTGATAAGTGTCAAAGTGCAGGCAAACTTGGCCAGCAGTGTACCCTTGTAATCCATGAGTGATTAATATCCCTTGCCAGCAAGTGGCTGTAGACCTTATATGTCCGCTCATAAAGTCAGTAGATCCAGAAAGTCTCATGGTGGATGGATTATTCCTTCATTTTCTGAAGTCTGTAGTGCTGTCCAAGATCACTGCTGATTCAGTGACCAATGCTCTGGTGACAATATTTACTTTGGTGGGTTCCCCTAGTGAGATACTCTCAGATCAAAGCACCCTGTTTATTGCAGAATTTATACAGTAGTTGTGATAACATTGTGAGGTGAAACAGCAACAATTGACGCTGTAGCATCCTCAAACAAATGGACTCTGTGAGTGCCAAAGAGCAAGATCAGAAAAAAATATTCTAGCCAAACTAGCTAAGTAGAAGTCGGCCTTTGTCACCCTGTTTGAGCTTTAAAAGTCCATGGTGATGCTTTTTGGGTTTAAAAATGCCACTTCAACCGCCTCACGACTGATGTGTACTTGGACGTCTGGTCTGTACTCAGTAGGCTGTATTAAACACTCAACTCGACAAAGGTCAGTTCATCCAAGCTGAAGTAAACAACCTAGGACATAGTGTAAGCAGTGATAAAGTATGTCCAGAACCAGCTGTTCTATAGAAGCCTTTACCCGGTGGTTTATTCCTCAAAACATGAAACACATAATGGCTGATCTAGGCACTGCTGAATATTAATGAAGATTTGTTCCTGCTTTCAGCTCCCTGAACCAAATGCTCACTGTCTTAACTCATGCATACAGCCTGACATACAGCCCTATTAAATTCCAAGCCCATAGCTGCATCGACACACCCGCAAAGGCTGAGGGTTGGAAATTCGGCTGTGTTATGGAGCTATTAAATTGCACCATGCTGCTAGTTACGGGCCATAGACGCAAAGCCATAAACCATTCTTGCGAACGTTGGATGTGCGGCTGTGAACATGATCAATTAGTCAAACCCATAGTTACAGGTGTTGTGAAAAATATCTCATACTTACCCCACGTCCCACTGGCAGGCAGACAACAAGAAAAACCAAGTCCTCTGGTTCATCATTATTATAATTTATTATTAGGAAGAAATGTGGAACCACAGCTATACCAACATGGCTGCTGCTGGTCCAGCTGAAAAAACTGACTACTGAAAACTCAGCAGACACAGCCTTTTATTTTGGTTACATAAGACAATGAAAAGAAAATCCATTACACAGCCAATTACATTTTAGTTATATATGATATCCAATAACAATATGACACATACTTTGGTAAAATCTGTGCGTACATCTACTTTATATGATACACTTGTGCGCAGTACATAACACTTGTTTGACCTTGGAGATGAGTGTGAAAAAAACATATTTATTATGACTAAAGCATGTGTACAGTCTCTAAATGAAATTGCCAAGTCATGGGTCAGATGCATTTAACTATTTCATACCTCATATCTTATAAAAATGGAAAATACTGGTTTAATGCTTATATCCCAGCCACATATTACACTAACTGGAAAACGTGCAAATTCTTTGGAACCTGTTGCAGAAAAGTATGCAAATATCCTTACATTTTTACCGTATATATACTGTAAATATATTTTTATATATATTTATATATATATATATATATATATATATATATATGTGATATTTGACTAGGATACTAAGCTGTGAACCAGTATTTTCCAATTTCATAAGATATTAGGTAGGAAATAGTTAAATACATCTGACCCATGAAATAGCGATTTCATTTAAAGGCCATACACAGGTTTTAGTCATAACAATATATTTTTCCTCACTCATATCCAAGGTCATAATTTGCCCTTTGCGCAGAACATTAAGAATGAAGTACAGTGCCTTGCAAAAGTATTCACCCCCTTGAATTGTTACCGATTATGTTACATTACAGCCTTAAGTTCAATGTTTTGTTAATGTTAATTTTATGTGATGGATCAGAACACAAGTTTGTGAAGTGAAATGAGAAAAAGATATACATAAAACTATTTTTTAGAAATAGAAATCAGATAATTGGCATGTGCGTATGTAGAACAATGACCGGAAACACACTGCTAAAGCAACACTTGAGTGGTTTAAGGGGAAACATGTAAATGTGTTGGAATGGCCTAGTCAAAGCCCAGACCTCAACCCAATAGAAAATCTGTGGTCAGACTTAAAGATTGCTGTTCACAAGTGAATACCATCGTGAATAGTTATGTACATTGACTTTTTCTGTTAATTAATTGTTAATTGATTCAGAGGAAGGAAAACAAAACAAGATTGAAAGATTTCCAATTATCTCATAAGGAGAAAAAAATCTTTCCTAACCCCAAAAGCTGGCAATCAGATTAGTCCATGGATACTAATCCTGAATACTGAATACATGAATACTAGTCCTTCCCCAAGATAACCCTCAATTAACTTTTTGTTCAAAAATATATTCATCCCCTTTTTAACATTATCGATTCTCCTTTCACAACCTCTATTTCTTTCTTTAAGGTGGAATCTTTTTTCTTCTAGCCTAGAGGATTGACCTTTTGACAGCTGAAAATCTATTGGCACAAAATACAAAAGACTTACAGTATATTGATCTTGGATGCATTTATACAAGGTAACCCATATCCCTTCTTATTCTAAATAAAATACGTTTAATTTGGTTAGACTTTCCTCATAGTTAGTGCATCTATCCTCCTTATTAATTGTGATGCCCATCTCTGTACCATTTCCAGCTCCAAAAATGTCCTCTTTATGAAGTCATACTCCATGTTCCAAATGCGGTTGTACTTGGAATGTATTTCCTGGCAGAATTATATTTGCTTCTCTTGCTTCCATACCCCACTTACTGCATGCTAATATTTTATTAATAAGTTATGTATGTGGTTGTCCACAAGCACTCTAAATCCCTTTCTGTCTCTGATACCCCTACATTTGTTCCATTAAAATTATAAATGGCGTGCTTATTTTTCCTTCCCATATCCCTAGCTTTATATTTATTTGTGTTAAATCTCTTATCACTTTTAGATTCCAATTCTTCTTATTTCCTAATTCCCTTTAAAATGTAAATACATCATTTTCTGATTTAACTACTGTGCAGAATTTGTCATCAACAAAAATGTAGCCATTACTTTCCAGTCCTTCTTCTAAATCATTAATAAAAATGTTAAAATAAGTAGTGCTAGCAGTAAACACTGATGAAGCAGAACACATTAATCCAACATAAGTATGTTCCATTTAAAAAAAAAACTCTGTTTCCTATCTTTTTACCAGTTCTAAACCCATGTGGTTATATTTATTGAAAATTACTTTGCACAATAGCCTCCCATGTGGCAATGTATCAAAACCCTTTGCAAAATCCCAAAACACTACATAGCCTGACTTGCCTTGATCCAAGTTTCTGCTTACCTCCTCATAGAAACTAATTTGATTAGTTTGACAGCACCTATCCTGCATAAAACAGTATTGACTCCTTCTTATAACCTAGTTTACATGGATGTATTTCGGTATACTATCATGAACCCTTATAAAAGCTTCCCCACTACTAAAGGGGGCTTACATGTCTATAGTTCCCTGGATTTGCTCTTGCTTCCTTCTTAAATAAAGTATATGTCAGGGATGTCCAGGTGAAACCCTTCAGGGGCGAAATGCCAAGTGGATGGCAAGTCCAAAGTAACAATTCCAGGTTCACCGGCAAAAGAGTTATCAGTGAAGCCGACAGCAATCCAAAAAGGTCAGTAACAATCTCAATCAGCACCAAAAGATCAGTCCACAGCAGAAAGACCCAGGAGCAACAAAAAGAACTACCAGTGTTAGGAACCTAGAAATGGCACAGAGAAGAGGACGGAGGAGCAATAAATAGTCCCTGATGAGGTTTGAGTTAACACCCAATCAGGATTAAAAGCATCAAAAGCTAGGAGAGGTAATTCTGACTGATCTGTCTCTAGAACATATAGCTGTAGCTGCTGTTGCACAAGACTTACATATCGTACTCATGATAAACCATGAGATCTCCCAAGAAAGCAAACCAAGGTGTGAATTCTTAAAGTATCATCTGGTGTTAAATCTGTAGAGAGTGAGTCTTGAAAAATTAGATATGGTGGTCTTGTTATTACAGAAGCCAGTTTCCCCAGAACCCTTGGATGTATTCCTTCAGGATCTGGTGCTTTATTAAGATTTATTTTTCCATCATCAGCCTAAGACCTACTCTAGAATAGACCCTTTCTTAATAAATACATTTTTATTAGATTCCACAAACAAATAATTCCTTGCTCATGGTCAGACCATTCTGTGGTAATAATTTCTTTAACATTCACTACTAAAAAAATATTTAATACTTTTCAAACTAAAGCATCATGAATATGTAAAACTGGGGTTTAAATGAGGTTGGCCCACACACACGCAAAATAGATAATTTGTAAAAATGTAACCCTCTAGATACGTCATGGAAATATGTTTATTAATTTTAGACAAGAGATTTTAAACATTGTTATTTTAACAGTACAATAAATGTTACATTTTAAATTATAATGGTGTCACATAAATATGTGTCTTTAGTCCTCAGACTTCTTAGGGACTCTAACTAAGTGATCTAAAGAATAGTAGTGAATGTTAAATATTACACATATATTAAAGAATACTCATCCAAAAACTTAATGGTAGTAGATTTTTTTAAAACCTTGCTCCTTAGCCCAGACTCCCAAAATCTTGGAGATTAAACAAATCACACCTACAAGACCCTTGCATTCAAAATCAAAAAGCACAAGATATTACATTATACTTTAATACTAACAACACCCTAGAGTCCAACATAGTTTGGGTAACACACAAAAAATTTATAAGAGGTACTATTTTCAAAATAACCTCCAATCATAAAAAAAAATAACTTCAAAGAGAGCTACAAGAAGAGATAACTAGAAAAAATCTACCAAAATAAACCCAGCACCCAAACAAAACAAACTATTGATAAAATGAAGACTGAACTCGACCTGAACCTTTCAAACTACACAGAAAAAGCCATAAGACTAACTCAACACAAGTATTATATGAAAACAAATAAACCTGATTCCCTTTTAGCCCATAGGCTATTTTTTTAATTATCTAAATCCAAAATCTACCAAATAAGGGAAATCTCCAGGACCAGATGGCTTAACCAATATTTATTACAAAGATGTGTTCTACTGTCTTCACAGTTAGCCCTTCTCTTCAATTGCATACTAGAAGGAAACCCAATACCTCCAGAGATTAAGTATGCATATATAACAAACAGTCTTTCCCAAAGAACACAAATATCCATTAGAAGTGAAACATTACAGACCTATATCAATACTCAACAAACATTATGGCAGAATGACTGAATGGCCCTATTCCTACCACAAATAATACATACAAATCAGGTTGTATTTATCCATCACAGACAAGCCAGAGATAACATTAGAATAATTATTAACATCTCCCACATAACCCCTAACCAAAAAACTCTGGCTTGTTTCCTGGCCTTTAGAAAGGCCTTACCTATTTGAAGCCTTGTAAACATTTGGGATTAGAGGAAAATGTATAAACATAATCCAAACATACTATCAATCACTCAGAGCTAACTGGAAACTCCCAGGTCAAGGGATTACTAACATTCAAATAGAAAAATGAACAAGACAGGGTTGCCCCTTTCGCCTTTTCTAATTGTTCTAGCCATCAAACCTTTAGCTCAAACTGTCCGAACAGATTATTGAATACATGGTGTACAAATAGGTCCACAAAACTCCAAATGTTACCAAATATTTAACCTCTTTATCCTTTCTTATTCACACTTTATATAGCTTTGGAGACATTTCAGTTTTAAAATATATGGAAAAGACTGAAGCTTTAAAATTAACTTTATCACCAAAAACAGTTCAACTTCTCCAGACTTATTATATTTTTTCCTGTCCTAAAACAGGTATTAAGTATTTAGGAGTCAATATTACTTCACACTGGAAAGGTGTATATGTAGTCAACTCCCCTCCCATCTATAAAAAAACTAAGAGAAGACTTAGAAAATGGTCAAAGTTTCAGATGACATGGACAGGATGCATCAACACAATACAAATGAACATCCTCCCCCACTTGTTATATCTTTTCTGTACACTTCCTATTGCTGTTGAATTTATAGACTTGTATTCAAATTTATATGGTAAAATAAATCTTCCAGAATACCCAGAGCATGCACAGACACAAGTCTAAAGGAGAATTATCCTGCCCCAACATTGAACTCTATTACAGGGCTGTCTAATTAGCATTTAGTCCTCAATGTTCTTATGCCTCCTTACACTTGGGATACAATTATCTGCCTCCCTAAGTCTAAACTAGCTCACTAACTAAATTCACAATGAAACAATGGTATTGGGCAGTGGAGAGACATAAATAAAGATCTATCTTCTCTTCTTTAACCCCCATTTTACCCCACTAAAATTTCCCACTTGGTCTAATAGACAAGTGCTTTAGTTGGTGGAAAACAAACTCACCAAAATGTACTCTTGCACCTTGAATGAGGGATCATTAACTTACAAATCTTTGAGAGATAAATTTGACCTTCCACTCCAGGAACACTTTAGCTTTTGCCAGATAAAGCGTTTTTCTAAATTAACACGAACTCTTGGACACCCTCTGACTTGAGGAATTCTAGGCATGATTTATGATTTCTTTAATACTCCTCCAGAGGGCTATAGATACAAATACATTACTTATTGGGAACAGGATCTAAATCAATCCTAGGACCCTAATATCTGAACATGATAGAAAAATTATTCACAAAGGGTTTGTTTACTAGGAGAACAACAGGTTTCATTTCATACAATAGATACTTGTATTTGCAAGTATATCTTAGAAGCTGTTTAAACATTTGTGGTAAATAACAAGATACAATGAATGTTTATACACATTAGGCATTTGTGCAAGAGATTAATGATTCATGCTCTATACTGCAAACAACTGTGTATACATTTTCCTCCAATTTAACTTAATAAATCAGAGATTCTTTGAAAGGCATTTGTGTCAACTTGTTTTACTGTAAATCTCTCATTGATTTCTGAGTTATGTCTTTGATATCATGTATAACCCTTCCAAGCTATACTCCTGGATGTCTACATTAAGCCCTCTCTGCTTCAGCTAGGTATCAATGGATTTTTTTCCATGGTGTTAAGGGAGTATTATTAAAAAATATATTCTAACCAGGGGTGGCTGGTGCATAGGGGCAAATGGGCAACCGCCCTCTTAAAATGAATGCACAGACTTAATCCCAACATCACTAACGTAATTGTTTAATATAAATAATATAAAAATACTAATTAATTATATCTTGTTCAATCGTCTATTTTTTAAATATCTGCTGCGATAACTTTAAAATATAAACCCTTTGTGCACCAGACAGTTAAACACACTGACTTATCCCATTACCACATGTATACCCCTGCTGTTGACTTGCCTAGTCACTACAGATTAGAGCACATGCGAATATTAACAAATTAAAAAAACAGTCAGAATACTGTCTTGCCCGATCTGTGCACTGATCTGCAGCACTGTGCCTGTCTGTAAGCTGCAGTATTGCCCAATCAGAATGACTGCTAGGAGCTGAAGCTTTAGGAATCTGCAGACAGTCCCTCTGACTGTCCCCAGCCAATTGGGACTGCTACATTTTCCCTGTATGAAGTGTATACTTAGAGATTTAGTTCAGTCAGAACTACGCATGCTGAGTGAGATGAGGCCAGATTGGGGGAGTACCATCTCTCTGTCTCCTGTTCTCCCTCTCTCTCTGTTTCTTGTTCTCTGTCTCTCTCTCATTCTCTCTCTCTGAGTCTTGTACTCTCTCTGTCTTACTTTCTCTCTCTCTTCCCCCAGCCACCCACTGCATCTAGATAAATAGATAGATAGATAGATAGATAGAGGGAGAGAGGGAGGGAGGGATAGAGAGAGTGGGAGGGATAGAGAGGTAAGGAGGAGAGAAAGGTGGATAGAGGGAGGGGGCATAGAGAGAGGGGAAGAGAAATAGAAGGGGAGAGAAGGATAGGGTAGAGAGGGATAAATAGGGTGAGAGAGGGATAGAAAGATATACATAGAGGGAGGGATAGTGAGAGAAATATAAGGAAATATGGATGGAGAGGAAGAGAGAGGGAGGGATAGAGAGAGGTATAGAATGAGAGGCATAGGATCTATTTCTCTGCATTCCCCTCTTTCTCTATCCCTCTCTCTCTATAACTATCCCTGTCTCTCAACCCCTCTGCCTCTCTCTTTCTATCTCTATCCCTCTCCATTCCTACCCTCTCTCTATCTATCCCTCTCTCTCTATCCTTCTCTCTCTCTGTTGCTATCCCTGCCTCTCACTATGAGATCACTTCTGTCTGCTTTTAGGAGCTGCCACAAACATACATCTTGATCTAACATGTATTCTATTTAATGTTTGCATGTCATCAAGAAAATGGAGAAACTTCCCGGCATAAGTATAGTGATCAGAACCAGCACCATCTCACCCTCATCAATATAATTAGTAAAGTGACAAAAAAAAGTAAGTGGGTGGAGTCTATGTTAGTGGGTAGGGCCTACAGAGGTAAAATGTTGTGAAGGGATGGAGTTATACTGTTGGGTGGAGTCAATGTAAGGGGAGGGCCAAATCTCTGTCTTTTGCCCCACCAACAGGAAAAGTCACCAGTCACAGTTGATTCTTACAATTGTAACTGTAAGTATGTAATATATTTAATTATGTGTAATATTTGCATAATACAAATTATGTTGGAAAAGCAATAAATTCTGTAAAAAGACTTACAAGGAGAAAGTTATATAATGCTGGAAAACAAAAGGTAACACTGCTATCACTCAGCATTTCAGGGTGATATATTATACTTCCCCTTAAAATTTTAGCTTCCACAGCATAAAATACAGACGTCTGTTAAGAAAGGTGAAAAAGTAAAGCTCTGGAATACAAAAAATAAAGGTTTTGGGATGTCTACAATGACGCCTAGAGTTTCCATTTGACTAAACTTGGAAAAGGATGTTTCACATTATCTTAATATGTGCGTGTTTGCGTATTTTTTTTATCAGATATGTAGAATTATAACATATTTCTTCCTAATATTGTTCAGTGTTTGTGATTTAACTAAGTGTCAATTAGGAGTTTGTTTCATAGTTCCATAATGTTAGTACTCCATCTTAGGGTTAATTCAATCTATGATGTTATTAGACATTCATCTTTAATTAAGTATGGTGTGTGCATACAGTTATTGTTTATGTGAAACACATTTGATGTATATGACAATGGGTAAATGTGTCTTTGGTTGATTTTTTACTTTGTCAAGAAATTGTTAGATGTTACTAATGGTGTGTGAAAAATCCCTACGTGTATAGCAAACTTCAGTTCTGAGAGTAATCTGTTTCACGATTGCTAATAACTCCTTTCTATCTCTACATGTGCAAAATACATAAAGCAATTACTACAATTCATCTAAGCATTCTTAGTAATTATTAAACTTTAGCACATGGCTAAGTAGGAATATTTTAAAAAAAATATTGACACATAAATTTGCAAAAAAATACTGTAAGGAATACAATTTCTTAATAATTTTCAGTGGCTATAATGCTTCCTGTTATCTGTAGTTCAAAATTATAATATCTACAGAACCTTTGACGTGCCCTATAATTTATTTATTTGTTTTTAACATTTATATTTTGAAAATATTTCCCATATATAATACCTTTTGTATACAGCAATAATTTTGCAAATCTCCCACCCACTATTTCATCACAGCACAGAAATAAGTGTACTTTCAATGGCCAAGCTTTCTGATTTATTGGATGAATTCAAGTAATGTCCTCTAGAATATTTATTTTTTCACAAAAATACTTATCTTATAAAAAGCATTATTAAAAATTACCAGTTACAAGGTTGGCAAATTACAACACTAGGATTTACATGGTGACAATGCGTTTTACTTTTCTTATGATAACACACCAGAGGTATTTTGTTAGTTTAATACCAGATGATAGAAGAATAATAGCAAAAGATGAACTTTTCAAACTTAATCCTGTCATGGTACACTTTTGAAGATATGAACAATTCAAACTTACCTCATCTAGGCTTTACCATTATCATTCTAGGCTAAAATTATCATTCTCTTTGAGTTATTACTTTGTACATAACAGTTAATGCCTTGTTTCCTAAGAGCCACCCAAATGTTCAATGGTTATTGGTTTTGAGAAGGAAATTGTTCTGTAAGTATTTGGGGAACCCCGTAGGGCACTTATGATACTGTGTGTGACAGATATTTGAACTAATAGTATTTCCTATGGCATGTACCCTGTTTCTGAAAAGCTATTAAAAATATTGTTCAGGTTTGGTAGCAGTAGATAAGGAAAGCTTTTATAATTTCCAGAAATGACGAGGTCAGTGTGTGAGGTCTTAGAAATTCTGTATTGTTCCAATAACTCAATAACTCGTTATTCCTTGTTTGAAGATCTCAGGTGTACTAGGCTGATAAAAATGGTATAGTTTCCTTGCTAATATTAAAACATACAAACAAAGATTTTGACTGCTGATAAGAACTAAAAAGGCCCATCTCATCTGCCCATTTTAACTACACTTATGCTTATCCCAAGCATGCTTACATTTCTCAACTGTTTTTGAGTCTACCATTATTTCCACTGGAAGCTATTCCACTTATCTAATACTCTTTCTGTTAAATAGTAGTTTTGGAAGTACTCCTCATTCTCTTTAGTGATCACTGGGAGATTTAACAAAGATGACTTAAATATCAAGACTTACATGGCTGATAAATTAAATGGCTAAACCAAGTAGTCATGGATATTTATATACTATCTAAAGCCTACAATGTTGCTTGTTCATAGCTTCATTAAAAATGTTCTAAAACCTATAAAATGTATTTATTTTTAAAGATAAATTATTTATCTATGAAGGTTGTTATTGTGTGTCCTGCAAAAGCTAGTTAATGATGATCCAGAAATATGGATTGATAGCACAAATTAAACAAATATGTGAGAAAATAATATATTTCCTTAAAACAAATACTTTTACTACTTTAAATGTCAAGTAATCAAAAGTGTTTGTACTAATAAGGCAACACATTCTCTAATTTTTGCTTGCATTTTGATAAGGTGGTTTCATAATTAACATCTTCGTAGTATATTTTTTGGTTTGTTAAAAAAATTGCTCTTGATGCGGCTGGCCTTTGACACACTTGGCTCTGACTTACAACCTGACCTAGGTGTTTGTCGCCTAGGCTCCTTGGTTCCAGGTCCTCCCAATGCCCATAACAGAATTTTACATCATTTTTTTTTATGTTAGTCACTAAGGGTCATATTTCTAGACAATGGAAGTCTGATGTGCTTAGTATTCTATCAGTAAAGAATACATTGCACTATATTCTTGTCAATGATAAAAAGTATGCTAGCTGACATAAAAAGTAACAATGAATCAGCTAGCCATGTCACATAGTCCATGCTTCTTCTTGGTCATGGGATCTTACGAATAAAAGTGTTTATTTTCGTATCAGATTTTCTGATGACTAGTCTTTGATTTTTGGGAGTTGTTATGAGGTAAGGGCTGGGGCCACATCGCTTTCTGACGGCTTTGTAAGAGAGGTGAGGTAAGGCTTCTGTATCTATTTATGATGAGTATGTAGGCACATATTTGTTTTTGGCACATCATTTTTTTTATTTCTGGAACTTATGAATATTTTTTTATTTTTATTGGGAGTTTAGTTAAAATCTATATTATAGATTATAAAAGAAAACAACAGAGTAAAGTTGCCTTGACATAATAGGTGTATATATCTTTATTTGATGGAATAGTTTGCGGTAACTAATTGATTATTACATGTTCTTTATTTAACATTTGTACTAATATATTTTACATTTGTCTAATGTAAAACATACTTTCTTCTAATAAAAAAATGAAAGTAAAAAAAGTTTACACTAAACTTCACTCTATTTAATTATTATTTAATTTGTATAATTTACTTTTTTAATAATACAAATAAAATGCCCTGACAAGAAGTCATTTTTAATGATTTATAATATCAATATTCCCTATTAAATTAACTTTCAAAGTTTTCAGTTTACCTGATTGTCTCCATCATGATAAGATAAGGTCAACAAGAGGAAGGGCTTTTTCCTGATTGGTTGTTTTATCTGAATAAGAAGCTAAACAAGCATTCAAACATTGGCCTCAAAACACAAGCATGTCACCAAGGGAAAGCACTTTAGCATAGGAAATCAGTGAAGAGCATTTTGTTGATATAAAACTCTGCAAAATATAGCCTACTAGACAGAGCTGCTTCCTTTAATAGACCTTTTGTTGGATGGGATTAGCAGTGGCTGAGTTTGATCTTAGAAATTTAATTTAAAACTAAATATTCATTTTGTGAAACAGTTAACATGATTTTTACTAATTATCAATACCTTATTAAAACATCTAGCTCCTGTTGTTAGGGCATACCATGTTAAGGCATAACCATTTGAGCTACTGTAGAAATAAAGATATTTCTACTATAATTGCTACAAAATATGCAATATAATTAATACAGGTTAAGAGCGATTAGTTCCACACATGCTAATGCTTGTGACATATGAGATACCATCTGTGATGATGGTACTTGGGTATATTGTATATTAAATTAAGAACTACAGCACACTGAGTGTTATCAACAGCTTTACCTAAAAATAACATGAATTGAAGTCTAGCAGCCTCATTCGAATACTGCGATTTTGAGATCCGGGCTCGCAAATGGAGGTCACAAGCTACTTTGCTATTCAATTGCCTTCCGTTTGTGGGCTCTGATTGAGTTACTTGCTACGAGCTGCAATCCATTGCGATTCTTCAAAACGCAATTTACTTCCCTCAAAGTCTAAAATCACGGCCGTTAAAATCACAAATCGCAAATGTCAAAAATCAAACCACAGGTTTCTGGGACCAAGGAAGTCTTGCAAAGCGCTTACTTACGAATCAGAGCACTTTGAATGTAAATATAAATTCAATTCAGCACTGTAAATGACGGGGAACACAATGGTTGACATTAGAATTAAAAGCACAACATTCACTAAAAATTAGCTCACGTCTTTCACATAAGCAATTCTAATGGTTAACCAAGCCCTCTTCAATACTAAAGAACAATAAAATAAATGTCCAGATGCATGATGACAATGAATATCATAGAGTTATTCAGCAGGGCTTAGTGAATATACAAGCAAAATAATACTGCAATCCTGGACTGTTGGTCTAGTGTATGTGTACATACCAATCACCTGTCATAAAATAAAGAGGCAGACATAGTGAATCCGTTTCAAAACTTTACTGAAAAAATTGCATTTTTCAAGATGCATTGTCAACAAAGTAACAAGACTAGGAACGAATGAAATCAGCGTGGTGCAAAATAATCCCAGCAGGCCATAAGGCAAAATAAAAATAAAATAAGAAACCTATAAAAAGCCTAATACTGTAGGAAATGCATTGCATTTACATATCACTAACTCATATCTTGTCAGATTCTCCAACAATTCAATTCATAAAATTTAACTAACAGTTCATATTTTGTTCATCTGGTTAGTACACTAGGATGAATATAACCTAGGCAAAGGGAATGCCATTCGCCTACACAGTATACCTAGTAAGTGCCACTGAAACATATAAAACCAGTATGATACAGCTCTAGAATGCTCTGTGTAGGGAAAAAGGAATGAGTTAGGGGGAGGGGATAAAAATGGATGGGTATGTACCATTTAATAAGGTTAACATTTTAGAGTTCCAATTAGAAGCCATTTTGATCTCCAATTCTATATTAACTGTTAAACCATAAAATAATAAAGTGTTTAACACTCATCTGCTGATCTGTTATGTCACAATGATGCATTGCAGTGACAAGAAGAGCACACTCAGTACAAATCTATATCTTGAATGTACATTATATAGCACATCACATATATAGTTGTGAGCATCCGAGTTGTTGCTAACGCTTGCGGGCTCGCGTATTGAGGGCCCCGGCCCTCGCGTAGCGAAGGACGCGGCTCACGTAGCGAGGGCCGCGGGCGAGGTCCTCAGTTGCTGGCATGGAGCGTCAAAGGCACTCCTTGCCAGCAACTGCGGCCCTCGCAAACTTTACCTTAAAACGCAAACAACACAACACAGCAACTTGGACCCTTGCAAACTTTACATCGCAACGCAAACAACATGACACAGCATTCGCGACCCTTGCAAACTTGACGTCGCAACGCAAACAACATACGAGACACGTTAATACTCATTACGACCTCGCAATAATCGGCCGCAACTCGCGAACATGAAAAAATTCAAAACACAATACACACAGCACATACATAAAAAGCTTACCTACAGCAAGAGGGAGCATCTAGGACCTCAAAAAAGCAACTTACACCTTAATTTAACTCAAAATAAAAGAGTTTAGACACTAAAAAATTATCTAAGCGAGAGAAAAAATGGCCGCCGAACAAAACGAAAACGAGGCTACAGCACTCTAAACATGCAAAACACTACAAGAAACTCGCAAAACACCACAAAAGACCTACAGATATTTTGCTAAGACGCATACCACACATTACCCGCCATTTTACGACAATGCGGAAGTACACAACTACGCTAACGGTTTGGTCTCGCGCACGCACACTATTACACTGCACACATTTATCACGCTTACACAGCAGCTCCACACCACTAATGCTGCAGCAACATCAAAACAGATTGCAGCTCTTCAACACAATGCTTCAAAATACGTAAAGTATATTCATTTATTAATGTATTATATATTTCATTATTATACACCAAACAGCATTAGCTACCTTACAATTTTATTGCCGTCATTTTTTGACGGGCATTTCTCTAGTCTTATAAATAGATATGAACCTCAAGTTCCATTTTTACAACATATCAAACATTTTGCAAATGATACATGAACATTGGTTCAATTAATATGCTTTTAGATAATGGCTTTTTTCAGGTGTCTTCTTGAGGGAATCACATTAAAATTGCTAAGAAGCATGGCATGGCTACAGCAAGCTGATGTTAAGCTTTTAGTGACAATAACCTATGACATAAATTATGCATTTTTTATTTGTCCAAATAGACCACCATGGTAATAGGGGTTAACTTTAGATACCATATGGGTCCTTTAAGGACCCTCATGATATTAGGGGTTAACTTATAGGTAGCATGGCGGTCGTTTGAGGACCCCATGTAATGAGGTTAATTTTATATGCCATTGAGGTGCTTTAAGGACAGCTGCACCATATTAATCACAGTAGGAGTCATGGGGCATAAGGATAAGGATTAATGGCAGGTGCCGTGGAAGTCTATACAGGATATTCCTGGCATATATCTTTATGATAGGTGCCATTAAGGTCCTTGCAGGACCTCCCTGTCATAAATCCTTTAGTTAAATGCTATGGTTGTCCTATAATGACCTCCTTGGCATTGGGATTAACTGCTAAGGTCATGGAGGTCTACGTGTATTGTTACATGCCACTGGGGTCCTTACAGAACTATAATCCCTGGGCTCATAAGGGGTAGGATGATTTCAGCAGAGGGATCATAAACCCCCTGCATATTTTTTTATTTTATTAACGCCTTTTCTGCAATGGGAAGGGGCTTGTATAGATAGATTATCCATTACCCTATGGACCAAAACACACCAGTCACAACTTGTGCCTAATTGTTCTAATCCAGCCGGCAGTGTGTACACATAAGGGTGGGGGAATGGACACAATACGTGTTCCATAACTTATGTGGAGGTTTGAGGAGGGCTGGAATGGAATGCGGGGGAGCTTTGTTTTCTAGCTGCGTGTCCGATTGGTATGGGGTCCTCGAGTATATCAATAGTATTGTCTTTACTATTATTATCATAAATATGAATTGTCAAAAACTAAAATGCGCGAGTCAAAGCATGGTGTCACATACAAAATACACTGAGTTGTTTACACAGGGTTTTGAAGGGTTGCAGTGGCAATTTTCCTAAAAGTAAATAGACTTTACAGCCTTCAATGAATCATCTCTCTGCAATGCTTAGTGAATCCCACCTTTTATGGAAATTATTAATTTATTAAATTATTATTTCATTGCAAAACTATGTAATTGAAAAAAAATTGGACAGTTTTGTTTTAGTTGTTAACTATTTGCACGCAGGGATTAATTTAACAGTATATTGAAAAAAGTATTTTTAAAATTGCATTAGTAATTTTATATCATCATTTCCAGTCTGTTTCAGAATGCTGTTAAGTTTGTAGTCCCAATGCAGGCGCTAAGCAAAAATTAATGACCACAAGGAATATAAATTTAGATCTATTAAGGATGTTGGTGGCCCACCCACAGATTATAATCACTTGTGAACTGACTCTTTCTTAAGTTTGCATATAGAAAATTAAATCTGGCAGCCGTCTAATCGATTGAAATTGTTAAAATTACTCTAAGTCCATTTTCTCTGTATGTGGTTATGCAATGCTGATACAAAATAATATGGCCCCCATGCTAATAAAGAGTTGTAAATCAGCTGCAGGACCTTTTTTTCCCTATGTTATATTTTTATATTAATCTTTTCTCTTGCAGTATTACGGCACTCCCAAAAATCCTGTTTTGTCTACAAGTCAGTGTAGGGAGTACCCAAAACAAGATTTACGGATGAAAAACAGCTCTAGGAACCAATAGAAAATGAGAATGCCATGATTATTATAATGAGTGAGAACAAGTGCCGTAACTGTGTCAAGGAAACATTATATTTAGATATATAAATATGTATTTATTTACTGTATATACTTGAGTATAAGCTGAGTTTTTCAGCCCTTTTTTTAAGGCTGAAAAGGGCCCCCTCGTCTTATACTTGAGTCACACATGTCTCTCGTTCCCTGTGTGTCACTCCACCCCCGTGTCTCTCTTCCCCCTCGTGTCTCTCTCCACCCCCGTGGCTTTTTCCCTCCCCTGCCCTTATCATCCTCCTCATCCTAAACCCCCCATCCTCATCCTCAATTCCCCATCCTCATCCTCAACCCCCCATCCTCATCCTCAACCCCCCATCCTCAACCCCCCATCCTTATCCTCAACCCCCCATTTTCACCCCCCCTTCATCCTCAACCCCGCTCCTCATCCTAAAGCCCCCTCCTCATGCCAAACCCCCTCCTCACTTTACCCCTCTAATTACCTCCCCCTCTCTCTTTCCCCTCACTTACCTTCCATCAGCAGCTGCTCCTCCGCTCCTCCGCGCTCCTTCCGGCTGCGTCAGGACCCAGCATATGCTAATGATGTGACTTCACATGCGCATCACGTCATTAGCATTGTTCGGGTCCAAACGCAGCCGGAAGGAACGCGGAAGAGCAGGTTAGTGAGGGAAAAGGGAGTGGGGGAGGTAATTAGAGTGGTAAAGTGAGGAGGGGGTTTAGGATAAGGAGGGTGGTTTAGGTAGAGGAGGGGGGTTTAGGATAAGGAGGGGGGTTGAGGATGAGGAGGGGGTTGAGAAGGGGTTTGAGGATGGGGGGGTTGAGGAGAGAGGATGAGGAGAGGGGTTGAGGATGAGGAGGGGGTTGAGGTTGAGGAGGGGTTAAGAATGAGGAGGGGGGTTGAAGAGGGGCATTGAGGAGGGAGGTTGAGGAGGGGGGATGAGAAGGGAGGATGAGGAGGGGGGTTGAGGAGAGAAGATGAGGAGGGAGGATGAGGAGGGGGTTGAGGAGGGTGATAAGGGAGGGGGAGGGAAAGCGACACAGGTAAGGGAGAGGGGGGAAGAGATACAGGGAAGGGAGAGGGGGGAAGAGACATAGGGGAGAGAGAGGAGGGGAAGAGACACAGGGGATGGAGAGAGGGGTAGAGACACAGAGGAGAGATAGGGGGGATACAAGAAAGGGGCACAGAGGGCACACATGTGGGGGACACAGAGGGCACAAGAGGGACACAGGGGGCAGCACATTTCCCACCCTCGGCTTATACTCAAGTCACTACTTTTTCCCAGTGTTTTGTGGTAAAATAGGTGCCTCGGTTTATACTCTGGTCATACTCGGCTTATACAAAGTGCAAAATATTATGTATCACATATATACTTCTCAAGGGCTGCAGCTGCTGGCAGGGAGCGCCCATGACCCTGTACGACTTAGGCAGGGAGTGCCAAAGGCGCTCACTGCGCTGGTGGAGATATCCGCCATAGGCTCATCCCTACGACCCTGCACGACTTAGGCAGTGAGCACCGAACTACACATCAACAAAAAACTCAATTAGAATAAAATTGCATTAAAAAGCGAGACTACCAGAAAAAAAATACGGCCAGCAACAAATAAATACAAATAAGAGGTCCAAAAAATACGAACCTAACGGCCGACCAGCGCACATACAAAAGCAACAATAACACCACCAAAATTAACAAAAATACCAAAAAAAACATCACTCACAGCACGGGGGGCAGGGGGGGCATCTGGGAGTCAGGTGGCACGACAATTGAACCACAATTTGATAATTTACACACACGAAAATTGTCTAAGCGTCCCAAAAAATTGCAAAAACAAGGCCGCGCGTCCAATAAACACGCAAAAACCCGCCATACACATAAAACGTCTACACAAGACCATAAGTGGTATAAAATACACTATTAGGGAGGATGCGACATGCTCCACAACCTCCTAACACATAGACAATGGCCGCCATTTTACAACACTAATTTGCAACTAATAACATTACGAATACAAAATGCAGTATTACACACCTAAACAAACACTTTGCGTTCGCGCATGCAGCCTACTTATCCTACACAGCCTACACGACCAATACACACGCAAAAAATCACCAAACACATAAGACTTTTACACAAGCCTGTACGAGGTATAAAATACACTAATAAGTAGGCCGCAAAATCATCCACACCGGCGTAACACATACACAATCTCTGCCATTTTACAACACTAACTTGCAACTAATAACATTACCATTACAAAATGCAGAATTACACACCTAAACAAACGGTTTGCCCTTGCGCACGCAGCCTATTTACACTACACAATTCACACATTGCTGACACTTACACCTCAGCTCACCAACAGTGCAAATGTACATTGTATACTGCAGGAACATCAAAAAAGATTGTTATCTCTTCAGGATATTGCTTGCTGCATATATTAATTACAAGTAATTGAAGTATTCATTAATTAATTAATAGAAGTATATTCATTTATGATTTTATTAATTAAGTAATAATCAGTAAAAAATACATATAGAGAAAAAAAAGGACCAGACGACAGCATCACAATAAACGCCAAAGGTGTTCAGTGCGCGGCTCACAATGAGCACCAAGGGTGTTTAGCGGAGCAAAATTACACCAGGGGAGAGCCTCGCAATGAGCACTAAAAGGCGATCAGCGCAGACCTTGCAGTGAGCGCCGAAGGGGCTCTGATAACCAAAAATACAACAACCGAGAGGCTCTCAATGAGCGCCAAAGGCACTTAGCGCGAGGCTCGCAAGGAGCGCCAAAGGTACTCAGACGACCAAAACACTTACTTTGTGTGGTAAATAGCATTAACTGCCATTTTATTGCCGTCAATTTTTTTACGGGCATTAGTTAGTTGGATATAATGAAGGGAACTCTGTAACTCATCGTGGAGACCTCTTAACTGGAGGTCTATGGCGTATCCCACAAGCTTACTAAAGTCCATACTTTTATAAAATACATAGCTGCACACATGGGTCCTATGTCTCACAATGGAGACCTCCTACCTGATGGGCTATGATGTGCCCCACAAGCTCAAACACATTCACAGCACACATAGAAACACAATGACATCACAAAATAGAAGAAAATGTTGTTGATAACCCCAATATTATATTATGTTATATATGTTATAGCATATATCTTGTTTAAAAAGTGGCAGATTAAAGGGCCACTTCATTCAGCACAATATGGACCACATCAAAGTAAGGACACACATTTTAGAATTTTTGAAATACATGCATATTTTACTAAGACATCAAATAAATTAAATCTGTCTTTACATCAGTCACTGACATGCCCATAGCAGGACAAAAAACGTCAGCTCTGTGTAGTGAGTAAAAGAAAACAGACGTTAACCCTCACCTCATCTATCTGTGCAGCGTATGGGATGCTGGAATCACCTAAATAAGTCAGAGGTTACATCTTCCCTGCATTCCTGAGTTCAGGGAAAACCTAACCACGCTGCTTGGCATCTGTTATAAATCATGAAACTGTGAGTAGGCAGGCTACACTTTGTTATGTAAACTGGCACTCAAGAATCAATCCATACTCAATGCCCCAATAATAATGTAAACAGTTCCAAAAGGCAAAGTTCCTAGACCCTGATGGTCTCAGTGCAGAATACTAGGATCTTGAATGTTTTTTTTTACTTGTACCAGCTTACAAGGACAGTAACCCCAAAGCAACTTCAACACAGCACCAATTCTTGCTGCTGAGCCATCTTTGAACAGAACTTGTTAATAGTTTGTTCAAATCCAAATGGTTTTATGCCGTTAATATTATACAAATTGAATCACTAGCAGGAGGCCCAAAAATGCAATAAAAAATCATAATTTAAAGAAGCATATTACCTAGACATTTTCAGCCTTATTAAATAGCGATTTGGCCAATTGAAAATGGCTCTATATAAGCACAGAGCATATATTTCTTTTTACAGAAGTTTTTAGTTAGTGAACTTCTATCCAAAGCAAGGTCTTCACTAACTAATAACCTATGTAAAAAAAATGCTCTGTGTTTATATAGAGCCCTTTTCAATTGGCCGAATCACAATTTAACAAGGCTGTATATGTCCAATTTGCCCAAATTACATTCTCAATCAAGCTCTTTGGAGGAGGAACCCAAACATTTTGCATCACATTGACTTTTGTCTTATGTTGTATTATGGTTATTTATGTTTTCCTTGTCATTTGTTCTCTGATTGTAATTATTGTCCATTTTTTACTTTACTGTAATTTTGTAAGTAGTGAATAATGATACTGTCATGATTTAATTGTTTAAGGACTCATATTGCCAGTAATTTATGAATATGTCCAAGGGAGCATAACATTGTTACATTGGGATTATGTGTTATTGTGTGGTTATATGTTGCCTGCACATTGTTATTATGTATCCTAGTTATAATATATTATAAGAGGGAAATGTTATCTAGAACATATGTGGAATTAGTAGAAATGCTCTGCATAGAAGTTAGCTGCAGATCATTGCACACTCACACATATAGACCTTGGGTCAAGACAGATGTATGTACTTCAAGTAGTCCTAAGCAAACACTTGAGTTTAACATAAAGTTTTTTATACTAGCCAGCTATAGATATCTGGTGAATTTGATCACAAGAGCTTTGATAGCCCAAGGTTGCAAGCCAGATGGAATGACATCACACATACACAAATGGACACAAGGGTGTGGTACTGGAGAGTATAAATATGTTGTTCTGATAATTCAATAAAGAGGTTGAGAGATAGTTTTCACATATACAAGGTGTGAGACTATTTCTGTGTATTGTATCCTGACTTGGTGAATGGTCTTGCCATGGGCCATTAATAACCTGGATCCAGTATTCTCTGCCTGTACCTTTTGGGCCTTGCCCTCTTCAGAAGCCATCTTTTGTGCCACAGAGAACAGGAACTACACAATTCTGCTGGGGTAGGTTTGAACTAGGTTCATATCAAGCCCCCTTGAAGAAGCAGATTGTGACAGAAACTTTATAATGAGCAATAATAATAATAATAATAATAATAATAGCAGATGCCTAATCAGTTTCTACTAGTAATATTAATAAGAGAATATGATTAATTTGGAGAGGCAATAGATCATGCATACACCTTCGGTTACTCCAGATTAAACAGAGAATCTAGGTAACAAAAGTTGCTTTTTGTTGTTGTTTAGTGGTTCAGTAGTGTTCAATTCAGCTGGGACCAGTTCGGACCACAACACATCAGGCACATAGGTCAACCACTGGCCCTCTGAGCCCCATAAAGATCATGTTCATTGCCTCAATGATATCATCTATCCTTCTCCGCTTCTGTCGTTCCCTACTTTGTGTGCCTTCAATGTTTCCCATGTTGGGGCTTCCTATACTTAGTTGGCGGCTTGGACCACAGGCCCCAGACAGAATTCTGGGAGCAGTACTGGAAGTAACACACACACACAAAGGTTCTCAGTACGGGCTTGTTTATTGGTACGTCATAACATAGGTTATATACTTGCTAAAGAAGGCGGATGTTATCGCAAGATGTCCCAAGGACAAAAACATGTTATTGCGGATAGCCTATATCTCATGTGAATATGTCAGCAAAATATGTTAACCCCTTCATTCCCCTCTTAGATCACAACGTGATCTTTATTTGGGATGTAAGCAGTGGTGTATATATATGATAGGAAGCGGACTGAGACACCGGAAGGCTATAGACCCTCAAGGGTATCAGTGCATGAGATATACCTGTGACCAGGTGGTGTTAAGTCCCAGTATTTAGCTGAAAATTCTTAGGAATAAAGCCTTGCAGCATGTAATAAAAACACAAAGTAATACAAGGGAAGCAATGATACAGAGAAAAGCAATCAGGATCTTCTGATCTAAGGAGCCGAGCAAGAAGAACATATCTTCCCAGACGCTCCCTTGGAACTGGTTGAGACCGTCAGCAATGTCCCTTGTTTGCTCTATGTCATTAGTAATAATAGCAGAATTGTCATTAACATAAGAGCAACATTATTTTCCTACTACAGCACACACACACCTCCTTTGGAAGCTAAAACATAATCTAAAGCCATTCTATTTTGCAAAGAGATCATTCTAATTTGCACCTGTTCCTGGTTTAGTTTCTCAATTGCTTCAGGAGAGCTATTTAAGGCCTTCTGTACGAGTAGAGAAAGGATGGATAGTTCTTCCTGTAGTCTCCCTACGCCTACATTTGTGAAGATTATACCTAGGACGTCTAGGAATCTTTCTGCTCTATATCCCTCATGTTCCTAATGCGGCCCTGTGGAAGTGTTGGGGTTGTGTATATATATATGGGATTACTTGACCTAGATAACAACTGCCCACCCAATTAGGGGGCAGCCATCGATAGGCATTCCTGCCACAGATAAAGTATACATCCGTGGCTGGAGAAGGTGGCATAAGGTGGAAGAGATTAGACACAAATCCATTGGTGTCGCCACAACTGGTACCATTAATTGCTATATTGTGTAATAGAGAACATAAGTAGGGACAGCCGTGACCACTACAGTTCCAAGGTGATCAACTCTTGTACAGGTCGGAAAGAGAGGAACCAGAGGAGGTCCTATTAAAAATAATTGTGGTAATGGTGAAAGTGGACCAACCAACAGATTTACCTTTTCCAAGGGCCCTAAAACAGTTATATCCTGGGTTAGTGTGGGTTAACATAAATGATACACTCTTATTATATTTCGATGGGAAATATGTGCGTATGAGGTGTTGCATCCATATAGAGTTAAGTGGCGTGGCCCCTTGGACATAAGTGAAGAAAGTCCAATTAGAGGTTTGAACACTACCATTGACGTACATGTGTTTTTGAGTGAAATTCTCTGCTGAAAGGCCAAATAGGGGCATACCCATTTCCCCATGTGTAGAGACGTGTGCACATACCCAGCAATTGGAAAGGTTAAAGGAGTGAGCATATCCTTGTAACATTACGGAAAATGTATTGCGTTCCCAGGGATTATTTTGTATAATTGCGTTATCACTTGTGGATCTCTTGTGCCTATGAGGTGAACTAGTATTGGTGTGAGTGTTATTGTGTTTACCACAAACAGACTTTAATGGTCCCAGTTTGTCTGGGTCATAATGGCAATTAAGAAATATCCATAAGGGTAAATAAATCAGGAGCATAATGCCCATCAAAAGAAGAAAGTGCATTCTGTGGATGCAGGAGTAGGTCTGACATTTTTATTATCGCTGTCTTCACTTGCTTTCACAGGGACTTTGTCACCTGCTTCGCCCCTCTTTGGACACAGCTTCAGATGTGATGCGTGGATCCAGATGTCCTGTGAGTCAGTGAGGTCGGCTGTCCTGGTTACTGCTACAACGGTAGTCGGTGGTCCGAATGGGAAGCCTCCCTTCTTTGCTCTGTTCAGTTGTCGGACACAGACAATGTCACCTGGTTGGAACAGATGTGTTGGTTCCTGTGAGGGTAAAGGAAAGCGAGAAGACACATCACCATAGATGCCATTCAATTTATCAATCCAATGTTGCACATATTGTTCTCTTATAAGATCAAGATTACCAGGCATAATTACAAGCCGGCCTTTTACCCAGGGAGTTGGAAATGGTCGTCCCATTAGACTCTCAAAAGGGGACAATTTAGTAGACTTATTAGGAGTCATCCTAATTTCTGCTAGAATGGCAGGTAAGTATTTCTGCCAGTTCACCCATGTACCTGCAGTGGTCTTTGTAAGTTTCTCCGTAATAGTGCAGTTCATTCTTTCCACTATGCCTGAACTCTGAGGATGGTAAGGGATATGGAATTTCCAGGTTATCTGTAGCCATTGCATTAGTTCATTAATTACTGCATTAATAAAGGCTAGTCCATTATCAGAGTTAATTTGCAATGGGCATCAATATTTCGATATTATCTCGGTAGTTAATATTTTAGCTACCGTCTTAGCATCCTCTCTTTGTGTTACAAAGGCCTCAGGCCACCGTGAGAACTGGTCTACTATCACCAAAGGTGCAATCGCTTTGATCCTACCTTTGGGATATGAGTAAAATCAATTTGTAAATGGGTGAATGGAGCTGTGGGTGGAGGCAAATGATCATGTAATGCTTTGTTAGGTACTGTAGAGTTATTCTGTAGACACTGTATATATCTTTGTATGTATGTCTGGCAGAGTGATTTTAAGTTTCTGATGCAAAATGACAGTTGCAGTTGTTGCATGGTTGTTTTAATTCCTTTATGTCCTACCCCACGTGCCTGTCCTATGAATATTGGGGCACTACTCTCAGGTATCCCTATTTTCCCCTCTTTTGAGAAAAGGCCTTGCATGTCCTTTTCTAAACCATGTGACTGCTAGTATGATAAATCATCAGGTGTAGCAAATACTTGCAATTCGTGAAAAAGAAGGTCAGACAAATAGGATGGTTTTTGGAGTACAGGATAAGTGGGGGTAGAAGATAGCGGCATAACTGCAGCTTTCTAGAGCATTACCTCTAGATATAAAATCATTGTGATTCCTTGTACTTGCCATGATTTATCAGTTTTCACTAGTTTTGTTTTTAATGTAGCGCTGCTGGCTGCGGGTGGGGAAGGAGGGGGAGCTACTGCAGCTGCTGGTTCTCTCTTTCCCTGCTCTTGAGCGGGGGAAAGAGGGGGGGTGACATCAGCGCTGAGATGTACTTCAGGCTGAACTGTGGGTGAATGTCGGCGCATGTAATTGCCTATGATAACTTCCATATCTGTGTCTAAACTAGGGTACAAAGCCATAGGGGGGCTATATGTAGGGGGTGCTGTCGGGTGAGGGGGGTGTATGGGGTTGGGACCTTTCTTTTTAGAAAATAATTTCAATTTACTCGTTTTAAGTCCATCTGTAGGGATCGGATGCCAGTTAATAGAGCATTTAAGATGGCAATAGGACCTGAGTTAGGGCGCTGTATTTTATTTCTAAATTGGTATGGTTAAGCAGTATGCACTCATAGCCACTGAGGTGCTGTGCAGTCATGTGTTGTGTGTTTAGGTTTTTAACTAACTGTAACACTTGGTGATTGGTATGCAGAATGGTAGAGTGTCCTAAGGTAATAGTATTAGCTGTCTCTACGGCCATAGCACAAGCAGCTAATGCTCTGAGACATGCCGGCATCCCCTGGACCGGAGTAGGGACGACTTTGGAAAAGAATGCTATCGGACGCATACTACCTCTGTGATCTTGGGCACAGACCGCGGCCATGGTTTTACAATTGTCCCTCGCATACAGGTGGAATAGTTTACAATAATCAGGTAGTCCTAAAGCGGGGGCCTGCATAATGCTAACTTTTAAGGTCACAAAAGCTTTAGTCATGTCTGGAGTCCACTGAATTTGCTCTGGGCTGCCCCCTTAGCAGCCGCACGTAAAATGGAGTCATAGTGTGAGCATTCAGGGATCCATTGCCTGCAATAATTAATCATCAACATGTGTTGCCCCCATTTGTATTTTGTGTTTAGTTACCGTGTGAGCTTCAGCAGCTAGGTGCTGTATCAAACTGAGGGAATCCTGTCTATTGGCTTCCCCTTTTAGGATTACACAACAGTAGGTCATCAAAGTACTGAAGGAGGACAGAACCATGACACGGGGTCCATGACCGCTAGGTATGTTGGAGCACCAGTGAATAAGCAGCTGGTGAGTCCACATAGCATTGGGGAAGATGGGTCCATGTTAATTGGCGCCCATCAAAAGTGAAAGCCATAAGTAGTTGTGTCACAAGGTCCAATGGGACAGAAAAGAATGTGTTTGATAAATCAATAACAGTAAATATAGTGGCGTCATGGGGAATGGCCGTAATGAGACCAGTGATTTCAGGGACAATCGTGGCAATTGGGATGACTAAGTAATGAATTGCCCTCAAATCCTGGACAAATCTGAAGTCATTGTTAACTAATGGAAGGGACGTTAGCCCAATTCCATCCTGACTCTGTATCAGAGTCTAAAAGTCTGTATGATAAGTCTGATGTCAGTCTGAGTCATGGTGTCCTTGACACATTCACTTCAGATACATCAAACATGCAGAAGGATTAATTTGGGGGTAAGGGCTTTCATAACTAGTTGGTCACCTACAGTTAAAAAAAGATAAGTTCCTTTCTACAAATTTAAATTGTAATCACAGGAATGAACCACAATTTCTCTATAATAATGAGGGCTGCCTGTTTTCTCTTTCCTTATTTACCATTTGCAATCTATTCAAAAACAAACTATTATGATCCCATTTTGGATCAATTCACATGCAAAATGTCCTTCTTAAATCACTTGCTAAAACATTTCTAGGAACTATTTCCCTTCAGTTCCGTACTTAACTTTTAATAACACTCTGCTTTCCGAGACCTCTCCACAAATATTTACTTCAAATACCTAAAACCACCTTAAAAAGTTCAACAACAACATTCCCTACACATGACAAGTTTTCTTATCCAAACTAAATACGAACTTAAGTATTTTCTGCGGGGAGGGGGAATTCCTGTCAAAAAAACTGACAGTTTTTCTCCAGGACAAGGAGATAAGTGTTAGCAAGCTTTAAAACAGAAAGAACACATTGTCTTTAAATTACCACAACAATATAAAGATATTTTTGAAAGTGCAAATAGCTGATCTACAGAGTAAAAACACAAGTCTTAAACTTACAGCCTTAAAGACACAGAGGAACCTGCATTTCTCAGTTATATTTCAAAGAAAGAAAGTACAGCAATCACACTCACACATTTATTTGCAGCAAAACAACTTCCCAAATGCAGAAAACAAGACAATCCATCTACTTTATAAACAAAAGCAATCAGAATATTATATACATATATGTAAATAAAAAGTTCCTTTATATTTTTGTGTTCCTATTTCTTTTATTACCCTTTCCTTGTTTGCTCTTTTTTCTGCTCTCCCTCTCTATGTAGTGCTGTCTGCGGGGAGGAAGGGGGGCTGCAGCCGCTGCTCACAACTCCTGCTCTCTTACTGGACCTGATGTTGGGGGCTGTGTATATAACTACCTATGATAGCCTTGCATGATTCTCCCTGGTTGGGAGGTGGATATTGTTTAGACTGGGAAGTACCCATTTCCAACTATCCTTCTATTCTTGAAAACTTTAGGTGGTTGTCTCAATCGACAACGTAACCTTATTTGATATTACGATTGTTAATCAGAGAACAAGAGAGAGTGTACTGAGATGTAGAGCTCAGACAATTCCGACAGTTATTCTCGAGTTAATTACTTAAAACAGGACGTGGTACCAAATCCCTATTGCTGTCTCCTTTTCACTGTCACTTTGCGTTCGTATTTGCCCCTAGACACAGAAACGGTGCGTCTTACAGTCTCCAGAGACCTCACTTCCTGATTTTACACAGTATAACAAAAATGTCTTATCTTAAACAGCATAGCAATACAGCAAAAATCATGAGCAAGCAAAAGCGGGGGTTTGGGGCACTGTCAACCAAGCCGTCAAGTATATATTTCGATTTTATCCGTTCTATTCCCACCTTAGGAATAATATATAGCCTACCCAAGGCTTAATATATATATATATATATATATAAATATATATATATATATATATATATATATATATAAATATATAATTATATATATATATATATATATATATATATATATATATATATATATAGCTTTCCAGAGGCTTAGCAATTTTAGCCTTCCAGAGGCCTAATTTTAGCCTTCCAAAGGCTTAGCCCTCCCTACCTTAGAGAGTGGTTCCCATTCTACCTAAGACTGTGCCCAACTTATTTACTTGTATACAATTTACAAAGGAAGATGAGAGTGGGAGCAAAGGAAGGTTTTCCTAAATGGACACAATTCACTCTACTCACCACTTTTTCTTCGATCTGAATCCCACTTTTTCTGACACCAGCTTGTTGGGGCTTCCTATACTTAGTTGGCGGCTGGGACCACAGGCCCCAGGCAGAATTCTGGGAGCAGTGCTGGAAGTAATACACACACACAAAGTTTCTTAGTACGGGCTCGTTTATTGGTACGTCATAACATAGGTTATATACTTGCTAAAGAAGGCGGATATTAGAGGTGAGTTACACAGTAGACGTTAGTCGGACAAGGACAGATAATCAGGTGTTTTCTGTTTCTTAGAATAACAAAATAAGAAATGTCTGTATTTAATACGTGAGTAAGGTCGCAAGATGTCCCAAGGACAAAAACATGTTATTGCGGTTAGCCTATATGTCATGTTAATATGTCAGCAAAATATGTTAACCCCTTCAATCTCTAGGGTATCCTTTCTTCTCATGATATGGCCAAAGTATATGAGCTTTAGCCTCATGATCATACCTTCCAGTGAACAGTTTGGCTTGATTATCTGTAGTATTAATGGACTGGATCTCCTTGCAGTCCAAGGGATTCTAAGTAGTTTTCTTCAACACAACAATTCAAAGGCTTAATTCTTTGGTGCTCATCCTTCATTATGGTCCTGCTCTCACATCGGTATGTTACTACTGGCAATACCCTAGTTCTAACTATGTGGATCCCCAGCAACAAAATGTCTCATAATTTTATGGCTGCAATCTCAATCTACAGAGATTCTAAACCCCCGGAATAAACTCATGCCTCCACTTCTTCCACATCTATTTGCTAGGAACAGAGATTGCAGTATGCCATGATCTTCGTCCTTTTGACATTGAGCAGCAGGCGAGCTTTTGCAATCTCTTCTTTTACACTGATCAATAGACCCTTTAATTCCGCCTCACTTTCAGCCATCAGAGTAGTATCATCCTCGTATCTGAGGTTATTTATATTTTTTTCCAGCAATATTAATTTTGGCTTTGGAAAGACATATATGTTGAAGAAATAAGATAATAGTATACAATATTGTCATACTTCTTTCCCAATCTTGAACCATTTGGTTGTTCCAGGTTCGGTTCTGACTGTGGCTTCTTGGTTCACATAAAGATTCCTCAGGAGGCTTTTGTAAAGTCTATGAAGCACAGGTAAATGTTTTTTTCTTGAACTCTCTAGCTTTCTTTATTATCCAACGGACATTGGCAATTTGATCTCTTGCTAACCTCTGGAATTCTGTATTCTGTTGGACAAATATTTTCTTATATCCCCTACCTTTAGTTTCCCTGGATGTTCAAAGCCTCATCATATAGCCAGTTTGCCTTCATTTTTGTTTTATTTGGGGGGTACAGGGGATATTTTTTGTTGCTGTTTGTCTGCTATGTATAGTCCTCCACTGCATATTCCCTGGTTGTATTGTTTATTTCATGTCTGCTTGGTCTAATAATTTTTCCTCTTTTCCTCAGTTTAATTCTGAACTTTGCAATACGAATCCTATGATCTGAGCCACAGTCAGTTGCAGATCTTGTTTTGGCTGACTGTATAGAGCGCCCCTATTTTTGGTATATAGTCATTCTGAATTCTATATTGTCTATCTGGTAATGTTCCAGTGCAGAGTCATCTGTGAGGTTGTTTGCAGAGGGTGTTTACTATGACCAGAGAATTATCTTGACAGAATCTTACTAATCTCTGACCTGCTTAATTTTGTACTTCAATGGCAAACTTGCCCATTGATCCAGGTATCTTTTGGTTTACTACTTTAGAATTCCAATCTCCTATGATGAGAGTAACATCTTTTCTTTGCGTTATATCTGACGTTTTTTAATATCCTCATAGCATTGGACAACTTCAGCCTCTTGGTTGGTGCCATGGTTGGAGCTTAGATTTGGTAAACTGTGATGCCTTGTGTCTTGAATTTGAATATATAACTGTCATGTATTTGGTTTTAGCCAAGCACTGCTTTGACCACTCATTCCTTCTGAGTGTTATAGCACAAAGAAGATCTTCTCAACTCTGAGGTAAATTTGCAAAATAAAACAAAGTCATGGCATGAACATATCCAAAAAAGTAATTTATATAGTAAGACTATTTACTCCCATGGCTATGAGTATGCCCAAATGAAATTCCACCGAAGACTAAAGATTCAGATGCCCCAGTGGTAATTAGCAATGCCCCAGTGGTAATTAGCATTTATTGTCAATTATCCTTCCATCAGAAGGAGGCATCAGACTGTCCTTAGTGATTGGACAGAAAGGGTGATAGGTAAACTTGCAAATTTCAGTATAAGTTTAGTGTTGGAAAATGCTATTTCATTTATTAAATGTTTTTTTTATTGGAACTTGTATAATATCATAAAAGCATGATACATCATTTAATTGATAAAGTATGTGTTATTCCTAAATTATACTACATTTAGAATTTAAATTATTGTGTTTCTTAGTACTGTAGGCCAATACATGTTAGGTTAAAAAATGCAGGTAAACAAAAATGCTTTTTAAAAACATTTGTATTTTTTTTAAACTAGCACACAAACACATTCTTATGTGTGTTTTAAAGCATAAAACGTTTATGCTTCTACATAAGACATGAAAAGCTCTTGTTTTTGAACTCATTATTTTATATTATACCCAATTCTTTTATAAAGGTTTCATGCACAGTAATCAGGTTCATACAAAGAGGGGATTGTTTGGAGAAAGGGCTATTTGGAAATGTGATATAAGTAGTATTACAAAAGTTTCTATATATTTTGACTTAATGAATAATAAGTGAAATATATGAATCTAGCAGCGAAACCCAGGATGAAGTGGATTGAGGACAGAGAGATAAAAAAATAGGAGCTTGTTGCCATAGCCAAGGTCAGAAATAACGAGGGGGCGAATTAGAGTATTCATTTTTCTTGTACAAGACAAAAGGCAGATTCTGGAATGTGCTATAGATTAAAGTGACATTACTGAGTCATGTATATAACCTTAAGGCAGAAGGCTTCGGAAGTTGAAGAACTTATTATGTTAACGACAGTGAGGGAGAATTGAGGTGTTTGGTTTTGGTGGAAGAAGAAATGGTAGCAGATGAGCTTCACATTGAGTTTTAGAAAGACATCAAGACAAAATATTTTATAGATATCCCATAAGTCTAGATGATAACAAAAAATGAATACATATTTGAATATCTTCAGTTTAGAGATATTGATAAGCTTGTTATTTATTTATTATTTTATGAGAGTTTAGTTTGCAAACATAATATTAAAATATATATATGATAGCTAATAGAAAAGAATGACAGACGGTACAAAAGTTTCATACATTAATACTTGGTATGGAGAACATATTACTTTTGTAATTGAATTTATTGACAGAACATATATCTAGAATACCAGTGTTAAAAAATGTTTGAAAAAATACATGACCAATAGAATTTTGTGAGTTAATAATTACACTGTAGTTTCAAGGTTATATTGAATGTAAGTGTATGTTTTTTATTCTTCTATATAGTTGGCACAGTATTAATATACAGTAGACTCTCAGTAAACCGGCACCCATGGGGATTGGTAGATGCCGGATAAATTTAGTTTCTGGTTGCTTGAGAGTTAATATTAAAATATTAGCTGCACAGCGGATGCTCTGCTAAGTATATTTGTCAGTGAGGGCTGGTCTAGCAGCAGCAGCTTTCACTTCTCACTTACACACAGGTACGTTGGGCTGGATGGTGCGGTGCTGAACGCCGGGAATGTAACGC
The DNA here is from genome assembly GCA_027410445.1 of Discoglossus pictus. Classification (NCBI taxonomy): domain Eukaryota; kingdom Metazoa; phylum Chordata; class Amphibia; order Anura; family Alytidae; genus Discoglossus; species Discoglossus pictus. The sequence goes on along the minus strand of CM050164.1, from coordinate 346,133,750 downwards.
CAAAACTGCACAGGCTCAGTCACTCATGCCTTTCTGCTTCCAGGTAGAACTGAATTACAGAGATGTACAGTGGATTAAATCTAGGTGCCTGTTAGCATTTTGTGGCATGACAACCTGGCTCCTGGCATTTGTTGAGCACTGTAAATTTTGAATTAAAGTACTGTATTAAAAAAGTGTTCTGGTTGCTTGAGTTCTCATCTACTGAGAGTCTACTGTACTTGTGTTTCCATGTTTGCTCTTACGGGTTAGTAACCATGAGCGAATGTGTTAGAAGTAGGGTCATGAAAATTTAGGAAGATGGGCTAAATGAGAAAAAAAGTGAAGATCAATGGCGACCATATTATGATCAACATCTCTGATTTCCTGCCATGATGATGTAATGTCAAGCTAGCACATATCATACATAATCACACACTCATTTTAGGATGGAGTGAGATGCATTTTGCAAAGTTAAATGGGCACTAAAATTCAGAAAGGGCAAGGTTTAGCAATTTATTCTAAATAATTAGCATTCAATGACATGTAGGATATAACATTGTGGGCATGTTGGCATTGCTGATGTGCAGTTTCAGAGCAGTTTCCATTTTTGTGGAATCTCAGTTTATAGGAATCTCTATAGTTATTTAATAACTGATATTGTAAGCAATGAAGAAAGCTATTTTTTATTATAAACTGACAATATGTTTTAACTTGAGGAGAGAAGCTTTATCAATCATTATTTTAATTATGCTTCAGAGATAAAATAAAATAATTTCTTAACTTTACTAATTTATTTTCATGGTCTAAATTCCATGGCTTCACCAAATGAGTGAATATAGGCAAAATATGTCAGAAGGCAATAGATATTTAAAAACATATAATTATTATGTTAATATATGTGAAACTACTACATTAGTGTCCGAAAAATGACAGATGGTTAGAAGTTTTTTATTTATTTTAATTTAGCAAAGAAAAACAATAAAGAAATTGAAGAAAACACAAGGTAGCAAAATAGTTTGCTATATTAGTTATAGCTATAATCTTGTAAAGACTTTTTAAACATCACTTGCATTAGCTGAGGTGAAAACACACAATCATTTTGCAATATACTAAAAATATTTGAGAAAGTTTTCCCTTAGAGTTATATTTTCACATTTCTGGCTTCCTATATTTTGTCATTGAATTAGTTTGCAGTTTTTGTGAGCGTGTTATAAAGGTATGACATGGTCTATCAGTCTATGTTGAATGGACATCTTACCAGCATCTTATCAGCAGCTCTATAAATGTCCCAGACCTCTGTTGGATTCCTTATCAAAATATTACTAGTTTTAAATGGAATAGACAGAGGGATTAATTGGACTAGCTGGCACCAATGCTAAGCAATTTGTAAACCAGAACTAAATTATAGTGATCTTTAATGTAGGCAACAATACACATGTTCTGTAATTCTAGAATTAGTAAAGTCCACAAACATAGGGCCTCATTCAAATGCGATTTGTACAATTGAATAGTGCTCTATATAACACAGAGCATATTTGTTTACAGAAGTTTTTAGTTAGTGAAGACCTGGATAGAAAAAAATATGCTCTGTGCATATATAGAACCCTATTCAAGTGACCCTACATGGTATAACTCACAACTTCATTGAGGTACACAAGCCCCTTCTCCACGACAAGGTAGCGATCCAGAAGTGGAACAAATTATTACATGAATATAAAAACAACAGTTTTTTACATACATATAGAAGATAGATATGCAATCATAATATTAATAGTTGAAGAAATACATATCAGTACATGAAAAATTAACATTTACATCTTACATAAAAATACTTAGGCAGAGTACAAACATTATACAATTCAATATTTCTGTCTTGCTTTATAATGTAAAAAAAAATAAAGAATGAACAGTTTATATTTTTATGTCCATCGCATTCTTGTCTTATGGTTTCCATATTTTTCAACAAATTCCAAAACCAACTCTGTTGTGTTAAACCAAATGCAGATTACTCTTTTAGGTTGCAAGTCTGCGAGTTTTCAATCTTTGTATCTGCTTTAGTGAAAGCTCTGTGTACATTTGATTTAAAGCTCAAAGACAGGGCTTTTCCATTCTCTTCTCTTCATTGTGTTAATATTGTTTTGACTTCAACTTACTCCTGTACAGCACTACAGAATATATTGGTGTGGTACAAATAAAGGAAATAATTAAGCCAGAAAAAATACAAAGCAAAAATACAAAGCAGAAGTAAAAAATATTTTCAACTATGAAAACAACTTGTGTGTATTCATCATGAAGCTCTATGTACAGTTTGCTGATAACAAAGCTGACTTGTCTAAGAAAAAAGGTTGCCATATAACCTGCAGGAATCCTGAATTAGTGGCAGTACTGTTACTTTTTCTGACAGCCAAAATGTATATATATATATATATATATATATATATAAAATAATTTAGTATATGGTGAGCACAAGAGTAAGAGAAGCTCTCCACCGTACAGAGTATGGGGTGTATTATTTGTTGTATATATATATATATATATATATATATATATATATATACACACATATACACACATATATATTACTGGATGTATAAACCCTTAAACAGTAATACAATGATGGAGTACAAATCAATTAAAGATACTAATTGCATATTTAACTGCATATCTAATTCTCCATCTTATATTGTAGGGGACATTTAACTCCATTTTTTAACCCTGTTTTTATGCCCTTTGAGTAATAATAATGCTTTGGAGGGAAAGCACATAATTATCTGATTTAATTACCTTGCACAACTTAGTGTCATCAGCAAAAATGTAGACTATACTTTTGAGTCCTACTTCTACGTCATTAATAAATATGTTAAAAAGGAGAGGACCTAATACTGAACACTTACAACATTAGTCCAATTGGAGTATGTTCCAACAACCCTTTGCTAGCTGTCGTTTAGCCAGCTCTCAATCCCTGAGCAGATATTTACAGCAAGTCCTGTATCCCTTAGTTTGCACAATAGTCTTCCATGTGGCATTGTATCAAAAGCCTTTGCTAAATCCAAAAAGACTACATCCACTGAGTTGCCCTGATCCGAGTTCATACTTACCTCCTCATAGAAACTAATTAGAATTGTCTGACATGACCTACTGTATCTTTCATAAATCTTTGTTTACTCCTGCTTATGATCTTGTTCAAATAGACATATTCTTGTATACTATCCCTTATTAACAACTTTTTGTATTCAATCTCAAATGAAATTGTGTTGTGATCACTATTTCCCATGGATTTCCCTATTTTATTTTGATATTTTATCAATATTACTAGTGATGACTAACTCACAGATGGCATAATTTCTAGTAGGTTCTATATAACCTAAGTCAAATAATTATCCCTGAGTGCACTCAAGAACCTGCTCCCTTTAGCTGAACTGTTGGTTTCAATTATTCAGTTAATTTCAGGGTAGTTACAATCTCTCATTATTAGAACTTGACCATGCATAGCTGCATTATCTATCTGCAGCTATAATTGCAATTCATCACCCTCAATTTTATTTGGGGGTTTATAGCATATTCCTACCAATATTCAAGATATTTAAAATTAGCTCCTCCGCTATTTAACTCAACCCACAACGATTTAATGTTTATGCTAGTTCCACTATAAATATCTTCTCTGATGACAGGTTTAAAACCAAGCTTATCATACAGATAACCCCCCCCCCCCCCTTCTACCATTACCCCTATCTGTCCTAATAAGTTATAACCATCCAAATTAACAGTCCGGTCCTGAGATTCATCCCACCATGTTTCAGAATTGCCTATTAAGTCCCATTTGTCTGGCACCGCTAATAATTCTAGCTCGCCCATTTTCCTGTGAAAACTTCTTGCATTAGCAAGCATATTCTTTATGTTGCGATGGCTCTGCTGTTATGAAGGGATTGCCACTGTATTTGAGCCACCTAGTAATACCTCCCTACTGTCTATTGTAACCCACCCCGGTTTTCTGCCCCATGGGTAGATAATTCATCCCTTTCCCTTAAGGTCCTTAAGTTTGTTTCCTAGTTCTTTAAAATCATTCTATAGGACTCTCCATCTTCCACTTACTTTGTCATTGGCACCAGTATGTACCAAGACCGTCAGATTATTTCCAACCCCTCCCAATAATTTATCCATCCGATTCACAACATGCCAAATCTGAGCACCTGGGAGACAGCAAACTGTTTGATTGCTGGGATCTGGGTGACAATTCACCCTGTCTACCTTCCTAATAATAAATTCCCTTACCACCCTTAATCTGCCCTACCACTCCTCCAGTAGAACTGTTCTCCCGGATGTGAGAGGGAACAGCTCTATCTGGCATTGCCATTCTTGAATGGACATCCCCAACAGTTTCGCTCAATCTGGCAACTCTGTTTGTGCTTGTCAACTCAGAACTGGCCAGCCTCCTCCTGATTCCTCTACTTCCTCTTGTAACTGTAACCCAGCTTCATCCCTGACATCCTCACTATCCGCATCTCCACCCTCCATGCTAGGTCCAGCTAAACTGTGCTCTGTGAGCACCAACTCTCTTTCCAGTGGAGTAATATCACTAAGTGCTGCAATTCTCCTCTCCAGTTCTCCAATTTGAGCTTCCAGAGAGGCAACATGCTCACACCTCTCACAGAGGTATGGACCTGACTAATCTGTTCCAGCCATGTGTACATGTGGCAGGATGTACACTCTGTGAGGTTGCAGCTAGACTGACTCATGATTACCAGTTACAAAAATACAGTGAGAAAACAAATCAATGTATTTGAATAAAGGTTGCTTTTCTGCACCTTAACCAAACAAAAAAATATGTATATTATTATTTTTTTCTATTGTTTTATTATAACCTTTTTCTTTGAACTCCCTCCTATATTTAAACACTTACACAATAACTGTTAATAACTATAACTGTTTTCAAGCTCCCAAGTTCGCTCCTTCCCCTGTTAAAATATGTCCTGCCTATTCACCTGCACAATGATTACAGCCTTTAGATTGTAAGTCTGTGAGTTTCAATCCTGCAAGGTGCTTTAGGGAAAGCGCTATGGACACCGGACTCCAAGCTCAAAGACAGGGCCCTCCATTCATTGCAATGTGAGAATCTTGAACTTGTCATTGCCTGTAACTTAACGTATGTATAGAGCTACGGAATATGTTGCTGCGTTACAAATAAACAATAATAATAATAATAATTACAGCCCACAGGACAGAAAAACACCCTTTAGCTTCCTGCACTAATTCACAGAGCAGATTCAAACAGAACAACAAACAAGTGCACACAGATATATCTTTACACAGGCCAAACCACACCCCTCTCACCTGCAGAATGATTACAGCCCACAGGACAGAAAAACACCCTTTAGCTTCCTGCAGTGCACATGAAAAGGAAGGCTCTTCTAAGTGCTTGAAGCAGGAGCCTTGAAAGTAGGATGTTGTCAGGCAGTGAATTATTACTATTATTATTATTATTATTATTATTATTATCTTTATTTGTTATGTACCAACATATTCTGTAGCACTGCACAAGGGTTAAGTAAAAGGCAAAACAAAATTGACACATTGCAAAGAATGGAGAGGTCTATCTGAGTTTATAATCTATAGTGCATAGTGCTTTCCCTAAAGCACCTTACAAGATAAAAAACTCACAAACTTATGATCTAATGGGTTTGGGTGTGGTACTGGAGGGTGACAGATATGTTGTGCATGTTAATGCTGAAAGTGACAATCTTATTGGAACAGATGTGTTTTGAGTGAGGTTTTGAAGCAAGTGGACAGGTGGACAGTCTAGTGGAGCAAGACAAGGAGTTCAAGAGAAAGGGGGCAGCATGAGAAAGGTGGTCAAACGTATCAACAGCAGAAGAGAAATAAAGAAGAATAGAGAAGTGACCCTTTGACTTGCCAGTGAGCAGGTCATTGGTGACTTTAGTGAGGGCCTTCTCTGTTGGGGTCCGAAGCCGAATTGGAAAGTGTCAAGAAGGCGGCTGGAGGAAATAAATTGGGTAAGATGACAGCTCTACCAGTTTTGAAGCCAGGGGAAGTACAGAGATAGGGCGATCATTATAAGCAGAAGCTGGATCAGATATGTGTATATATATAGGCAAATATACTGGAGTGGGTGTAATTATAGTGTGTTTTAAAGTGTTGGAAACTTGACAGTGTTTATAGATGGGTGAGAGCTGGGATAAGTATCAGGTCTATAAAGTTTGGCTGCCATTTTTTAACAGAAGTCATTCTTGAGATGTACTGTCTTTTTACTTTATTGCACAGTATTATTATTATCCTTTATTTTTAACGTGCCAGCATATTCGACAGAGCAATAATCAAAAGAATATAACAATCTCCTAATAATGTAATTTTTCTGTGAAATATTTAGCACATCCCTGCATTTAAATATATATTTATGGCCTTATGCTTTGTAATATTTTTCCTATCAGCTTTCGGCAGGTTTATTCCTTTCGCCTCAAGCATGTCCTTCTTTCTATTGTTTGTCAAATGAAAAGTATTTCCCTAAGCAGCTACTGTCTGTGAATTTGATTTTATACTTACAACATGCACAGCACTTTAATTAAATGTTGTTTTTCCAAATATCATTTGTACTTTACTGTTAAAAATGCACTTGGGTATGTATTGCACTGTTATGACAAACACACTGGGAAAATTAATTTGTAGTTAATCATGTTTAAAAACACTAATAGGCAAAAACTAGAAAAGAAAAGAGTTACCATGTAAACAAGGGACAGTTTTCTTCTAGCTTTTTTTCCAATTAACTAAGCTTTATTCATCTGAACACATACTTCTGTTACAGTAGACGTAAATTGTAATAATGTTGCTTTTTGCATTCTAGGGAGTAATATAAATAATAAAAAAAAACACCAGGGGAATTACTTGTGAACAGACGTTTAGGTCCAAGTACTAAAAAGACAAAAAACAAGAAATGCAGCATCAAGTATATTTTACTTTTTTAATCAGCCCCCAAGTTCCCACTAGGGTCCCTGCCTCAAATGCCAGCTTCACTCTAGAAAGACCTGATTTCTTGGTTGCACACCTACTCTAGCTACTTCAGTTGATGTATATGTGATAGCTAATATACCGATTTTAGGAAGGTTGATACATTAAATAGATTCCATTGTCATTTCAAACATTAGCTCCAGACATTAACACTTTATTAGCTTTTTGTTCTCTTTGAGATCTAAGGTGTGGATAGACTATGATAGGCAGGGTAGATTAAGATAGATTAGGAAATCAGATTAAGGACTCGTAATTATGTGATTAACAGAAGATTAGCATTGGTTTAAAACTTTAATCTGTTTAAAGACATGATTTACTCTGTGTTTTACTTAGTATGTTATCTGATATCACTGGCACATAAAAATACAATACATATAAAGAGCCTCATTCAATTTGGGGCTCGCAACTCGTCCGCAGACAGCCAAATGCCTGCGATTGACTTGTGGGCTCCCGTTGCTCTTCTTTTGCAATGCTACTCAATTGGCCGGGCCCGTAAGTTAGGGAAACCAAAAATCGGAAACCATTGCCGTCTAACGTAGCATTTGCGGGCTTGAACATTTGACGATAGCAAGCCCGTAACTCCTGATGCAGCTAATGGAAACACAGATCTTCATCATGACCAACCTCCAAGCCCATAACTCATAAGCAAAAAAACAACTACTTAAAAATAAAAATAACAACAGTAAATAATACTAATAAAACAATAAACTTAAAAGCAATTCAACAAAATCTACAACAAAATAAATAAGTTGAGCCTAGAATTCTATTTACCCTGAGGATCCTCCATTGATGATTCACAGTGCCCTCAACCTCAATCTTTAGTCCTCGATAAACGAGCACATACATGTTGATAGTAGACGTCGGTCCTCTTCAATCTTGCTTGAAAACACTGATTCCTCATCTTCAATCCATGAAAAGGGTGAAGTGTTGGGATTGGCTATTGAAAGAGCAAATCACAAAATACATGGTAAGCTTACAAATGTTAATAGATTTGGGGGTCAATAAGGAGGGTGGGGTCACGGCATATAGACAAGTTCACAGGGTATAATATAGTGTGTTAACGTTAGGTAGATATTTTATTAGTATGTAGTGCAAATGACCATACATGGTAACTTATCACTGGGTTTGTTGTTTTATATGACATTATTAAAGTATTGCCAACCAATGCAGGTTTGCCAGTCAGTATAGAGCTGGCACTGATGGACAGGCCTGACCCCTATAAAATGCATGCTCTACTATGATCGCAATGTGTAAAGGGGTGGATTGGGGGTGCATACAAAGTGCTGCATTGATTTAATTGCAGACCTAATTATAACACCAACAATTTAGTAAGTAACATAGAAATTTTAGTGTGAGGTGAGCAGCTGTAAATTCCAGCTCATTGTACATACTGTTAGTAAGTTTCCCCCATAGTTTGTCTTAAATTCAAGCTTTTCTTCCTGTATTTTACTGCAGCTGTTTGCTTTTGAATATTGAGTGTGTAGAAAAATCATAGCTTAATTTTTCATTTACAGTATTAATAAAAGGGTTCATGAACCAATGCAGCATAACTAGGCATATTTTAATAACATTTTATAAATTTCAAAAGTTCTGGAACAATGTCTAGAAAAATTACCCTTTTTGTGTGTCTGACTTTATTTTATTTGACTGTTTTTACATCTTGTGAATGTGTTTGGAATACTGTTTTTAGTAAAGAAATCAATGTAATCAAAGTATTGTAGAAAATGAATAGTTTCACTGTAGTGCCATGCATTTGTAAAAATTAAACTCTCAATGGTGTACATGTATAAAATATAGCATTGAAACACTATGGGTCTCAGTAAATTCCACAAATTGTAGTTACTGTAGCCCGTAAAGGATCCCGCAAAAGTTACGGCTATTAAATTGGCCTCTTTTAGCTACCCGCAAACGATCTGCGGGTTACAGGCTGAAAAAAAAATGAGGTTGCCAAAATCGTAACTCCGACCCAGCTAAGCCTTTGATCTTTCAAGCCTGTAAATGTTACGATTGCAAATCGCTATTGAATTGCTGCAATTCCACAAAGCTGAACTTGCTTTCAAACCCTCATAGGGCAAATGTAGCCAAAAATCCTACAGTTAATAGAGAGGGCTTGCAAGGGGGTTAAATACTGGTTCTTGCACTGTAAAAGCAAATAAAAACACACTACTGTATTTTAAAATACAGGGAAAGCGATGAAAGACATTCATTAATTGCACAACATACTCAAGCTTGCAAATCTGCAATAATTTTTTTTTTTTTACGTGTAATTTACGTTTTATATCAATCTCGCCAACCAATGGGTTAATACACATCATTGAACTTGTATGGACAAGGATAGTATATATAAGTTTTATGGATTACGAGTCCGACCGCAAATCGGACTTCAAAACTGTTACTGATTGTGGTTTAAAAGCCACATTTTACTGACGTTGTGATGATGGTCTAATTTACTATTGGCTGTTCCTACATTTGTAGTTACGGGCCTGCGGATTTGATCATGATCTTCCCCTGAAATGCTACCTATGAAAGCATGGTTTACGGTTTTGGATTTCGGCCATATACAGTAGTTGTGGGCATTTCTAATTTAATCGTTCTGTAACCACAGCAAATTCTGGGCTGTATGAAGGTAACTGCGTGCTTGAAATTAAATAAGGCCCCATGATGGTATTATACAACTAGAATTTTAAAGACACAGTAAAAGCTTTGAGATTGTGATGAATATTAGGTAAGTACAGTATTGTTATAACTACATTAATACAGTATAAACAATGCTCACTCATTTGACCATTGTTGCTCTAAGTGTACTGATAAACACATACATGGTAACTGCTTTATGTTTGTAAGCAACAATATTTTCTTTGCTTTTTATTTTAGCACACATTGTTTGTTTACCATATAGTCCTGAATACTTACTTATTTTGTAATTACTCATTAATCTATCTATTTTGTATATTATATTAAAACAATTACATAAACATTATATTAAAAAGATCTTTGTGTACACAAAGATAGATTACTAAATTAAATTGTAACACTGTAGTTTGTGTTTGCTAATGAACTGTTTATTATGCTGAAAGTATAAAAAGAATATTGGAAAAAAGACTTTGGTTTGTTATTGTCACTATTAGGAGTAAATTACACTTGAAATGTTAAATGCAATGAGCTCCATATTAACAGACAGTATGGCTCTTATATAAATACATGTGCAAAAATGTGTAAAGTAACATTTTAATGTCATAATAGGCATAACAGTAAGAAGGTGGTTTTGTGAGGTCTGCCACGGAATTAATAACTTAGTGAAGACAGTGGGATAATGTATGGGGTAGTTAATCTATTATTATTAATTACGGTTTGTTTAAGCTTTTAGTCCATTATAGTTGGGGGCAGTTACAATCAGAGTTTAGCTATCCAATATGGAAGGCTTTGAGGGCCTTGCTCTTGAATGCTCACAGTCCACAACCAATAATCAACACTGATTCCAGGACCATGGCAAATGATAATAGTAAGTGTCCCTCTTACTAATGGTGGCTATGATCTACTACTTTATTCAGCACATTCCGAAATGTGTTCTATATTTAACTTACTGGGTTTCATTGCCAAATAAAGTATGTTTGTGGAACACATATTCAGTAAGAGGTTTTAATATTCATACATTAAAATTAATTATTTTGCTTGCTAAGTATTCAGAATAAAGCTTGTTATTTATTAATTTGATGCAATGCCATGCCACTATTTATCAAGCAATACATTCTGGTCGAAAGGTAGGCTTCTAGTATTACTAAAATGCTTTCTTGGTAAACAGCAGTGATCAGAATAATAACTACAAGCAATCACTTTACTTGGAACAATTTAACACAGCTCTTTAAAGCTGCAATAAAATGGAAGAGCTTAAAAACTACAATAATGTGTCATAAACATTCTGGAATTACAGAGCAAAATACCCCCAGAGGATAGATATCTTTTTACAAGGAAAAAGATTAAAAATAAAGCAAGGACTGGCAGCAAGTTTTCCTATGGAAGATAATGATTAGTAGAAGACGAAAGAGGAGGAGACATCTGTTGGGGAAATGATTTTCCAGATAATTAAATGTATTCATCTGGAAATAACACACGTTATACGTTGTTTGCAAGCACATGATGCAATCCTGCAAGCAAGAAGCATCTGTAAACAATACAAAAAATCAACATTAGCAAAAACAAGATTATTTTGTGAACACTACTTTTGTATTTCTCCTCCCCAATTATTGCTTACAGAGAAAGTCGAATGTTATTGTTGCTAATTATTTTTAGAAATTAAATGGATTCTACAAGGATAGCCGACAATGTCAATTTTGGAATACTTTTCTTTATAATAGATTTACAAGTGACATTTTTGAGTAAGTATGTCACAGCAAAATAAATATAAAATCTTTATCTTGTTTTCAATTGACCTACCCTGACAGTAGCATAAAAGAAATCAGAATACAGACTTAGGAATAAAAAACTGTCAACATTAATGACTGTCAAGCAAAAAAGACGTTCTTCCTGCTCTTGTTTGACCTCCCCTCATACCAGTGCATACAAGGTACAAGAGTTGAAGACATAAAAACAGTCAGTAATAATATTTGTCAAATCATTATATCAGTAAATGTGATGTATACACTAATAGTAGTTAAAGTATGTTGAAAAGTATTTATTTACAAAAAGAACAATTAACTGATATTTTAAGGAACAGATGCATTTGTCTATATTTATTTCTTATCAGAGAGAAATCAACAGATATAGCGCTACAGAATATATTGACGCTTTCCAAATACAGATTATTAATAATACTAACAATAACAGAACTTTCTCCTATCTATTATTTTGCACAAGACTTCACTAGTCATTAATTTTATTTTTTATCTAGTAATAATTGCATAGATTCCTGACAATTTTAAAGGATATTTTTAAAAATCATAAAAATTCTACACTCCTCTATCCCTCTATCAAATATAACAATTTAAAGTAAAATTATCATGCTGTTAGGATTATTATTATTATTATCAGTAGTAGTTAGAGATGTCCCGGACAGTTCACCCGCGGACTATTCGCAGCGATTTTGGCTCTTTCGCGCTTGCAGTGGACGGCGGACACATGCGCTTTTCGGTCCGCCCCCTATTCTTTATCATTGAGGAAACTTTTACCCTGCACCTCACAGTCAGCAGACACATTCCAGCCAATCAGCAGCATACGCTCCATTCCAGAGCCTTCCATCTGAAGGACAGCATCCATTTTAGAATCATTCTGAAGCTGCATTCGTTGTGAGCGGACAGATAGTGTAGCTGCTTGAGATTTAATATGGAAATAGATAGCCAGGCTGTGTATTTAGCTTCCACTACAGACCTGAAGGACTCATCTGATATCTGCTGCAAGGACAGCAACCCAAAAAGCTAGAACATCATTTATTTTATTTTATTTTTTTCGGTGTAATCTAATTGCATATGCCTGCCTGCCAGCGTGTGTGTGTGACAGGCTAACACCTAACAGCTTATATTGTGCTTATTTTCACTACTCATACCTGGTGGTGTACCATACATTGAAAACAACCCTTTTTTTCCTGTAATCTAATTTCAGTTGCCTGCCTGTGTCAGGCTCACAGCTAATATTCTGCTCTGTTTCACCAGTCATAGTTGGTGTACCATACATTGAAAAAAAACAACCCTTTTTTCCTTTAATCTAATTTCAGTTGCCTGCCTGTGTCAGGCTCACAGCTAATATTCTGCTCTGTTTCACCAGTCATAGTTGGTGTACCATACATTGAAAAAAAACAACCCTTTTTTCCCTTAATCTAATTTCAGTTGCCTGCCTGTGTCAGGCTCACAGCTTATATTGTGCTCAGTGAAATAAAACAATACTTTTTTGACTGTAATAGATTGAATAGCAATTGCCTGCCTACAGGCGTGTGTGTGAAGCCTATTGCATCTACTCTGCCAACTTTTACCAGTGCACAGTGATACGTCATATCTTGTGCAACCGTAGTGTACAGTGACATAAAACAACCCTTTTTTGACTGTAATCGATTGAATATCAGTTGCCTGCCTACAGGCGTGTGTGTGAGGCCTATTGCATCTACTCTGCCAACTTTTGCCAGTGCACAGTGATACGTCATATCTGGAGCAACCGTAGTGTACAGTGACATAAAACAACCCTTTTTTGACTGATATTGATTGAATATCAGTTGCCTGCCTACAGGCGTGTGTGTGAGGCCTATTGCATCTATTCTGCCAACTTTTGCCAGTGCACAGTGATACGTCATATCTGGTGCAACCGTAGTGTACAGTAAAATAAAAGAACCCTTTTTTTACTGTAATCGATTGTATATCAGTTGCCTGCCTACAGGCGTGTGTGTGAGGCCTATTGCGTCTCCTGTGCCAACTTTTGCCAGTGCACAGTGCCACTCATATCTGGTGTCACAGTAGCTTGCACGCATAGTACCACTAATCGAAAAAAAAATGACAGGCACAGGCAGGCCACCCCGCAGGGGCCGTCGTGGTCGTGGTGCTGTGATTCCCTTTGGCCCTAGAATAATGCCCAGTTTTCAGAGGCCACGTACCCTGAACTTGAAAAGTTCTGAGGACATGGTTGACTGGCTAACACAGGACACCCAATCTTCTACAGCTTCCGCTCGGAACCTAGACGCACCATCCTCCTCCAGCTTAGCTTCGGGCACCTCTCCAGTTACCACTCGCCCGCCTGCCGCCACCACCAACACTAGCACCACAGCCGCTTCACTTGATCCGTTAGCAGAGTTATTTACACATCCGTTGGAAGAAATGAGTGATGCGCAAACATTAGTGCCAGAGGATGTAGATAACAGGGATATGTCCCAGTCAGGCAGCATTACACACATGGACGTACGGTCTGATGATGATGATGTTGTACGCGGTGCTGCTTCCTTTGTGAAGTTGTCAGATACAAGTGAAGCGGTTGATGATGACGATGCGTCCGTGGATGTCACGTGGGTGCCCGCTATAAGAGAAGAAGAACAGGAGGAAAGTTCAGATGGGGAGACAGAGAGGAGGAGGAGACGAGTTGGAAGCAGGGGGAGGTCGTCGCAAGTAGCTAGTGACACAGTCAGACAGCATGCATCGGCACCCGGGGTCAGCCAGACAGCATGCCAGTCAACGCATGCTGTTGCCACCACCAGAATGCCGTCATTGCAGAGCTCAGCAGTGTGGCAATTTTTTTGTTTGTCTGCCTGTGACAACAGCGATGCCATTTGCAACCTGTGTGAAAAGAAACTCGTGGGAAGTCCAACACCCACCTAGGTACAACTTCTTTGTGAAGGCACATGATGTCACATCACAAACGCCTATGGGATCAACACATGAGTACAAGCAGCACACAAAGTCAAAGCCGCCATCCTCCTCCTGGTCCAGCATCTTCAGCCATGTCAACCACTGCTGCCCTGCTTGCCCCCTCTCAAACATCCGCCACTCTGTGTCTTGCCCTGAGCAGTCCCTGCTCATCTGCCCAGAGTCAGGTGTCTGTCAAGGACATGATTGAGCGTAAGAAGCCAATGTCACAAAGTCACCCCCTTGCCTGGCAACTGACAGCTGGCTTGTCTGAACTCTTAGCCCGCCAGCTTTTACCATACAAGCTGGTGGACTCTGAGGTGTTCAAAATTTTTTTAGCTATTGGGGCACCGCAGTGGAAGGTACCCGGCCGAAATTTCTTTGCACAAAAGGCAATCCCCAACCTGTACTCGATTGTGCAAAAGGAAGTAATGGCATCTCTGGCACACAGTGTTGGGGCAAGGGTCCATCTGACCACTGATACCTGGTCTGCAAAGCATGGTCAGGGCAGGTATATCACCTACACTAAACCTTGTGACGGCTGCCAAGCATGGAATACGTTGCTCTGCAGAGGAGTTGGTGACACAGCCACGACTTGCAGGCAGGCCTGCTGCCACCTCCTCTACTCCTCCTACTCCATCTTCTTACATAACCTCCTCGGCTGAGTCCTCTTCTGCTGCTGCTATGTTTTGCTCCACATCAACGGCACCCCCCCAGCTCCACAGGTACTATTCCACATCCCGGATACGGCAGTGTCATGCCGTCTTGGGGTTGACTTCCCTGAAAGCAGAGAGTCACACCGGACCAGCACTCCTGTCCGCCCTGAACGCACAGGTGGTTCAGTGGCTGACTCCGCACCAACTGGAGATCGGCAAAGTGGTTTGTGACAATGGAAGAAATTTGTTGGCGGCATTGAATTTTGGCAAGTTGACACATGTGCCGTGCATGGCACATGTGTGTAATCTGATTGTACAACGCTTTGTGCATAAGCACCCAGGCTTACAGGATGTCCTGAAGCAGGCCAGGAAGTTGTGTGGCCATTTCAGGCGTTCCTACACGGCCATGGCGCACTTTACAGATATCCAGCGGCGAAACAACATGCCAGTGAGGCGCTTGACTTTCGACAGCCCGACACGTTGGAATTCAACACTCCTAATGTTCGACCACCTGCTCCAACAAGAAAAGGCCGTTAACGAGTATTTGTATGACCGGGGTGCTAGGACAGCTGCGGAGCTGGAGATTTTTTTTGCCACGTTATTGGACGCTCATGCGCAATGCCTGTAGGCTTATGCGTCCTTTTGAGGAGGTGACAAACCTGGTCAGTCGCACCGAGGGCACCATCAGCGACATAATACCATTTGTTTTCTTCCTGGAGCGTGCCCTGAGAAGAGTGCTGGATCAGGCCATAGATGAGCTTGAATAGGAAGAGGAAGAGTTGTGGTCACCATTACCACCAGAAACAGCCTTATCAGCATCGCTTGCTGGACCTGCGGCAACGCTGGAAGAGGATTGTGAGGAAGAGGAGTCAGAGGAGGAATGTGGCTTTGAGGAGGAAGACCAACCACAACAGGCATCCCAGGGTGTTCGTTGTCACCTATCTGGTACCCGTGGTGGCTGGGGGGAAGAACATACCTTCAGTAAGATCACAGTTGTGCAAAAATACATATTTACAATATAGACATTTTGTGAAAGTCAGCTGGCTAGTCCTTCTTATTTTTACTTTTTAGGTTAATAATTTTTCTTATTTTTTACTGTGATTGCAATTTAAGAGATACCTAAAACATGGTAAAACAGACAATAGTAAAGAGTATATCTGCAGGAAATACCAAAGTCCTATTAGCTATCATCCCTCCAGCAGTATTAGTTTATTATTTACAATATCTAAACTGGGCAATCACCCTTGGGTTACCCTAGGGCAGGCTTCAGTAAGCGACCTATCCTTTCCTGGGATGATTTTGCTGCCTGTTGCTTCTGAAGGGTCTCCATGTCTCCCCCACTCCGCTCCTTCCCCCAGTGTCGCTTCAACCAGTAACAAATGTTTTATATTTGTAAAGCGACCCAATGATCCCCCTTTACAAATTTAAGACCGGTGTCCCCTGTTTCTGGGTCAGGGAGTGTGTGAAATGCCTCAGCCTACAGTAATTGTAATGTTCTGACAGTGGTAGCTCATGCTTGTCCCTCAGTTCCTCATAGGTGAGCATCTGGCCCTTTACTAACTAGTCTCCCAGTCTATCTAGTTTCCTTGACCTCCACCAGTGTTGTGATGTTGTGCTCATGTGTTTCGGGGCCTGAGGGTGGTCAAGAATTGGGGTCATCTGGGTGGATCCAGGGAACAAACCTGTGTGTTTCTTGGCCCTTTTCCAGTATGATAGTGAGTGTCTGATTAGGGGGTTTGGCAAGTTTTTAAGGCTCTGAGGCAATTCTGATAGCCAAGCCACCTTGTCCCAGGTTAAGGGCCTTAAAGTGTGGTTCTCTAAATACACCCAGGCCGGTTGATGCCCTATAGAATGTGCTATTGGGAGGAAAGATAACTGAGCTGCCTTGTGGTAATTTTTTAAGTTTGGACACGATAGTCTCCCCTCTGACTTATGAAGGTACATAATTTTCTTTGTGATGCGTGAGGGAGAGTGGTTCCAGATAAACTGAAATATTTTCCTTTGAATATTTTCTAATTCTTTTTATTTAATTGGGATCGGGAGTGTTCGAAATATGTAGAGCAACCTAGGAAGGACATTCCTTTTTATCGTATTTATTCTCCCTAGCCATGATAACCTATACTTTGTCCATTTACTCAGGTCATTAATTATTGTTTTATAAAGTTTGGAGTGGTTGGCTTTGTACAAGTCCTCTAGCTTAGGGGTTAGTCGGATTCCCAGGTAGTTTATGTGGTTCTTATCCCACTTAATATTAAACTTCTCTTGGAGACCCTGTTTCTCTACTGCTGTTAAGTCAATCGCTAGTGCTTCTGTCTTCTCTATGTTCAGTTGAAGGCCAAAAAACTGACCAAACTCCTCCATAGTTCGAATCAACTCTGGAACCAATTGGGTAGGGTTAGAGAGCATACACAGCAGGTCGTCTGCAAATAGACAAGTTTTGAAATGGTGATGGCCTATTTTTATGCCTGTGATCCCAGCATTGGCCCTAATTGTCTGAGCCAGGGGTTCTATTGCTATTGCGAATAGAAGGGGAGAAAGGAGGCACCCCTGTCTTGTTCCTCTTTCTATTTTAATTAAGGATCTCTCATCTCCCGGAATCTGTAACCTTGCCCTGTATGATGTGTATAATGAGTGTATGAGATTTATGAAATGGCCTTTAATACCAAATTTTTCAAGTCCACTCCAGGGAATCAAATGCCTTTTCAATGTCAAAGGCCGTAAGACAGGCTTGAATTTTAGAGGCTTTGGTGTGGTACAGTAGGTTCATGACTTTTCTAATGCTGTCTCCCGCTTGCCTGTGGGATACAAAGCCTACTTGGTCATTATGTATTAACTTAGACAAGAAGGATGACATTCTATCTGCTAATATTTTTGACAGGATCTTTGTATCATAGTTTAGTAATGATATTGGCCTGTAGTTTTTTGGTTCTAGGGCATCTCGACCCTCCTTAGGGAATAGAGCGATATCTGCCCTGTTCAGCCCTGCTGGTGTCTGCTTGCCTTCTAGAACTCTGTTAGAATGACCAAGTGCGGGCCTAATATGTCTATAAATATTTTATAATATAAATTGGTGTACCCGTCTGGGCCTGGTGACTTACCAGGTTTGAGGTTCTGGACTGCTTTTCTCACTTCCTCTAGGGTCACTTTGGCATTTAAAGTCTCTAAGTTATTTTCTTCTATTAAGGGGAGATCCCAGGAATTAAGAAATCCCCTCATTTTGTGTAGATCTATGTGTTTTGTTGCCATATAAATGGTATTGTAAAATTTTGTAAAAATCTTCTGGATCTTATTTTGGTTCGTTGTTTTTTCTCCCTTCGAGGTCTTAATTTGAAGTGTCCTATTTTGTGTTGTTTTGGTTTGTAGTTTCCTAGCTAGTAACGGGCCAGGTTTATTGGCTTTATTGAATCCGATAGGAATAAATAGTACAACTGAACACACCACTCCTATCTGGTGGCACCTTAGATTTGAAGTGGGAGGACCGACCAAGCA
The DNA here is from genome assembly GCA_027410445.1 of Discoglossus pictus. Lineage (NCBI taxonomy): Eukaryota > Metazoa > Chordata > Amphibia > Anura > Alytidae > Discoglossus > Discoglossus pictus. The sequence goes on along the minus strand of CM050164.1, from coordinate 346,115,290 downwards.
TCTTTTTCCATCTCCCGCTTCCAAAAATCAATGCCATATACACGTCCCCTAATAGTGGACGTAACAGGGATGAAATCGATAGGAATAGTACTACTTAACAGTACACATCTTATAATAACGCAGACAGAGGCAACGCAGAGAGAGGAGTCTGAAGAAGAGGGGTCAGAGGAGGAAGGTGGCTTTGAGGAGGTGGAAGACCAAACACAGCAGGCGTCCCAGGGGGCTTGTTGTCACCTTTGGGGACCCTTGGTGGCTGGGTGGAGGAAGAGACATTCAATGACATCAGTGAGGACAAGGAACGGGACATGGCTAGCTTGGTATCCAACCTTGTGCAAATGGGGAGTTTGCGGTTGTGCAAAGGGACTGTTTGCGGTTGTTTGCGGTGCATTAAACGGGGAGATTGGACTGTTACTGTGAAGCGGGTGTAACCCTTACACTACCTGATCGATACAACATCATACCTGATGTTTTAAAGCATGTTATTCCAAACAATTTAGGAATGTTAGGTGATTTATGCCCTTTATGGCTTAAGACCAGACTCTGCATCCACTATGTAATTTTCCGTTGCAGTTTTGCCATGGATCCCCCTCCGGCATGCCACAGTCCAGGTGTTAGTCCCCTTGAAACAACTTTCCCATCAGTATTGTGGCCAGAAAGAGTCCCTGTGGGTTTTAAAATTTGCTGGCCCATTGAAGTCTATGGCGGTTTGCCCGGTTTGCCGGTTCGCGAACATTTGATGAAATTTGCGTCCGCGGTTCCTGAACCAAAATTTTTATGTTCGCAACATCTCTAGTAGTAGTATGAAGCTTTATTTCTATAGCACCAGCATTTTTCTCAGCATTATATGCACTTGGTGAATATATTAAGCACAGCTAGTATATATTACATACATAATAGTACAGCTAAAAGGAGTACAGCAGGGACAGGGGTGAAATATTCTACGGTAGGATGGATGATGTGGCAGTATGTCATGGATTAGACTGAGACAGGACTGTTGGTATCTGAAAGCTGTACTGGATGTAGATGAGAGAGCTATAGGTGTGTTTTGAAGAGCAATTAAAGCTCAGATAGATAGAAAAGTGAGGCAGAGCATTATAAAGGTTAGTAGGGTACACAACAATTCCTGTAGGTCTGAGTGGCAGGATGTAGTTAAAGAGGAGGGAAATAAGTAAATCCTGAACAGAATAAAAATGGTGGCTCTTGGAGATGAGAGCAGAGATGTAGGTTTAACAGACATCCTGATGACTTTTCATGTTAAACAGCATATTTTGAATGTTTTGAACAATTGGTGTTATTAACATGGAGGTGCTGTAGAAGAGAAATGGTAAGCAAGGCAGACAAGTCTTGTGGAGGCATTCATGATGTACTGACGTGGGAGGTTGATGGCAAGTGAAGATCAAGTTACAGTAGTCTAAGTGGGACATAATGAGTGACTCTATTAGAATTTTTTTAGTGTCTCATGTTTGAAAGTAATACATTTTGAAGAAAGTAAAACTGTGCTAGAGGCAGCAAGACTGAGATCTGGGAGTGATCACGTTGTAATCCTTATATACTTATTAGGCCTAGTTATATAATTACAATCTCAAACATGCTGCTAAAATTTTTAAGCTGTAACTTTTTAAGAAATAATGATTTGGGTTACATCAAAGTTGACACAAAATTACATTACACATAATCAATTCAGCATAATATTCCATATCTTCTAAACATCATAATTGTGTTTGGGGCAAATTGAAAAGGGCTCTATTTAAGCACACAGCATATTATTTTACAGAAGTTTTTAGTTAGCGAACTTCTATCCAAAAGCAAGGTCTTCATTAACTAAAAACTTCTGTAAGAAAAATATGCTATGTGCTTAAATAGAGCACTTTACAATTTGCTGAATCGCAATTTAATAAGGCTGCATAAATTGGCCCTCATTCAATTGCGATTTGGCCAATGAATTAGGGCTCTAAATAAGCACATAACATATATTTTTTAAAGAAGTTTTTAGTTAGTAATCATCTATCCAAAAGCAAGGTTTTCACTAACTAAAAAATTCTTTAAAAAAATATGTTATGTGCTTATTTAGAGCCCTATTCAATTGGCCAAATCGCAATTGAATGAGGCCCATTGAGTTTATTTTTCAGAAGGGAACAGAAGATCCTGCAGCACCCACAGTTAGATGTATATGTATATTTGTGTTTTTATATATATACTAGCGACTTGCCCGTCAAAAAATGACGGCAATAAAATTATAAGGCAGTTAATGCTGTTTGCCACAGAGAGTAAGTGTTTTGGTGGTCTGAGATCCTTGTGCGCTCATTGCGAGGCTGGCGCTGATCGCCTTTGGCCTCTGGGTTGTTGTATTTGTTGTAATCATAGGCGCTTTTGCGTTTATTGTAAGGTCCGCAATGATCTGGTTTTGTCACTTATTGCAAGGCTCTCCCCTGGTGTAGGTTGTGGCCTATGAGCACGGTTGGCGCTCCTTGCGGTTGGTGCGGTGAAGGTGTTTGTGGTTGTTTGTGATATTGTGGTGTCATTTTTGTTTTGTTTTGTGTATATTGGATTTTTAATGCTAATTAATTAATTAATGAAATTATAAATTAATATACTTTACCTGTTTGTAATGAATATATGCAGCAAGGAATGCGATGAAGAGCTAACAATCTATTTTGATGTTCCTGCAGCATATAATGTAGATTTGCACTATTGTTGAGCTGAGGTGTAAGTGTCAGCAATGTGTGCAGTGTGTAGTGTAAAGAGGCTGCGTGCGCGAGGGGGAGCCGTTTGTGTGCTGGTACTTACTCATTCTGGAAGTTAGTGTTGTAAATTAGCGGCGAATTAGTATGTGGTAGGTGGGTTTGTATGATTTAGCGTCCTTGGTAATGGTGTATGTTGTAGGTCGTACTGTTTTTTGGAAAGACCGTATGTGGTATTTTGTGTGTTTAGGGGTCGTGTAGCCTCGTGTTGTTTTTTATCGTCAGCCATTTTCTCTCGCTTAGGGGATTTTCGAGTTTCTAAACTTTGTAAATTTGACTGAAATCGAGGTTTAAGCTGTGTTGCAGAGATCCTGGGTGTTTTTAATGTTTGCCGCTATGCGCGGGTTGTCCGTTAAGGTCGTATTTTTGAGAGTCCATAATGGATTATGGGTCGTATTTTTTTTTTGTGTAAGTCCGCAATTTTTTATTTTTTAATTCCCACGGCTCGTGTTTTTTTGTGTAAATCCGTAGTTAGTCATTGCATATTTATTGTTTTTTTTTTAAAGTCCCGCTTGTCTGGTCATTTGTATCTGGTTGTGAGGCGCCATAGAGCCTCCACCTCCGCAAATGTCGTCGGAGGTTGTAGGGATGAGCACCTATGTCGCTCATCTCCGTCAGCGCTTGGAGCTCTGAGGGTGGGAAATGTGCTACCCCCTGTGCCCCTCTTCCCCCCTCTCCCTTCCCTGTGTCTCTTCCCCCTCTCCATTCCCTGTGTCTTTTCCCCCCTCTCCCTCGTGTCTCCTTCCCTCCCTCTCCCTTATCACCCTCCTCAAACCCCTCCTCAACCCCCCTCCTCAACCCCACTCCTCATCCTCAATCCTCTCATCCTCCCTCCTCCTCATTATATCTCTCCTCCTCATCCTACCTCCTCCTCATTACCTCCCTCCTCCTCATTACCTCCCTCCCTCCTCATTACCTCCCTTCTCCTCACCTCCCTCCTCCTCATTATGTCCCTCCTTCTCATTACCTACCTTGTCCTCATTACCTTCCTCCTCATTACCACCCTCCTCCTCATATCCTCCCTCCTCCTCCTTCTCCCTCCTCCTCATTACCTCCCTCCTCCTCATGACCTCCCTCCTCCCTCTTCCTCATTACCTCCCTTCTCCTCATTACCTCCCTCCTCATTACCTCCCTCCTCCTCATCCTCCCTCTTCCTCATCCTCCCTCCTCCTTATTACCTCCCTCCTCCTCATCATCCCTCCTCCTCATTACCTCCCTTCTCCTCATTACCTCCCTCCTCCTCAATGATGCTCTCAATGAGCGATGAATGCACTCATTGTGAGACACGCGATGAGCGACGAAGGCAATCATCGCGGGGCTCACAATGAGCACTGAGAGTGCTCAGAGGAGCAAAAGTACACAATGGGAGAGTCAATTATTAGACAATTATTATTATTATGATAGTTACTATTATTATAATTATTGTTATCATCCTTCATTTGTAATTCACCAACATATTCCATAGCACTATACACGGGTTAAGTCAAAGACAATTTTAACACATTACAAAAGAATGGAGGGCTCTATTATTAAGCTTAAAATGAAGCATACATAATGCTTTCCCCAAAGCACCGTACAAGATTAAAATCTTGCAAACTAACTGTCTAAAGAGTTTGGGAGAGGTACAGAAAGATAAAATCGTTGTGCATATTAAGGCTGAAGGCGATAAGCTTCTTTAAAGAGATGTGTTTTTAGTGAACTTTTGAAGGTTTATGAGGCAGGACGACAGTCTAGTGGAGTGAAGCAAGGAGTTCCAAAGAATAGAGGCAACACAAGAAAAATCCTGAAGGTGAGAGTGAGAGTAGTTGATAAGAAGTGGATAGAGGAAGGTCATTACCAGAGTGAAGAGGTTAGTTGAGAGAGTGTTTTAAGATGAGACCAGAGAGTGGATGCATTATTGCTGAGTGCTTTAAACGTTAAGGTCTTGATTTTAGATTTAATCTTGAGGCTATGGGATGCCAGTGGAGTGACTGACAGAGAAGTGCTGCAGACACTGAGCGTCGCGTAAGGTATATGAGTCTAATGGATGCATTCAATATGGACTGGAGTGGAGACAGGTGGGTGATAGGGAATCCAGCAAGGAAAGAGTTGCAATAGTCATGGCAAGATATGATGAAAGAGTTAAATAGAATTTTAGTTTTGTCTTGTGCAAGATACTGCCCTTTTTTGGAGATGCTTTTTTTAGGTGAATATGACAAGATTTTGTGAATGATTGTATGTGAGAATAAAAGAGAGTGCAGGATCCAGTATTACTCCAAGACAATGGGCCTGGGAGGTGGGAGTGCTGATGGCATCGTCAACACTGAGAGATATGTGAGGAGTGTAAGCTGTGGAAAAGGGAGAGAAGATTAGGAGCTCAGTGTTTGACATGTTGAGTGCGAGGTAACGGTTATACATCCTGGACTATGTGCTAGAGAGACAGTTGCTAACTTGAGCTAGAAGAAAGGGGGATAGGTCTGGTGCTGAGAGGTAGATTTGAGTGTCATCTGCATAGAGATGACACTGAAATCTAAAATATTTTATTAGGCTGCCATGGGAGGATATTCAGATTGAGGAAAAGAGGGGGCCTAGGACTGAACCATGGGGTATGCCAACAGTTAGAGGGTGCAGTGAAGAAGAGGAGCCAGAGCAAGTCATTATTGACTTTTGTGAGAGCTTATCCAAATGGTTTATGTGAACCACAGACTATGCAAAGCTCTTCAGTATGACTGCAAGGTACTTGGATAGCTCTAATTTAAGACTGATCCATAAGTATGGAAGGGGCTGCTAATGGACTGATGGTTTGCAGTTTTGTCTGATATGGGAAGAAACACACGGTGAGGAAGCAGATTGCAGATTATGGCCACTTGGAGCAGAATAGAGACCTGGAAATCTGAGACTAGACATGCCAAAGATTTAACAAGATTTTTCTACTGTTTGTTTTACTCCACCCATGTTTAGCAGGATGAGAGATGGTGAGTGAGGAAATTGTTTATTGGTTAATGTATTGGAAGCTAGGCATATCATTTTCTTTGATTTGTTTGGTTTATTATATTTATATCACTGTTACATTTTAGTAAAACTTGGAAAAGTAATTACAACCTCTTGTTTGGTTTTGCTCCACCAAAGTTCCTGAAACATAGATAGAAACCCAGAGAAGACTGGTAACTTCTCATGTGTGATATTAAAAGTGGGTTTAAGGTGAAGAAACATGTGAAAGCCCTGTTTCAAGCCACTGCATGTCTGCAAGAAACTACACAGCAGTTGCTGAGACCAGCAGCAGAGGACAGAGTCCATATGACATAAGCATTGACAGCACAACAAGCCCAAGCCGCACAAGACAAACCAATTGCTTTTGGAAACAAACACTTTTGGTCCAGCTGACATGGCTGACACCTGCATTAAGTACTGTGACTCAGGAGACCAGTTGCAGGATTAAAGCAAAACCTCTTCTAACAGAGGGTTGCTACCAGGGAGGATTGGTCCCGAAATCACTTGGCTAATATCATTGCCCTTATGTATGTGGTGATGATCAGAGAACCTACTTTGACATGGATGGAGAACAAGCAATTAAGTATCCTGATTTGAAAGCAGAAATCCTTGCCCGAATTGGAGTTTCCAGAGGGGAAAAATTATTCAATAGTAAGACACCTTTCTCACAGATTCTTCACTTGCTGCATCTAGAAAATATGACAATGAAAATATAATGATGAAAATAATGGACCAGGAAGAATTCTAGAAGTGCTGATAGATCACAATTTAAGAAGTCTTCTTTCAGGCTTACAAGAATGAGTGGGACAAAATGAGCTAGAAACCCCAAATGAGTTTGTTAGACTGAAAGAAAGATGCTTGGCTGTGAATGAACATTGCTCAAGAGGGAGGCCTGTAGCACTCAAAGTCAGTTTCAAAAACTGAAGGTTCAAACCAATAATTGGGTTAGAAAGACCAATTATTGTCAGTCCAGAATTTGGAAGTGATCCACTAGAAAATATCCCAGAAAGACTGGCTGTTGAAAGACAGAATACAGTAAGCAATGATAAATGTTTACATTTTGGAGAACCGGGGCATATAGGAGCCCCTTGTTCAAACAGAGAAGAACAAATGCAAAGTAACTTGGGAGAGCACCAATTGTAACCTGGTCAACTTGATGGGAATGGCAGAAAAGTGTCAATAATTTACAAAATCTGTAAAGGTTAATGGTAAAGAAACCACAGCATTAATTAATTAAGGACTCTCAAAATTATAAAGCGATGTGAAATAAAAATATCTAATAAAATTGGCATAAATGTGTACATGGAACAGTGAATCTCTACCCTGGAAGTACAGCATCACTGTAGGTATGTGGGAAGAGGACAATCACTGAGCCAGTGGGCACTGACTTGCCAAATCCTGCTGTGCTAGGCAGGAATTTTCCTAATTTTGTAGACATCCTTCAAATCAACATATGGGAAAAGCCTGAATAGAAAACCCAGACTACTCAGAAAACTATCTGGTCATATCTGTCATGTTTTTACAGTAACTTATTTTCTGGACCAAGGAAGGTCCTAAAACAAAGCGGGAAAGAAAAAAGCTAAAAAGGTTGGTACAGAAATAAGGAGAAACTAGGAGAAGCTGACAGAAAAAAACATTCTGTCTCATGATGAAGAAAGGGCATGTACCTGGAAAAACTGAAGAGGAAAATTTTACATTACAGCACTTTCCTTCTGAAAATAATCACTTTGCATGTGATCAAGCTCCTAACCTACTACTTTGGAATGAGCTAAAAGAATTTAACTGCATACCGGTTACTGGAATAGACCGGCCCATACTTCATTCTACAGAATGATGTGCTTTATTATTATTATTATTATTATTATTATTATTATTATTGTTTATTTATAATGCGCCGACATATTCCGTAGAGCTGTACATAAGATAAGTTCCAGGCAAAGGTAAATACTAATCAACACATGGCAAAGCAAGGAGGGCCTTGTCTTTGAGCCTCCAATCCAGTGTCCATGGTGCTTTCCCCAAAGCCCCTTGCAGGATTGAAACTCGCAGACTTACAACCTTAAGGTATTGTGTGTGGTAAAGGAGGGAGAGAGAGGTGCTGAGTGTGTTAAGGTGGAAGGTGATACGCTTCTTTAAAGAGATGCATTTTTATTGAGGTTTTGAATGTTTTGAATCAGGAGGATAATATGGTGCAGTGAGGCAAGGAGTTCTAGAGAATAAGGGCAGCACGAGAAAAGTCCTGAAGGCGAGAGTGAGAGGACGTGACAAGAGTTGTAGAAAGAAGAAGTTCATTAGCAGAATGAAGAGGGCGGTTGGGGGAATATTTGAAGATAAGAGCAGAGATGCACGAGGGTGCGCTATTGTTGAGGGCTTTGTAAGTTAGGGTCATGATTGTAATTCTGGAGGCTAAAGGAAGCCAGTGGAGTGATTGACAGAGAGGGGATGCCGACACCGAACATTGTGTATGGAAGATGAGTCTAGCAGAGGCATTCATTATTGGTTGAAGTGGGGATAGTCGGGTGGTGGATAGGCCAGCAAGAAGCGAGTTGCAGTAGTCAAGTCGAGTGATAATGAAAGAATGTATTGGGATTTTAGTTGTGTCTTATTTAAGATAGTGGCTAATTCTGGAGATGTTTTTTAGATGGAGAAGGCAAGATTTTTTTAGTGACTGTATGTGAGGGATGAAAGACAGGGCGGGGTCCAGTAGAACCCTAAGACAATGGGCTTGGAAGGTGGGAGTGATGATGTTGTTGTTGACACTAAGAGAGATCTGAGGAATTGTTGCTTTGGTAGAGGGAGGGAAGATTAGGAGTTCAGTCTTAGACATGTTGGGTTTTAGATGGTGTGTTAGAAGAGAGGGGGATAGATCTGGTGATGAGAGGTAGATTTGAGTGCCATCTGCATAGAGATGATACAGAAGCCCAAGATTTGGTTTAAGATAATCTTATGCATACATGTGAGAAAAGAGTAAACCCTGAAAGGGAGTGTAAGACAGTCCCCAAATCTCATGGGCCACCAAAGTTATTCTAGGAGGCTTGATCATGATAATAGCCTTAAGGAACCAGATGATGAGATAATGAAAAGCCCAATAAGTTCCTGTTAGTGCTGACATTTTCTTGTAGCGATGAGTAGCGCTAAGAACCATTACTCCATCCTTTATTGACAGTGCATACAGATGGTTTAACATCCCGTGGTTGGGTTCAGATAAAAGTGCTGGATCACAAGAGATGTTGGTGTCCTTGTTTAGAATAACTTGAAGGAGGTGAGGAGGCCCAAATTGAGGCCCATATGGACTCCATCCAGTAGGAGCAAAAGGCTTCATAAAACCCAGGTCCATATCTTTATTCCATTGAAAAATCATTTTAAAAAATCCTTTAACAGGCAGAAGACGTAGAATATGTCCTAGATTTCAAGAAAATGTCTATTACCTGATCGGAAAGTCTTAGCTCCTTGTGCAATCTTTGCTTGATCTTCATGTTTCAAGGCTCAGTCTCTTGAGGTCCAGATATTTGAAGGGACCCTGATGAAGAAGTTTATCTGGAGAAGAAAGATAAATAAGTTGAGTTATTGAGAGGGACCACAAAAGAGCAAACCAATGCCTTCTTGGCCAGAACAGAATGATGGTAACTACTTCTGCTTTGTCACAAATTATATATATTTTTTGCTTTATATTAAAGATAAGAGCAATAGGAAGAAAGACATACACTAAATACAAATCCCAGAGTATAGAGGAAGTAGATAGAATACAAATTAATGTAACTAGTTGTTGCAAGGAGAAGAGATATATCCATCTATGTCTGGAGTGTCCCATATTCTTGAAATGTCTTTCTTGTAAAATTGTTCTTCTAGTTAGAAAATATGTCTCTTAATTCAGATTGCCGAAACACTAGACTGCTGACTGTCCATCTGGGTGTCACTTTTAGATACATAGTCAGTATCAGATTCTCTAGAGAGAAAATAACATGATGGATGATAGGTAGATGTTCATCCAGAAAGCTCCAATCTCATTTTGGCCTCCAACCACCTAATGTTACTGAACAAAAACACAGGCTGGACAATACCCATGAATTACAGGGTTTTTGTCTGAATCTGTGTATAACCATCAATATTTATGGATGTAATAATTTAGATAGAACCACTCTCTTTTCCAAGTATCTGGAGTGGATGGGCTTCTCTGTGACCAGCTTCCATTCCAGGACCACCATGGATCAGGGATCAGGGGGTTAAAAAGAACAAACATACGTTATAACCAGTGGCAAAGCTAGTGAATAGCGGGCCCCATTGCATATGAATATAGAAATATTTACAATATCTCACAAAAGTGAGTACACCCTTCACATTTTTGTAAATATTTTGTTATATTGTTTCATGTGACAACACTGAAGAAATGACACTCTGCTACAAGATAAAGTAGTAAGTGTACAGCCTGTATAACAGTGTAAATTTGCTGTCCCCTCAAAATAACTCAACACAAAGCCATTAATGTCTTAAACGTTGGCAACAAAAGTGAGTACACCCTTAAGTGGAAATGTCCAAATTGGGCCCAAAGCATCAATATTTTGTTTTGCCACCATTATTTTCCAAAACTGCCTGAACCCTCATGTGCATGAGTTCACCAGAGCTTCACAAGTTGCCACTGGAGTCCTCTTCCACTCCTCCGTGATGACATCACACAGCTGGTCGATGTTAGAGACCTTGTACTCCCCCACCTTCCATTTGAGGATGCCCCACAGATACTCAATAAGGTTTAGGTCTGGTGACATGCTTGGCCAGTCCATCACCTTTAACTTCAGCTTCTTTAGCAAGGCAGTGGTCATCTTGGAGGTGTGTTTGGGGTCGTTATCATGCTGGAATACTGCCCTGCGGCCCAGTCTCAGAAGGGAGGGGATCATGCTCTGCTTCAGTCTGTCACAGTACATGTTGGCCTTCATGGTTCCCTCAATGAACTGTAGATCCCCAGTGCCGGCCGCATCCATGCAGGCCCAGACCATGACACTCCCATCACCATGCTTAACTGTAGGCAAGACACACTTGTCTTTGTACTCCTCACCTGGTTGTCGCCACACACGCTTGACACAATCTGACCCAAATAAGTTTATCTTGGTCTCATCGGACCACAGGACATAGTTCCAGTAATCCATGTCCTTAGTCAGCTTGTCTTCAGCAAACTGTTTGCAGGCTTTCTTGTGCATCATCTGAAGAAGAGGCTTCCTTCTGGGATGACAGCCATGCAGACCAATTTGATGCAGTGTGCGGCGTATGGTCTGAGCACTGACAGGCTGACTCGCCACCCCTTCAACCTCTGCAGCAATGCTGGCAGCACTCTTGCGTCTATTAAGATATAATAAAATATTCACAAAAATTTGATTTTACAGGGCTCAACAAATGCCAGGAGCCAGGTAATCATGCAACAAAATGCTTACAGGCACCTAGATATCATCCACTGTACATTTCTCCAATTCAGTTTTACCTGGACACAGGCAGACATGAGTAACTGAGCCAGTACAGTGTTGGCGTTACATTCCCCGGGATCAGCACTGCACCCTCCAGCTGAATGTACCTGTGTGAAAGTGAGGAAAGCTGCTGCTGCTTCTAGAACAGCCCTAACTGACAAATATAATTAGTAGAGCATCATATGTGCAGCTAATATAGGCCTCTTTTAATAGTGACTCTCAAGCAACCAGAAACTACATTTATCTGGCATCTACCAATCCCCATGGGTGACAGATAACCGAGAGTCTACTCTTTATATATACAGTGCCTTGCATAAGTATTCACCCCCCTTGGCATTTTTCATGTTTTGTTGCATCACAATTAAAAATAGAATTAACATGGATTGTTTCAAGATTTGCATCATTTAATTTACAGAACATGCCCACAACTTTGAAGATGTTTTTTTTTATTGTGAAGCAAACAACAAATAGGACAAAATAACAGAAAAAGTCAATGTGCATAACTATTCACCCCCCTAAAGTCAATACTTTGTAGAGCCACCTTTTGCGGCAATCACAGCTCCAAGCCGTGTTGGATAAGACTCTATGAGCTTGCCACATCTTACCACTGGATTTTTGGCAATTCCTCCTTGCAAAACTGCTCCAGCTCCTTCAATTTGGATGGTTTGTGCTTGTGAACAGCAATCTTGGATCTATTGGATTGAGGTCTGTGCTTTGACTAGCCATTCCAACACATTTACATGTTTCCCCTTAAACCATTCAAGTGTTGCTTTGGCAGTGTGTTTGGGGTCACTGTCCTGCTGGAAGGTGGGCCTCCATCCTAGCCTCAAATCATGCACAAAGTGGTACAGGTTTTGCTCAAGAATATCCCTGTTTTTAGCACCATCTTTCCCTCAAATCTGACCAGTTTCCCAGTCCCGGCTGCTGAAAAACATCCCCACAGCATGATGCTGCCACCACCATGTTTCACTGTGGGGATGGTGTTCTTTGGGTGATATGATGTGTTGGGTTTGCTCCAGACATAGCGTTTTCTCTCATGGCCGAAAAGTTAAATTTTAGTCTCATCAGACCAGAGCACCTTCCTCCATACATTTTGGGAGTCTTCCACATTCCTTTTCGCAAACTCAAAATGTTCCATTTTGTTTTTTGCTCTAAGTAATGATTTTCTTCTGGCCACTCTGCCATAAAGCCCAACTCTATGGAGCGTACGGCTTATTGTCGTCCTATGTACAGATACTCCAGTCTCTGCTGTGGAACTCTGCAGCTCCTCCTCCTTAGGTCTCTGTGCTGCCTCTCTGATTAATGCCCTCCTTGCCCGGTCCGTGAGTTTTGGTAGGCGGCCATCTCTTGGCAGGTTTGCTGTTGTGCCATGTTGTTTCCATTTGGTTATTATAGATTTGATGGTGCTCCTGGGGATCATCAAAGATTTGGATATTTTTTTTATAACCTAACTCTGACTTGTACTTCTCAACAATATTGTCCCTTACATGTTTGGAGAGTTCCTTGGTTTTCATGGCAGTGTTTGGTAGTGGGGCCTTTCAAAAAAGGTGTGTATATGTAATGACAGATCATGTGACACTTATATTGCACAAAGGTGGACATCATATCACTAATTATGTGACTTCTGAAGGTAATTGGTTGCACCAGAGCTTTTTATGGGCTTCATAACAAAGGGGATGAATACATACGCACATGCCAATTTTCTGTTTCCTATTTCTAAAAAATAGTTTTATGTATATATGTTTCACATTTGACTTCACCAACTTAGATTATTCTGTTCTGATCCATCATATAAAATTCAGATTAACAAAACATTGAATTTAAGGCTGTAATGTAACACAATAGGTAAAATGTCAAGGGGGGTGATTACTTGCAAGGCACTGTATATATATACAGACATACAGCTTTATTAAATTGTAATTCGGCCTATTGAAAAGGGCTCTATATAAGCACAGAGCATATATTTTTTACAGAAGTCTTTAGTTAGTGAAGACCTTGCTTTTCGATAGAAGTTCACTAACTAAAAATTGCTAACAGATAAATATACATCATGTTACACTAAAACTTTTCAACAAAGCAAAAAGAGTTAGTGCTTTTATATCAGCTTTCACATAGCCTTGTTTCACTGCTTGACTGAAGAAAATCTGTTATGGAAGTTTTAGTTAACCTTTGATAGAAACTTTTTTAATATTCAGTTAAATTCTGAAGATAATTCAATTTACTAAAACTTCTTTGCATGCTACTCAATTATAACAGACATATCTAAGAAAGACAAATATACATGTAACTCATTCAGCATTGCACACTCACTTATCAAATTAATTACCAATGAATCTCTTTTTGATTATTCTGTATTCCTTAAATATAAACCCATGAATAGCAAAATTTAAAAAAAGAACTATCAAAATTGTAGGATCTATGTATTTCCTTTTAGGCAGAATAGCAATTTTTTAAAACATTTTTTCAAACTCTACACAAATTACTAATGCTATCTATCTTATTTACAAAGAAGCCAAACACAATTATATTGTATGTTTAACAATGTTATATGTCAAGGTAAGGCCCACACAATATATTGAAAGAAACTATTCCTTTCAAAAAACAAATCTAAAAAAAACGTAATTGAAGCCATCTATTACTATATCAATCAGTGTTCTGACTTTAATGAATGGTAGTGCTACTGTGAAAACATACTTACACAAAGTGTTTTAAGTTTCCTTTTGAAGCCTAATGGAGTCTGTTTACTTAATTTACTATTATGTTTTCAAGGCAATACATAAAAGATTTCATATAACTAAACATTGTTATAAGATGGTAGTTCGGTGAATCTATTGCTAAAATTAAACCATTTGAGATGAAACAAAAGTGGAATTATAAAAATGCTCTTTCCAGAACAGATGTCAGTAAACAAATAATGACACTATCTTACATATATTACTAATATATTACTAATAGGACCCAGATTTTAATTTTGTAATTCATTCTAAATATATTGTGGTCAGTAGAACCATAGACTTTTTATATTGCTTGGTGGATTATTGGCTTTCTTGCATTATATTGTAAATACAGAATGATAATCAATCTTAGAATATTATATAACTGCTATGATATTCATAATGACTTTTCATTCTATAAATAATACCTTTTTTTGTGTAAACCAGTGCTATCTTTTTCTCATTGTCTTTAGTTAATTGGTAAATGTTTAGGTTCATATTCGTGAAAGATATTTGATCACTGCATTTCTTTTTTACAATACTGTATTCAAGAGGGTTGTGCTGAACTTTCAGGTTGAATATTTCTTGTATGCAACATGTTTGTCAGTAATTATTTGTTTTAAACCTACAAGAAATATTCACCCTTAAAGTTCAGCATTCATTTTGCATCAATCGCATTGAATAAAATTAAACTGTACTCTATACTCTAGTAAACAGGATACACTATAATGTTCTTTTGAATGGCAGGGTTTGTTTCGAACATAATCCTAGATTTCTGGATTTCCCGGCTGTGCACAGATGAGCCAATAAGAATGTCTGAGGAAGTGATTGTCTTAACAGACTTTAGCAGGAAATACTGAAATCCAAGAAGTATTGAGCACTCCAGGACCTACATTGTCTACCCCTAGCACACAGGATACATGCAAACTCCATGCATATGTTCTATTGCTATATATATATATGTTGTAAAAAATATTATTTTAAAATATGTATCAAACCTTGTACAACTGATTATTTTATGAAGGTTGTCTTGTACATCTCTTAACCTACCACAACCTCAGAGAACACTTTACAGCCCATGCAAAGATTACTGAATAAGCTCTTAAAAATATATTTGTTTCCAATTTACTCCTATGATAAAGGACTTTTATAATATAATTACATTTAAGCAACTGTCCAGGTTTTGCTAACTATGAGTTCTTCTAGAATAGCTGAAAATAAAAGTAATCTTACTGTCAGATTCTGTCAGCATACAGTCTGTACAGGCAGTAAACAGTTTTCTATGATCAGCAGCCTGCAGCCTTGTTCTCATTCAACTATCACTGCCTTAGATCTGACTTCAGGGTTTAGGAAGACATAGATAACATCATGCTACAATTCTATGTCTCAGATGAAAGGTAGATTAGCCAATTTCAATCTGGATCATATAGATCTACTGTCTATATTTTTTTACTCTTTGCTGTAGAACCTGTTAGAAACTCTTTTAGAAAAAGCTTTTGTTTCAACTTGACAGAAGCTGCAGGCATTCAGTATCTCATTTGTTAACATACAGCTACTTGGAGGTTGATGGGCTGGAATCGCAGAGAACAAATCCTTGCAATGTTCTTAAACTTGTCTATTGGATTTTCACCCAAGGAATTAATATTAGTTAATATTAAGTATATATCAAATTACATGAAAAAAAATGTTTTTGAAATTAGCATGGGTTTATTTGCAACACCAAACAAACAGTGGGTTTTATATAAGATAATTGTTTATTGTTTTTATTGAGGTTATCATTTAACTAAAATATACTCTTTTCTTATTTTTTTCTACTCTTTGTTTGGTGTTATTAGATTACTTTTTTGTTTACCAATTGGAATGTGTATCTCTTTCGACTGAGCTTGGACAGATTGCTGATCTATCAATAGCAAACTGATAAAAGAAAAGAAAGTATGTCTTGGACAGTGACTTCATTATCCACGCGGTTCAGATGTGTTTATAGAGAAGGGTGGCCAGATATCACTGTTTTCAGGAGACACTGCTCTGATGGAGAGCTGTATTCCTGCATAATCTATCCCTGGAAATATCCTGGAATGTCAATAATGTCATTGAGTGGATATGAAAATGTAATTTTGACTTGTTAACACTTGCAAGAACATATAAGTATTGGTAAAAATGTCCCCTTATTTAATTTACAAAAAACTGGTAAGTTCAGTGTAGAGGGTCTTATGGACACTTTTACTGATATCCTAGATTTTGCTGGAAATAAACTCTGTATTACTATGGTCATTGCTACCTTTTTTTACCTTCCTCTAGATTAACTAACCTTCATAGATGCTGTGAAGTGTTTACCTGCAGTGGGCATTTCCTGTGCACAAAATAGCTATTCCATTTTTTAGTGAAGCACATTTGATGTTTAATGAATCTATGTTTTAAAGTGAATTAGTGTGGCGGGTGAGATTTTCATACTGATATCTAACAGACTTACATTGCACTTTTGTAGCTCTGTGGCCTAAGGTTCACTCAAGTAAATGGGAGTTACAGATATGTTTTTATTTGAGAGCATACGAAAAGAAAATGGTTTAAGATAAATGTAATGTGGTATTGTACTGAATTTAGGAAAATACCATAGCAGGAATATTTTTAGGTTTGGGAGTTTTAAGTCCAAAGATGGTAAGAGAAAAATATTGTGATTACATTAGTTTTGGGTTCCGTCTTGCTCATATTTAGTAGAGAATGGGCAGAGACTGAACAAGATCATGGAGAGTGCCTTCCCTTGATACAAGCTATGTGACATGCCATGTATGACCTAGTCCATGAAAGATAGATAGGGGATGTTTTAGAAAATCTGCAAAAATGACCAATTCTCTGCTGCAAATGATCATGTTTGTATTAATTATGAGGTCTAATGACCTGTAGACTGTAGCTTTATTTCCTCTGACTCCCTTCTTGACACCTTCCAATCCGGCTTTCGGCCCCAACACTCCACTGAGACAGCTCTCACTAAAGTCACCAATGACCTGCTTACTGCCAAGTCAAAAGGTCACTTTTCAATTCTTCTTCTTCTAGATCTCTCTGCTGCCTTTGACACTGTCGAACATCCACTTCTACTCCATATCCCCTTCTCCCTCTGTATTTGAGACACTGCTCTCTCATGATTCTCATCATACCTACAAAATCGATCATTGAGTATCTCCTTCTCTGACACCTCTTCTTCTCATCACCCCCTGTCTGTTGGTGTACTCTAAGGATCAGTCCTAGGCCCCCTCCTCTTCTCCATCTACACTTCCACACTTGGTACTCTCATAAACTCTTTTGGGCTTCATTATCATCTCTATGCAGATGACACCCAAATCTACCTCTCCGCACCAGGTCTATCCCTCTCTCTTCTTACACACTTCTCCAACTGCCTATCTAGTATATCGTCTTGGATGTCCACCCACCATCTCAAACTCAACATGTCTAAAACTGAACTCCTAATCTTCCCTCCCTCTCAGTTCCCCACTTCAATTCCTCACATCTCTCTCACTGTCAACAATGACATCATCACCCTCTCCTCCCAAGCGCATTGTCTTAGAGTTCTACTGGACCCCGCTCTGTCTTTCATCCCTCACATACAATCACTAACTAAATCTTGTCTTCTCCATCTAAAAAACATCTCCAGAATTTGTCACTATCTTACACAAGACACAACTAAAATCCTTATACACTCTCTCATCATCTTTCGACTAGACTACTGCAACTCGCTTCTTGTTGGCCTACCCAACACCTGACTATCTCCACTTCAATCCTTTATGAATGCCTCTGCTAGACTCATCTTCCGTACACAACGTTCAGTGTCGGCATCACCTCTCTGTCAATCACTTCACTGGCTTCCCTTAGCCTCAAGAATAACATTTAAATCATGACCCTAACTTACAAAGCCCTCAACAATAATGCTCCCCCTTACATCTCTGCTCTCATCTCCAAATACTCCAACACCCTCCCTCTTCGTTCTGCTAATGACTTTCTTATTTCTACAACTCTTGTTACCTCCTCTAACTCCCTCCTCCAGGACTTTTCTCATGCTGCCCCTAGTCTCTGGAACTCCTTGCCTCACTCCACCAGATTATCCGCTTGCCTCATAACATTTAAAACCTCACTTAAAATGCATTATCACCTCTCACCACTCACTATACCTTAGATTGCAAGTCCGCAAATTTCTATCCTAACTATTTTGGGAATTCTTCATGGACATTGGATTCCTAGCTCAAAGACAGGGCCCTCCTTGCTTTGCTATATATTAATTTGTATTTATCTTTGTCTGAACGTAATTTATGTACAGCGCTATTGAATATGTTGGCGCATTAAATGAACTATAATGATAAAATAATAATAATAATACATTACTACTAGTTATTCACGCTTAGCCATGTTATCCCAGAGATAAAGGAAGCAAAACTGTAGCTCTGACTAATTCATATTTCAACTCTAAAGTACGAATATAGTCATGCCATAATTACAACCCCTCCCCTTATCCTTACATAAACCCAACCCCTGTATGACTGAAGTAAAATTTCACTTGTGTCAGTTTTATAGGTTTCCTGTGATGTTTGCAAATGCCATACAGTTGTAGTATAACTGAAGTAAAATATAGTTTTGGTACAGTACTACACTCTACTGTGTTTTACAGTTTTAATGGCAACTATTGAGTGGTCATATTGCCAAAAAAATATAAGTTGACATTTTGCTATATGTAACATGTTGATTTATTATGAGATATAGGTATGAGTAAGCTGGGTGCAAAACCAAGATATGACAAAAACAAAAACATGTTTTTAAAATGAGACCCAAAAACAAATATTCTAAAACTAAGAATATGAGGTGTTTATTTATTCGTTTTTCAATACAACAAATGTATATTCATATATTTTGGGTGGACATAAAACATGCATAAAGTTTAGGATATCTTTTAGAACATTATAACAATTATGGTGAAAAAAACAAGTACATCATTCACTTTTATTTAATTTCATCAGCATTTCTAAGTTTAAGAAATAAAGATTACATTTTGAAATAGTATTCAGATAGCACTGTTAAAACATTTCCAAAGTAAAGGCCTTCATTTTCTTAGGTAAATCAGACAATAGTAGACAAAAAAATTGTAAAAAAAAAAATCAAAACATATTCTAAATTTTAATAAATATAGAGAGTTCAGAAAATAAAAGAATAATGAAGAGATAAGAAAGTTTATTGTCCAGCAGTTGTCTGACAGTGACTGATGATAATAGATTAAAAAACATATTATATTTTTTGTTTTAGAGACATTGCATGGTATCCTATTAGATTATGTTGCCTCCCTTTGAGTTAACATCACTCATCACCAGTTAATTGACTTTAAATGATACTTAATAAAGTAATACAATGCATTTATATGTATGAGATGTCAATTTACGGGACAGATATATAGAGCAAGGTCTTAGGGATCAGCAGATCATCATAAATCAAGCAACATCAGCTTACCTGAGGTCAAATTCTGAAGCAGTGAAGCTTTTCTAAAATATTAAGACCCTTGTATATAAAACAGAGCTAAGCAATTACCAGCATAGATTCATTCAACAATAAGGTAATATAAAATAATATCTAAACAATAAAATACTTTTCAATGCATAACAAATTATTATGTACATAACTGATTATTTAATCAGTGTACACTCCAAAAAATAAATACAATGGACCAAAAATTATAGGTATGCATAGGGTTTGTTGTAAACATATCTAAGCTACCTAAGCCTAGATAACATTGCTCAGAATGTACAATACTTCACAGGGATTGAGAAATAGTTAACCGAGACTGCAGTGGATTCTCATTGAACAAAATCATAACAGATTTAGAAAGACTATGTACACCCCTTATTAGCAAAATTAATTTTGGTTGTTAATGGCATATCCAAGTTTTCTGGGTTATTAGATTCTTGCACTATTTATGCAAAAAGCATGATTTATGTATGCAGCACATTTCATAAAATATTGTATGTTTATTAATATCTAATAACATTTCTAATCATTATGTTGACACATTCCCCTGATCCCCACCCAATTAGCATGTAGCCTTAGGGGAGCAATGTTTAACTCGTTACACATCTTCTGTGCTTCCTCAGCCAATAGGAGATCCCTGAAGTCACTCCTGGGATGGGCTTCCTGCTGCAGTCTGATTTCGGTCTGTGCTGCCCATCCCTTCACCACAGACACTCTACATATCCCATGCTGCTTTGCAGCATAAACAGGAACCCCAGAGATTTACTGAAAGGTTTCAGATGCAGTGCTGTCTCCTGATTGGCCACAACACATTTTTGATTGTTTTGCTAATTTAGCCTGGGTTTGGTGGAAGTGTTAACCCTAATTTCAACTGTCAGAAATTATAAGACATTTTGCTAACTTCAAGGTAAGTGTTTAAATGTTAATTTTGTTATTTTTTCATGCAAAAAATGTTTTCATACACTATTAATTCTCCTCTATCAAATGCATTCATAATCCAGCAAACTTAGATATGCCTTTAATGTGAATATATTTAACAATTGATGCACACAGTGTTAAAAATGTCTTACTTTATAATTCATTGACCTTGATTAAAATGTAGACAGACTGACGCACCTATCGTTTATGACTGTATGCATTTTAATGTAAATATAGTATTTAAGATCATTATTAGTCACTGTATTATTTTGTAGTTATATTTCCATGCTTCTAAAGTATAATACCGTATTGGTCCGAATATAAGCCACACCTTTTTTCCGATTTGCGAGCTTGCGAGTTACGGGTGCGGCTTATATTTGCGACCGTAAAAAAAGTACTGTCGATTTGCGCGTTTGCGAGTTAAGGGTGCAATTTATATTCGCGAACGTGAAATGACCGATTTGCATGCTTGAGTCTGCGTTATTGTAGCAATTGAATAGCGATTTACGGTTTTAGTGATTCTTACATACTGTAAGGCCTGTAGCCTGCAAAAGAAGCTACAGTACTAATTAGAAAGCCTGTCTTTTAATGGCTGATCACTTGGAGAGAGTATTTTTCTCTCCAATTTTAAGGGTGCGGCTTATATTCGGACCAATACGGTATATCATAATGTATATAATTTGTAATAGGTATATGTCATGATTTCATTGTTTAAGAACTCATATTGCCAGTAATTTATTAATATGGTCAAGAGAGCATGACATTGTAGCATTGGGATTATGTGTTATTATGTGGTTATATGTTGTCTGTACATGGTTATTACGTATCCTAGTTATAATCACATATATAGTTGTGAGCGTACGAGTCGTTGCTCACGCTTGCGGGCTCGCGTAGCGAGCCCGCAAGAACTGCGTCCCTCGCGAAGCGAGGGACGCAGTTCCCCGCAAATGCGGGTCCTCGCGAAGCGAGGGCCCGCATTTGCGGTGGTGGAGGCTCAACGTCGGCTGTGTTAACACACACATACACACACACGACTTTTTAACAGAATAAACCCAACCGCCCAGCCAACAAAAACCCAACAACGTCCCCGCAAATGCGGATCCTCGCGAAGCGAGGGTCCGCATTTGCGGTGGTGGGAGCATCCCAACATCGGCTGTGTTAACACACACATACACACACACACAACTTCATAACAAAAAAAAACTCAAAGTCGCCTCACACCCGCTTACACCCAGACACACAGACGCAAGACTTAACAAAAAACAGTAAAAAAGGCCCTTCACACGCTCTTAACACACATACGCACGACTTAGAAACAAATACACTGCGTCGTACACGTAAAAGCTAACTGCGTATATCGCAAAAAAATACGGCAACATCGCAACAAAATACGGCCGCATCGGAAAAAAATACGGCCGCGAAAGACCCATTCCAACCGCCGCGCATCAAAACATCACAAACAGAAGAAATAAACACAACAAACACATAAAAAGCTTACTTACAGCACGGGGGGGCATCCAGCACCTCCAAAACTTCATTTACACGTCCATTTAAGTCCAAAACAAAGAGTTTAAACGGCCGAAAATCGGCTAAGCGAGAGAAAAAATGGCCGCCGAACAAAACGAAAACGAGGCTCCAGACGTAACTACACTACACTTACTCGCAATAATGAAACACATACTATGCGGAACGGATCACACTCATATTAAACACCATTTTAACCACTACTACGCACAAAATGGCGGATGGAACGCAAATTGGAAGCTGGAACTCAAATAGCGCATGCGTATTGCGTTCTAACGGTCTAACTTTCCAGAATGTTCTACAAGTTTATAAATACTGCCTATTTGACAGAGAAAAATACATTTCTCCTCAGGTGATGAACAGAGTGACTTCAGACATAACTGCTGCTAAAACTTGAGAAGATAATTTACTACTTTACATTGTGCAAATTACAACTGAGAGGTAAGCAATAATATATTATATTTTATTATCAAGACAGGACATCAAAAAATTTAAATAAGAAAAAGAGGTTTATGTATACTGACATGTGACACGCACATATATGCGTATAATGTATACTGACAAGTGACACGATCATTTATGTGTATAATGTATACTGACATGTGACACGCACATTTATGTGTATTGCCCCTGCAACAAAATTATCTTAAAACAAACTAATTAAACAACTACATTTAAATTACATTAGAAAAAAATAAGTTGGGACTATTAAAATATGACTCATGTATACTGATATGTGACACGCACATATATGTGTATCATCTATAGTCACATGTCACACACACATTTATGTATGTTGGCCAAAAATACAAATAAGGTTAATTTAACAATTAAAATATGATTCATGTATAGTGATATGTCACACGCACACAAAAAAATTACTTTCAACTATGGAAATGTGTTTCATGTATGTGACATATGTGTGTAGCCCCCACCAAAAAATAATGTTAATTCAAAATAATTACAGAAGTATATTTCAATGAAATTAATTTACTGCAATTCAATAGATCACCTAAAGCTCAATCTTTCTACTTTTTTTAATATTCAAACAGACTCTGCATCAACAGCGTCTCTCAACAATTTGCACCGTGCATTGTGAAGCACAATTCCTTTTAAAGAACACCAACAAAAAAGAAGAGGTAAGATACAAAAATACTTTAAATGCTGAAAAGGCCATGCTTTGTTAAATACAAATAAAAAATTCTATAATTCACTATTTCACTTTATTTTTCAAACAGACACTACAAGAAGACCGGCGGATTAAGATTGGCAGGAGGGGACCCTCTGTCATTCCACACTTCAATCAAGGTAAAGTATTAAGTATAAAAAAGAACCGAACCATGAGCCTTATTCAATTGTGAGTTGGCCAATTGAATAGGGCTTTATATAAGCACATAATAGATTTTTTAGACAGACATTTTTAGTTACTGAACTTCTAACCACAATCAAGGTCTTCACTAACTAAAAACTTCTGTCAAAAAATATTTTATGTGCTTATATAGAGCCCTATTCAATTGGTCAAAACGCAATTGATTCAGGACCTAAATATGTTTAATGGGCGAGGGCCTCATTCAAATGTGATTTGCCCATTTCAATAGGGCTCTATATAAGCACAGAGCATATTTTTGAACAGAAGTTTTTAGTTAAAAACTTCTGTAAAAAAAGATGCTCTGTGCTCATATTGAGCCAAATTCCATTGCGAAAAACCAAATTCAATGAGGCCCTCACAATATAACAAATCCAGCAACCAAAGGCCCTCATTCAATTGATATTTTGGACAATTCAATAGGGCTCGAAAGAAGCACATTTAGAACCCTATTGAATTGGCCAAACTGCAATTGAATGAGGGCCAAAGGATGCAACATATGGTACACACAAACTGGTACACACAAAACAGGATTGTAACAAACACATAGCAAACTAAATTCATATTCTTTTTGTTTAACAACCTATAACCATTAGAAAAAACACTACATAAGTATAACAAAAGTGGTGCCCATCAAACAGGATTGTACGAAAACTCACACAAACACATAGCAAACTACATTTAAATTCTTATTTAATGTTTAACAACCTATAAGCCTTAGAAAGAAGCCTAAATAAGCATACCAACATTGGTGCGCACCAAACAGGATTGTATGAAAACTCACACAAACACATAGCAAACTACATTTAGATTCTTATTTTATGTTTAACAACCTATTAGCATTACAAAACAACATTAATAAGCATACCAACAGTGGTGCGCACCAAACAGGATTGTATGAAAACTCACACAAACACATAGCAAACTACATTTAGATTCTTATTTAATGTTTAACAACCTATAAGCCTTAGAAAGAAGCCTAAATAAGCATACCAACATTGGTGCGCACCAAACAGGATTGTATGAAAACTCACACAAACACATAGCAAACTACATTTAGATTCTTATTTTATGTTTAACAACCTATTAGCATTACAAAACAACATTAATAAGCATACCAAGAGTGGTGTGCACCAAACAGGATTGTATGAAAACTCACACAAACACATAGCAAACTACATTTACATTCTTATTTTATGTTTAACAACCTATAAGCATTACAAAACAACATTAATAAGCATACCAACAGTGGTGCGCACCAAAAAGGATTGTATGAAAACTCACACAAACACATAGCAAACTACATTTAGATTCTTATTTTATGTTTAACAACCTATAAGCCTTAGAAAGCAGCCTAAATAAGCATACCAACAGTGGTGCGCACCAAACAGGATTGTATAAAAACTCACACAAACACATACCAAACTACATTTAGATTCTTATTTTATGTTTAACAATCTATAAGCCTTAGAAAAAGGCCTAAATAAGCATACCAAAAGTGGTGGGCACCAAACGGGATTGTTGAAAAACAAAGAAATAATGTCATTTTTTAGTTCATACAAATACATTCAAAGAAAATTACATTTTCATTTTTATTTTATATCAGATACTGCGTCAAAAACATCGGACCAGGAGTTTCAACTGAGGACCAGACCAGCGGACGAGGACTTTCAACAGAGGACCAGACCATTGGACGAGGACTTTCAACAGAGGACTACACCATCGGACGAGGACTTTCAACAGAGGACTACACCATCGGACGAGGACTTTCAACAGAGGACCAGACGATTGGACGAGGACTTTCAACACAGGACCAGACCATCAGACGAAGGCTTTCAACACAGGACCAACAAAGATTCTGCTTCAAATCAAACTTCAACCAAGGTACAGTATAACAAGTAAAAAAAGAGACAAATTAATTAATATTCTTCTTTAATGTTTAACCACCTATAAGCCTTAGAAAAAAGCCTACAGAAGCATACCAAAATTGCGGCGCACCAAAAAGGATTGTAGAAAAACACAGAAATAATGCCATTTTTTCATTAATACAAAGACATTCAAATAACATAACATTTTCATTTTTATTTTATAACAGATACTGCGTCAAGAACATCGGAACAGGAGTTGGAACTGAGGACCACACCAGAGGACGAGGACTTTCAACAGAGGACTACACCATCGGACAAGGACTTTCAAAACAGGACCAGACCATCGGACGAAGGCTTTCAACACAGGACCAACAAAGAATTTTGCTTGAAATCAAACTTCAACCAAGGTACAGTATAAAAAGTAATATCTATCATCTATCTCTTATTTGTCTTTTAGGGCCAATAATCTTTAACAGTAAATACAAACTTCAATGTAAACTTAAAAAATAAATTGGCATAGTCCAAAAAAGTCTAAAAACACAGAATCTATACAATTTGTCATTGTAACATTCCAGTCCTAAACCCTAATTTTATTGCCATTTGACAAATTGAATAGTGCTGTAAATAAGGACATAACATCTTATTGAAAATACCTTTTTAGTTACTGAAACACTTGCTTTTGGATACATGTTTAATAAATAAAAATTTCTTTAAATAATTACCTGATGGCCTTATTTAGACTTTTATTCAATTGACCGCATTGAAATTGATTAAGTATAAAATGTTAACACACTATTGATAACTATTTGTCATGAAAAACAACTTAACATCTCAAAATAAACTAATGGTACATTATTTTATTTTTACAGATTAACATGGCTGATAACGAGAGTAAACAAGAAAAGAAAAGACGCCAAGCTAGAGAACGACGACAGAGAGCAGACAGCCAGCAGACACCGGAGAAGAAGGAAATTCGACGAGAAAAAGAACGCAAAAGAATTGCAAGCAAAAGACTGTCACTTGCAGAAATTAAAGATATGTCAAAAAAAGCAACAAAGAAAATAAAGCATTTACAACCTGTTGCTCAAACATCAGATGACATTTTACCAGAAAAAATACAAGAGATACCAAAAAAAGCAACAAAGAAAACAAAGCATTTAGAACCGTTGCATGAAACATTACATGACATTTTACCTCAAACAATACAACATATACCAAGAAAAGCAACGAAAAAAACAAAACATTTAGAACCTGTTGTTGAAACATTATATGACATTTCACCTGATGAATATGAAAGTCAAAATCCTATATGCTTTGCAAATTGTCCTCTACTCAAGTCTTTAGCAGTAGAGGTTCATAGTTGTGGGGACATGACTACTCAATGTCAGTTTTGTGAGGCTTATTATTTTAAACAGGAGAGACCCAGAGATGGACAATTTATTAGTTGTTGTCAAAAAGGCAAGTTCAAACTTCCAGAAAGGAAAGAATTTCCAATTTATTTACAAAATATTATGACTGAACCTACTTTTCCAAACTACAAAAATTTTAAGACAAACATAAGATCCTACAATAGTGCCATATCCTTTGCATCCATGGGGGCAACATTAGCTGCTAATGTACCAGGACATGGTCCTTACTGTTTTAAAGTCCAAGGACAAATTTATCATCACACTTCCCATTTACATCCAGAGGAAGGAAATAAAAGAAAATTCGCTCAACTATATGTCCTAGATACAATGGAAGCTGTTGACCAACGTATGCAGATGGAAGAAAATAAAAAATGCTTACCCACTGTTTTCATAGAGCTAAATAACATTATGGACAACAATCCCTACAGTAAAGCTTATAAAAAATTGGCAGAAGTAGAAAATGAACAACTACTTCATGCACAAACACATCAATTACCAATGCCGAAGGTTAATATGGTGCTTAAAAGAGACAGACATACTGATAAACGTCGTTATAACTTGCCAACAACAAATGAGGTTGCAATGGTGTTTCAGAATGATGAAGGAGAACCACCATTTCAAAGAGACATTCGAATATATCCTAGAAATGAGGACCAACCGTTTATTAATATGAGTATCTTAAGTCCAAATTTAGATCCAATGACATATCCCATCTTTTTCCCACACGGAGAAGCAGGTTGGCAACCAAAATTAACTCTTCCCAGTTACCAAAATGCTAAAGCCAGAATCCGAAATAATGTTTCTATGCTTGAATTTAAAGTAGCTCAAATTGCCATTCGCAATGTATTTAATCCAATTTTATGTGGTGGGAAACTAACACAACAATGGATTATTGATTCATATTTGCAAGTTGAGGCAAATAATTTAAACTTTATCAAATATCAACAAGATAAACTCTGTGTAGAACAATATTCTGGACTCATGGACTATGTTGCTGACGTGGCTACAAGCAGAGACATGACAGCTGGCAAAGCCATCATTTTACCATCTTCCTTTCAAGGATCTCCTCGGAATATGAGAGAAAGATACAATGATGCTATGGCTATTGTGACAAAATTTGGCAAACCCGATCTATTTGTGACATTTACATGTAATCCACAATGGCCAGAAATTACACTAAATCTACTTCTTGGACAAACTGCTTCAGATCGACCAGATTTAGTAGCCAGAGTTTTTAAGATTAAATTAAATGAATTAATACGTGACTTCACTATAAATCAGTTATTTGGCAAATGTCTTGCTTATGTATATACCATTGAATTTCAAAAAAGAGGCCTTCCACATGCACATCTTCTAATAATACTTCAAGAAAAAGATAAATTAGATACTTCAGACAAAGTGGATGCAGTCATTGTTGCTGAACTACCAGATCCAGAACTATATGGTAGACTATATGAAATTGTTACTCATCGCATGATTCATGGACCCTGTGGTGACCTTAATCCACAATCACCATGTATGGAAAATAATAAATGTTCCAAAGAATTTCCAAAAGATTATAGAGACAAAACCTATGCCAATTGTGATGGATATCCACTTTATAAAAGAAGAGAAGGAGATAGTGCCATTATTCGTGGAAAAAAAGTGGACAATAGATATGTAGTACCCTACAATCCACATTTACTCATGAAGTACAACGCCCACATCAACGTAGAAGCCTGCACTTCCATCAAATCCATTAAATATGTCTACAAATATATTTACAAAGGTTACGATGCAGCTACTGTAGTCGTCAAAAGTGCAGACAACCCTGAAAGTAGTGAGTTAGTACATGATGAACTTGCATCTCATGTAGATGCTCGCTATGTCAGTGCGCCAGAAGCTATGTGGCGGCTTTTAAAATTTGAAATGCATGATAGATCACATGCAGTATATAGGTTAGCAGTACATTTGCCACAACGACATTTAGTCTATTTCCATGCTGGAAATGAAATGAACGCATTGGCCCAAAGTGAAGATCGTCACACTACACTAACTGCATGGTTTGCATTAAATTCCACTGATGCTGAAGCAACACAATACTTATATATTGAAATTCCATATCACTATGTTTTTGTGAATGGATTATGGAGACCAAGAAAAACCAGAGGCAATAAAATTATTCCAAGAATTTACACAGTCAGTCCAAGAGATGTGGAACGTTTTTGCTTACGGATATTACTTTTAAATGTTCCTGGAGCACAAAGTTTTGAACACTTAAGAACTGTTAATGACATTGTATATGAATCCTTCCATTTAGCTGCAAGACATAGAAACTTACTCGCTGATGATACAGAGTGGGAAAGATGTTTAGAAGAAGCAGCACAATGTCAAATGCCACAACAGATGAGAGAACAATTTGCTTTTATTTGTATCTTCTCAAATGCTCCAAATGCATTAGCTTTGTGGGAGACTTTTAAAAGTAATATGGCTGAAGACTTTATGCGACGATACAATGAACCCATTGCACACTTAAAAGCGTTAATGGAAATCCAAGAAGTCTTTTTAACTCATGGATTAAGTTGTGCAAGTTTTAATTTGCCTGATCCAGGTCTTATAGATGACATTAACTTTGAAGACTATGACATTCAACTACAAGCAGAAAGAACAGAAGAAAGACTTGCAACTTTAAATACACTACAATTGCAAGCATTTCATGCCATTAAAAATGCTATAGATGATGACATGGTGACAGAGCGTTATTTCTATCTTGATGGACCTGGCGGATCAGGAAAAACATATTTGTACAATTTATTAATGAGTTCAGTACGAGCACAAGGAAAAATAGCAATGGCGTTTGCCACTACTGGAATTGCTGCACTTTTATTAGAAGGTGGAAGAACTGTTCATAGTGGATTTAAACTGCCAGTGCCTATTTTAGAAAATTCTGTGTCAGATATTCGCATGACATCCTTACAAGCAAAGAAATTGAAGAAATGTAAATTAATTATAATAGATGAGGCCACAATGATGTCATGCTATGCCCTCCAATGTATTGACCGTGCTTCGTGAAGTCATGGAGAATACTTTTCCATTTGGTGGAAAGGTAATGTTGTTGGGTGGCGATTTCAGACAAACATTACCTGTCGTTGTACATGGAAATCGAACTGACATTATCGAAACATGTATAAAGTCAAGTACAGTATGGAAACATTTTACCCATCTTCAACTGCAACAAAATATGAGATCAGAAGGCCAAACTGATTTCAATGATTGGCTTATTAAAATTGGAGAAGGCAGAACAGAAAAAATACTACATTTACCTGATGACACTGTAGAGATCCCACCTCATATGATTTGTCAACAAGATATTATATCGGCTATATTTGAAGGGAGCATAAATAACGAAGAATATTCCGAGCTTGCCAACCAAGTCATACTGACGTGTAAAAATAAAGATGCATTAATCCTCAATAATGAAATCTTAAAAAAAAATTATGCACCACAAAGAAATTATCACAGTGCTGATTCTGTACTTGCTGATGACAATGAAAGTCAGGCTAACTTTTCGACTGAATTCATAAACTCTTTAACTCCTTCTGGAATGCCACCACATATTTTGCAGCTAAAGAAAGGTGCAATTATCATGTTACTGCGAAATATGAACCCCAAAAAAGGCCTATGCAATGGCACAAGATTAATTGTTCAACAATTAAAGGACCATTTTATAGATGCTGAAATTTTAACTGGGACCCATAAAGGAGAGAGAGTTTTCATACCAAGAATAGATTTAGCACCAAGTGAAAGTAGTCTCCCTTTTATACTTCAAAGAAGACAATTTCCCATTATTATGGCATTTGCCATGACCATTAATAAATCACAAGGTCAAACTTTCAAATCTGTGGGTATTTTCTTGGAAGAACCAGTTTTTGCACATGGTCAATTGTACGTTGCGTTGTCACGGTGCAAAAATCCACAGGCTATTAAAGTTTACATTGAAAACAATGAAAGTCAAGGTGATTTATTAGAAGATGGACGTATTTTTACTAAAAACATTGTCTACTATGAAGTACTATAACTTTGAAGGATACAAATTAAAGATGCCAAGATTTTTTTAAAGCATTGCAAAATACATAACAATTGGTTGTTTAATTCAGTCATAATTAATGGAAGTCATGTTTATGAATGATTTGCCTCACAAAATACTTGCCTTGCATTGTTAGTAAAAATTATGTTAAAATGTTAAGTCACTATGTTAATGTTTCTAATGTTACAAGTTTAAAAAATATATTTTCAAGTTATTTCATTCAACAGATTACAAAGTGGATGTTAAGAGGTCAAGCACCTTTTAAGTCACAATGTAAATATTGTCTGTTATCTTAAGATTACTACCTACATTAATGTTTATCGCCAGTTTATGTGCTCAGTAATAAATTACTTTAATTACGTACGTTTTAAGAAGAGTTTTACTGTATGCCTTCCTCTACATTCAATGTATATTCAAGTTAACAATTATTGTGATAAAAATTGAATTTTAATACTGATTAATTTAAATGTCAATTGTTTTTACATTCAAATGTTAATACTTTTAATAAAAAATTAGGTTACAAAATGTATTCACTATGTTCCTGTTTATAATGTTCAAAATTATACCAATGTTTTGTCAACTTCTAAACTTACATAAAAAATAAAGTTCAAGTTTAAAAATATATACTTTGATGGTTATTGCTTACATATAGTTTAAACTTCATGTTAAAATTTGCGACGTTTAAAGAAGGGTTTTTACTTTTTGCTTTCCTATTCATTCAATGTATATTAAAGTTAACAATTCTTCAGATACTAATTACATTTTAAAAAACCATTACACCAACATTTTACAAAAATACACGTTCATATTAAAATACTTACAAGGGTCACAAATATATGT
Organism: Discoglossus pictus; assembly: GCA_027410445.1. Taxonomy (NCBI): domain Eukaryota; kingdom Metazoa; phylum Chordata; class Amphibia; order Anura; family Alytidae; genus Discoglossus; species Discoglossus pictus. Next base: position 346,083,922 of record CM050164.1, on the reverse strand, counting down.
TAATAACTAAACAACTTTCCAAACATATACATCACATTGCCGTCATTTTTTGACGGGCAAGTCGCTAGTATATTATAAGAGGGAAAACGTTATATAGAACATGTGGAAGTGGTAAAAATGCTCTGCATAGAAGTTAGCTGCAAATCATTGCACACTCACACATATAGACCTTGGGTCAAGACAGATGTATGTACTTCAAGTAGTCCTAAGCTAACACTTGAGTTTAACATAAAGGTTTTTTCACTAGCCAGCTATAGATATCTGGTGAATTTGATCTCAAGAGCTTTGATAGCTCAAGGTTGCAATCCAGATGGGTTGACATCACACATACACAAATGTACACAAGGGTGTGGTATTGGAGAGTATAAATATGTTGTTATGATCATTCAATAGAGGTTGATATATAGTTTTCACATATCCACAGTGTGAGACTATTTCTGTGTGTTTTATCCTGACTTGGGGAGTGGCCTTGCCATAGACCACAAGTAACCTGTATCCAGTATTCTCTGCCTGTACCTCTTCAGAAGCCATATTTGTGCCACAGAGAACAGGAACTACATGATTCTACTGGGGTTGGTTTGATCTAGGTTCATATCAAGCCCCTTTGAAGAAGCAGATCAGGACAGTGACCATAACATATTTAGTGTCTGATCAGAGTCTCTCTACAGGCTCATTTCACAGTTGCCAGAACAAGGCTCACACTGATAGGTCCATATAAGAGTGAAACTACAGTCTGTGAGTGGGTTTCTGTCACTGTACCCTAAACAAAGGCTATGTTCTGCCTGAGAGCAGGGCACATAATACTAAATGGATTGCAATATTAAGTTGTACCAGAGGCAACAAGTGGTATGTTTTAAGCCTCATTTGCACATCACTTCTCAGAATCCTTAGCCGCAGTGAAAACACAGTTCACTGAGAATTTTTTTGGGAAAAGTATGTAACCTGGGGCCTCATTCTATTAGCGGCCGCAGCCGTTGCGGGGCCGCAAGGACCGGCCGCAAGCTATTCTGCTATTCTATTCCCTTACGGCCGGGGATTCCGGCAGGCTTGCGGCCGGTGCCTTGCTATCTCTTGCGGCCGCTCGCGCCGGAGGAAAGCCTTTGATCTAAAACGGCCGCAAGAGATTTGCAATTCAATTGCTCCGGGAAACCTCTCTGCAAGGCTAAAAATGAGCCGCAGCTTACTTGCAGGAAAGAGGTCCCGCTAGCACCAATTAAGCACATAAAATAGCTCAAATAAAGCCATCCTGCACTTTTAGAAGACTATAAAGGGATTTTAGGTGTTAGAAAAAATAGCACATAATTATCCTGTACTCAAATCCGTAAAATATTTTATTTTTAATATCCGTAAAATATCCATGTAAAAAGTCCAGAGTGCTTGGAGCACCTCAGACACACCCACGCCGCAGCCGGAAAATAAACAGTTAATTTGAACTCGGGTTTGGGCTGATGTGCAAGCTTGAGAGTGGGTTTCTTTTAATCCTCATGTCCCCCAATATGATCCCTAGCATTTACAGAGCTGTACAGTGCAGGCTTGAATTTATTTTTGCGTTTTTATATTTCACCGCTTACGGCCGGTTCCAAGATATGCGGCCGGCCGTAAAAGGAGATCCTTGCGGGCCGTATAATAGAATCGCGAGTTAACTGAACCCCCGCAAGGAATCGCAGCCTTACGGCCGATTTACGGCCGATAATAGAATGAGGCCCCTGGTCTGCATGAGAACCACCATACCAAACTTTAGGCTTGTATAAATGGCTTCCATAAATAAAACCTTGCAAGTGAAATCTACTTAGAGTATTTTCTGTTAGTCTTTCATTTTTTTAATTCTGCTTTTTATTTTTATACTTACTTTAGGGTCAGTAGTTTAGGGGATAGTTTTAGGAACAATCAGGGTCTTTATGGACACTCATGGGGGAAATTGGACCCATGGGGTTTATAAGGTCCCCTTTGGTGACTGGTTGGGATGCCATTGTAAAACATTGTACTTATGGACCCCAGTGGTAAAGGGTTAATGTTCTGTGCCATAGAGATCCATATGGTTCCCCATAAAGATAGTTTAAGATAACATGGGGGTCCACAAAAACCCCAATAGGGACAGAAAGCGGACCATGGTGGTCCATATGAACCCCCATGATGTAGATTAAATACTGGGCCTCTCAGTATATAGTAACTCTGATGGAACTTAGTGATAGTCCTCTTGAGATCCACTGTGGGGAAGGGGGGCTGATGGCCCATCTGCTATTTAGGGATTGCCAAGAATACCCAAACATATGATATCTTAGGCATATGTGGAAGGACATTATCCTCATTGATTTAAGTATTATCACTGTCTAAGCCTTTCCATGCAAGATAATTTATGCTCATAGATGGACAGAAAGGGATATTGGTGGGATGATGTTAGGTCTACTAGTACATTTTACAGGAAATCTTTTGCAGGAGCCATGTAATAGCTCCACAAACTTCATTGTAAAAGTTCCTGTAAGGCTGAGTTTCTACATTATCCACATAATCAAGGCAAACCCAAGCTTGGAATGCATTTTGTTGCACAATTTCTTCAGAAAAAAAATCTTGAGTACTACTAGCTAGATTTAAATAATATAGACTAGTGTCTTACTAGCATCTACCACTTCCCATCTACTTGGAAAATATGACAAGCATATAGCATACTGAAGACATAAATATAATGTATTCTCCAGGCCAAACCTATTTATGCAATTCAAATTGTGTATATCTGCAGACAATGCTTCCTGTAGACAATATATTTGCTACAGGATGCAACAATAGACGATTTACAGAAACAGGTTTAATGGGAATATTGGATGAGGAGGTGTCCTTAAATGGATGGTGATGGAAGGTTGCAGATCCAACTGAAGTGCTACCCCTTATTATTTGATCAGTGATCTTACATGAATCAACATATGTAAATAAAATATATTATTAGATCAGGAGGATATGCTACTTTTTTTTAAAAAATGCACTAAATGGAACAACCAGATATATTTATTTTGGAGCAGATAGTGATGGATTTGCAGCGTTAAAACTGGAAAGTATGACTATCATCTCCTTTCTTGAAACAATCATTATATATGCCTTATATAAGGTTCCAGAGGTTAATTTGTTTACATTACTTGAAAAAGACTGGATCAGATTGGAATGACAGGTATTAAAGATGTTATTCAAGTTCCATGGATTAATACATTTCTACAGTCCTTAGGCAAAAGGCAACCTATATGTATGCAGCACATCTCATAAAACATTTTATTTTTATTAATATCTAAAAATCCCTCTAATGATTATGTTGACACCTCCAGGAGTGTCTATACAGGCATCTGACCCTTCCAATCAGCATGTAGCATCTGGGGATCAATGTTAACCCACTATTTATGTGTTGTTGTTTGCTCAGCAAATCTCCTTGCAGCTTCCTATCTGTATGTCAGCAGCGATACATAGCATAAATCAGTGGTACACTACATATCCCAGGCTGCTTTGCAGGAGCCCCAGAGTAAATTCAAAATGTTCAGCTAACCTGATTGGCCAAAACAAATCATTTAAAGTTTCATGCTAATTTAGCCTGGGTTTGGAAGGTGTTAACCCTAATTTGTCAGAAGTTACAAGAGATTTTGATGACTTCAATGTAAGCGTTTAAATGTTTATTTTGGGATTTTGTCCTGCAAAAAATGTTTACTTACACTAATAATTCTCCTGTGTCAGATACATTAATAATCCAGCAAACATAAGTATGCCTTTAATATAACTAGAGACAAATGTAGGCCTTTTAAGGACCCAATGAGCCATAGTAAACTAGTTTTTAAACCTGCAGAAAGGGGAGGTAGTTTGGTAATTATTTATCGAAACTAATATTTGAAAGAAGCAATGAGACAATTGAATGATAATAAAGAATATGCGAGGGTTAACTTGATTCTGGTTCCTAATATACAGCAAATATTAACCATATTATTGAATAAAGCTAGGGTTCAAGGTACTATTACCAAAAAAAATGTGATTATTTAAACGTTTTGCATCAGGCAATGGCAACCATTTATTTTGTTCCAAAAAAAGATAAAAAAACACTTGGACAATCTGTAGTGGCAGGGATCCAAGCTGCAAATATCAGTAGATATGGTGAATATTTTTAACAACATTTTATACACCTTGCAGTCCTTTGTAAAGGATACAACTGACTGGATCCAAATCGCTGAATGAACTCTGTTGGTCTCATTAAATGTAGAGTCCTTGTACTCTACAATACCTCATCATATAGGTCTAAGATCATGGTATAGATTCCTGGTCACAAGATGTTATATTTGTATGAATTGTTATATTTTTTTAAGAACCTGTTAAGTTGTATACTGGAAAACCATGACTTCATTTTTGATGGAAAGTATTATAAATAAATTTGAGGCATTGCCATGGGTGCCACATGTACACCAACATATGTGTGTGTATTCAGGAGCATGGGAGGGCTCTGTCATGTTTGGTGATATGTAGGTGGTGGAGTTACATGTGGCACTCTGGATAAGATGGGTAAATGATATCATATTCTTAAGGGATAGGAATCAGGATGATTTGAACTCTTTTGCACAGTTTAGACACAAATTATTATACTTTGAAATTTACTTGACAAAATAGTAAAGATAGTCTAACTTTATTGGATTCAATAATACTAAAACATGGAATATCATTAAAGTCTATAGGCTATACTAAACTAAAGTTGAAAAATAGCCTTTTGTTGGCTAATAACCATCAACCTAGGTCATTGATTGGTCTAGTTTGGCATTTTTTGCGTATTTACTGAAATTGTTCAACAGAAGGTGCATTTGAAAGGCAGGCCATGGTAATGAAGATGAAATGTTTGTTTATTCTAATATGGATATTTTCAAACTAAACAACAGAAGAGGTAGGATATCCTATATGAGAATATGAGATCCTGTGATGAGGGAAAAAAGAGTATAATGTTTATTACATAACTAGTAACTTGCCCGTCATAAATGATGGTATCATAGAATGTTATCTTGAATTGTCTGTGCTCTCTCTCTCACTGCGCGAGTCTCTCTCTCTGTCCTGTCTCCCTCTGTCCTGTCTCTCTCGCTCTGTCCGGTCTTTCTTTTTCTCTCTCTGTCTTGTGTGTCTCTCTCTTTCTTGTGTCTCTCTCGCTTTCCTTTCATTCTCTCTGACCTGTCTCTGTCGCTCCTGGTGCATCCTCTCTCTTTGTGCGCTCTATCTCTGTACACTCTCTCCATGCTCTCTGTCTCTCTGTGCACGCTTTCTCTGTGAGCTCTTCCTGTGCACTCTCTCTCTTTGTGCTCTCTGCATTTTCTCTCTCTCTGCGCTTGCTGTCTGTGCACTCTCTCTCTGTGCTTTCTGTCAGTGCACTCTCTCTCACTCTCTCTCTTTGGGCACTCTCAGACTTTGCACTCTCTCTCTCTCTGTGCACTCTGACAGTGTGCTTTCTCTCACTCTCTGTGTGAGCTCTCTCTGTCTGTGTACACTCTCACTCTGTAACCCACACTGTCATCTCTGTTCGTTCTCTCTGGCTGTGTGCTCCCTGGCTGTGCTCTCTCTCTCTCTCTCACTTTGCGCTCTCTCTCTGTCTGTGCACTCTCTCTCACTCTCTGTGTGTGCTGTCTGTGTGTGCTCTCTCTAACTGTATACCTCCCTCTCTGTCTGTCTGTGCTCTCTGTGCACTCTCACTCTCTCGCTCTGTGTGCACTGTCTGTGTGCGCCCTCTCTGTCTGTGTGCGCTCTTGCTCTGTAATTCTCTCTCTCTCTGTACCTGTCTCCCTCTCTCTCTGTACCTGTCTCTCTCTCTCTCTCTCTCTGTGTGTACTTGTCTCTCTATCTCCCTCTCTGTACCAGTCTCTCTTGCCCTGTACCTCTCTCCTTCCCTCTCTCTCTCACTAACTTTGGTGTTTGTCTCTGAAATGCAAATGTCTGCCGGCTTCTGTTAATGTCAAATTTTAGGCTCCGCCCCAATTATGTAATGATCACGCCCCTTTGATGACATCAGCCTTACACACATACACACAACAACTATATTAGTGATATAATGCACATTGGAGCAACAATAGACACATCCTTAATACGCATTGAAATGTATTACTTCTGGATTAGGATTTGGCAAACATGGTGGGCCAGTATCCTTTGTCACTGCTAGGAAAGCTAGAAACCTAGTACACAGTGTATTTACTAAAGCACCAGATGATGGCGGTAATTGGTTAAATACAATATCCAAACAAGGCTGTTATGCATTTAAAATTAGTTTAGTGTGTAGTTATCTCAGAACTACAAAGACCTTTTATGACTTTCAAAGCAAGATTTACAATATTAGAGATTATATTACCCGTGACCCAGAATAGAGTAATTTACCTATTACAATGTGACAATCCCAAATTATAAGTAGGTAAAATAACAAGAACTTAAAAAAAATGATAGCAGCACATTCAAATTGCATTGAAAGGGAGTGGTCAACAGTAGGGTTGCAAAACATTTTAAGTTTGTCCACAATAAACATCTTACATGTCTAAGTATCTGTGGTGTACAAAAAGTAGGATTTAATATCAGAGGGAGCTCTAATGAATCTTGCATGGCTGGCTCCTGACTAACACATCTCTTCTGTGATTTCTTCTGAACAGTAAGGGTGTTTATGTACTAGTGCAGTGATTTTGTGCAGCTTGGGGCTCGCCTGTGTGAAACTATACCAGTGTGTGGATTTTTGTGATCTGTTTGCATCTATTCTGTGATTTCTTATGAAGAATAAAGGGAGTTTATGTATCTGTGCAGTGATTTTGTACAACTGAGAGGGGATTTTCTTTAGTCTTTGTAAAGCTATATCAGTGTGTGGCTTTTTGTGGTCTGTTTGCATCTGTTCTGTGATTTCTTCTGAACAGCAAAGGGTGTTTATGTACTTGTGCAGTGATTTTGTAAGACTATACCAGTGTGTGGCTTTTTGTGGTCTGTTTGCATCTGTTCTGTGATTTCTGAACAGTGAGGGTGTTTGTGTACTTGTGGAGTGATTTTGTGCAGCTGCGTGGGGGTGTGGTTTAGCCTTTGTACCTTTGTAAAGTTATATCAGTGTAGCTTTTTGTGGTCTGTTTGCATCTGTTCTGTGATTTTTTCTAAACAGCAAAGGTGTTTATGTACTTGTGCAGTGATTTTGTATAGCTGAGAGGGGGTGTGATTTAGCCTTTGTAAAGCTATATCATTGTGTGGCTTTTTGTGGTCTGTTTGCATCCGTTCTGTGATCTCTTCTGAACAGTCATGGTGTTTGTGTACTTGTGCAGTGATTTTTGTGTAGTGGTAAGAATCTAATACATACAGAGGAAGGAGCAAACGTGTGAGCTTGTGAACAGTTCTATTAAAAGTGCAGTTCCAGTATAAGTGCAGGAGTTTAAATAAAAGGAGGAAGTTCAAAGAAAAGGGGTTAATTGTAGTGCAAGAGGAAAGAAGGTAGGGAAGAAAAAAAAAAATTTTTTTTTAGCTTAATACAAATATACAATGAGGATGTTCAGGGAGTTAGCTGGATTACAGTTACAATGGGAGGCAGGGGAAACAGGAAGAGGAGTCTGGTCAGTTGTGAGTTGGCAAACATCAACAGATTTGCCAGATTGAACTGATGGGGATCTCCATTCAGGAATGGCAATACCAGATGGAGCTGTTCCCTCTAACAGCTGGGAGAACAGTTATATTGGAGGAGAGGGAGAGCAGAATAGGCAGAGCAAGAGACAGGACTTGGTGTTATGGGACTCTATTACTAGGAAGGTAGAAAGGGGGATTTGTCCCCCAGATCATAGCAATTGAACAGTTTACTGTCTCCCGGGTGCTTGGGTTCGGCATGTTAGATGTTGTGGATAGGGTAGATAAATTATTGGGAGGGTCTGGAAATTAACTTGAAGTCTTGGTACATATTCAGACCAATGAAAAAGTTAGTAAAAGATGGAGAGTCCTAAAGAATGATTTTAAAGAACTAGGTAATCAACTGAAGGTAAGGACCTACAAGGTAGTATTTTCCAAGATACTACCATTGCCACTTGCAAGGCCAGGGAGACAGAAGGTGCTTAGGCAGGTTAATGTGTGGCTAAAGAGTCAGGCACTAAGGAGGGGTTTGGGTTTTTAGAGCACTGGGCTGACATCTCACTTAGGTACAATCTCTATATCATGGATGGATTTTACCTGAATGAAGAGGAAGCTGGTGTGCTATGGGATAGGATGGTAGAAAGGCTGGGGGAGTTTTTAAACTTGTAAGAGGGGCTAGACAGAATTAATGGGGTAGAAAGGGTAGAGGTGTAAGGAATGAATTAACTAGTCATGGGGAGGGGTAGTATAGTAAATAGGGAGCTAGTGTTAAGTAACACAAGTACAGTGGCAGGCATTTCAGAACAACAGACTCATAGCATAACGTTTAAGCTTGTTAATGACAGAAGCTTGCCAGGAAAAATGGGAGAGTTAGAATTATTAGCAGATTTAATAGGCATTACTGAAACATAGTAGGGTGACTCTCAGGACTGGACTGTTGATCTTGATGGTATTAACCCATTTAGGAAAGATTGGGGCAATGGTGAAAGAAAGAGGAGGATATTAAGCCTGAATTTAAGCCTATAGTCAGAGAAGATATTTATTATGGAATTAGCGACAATGTCAAATGCTTGTGGGTAGAGTTAAATAGCGGAGGAGCAAATTCTAAAATAATACTGGTAGGAGTATGCTATAAACCACCAAAAATAATTGAAAGTGAGGAACTGCAATTATTGTTACAGTTTGGAAATTCCAGCTTAGCATGGTCAAGTTTTAATAATAGGAAATTTTAACTACCCTAAAATAAACTGGATGGATGAGACCAGCAGTTCAGCTAAGGGCAGCATTATCTGGACCAGGTTGTACAACTACCTACTAAAAATGATGCTTTCTTGGATTTAGTAATTTCAAATGATATTGATATAGTATTAAATGTTGAAATAGGGCAACCTTTGGGAAACAGTGATCACAACACAGTCTCATTTGAGATAGAATTAAAAAACTAAACTGTAAAGGCCAACAAAGGCTTCAATTGGCTGTAGGGATTTCAAGGTCGTAACTAATTTGTAGCCCCCAAAAAGATGCCAATTGAATAGCAAAATAACTTACGGCCACAATTATGGGCTACTGTAAGTTACAAATGCTCAATTGAATCAGGCTCAGGGTCTCTACTTTATGACTGGAGAAAATCAGATTGGATACCTATATTTAGGAAGGGAGAAAGAACAATTTGGGAGTACTTGTTGACAACCACCTAGGTAACAGTGTCCAATGCCAAGAAGAAGCTGCAAAAGCAAGTAAAATATTAATATCCCATCATACAAATTTCTAGTACGCCCTTCATTTGGAAAATAGAGGACACTTTTGGGCACCACTTGATAAAAAAGCACATTTTAGAGCTGGAAAAAGTACAGAGAAGGGTGACAAAACTAATAAAGGGAATGGAGGGGCTAAGTTATAAAGAAAGACTAAACAAATTGCGCTTATTTTCTCTCTAATTAAGAGAGATTATAATTACCTTATATAAATATAACCAGGGTCAATATAAGGCTTTGGCCCCTATTCATTTGAGCAATTGTAAGTTACTGGGGCCCGTAATGTAGCCTGTAAAATAATTTGCTATTCAATTGATATCTTATAGCTACCCGCAAAGGATCTGCGGGTTACAGGCTAAAAATCCTTGCCATTGTCAAACTCCAACCCATCAAAGCCTTTGTTCATTCAAGCTCGAAAATGTTATAATCGCAAATCGCTATTCAATTGCTACAACTCCTCAAGCTCGCAATTGTTTTCTCACCCGTAAATGGCAAATAGGACTCGCAAGGGGTATAAACAGCTGATCGTTGCACTGTAAATGCAAATAAAAAATCAATACTGCACTTTAAAAGACTGAAAAAGTCTTTGGAAATTAATTGCACAACAGCATCAAGCACGCAAATCCGCAAACAAAAAAATATTTTTGTTACGTTTCATTTCTATCAATCTTGGTAATCATGGAGTTAATACATATGAGGCCACCCACATGGACTAGAATAGTATCGTCATTAATTTGTATTCTGTATATTGCCAATTGCTCCGTCACTGTTGCAACAGTGGAAATTTGCAACATTTATCCTGGGCAGTCAGGGTTATCCTGGTTAATTAGAGTATTGATCCAGGGAGGAATCTGATCGCCAGTATCTGGAGTCAGGAAGGAATTTATTTATTTTTTCCATTTTGAAACAATTGGCATAGTTTCACTTTGTTTTTTTTGTTTTTATTTGCTTCTCAATTAACATTTAATCCATATATTGCAGATCAGAGGAGATCTAAAAACTTGATGGACTAAAAGTATTTTTTCAACCTCAATTACTATGTAACTATGAAACTATAAGCCTGGTTCAATTCCAAGACTGCATCTCGCGGAATACAGGCCGTATGTCTGCGGGCGTGCTGTGAGCTAGTGGTCATCTCTGATTCCGGCGCTATTCAATTGATCAAGCGCGCAAGTTAAGGGCCAAGGCCTCAAGCCCATAAACCCTGGTTTCACATGTAACTTTTCTGACTATCCGATCCAATTAAGAGCGCCAAAATCAAGCAAGCCCATAATTTGTGATCCCGTCACAGGTCAATTAACCAATAGGAAGCGGAGAATGCCAATGAATGCCGTGGAAAACGGTTTAAAAGACCGGGAAGACAGGAACCCCAGGCACAGTTGGGAGGGCAAGAGGTTGTGCCAAAGCACATGGCCCACAATTATAGCCCAGAGAAGACAGAAACCCTCATCAGGGAAGTCCAAGCCCACCATAGCATCATCCATGGTGGGAGAGATGTGAGGCCTGGCGATAAGACACGTGTCTGGAATGAGGTTGCTGCAGCTGCCGGGTCACTAGGGGTTGCAAACAGGGATGTTAAGTCTGTGAAACATTGAAATGATGATTACCGGATGATGGTCAAGAAGAAGATGGCAGCAAAGGCCAGAGCAGCCCATGCAACCGGTGGTGGCCCACCACTCAACATCATCTACTGTGGATGGGACTGTACTATTAAGGAGTCGTTGGAGCCAGCAGCAGTAGTGGGCCTTCCAGGACAGCTGGACACTGGCTTTCAGAAAACCATGCAATGTGAGTATCATATGCACCAATACACCATCATGTGAACACACATGAACCCCACATACATAGATAACAGACATACAATAGCACTGTAAGATATCTGCCTATGACTACATATATATGGTGAAGCAAAAACCATGCACATCCAGGAAGGATAAATATTCTCATGGTTATCAATGAAATGTCTGTCCAATACCTGCAGTTAAAACGGATTCTGAATAGCAGTTGCCAATGCAGTTTGTGTTAGTTTTATGTTTGTTCGAAATTCATATAAAACAAAACAGTTTAAATATCAATTGCAATTGTGTATTTTTTGTCATGAGTTCCCCTATACCTATCTTCCCCATGTTAACTGCACCGTTTAAAGCTGTTTCGCTTAACACTATTACTGCTTGGAATATATTCCCAGCGTTAAATGAGGTATAGCTGTAGATCAACATTGATTTTACATCCAAAAGAGTACATGTATGGGTGTGCACACTATAGCATATGCGGATACAGACTCTGATGGACTGCGTGTGTGTGTCATTTACTAGCCTAACCTAGACCATGTCTCATAAGAATGTTAACACCCACTGCTGAGAATTGGTTATGGATTGGTCAGTGTCACACACTGCACAGCAAATTCAGATGAGCACGTGTCCTAATGAACTGCAGATGGCACACCGCACCAGCATTACATATATTGATATGAACCATGATCAACAATGCTCATGATACAGCTCAATGTTTACCTACATAAAACAATCACCACAGCGAATTACAAGTCACCATGAAGTCAGAGATAATCAATACGCAAATACTATTTTTCGCCCATTTCAGTATCCAGGAGGCATATCCCGAACGCAGAGACCAAGGCGGTGGCTCCACAGGAAGAATCACAATCACCAACGCAAGTGGTGGTGGAAAAAGCTGAGGGCACGGCACCAACACAGGAAGCTAGCCCATCAGGAGCAAGGCCATTGTCGGAAACACCCCCCGGGCTTTCATATGCATCACAGGTACGTTCCCAGCCCTTTCAACCTACAGACATGTCATTGAGCCAGCAACCACCTGCAGGGATGTCGAGGTCCTGGGGACCAATCTCAACAGGCCCACTACTGCCACCTGGTGACATGCAATTGATGCGTTGGCCGGACCTCAATTCTCTCCCACTCCTTACCGGGTCACAACAGATGTTGTCCCAACAGTATATTACTTTATTCATTTACGAATTATTTCATTAGCATCACAAAAAAATTGACACAAAAAATTAAATAAACACTATCACAAGAAACGCAAAAGACATTCACTGCGCGCCTCACAACGAGCGCCAACGCTGCTCATACCACACAAACTACACCGCGGGACAGCCTTGCAATAAGCGCAAAAAGCAGATCAATGCCAACCTTACAATGACACCAAAAGCGCCTCTGATAAAAAAATAAACAACAACCAAGAGGTTTGCAATGAGCGCCGAGATCTCAGACCACCACAACAAATAATGTCTGTACCAAACACCATTCCCTGACTTACAATTTTTTGATGGGCAATTCGCTAGTAATAATAATAATAATAATAATAATAATATATCATATAATAATATATATAATATATAACAATAAAGGGTTAATACACATGCAAAGTCCAATTTGTGATACTGATGAGTATCAACATTCCCCTGAAGGCCTGATAACATTATGACAGGTGATAATGTGAATTGATTTATAGCAAAACACTTAATGGGAGGTCACCAAATTATAATGGGTATACATCTTGGCACATGGCCACCAGGAATGGTGTGGGACTTTCCAGGATGGGCATAGTGGAGATTACCCCTGATGGAGGTGAGTTGACTGTTGATTCCTGTGCCTCGGCACAGCCTCCATGTGTTTTTGCATCCCTTCCTGATGTGTTAGAGTAGATTAGTGTGGTGTATGTTCCCTGGTCCCCTTCAGGTTTGCTAAATGGCAGTGGTGAAGGGGCTTGTGTACCTGAATGAAGCTGTGAGCTATACCATGTAGGGCCACTCTAGGTGGGCACGTGACAGCAAAGAGGTCAGACAAATCACAGTCCACTAGAGAAGGAACTGGCAACCCACTCCAGTATCATTGGCATGGAAATCTTGTGGATAGGCACAGACAGAGATATAATTAAGTGTGCTGTAGTTCATAGACACAACAGAGGGGCTAAACAACCATAAATAAAATGTTCCCCTGGTACTTGAAATATGTGATGTGGCAGTGTAATTTGGCCACTATTTGTTTTCCCAATGTAGATGTGAGATGTATATAAGATGATCTTTGTATTTTTCGGGTCCACATTAGAGCCTCTGTGAGTGAGAAAAGGTTAATATGGCAGCCATTTTCATAGATTTGTGTTGCGATTGTGTATCTTTCATAGCTTTCAGCATCTTGCAGCATGACTTATAATATTGGAATATGCATGAATATTACAACCTAGAAGAAAAATATAATACTTTAAAAAAATATTTGATAGTTGCGAGTTGTTGTGCAAGTAATTGTAATGCCTTCCATTGCTGTGGCCATATTTAAGTCAATTGGTTTGTTTTTATTGTGTTTTGCAGTGTTCCACACTAGTCTGTAAACCCTTTGTGTGTCCTATTTGGAAGCCATAAGCTTTGGACCAACATTTGCCGTTTACGAGCTTGACTGCGGGTGCGAGCTTAAGCGATTTTTGCAATTGAATAGTGTTTTGCGATTTTAGTGAAACGGAACTCTTGCGGACGTGAAAGATCAAAGGCTTCAGGAGGCTGTAAGCTCCAGTGTTAACAACCGCAGAGTTTTCCAAGCCGTAGCCCGTAACCCTTTTGGAGCCCACAAAAAGACGCCAACTGAATAGCAAATTAACTTACGGCCTACAGTAACTTACAATTGCTCAATTGAATCAGGCTCTATATTTTGTAAATGGATGTCGGGAAGCAGGCATGACAACAATTGTGAGGCCATACAGCACAAATCATGATGGCAGAGGTAGGAGTATATATGTTCCACATAAGCCTTGACCATTATTTACATGCACTTGGATTGCTTACACCATGTGGATTACAATAAGGGAACAAATTATGTTTTATCCCTTGCTGTGGGAGCTGCATAGACTTTACACCTTTGGAGGAACCTATGTATAGGTATTTGATATTAGAAGTTATATCAGCATATTACAATAGGGAAGGGGGTTACTAATAATCCTTGCACTGTCAAAACACTTTAAGAGGAACTGATGCTATATAAATTTGATATGAGAAGTCTTAAAAGCCATGTGGATATAATGAAATAAATGATATTTAATACAAATAAATGTAGAGTTACAGTATGCAGTATAATCTTAATTCAGCAAATCTAGGGGTATCAGATATTAAAAGGGATTTGGGAGTGCTTGTGGACAACCACCTAGGTAACAGTGCTCAATGCCAAGCAGCATCTGCAAAGGCACATGAAAAATTACCATTTAATTACCATTAAAAAGGGTATAGAAGCAAGGGAAGCAAATATAATTTTGCCACTATACAAATCCCTAGTACTCATTAGTACAATTTTGGGCACCACTTCATAAAAAAGACATTTGAGAGCTTGGAAAAGTACAGACAAGGGCTGCAAAACTAATAAGGGGAATGGAGGGGCTAAATTATGAAGAAAGACTAACTAAATTAAATGTATTTTCTGTAAAAAAAAGGCATCTAAGAGGAGATGTGATTACCTTATATAAATACATCCAGGGTCAGTATAAAGATTTGTCAAGGGAGCTTTTTGTGCAAAGAGGTTTTCAACTGACAAGAGGACATAAAGTAAAAATATTTCACCTTAAAGAAAGAAAAATGTTCTTCACAGTAAGAGTGATTAAACTGTGGAATTCTCTACCAAAGGAGTTGGTGACAGCGGATTCGATAAGTAGCTTTAAAAAGTGATTGGATATATTCTTAATTAAAAAGGGTATTCTGGGTTATCCTGGTTAATTAGAGAGAGAGTACTGATCCAGGGAGGAGCCGGATCGCCAGTATCTGGGGTCAGGAAGGAATTTATTTTTTTCCTTTTGAGACGATTGGCTAAGTTTCACTTGTTTTTTTTTCTTTTTGCTCCCTTTGGATCAATTAACAACTAATCCGCATATTACAGATCAGAGGAGATCTTAAAAGGTTGAACTTGATGCACTGAAAGTCTTTTTTTTCAACCTCAATTAAAATGTAACTATGTAACTATGTTTAGAATTCGGAGGTGATTTATCTTTTTTATATGTCTACTGAAGATGAATAATTTTGTTTGATTACATGTTGTGTATATTAATGTGGGGGAGAGTTGGTCAGTAGGTGGGGTGTGTAGTCAGTCATATTATTAATAAATGGTAATGATTATATCAATTTATTGAGTGATGTGCAATTTGATGTCAATTGACAGGCTTGGGAATATTTTTCCAGGACTTTTTGTTAAAAATTGTGACATATTTAGATTTGTGCTTATCATACTTTGGAAAATGATTTTTGCTAAAGGCCATACATTGTCCCAAAGAGAAGCATCTGTATTTCTGTCAGAGCTAGATTTCAGAGCATAGAACTTCTTTTGGGAGGGGTGCAATAGAAATTATTTGAGGATTATAGCTGAGTACATCTATGGAGGTACAGTTCTTCAACGATCATGGCAGGCAGCATTATGTGAGAATGTCCTGTTATTAGTCAGTACATTTTACAGAATTCATATTTGATGGAGCCATGGAAAGCTCTGCAAATGTGCTAATAAAAACTTCTGTAGCTATGAGTAAGCCTTTACAGAAGTTCTTACAAGAATTATTGCAATGTATTATACGGCAAGCAGTGACTCATGTGAGTATATGGCTACAGCTCCACTCTGGTTTCTTCTGTTGGACAGGATTGAAATCATCATGGGTTGGAGGTATATATTTGATTAATAAACATAAATTAATATTGCTTAAGTCAGGAGCATTGCATACGTTAAAACTGTTGTTTACTTAAGCTCATGTTTAAGATTATTGGATGAGATATGTCTATGGTCTGGGCTGGGAAAGAAACCACCCTATCTGTCTTTTTTATCTTATGACAAAATTAGAAGCCTACAACATTTAATACCCATTTCAGATCTTCAAGGTCAAAATATATTACAGAATGTAGAGGGTTGTAAACTATCTAAAGGTCTAAAGATGAAATCCTTGTTGGATTTGGAAGGAATTGTTTATGCCAATGAAACTGAATATAAGCAGTTGTTGTGTAATATTAATATGCAGAAAACAGTATCTCTACTTTTTATAAGTTACTAGTAAATTGATCATCAAAAATCATGGTATAATTTGTAATTTTTCACTTCCTCACTTCCCCCCACTTTCCCCCTCCCGTGTCTCTTCGACCCTCCCGTGTCTCTTCCCCCCTCCCCTGTGTCTTCCCCCCTCTCCCCTCACCTGTGTCTTCCTCCTGTATGCTCTATGTCTTCCTCCCCTTCTCCTATGTCTTTCTCCTCCCTCCCCTGTGTCTTCAAAATGTGTAGTTATGGCCTTGCTTAATTGATTATGTTCCCACCCTGAAATGCTACGTACGAGTGCATGGTTTACGGTTTCATCTTTCGGCCCGTAACTTGCGGGCTTGTTTAATTGAATAGTACCGGAATTGTAGCAGACTGCGAGCCCACAGCAGGCACGCAGACATACGACCTATATACTGCGAGATGCGGGCTTTGAATTGAATGAGGCTCTATGTGTTGGAATTCTGTTCTCTGGTCAATAAGATGAACAAACAGGAAGGTCATGATTTTATGGGATTTTCTGAAAAGGACTCACTGCATCAATACTAAGTTTATGCATGGGATAATATTAAGGAAAATTCATCAGTACCTTCAAATTCATGAGAGACAATAAAAGACTGGTTAATCTGTCATAACCTCAAACCACCTCCTTTTTTTTTCTAGCTGCCACCTTCTATTAATTTTATGTAATTGAAAAAAAAAGCCTATTCCACTAGACTTATCCTACTTCATGGATGCTGACTGACACTGACAGACTAAACAGAGTATTTGCCCCTATTTTTGTAAGAAGAAACTTCACCTAAAACTGCCAGCGAGCAGTAAATTCATATAGATTCCTGATGCCTAATTGTTAAAGAACCAGTTGTCTGTGAGACTGTTTTGGGAGCCTCTGTGGTTCACAAGACTTAACTAAGAATCCTAGAGCGGGCAGCTTATACCTGGGTCATGTGTGCACTATATCATGATCTACTTTTAAGACATCTCCCATGCTCCAATAACATTATATTGAAACAGTGGAGATTCCACATATGATATTTGCTGTTTAGTCATTCATCATATACAACTCTCTGTGACTCTGTGGACCACAGCATGTCAGGCATATCTATCAGCTATTGCCCCCTCTGAGATCCATCAAGCTCATGTTCATTACTTGAATTCATCTATCCATCTCTGATTCGTCCGTCCCCTTCTTCATGTGTCTTACATTTTTTCAAGCATCAGTGACTTCTCTAGGGAATCCTGTCTTCTCATGATATGGCCAAAATAGTTGTGCTTAAACCTCATGATCATACCTTCCAGTGTACAGCTAGGCTTGATTTGCTGTGGTATGGATTGATTGAATCTTCTTGCAGTTCAATAGACTCTACGCAGTTTTCTTCAACACCATACAATTCAAATGTGTCAATTCTATGGCGCTCAGCTTTCTTTATGGTCCAGCTCTCACTTTGAATAATAGAGGTTGGATTTCAAAGTCCTTATAGCGTGGAGGTTGAAGAATATAGGACTTCACATTGATTGATATAACATGAAAATTGAACATGAAACAAAGTATTGGAGAATGTTGTGCTATTAATTCTTAGACCTAACATCACTTTCACTCTTAATAAAAGTACAGTATTGATTGTTTACTTGCTTTTAAAGTGCTCCTATTTGTCATTAAGCCCATTGCGAGACCTCCTTGGTACCATTAACTTGTGTTTAGATATTTGCCATTTGTGGGCAAGATGGTGTGGTTAGCGAGGGAGAATCAGAGCAATTGAATAGAGATTTGCGATTTTAGCCTTGCAACAGTGAAAGATCAAATGCTTGGAGGTCATTAACTTGCGATTTTTTAAATCACTATAAATCTCAGCTCGGAGACCCTAACTCAATCGGAGCCCACAAACTGATTCCAATTGAATAGAAAAATAACTTGTTGGCTCCACTTGCGAGCCCAGATCTCCCGAAAGACTCAATTGAATGAGGCTCCATATGTCTGCGGGCTTGAAATTTGCTACAATTACAGAACGATTCAATTGAACAAGCCCGCAACTTATGGGCCAAAAGCCTAAACAAGAAACCATGCAATTGTATGTAGCATTTCAGAGCGTGAACATGATCAATTAAGCAAGGCCATAACTACCGGTTTCGAAATAGCTAACAGAAAATGAGACCGTCATCATTATGTCAGTAAAACATGGAGGTTACATGCCAATCAATTAGCGTTTAGGGGTCCCATATGTGATCAGACTTGCAATCCTGCAATGTACAAAATAATAAAAATGAATGATTGAAATGTTCTAGTCAATGTGGGTGGCCTGATATGTACTAACTCATTGGTTCCGGAGATTGATATAACACTGAAATGACACATAACAAAAAAAAAATGTTATTGCAGATTGACGAGCTTGAGACTGTTGTGCAATTAATTCTAATGTCTTTCTTCAATTTCCCCATCTTTTAAAATGTAGTATTGATTTTTTATTAGCATTTACAGTGCTACGAAAGGGTGTTAAACCCCCTTGCGAGTCCTATCTGGTATGCGTAGGCTTTTCTTCTACATTTGACAATTACGGATGTGAAAATATTGGGGGCTTGAGGAATTGTAGCAATTGAATAGCAATTTGCGATTGTAACTCTTGCGGGCTAGAAAGATCAAAGGCTTAGATGGGTTGTAAGTTACAATCTTAACAACCGCAGGGATTTTCAGCCTGTACCCCATAGATCGTTTTTACGGCTCGCAAAAAGACGCTAATTGAATAGCAAATTAGTTTATGGGCTCCATTAAATATTCCTGTAAACAACAATAGCTCAATTGAATTGAGGCCATAGTATACTTCAAAACTACAGGTAGTGGCAATAGCTTTATCAGTTGAATGTTATTGCAAAAACTGCATTGGCTCACGGTGTCTGGAGAGTCCGCAAGCAGGCCAAGAGACATGGCAGCATGACCTTGGCGTGCTTATCAACAGCGCGCCGTCACCAGACCTCCGACGGATGCGCGCGCCGGCGGCAGCCCGAACTTAGCGCACCATCCTGCATCTCAGCTCAGATGTGCTTTGGGGGAGATGAATGGTGAGGAAATGAGCATTCAGGGAACTTCCCTCAGAAAACAGCTCTGCCTTCCTCACTGCACTCCTCTATGCTCCATCAGAACACCTCATTACCACTCATCTCCCCAGCTCACTCTTCCCAGCCGCTCTCTACATTCTATCCCCATTCTCCTTATCTCCCACCACCTCTTTTCCCTCTCTCCAGCCCTCACTGTATTCGCTCCAGACCCTTCTCTGTGATCTCTCCAGCCCTATCTGTCTCTCTCTTCCAGACCCTCTCTCTTTCCCATATCCTCACTGTGATCTCTCCAGCACCTCTCTGCCTCCACCCATCTTGCATCTCTGGGGGCTGCTCTATGTAATTACTGTGTGTGTCAGTGATGAGTGCGGGTGATGGGATGCGGGGTGGCAAGCTCTTCTCTGCCAGGCAGTTGTGGGCACGCTGTTAGTGAGCTCGCTGGGGTCGGATTGCCAAGAGACACTTGTAACTTTTTGTCTCATTGATACCTTAACCTTATTATACACTCTTTGTCCCAGAATCATTGTATTGTTTTGCTTCCTGTAACTCACTTCTCTCACTGCTTGTGAGACAAGGTGGAACACAGATCTTGAAGCAAGGTTCACAGTTTCCTGATTTATGGTTAGGTCCTCATCCTCCATATCATAACCAAATTGTCTAACTTCTAAGTCAGGTCCTTGGTTGGATCTCTGGGTTAGAGTGCAAATGAAATATCAATTGATAATATCAGTCAGGGCTTGTGCAGTCTCCCATGTATTAATTAGCAATGACTTGCAATGATTTTATTCTAGGACAAAGATAAAAGCAGGAAATATGAGGATAGGACAAGGCTGACAAAAACCACAAACTTTATTGCAATTTTACTATAGTAAAATACAGGCTTTTTAAAAAAAAGACTTATTGTTTAAATGCTCACATCTGGAGGCTTTCCTGCTTCTCTTTAAGAGCTTGCAATTTAGTACACTTCCTTTTAAGAGCTTGCAGTTTAGTATGTTCGCTAAAAAAAAGTTCAAGAATATTACTTTACACCTGGCCCCTGGCCCTACAGAATCAAGATCTGTAACACTTTCAAGAACATTACTTCTTTTTCTCAAATATACTTTTTATTCATTCTAAATGTGTTTCAGTAGACTACCAGATAGTCTTTAAGAACTGTTATATATGCTTTTATTGGTATTCCTTGATGCAGTGTTTACTGTAAAACATGTCATTTTTTCTTATATATATATTTTTTTTCAGATTGTAAGCCGCAGAGAAAATGCATTTTGTTGAACTAATTATGTGATTTTTACTGTTATTTGATTTTTTGACAAAGGGATAAAGAATGTATTGCTCGATTTCTGTACTTTCTCTGCATCAATAATATAAAGTATACATTTCTAAGTAACACAAATGTATTTATTCAGTATACAATGCTATTATTCTATATGCATAATTTATTAAGCAAATAGTATCATGTTATTGCATTTCAGTAGGAAAGTCAATTTGTCCTATATTCCAGTGTAATAAACTAGATCTCCCCAGTATTTTCTGTATACAAAGAAATAGTTTTCTAAAGAGTTTCAAAATGCTAAACCTAGACAAGAGAAAAAAAAAACTATAAACTGTCTTTTCTGTGATTTATGATAATGATATATAGATATGCAATTATTTCATAGGCAATTTATTCCTTTCAAGAAAATATGTGTAAAAAAATACAAACAGAAAATTCTAAATGACATTGTGAAATTATACATTAGCACATCACTACAAAAGCATACCTCCAGGAGGAGATATAGTACCATACAAATGCAGACATGTAAAACTGGTTTTGCCAAGTGTACTGTTTAAAGGAGTAATGGCATTTTTCTTAAAATGTACAGAATGATCAGCAAAACAAGTTGTTTTCAAATAAAGTGAGATAAAATTAAAGATAGTCTTCAATCCAAAATGGACAAAACTAACGGTTAAAAGAACATTGAATATTTTTATTGCATCATAAAAATTGATTTTGATGTATCACAGTGTGTTTTCTTTTTTCAAATGAAAGTGTCAGAGCTCAAAAATATATTCAGATTTTTAACAGCTCTTGGAGGCTTGCCCTCAGTGAGCCAATTATATCTAGAGACTAAACTATACTCTCTGCATTTCCTGTTGCATTGAATGCACTTTAAATACATTTTGTTTAATAATTATCATTCCAAAAACATTTGTAAGATGCATGAACAAAAAACAGTTGTGTTCCATGGGCCTCATTCTATAAATGGTCATAAAATGGCCACAAAGCTGTGATTCCTTGCCAGCACAAATCTTCCTATGGCCAAGCCGTGCAATCGTCCGTTATCTTTGGCGAAAAACTCAAATATAAATTCAATGCAGCACTGTACAGCGCTGTAATTGATAGGGGACACATTGGGGGACATAAGGATGATGGCACATCGCCGCTAGCCAATACTGCCATTTGTGGCCGCAGTCCGCCGGGCTTGGATGACCCCCAAGGTGGTAACCCATTCTTCGAGCCCCGCGGACTTGTGGCAACAAATGACAGTATTGGCTAGCGGCCTCCTCCAGGACTCTCATGACACTAAGTACAAACACTACACTACAATATTCCCTCCCCAATAAACAACTAAACCTAAAACAACTAAACAACTAAACCTAAACTAATCCCCTCTACCCTAAACTATTAACCCCTACCTAATATTACCTACCCTTATTAAAAAAAAAACACCCCACTAGTTACACAAAATAAAAAGCTATGTCACCAAAATTAAAAAAAAACCTATGTCACGAAAAAAAAACTATGTTAACAAGACTAAAAAAGTACATTACAGCCCCCCCCACTACAAAAAAAGGACATTACACACACCACCCCAAAATAAAAAAAATAAGAAAAGGACATTACAACCCCCCACTACTAAAAATAAAAATAAAACAAACCTGCAAAGAAAAGGCATACACAAATATACATAACATTACAGTAGAAAATATATTATAAATATACCCCTAACTACAATACATGACCCCTATCTATACATAGCCCCCTATCTATAGAAAACCCCCTATCTATACATAACCCCCTATCTAGAATACATAAACCATAAATCTAAGCTAAAATCAAATAATTTAGACCACATACCTTTGCAGATGTCTATTCAGGAAAAAAGGAACCACCGAGGAAAAAAAGAAACATCTGATTAGTATCGGCCCATGAATAAAAGATACATAACATTAGTCACACACATAAACAAATACAAACAAAACATGATGAACATTACCCATAAAATATATTAAACTTTCCTGTCCATGATGTCCCCGGCCTTGTCATCTTCTGCCCCAGCTGGGCCCTTCAAAAACCCACACTCTAAAAAAAAAAAAAAAAATTAATAACGGAGCTCTTCCCTGGAGGAGCTCCCCAACTGTAATGAGGCTTCTAGGACTTCTTCTGGTAAAAAACAACAATAGAATGACGCCTTCTGATTGGCTGAAATGTCTGTCAATCAAATTGTATCCAGTCAGAAGGTGTGAGCCAATCAGAATGGGAGATACCCCTATATTCCATTCTGATTGGCTTACGGAGCTGTCAATCATTTTTGAACCAATCAGAAGGCACTATTGGATGGAATACACTCCCATGGGGTGATTGGCTGAAGGCATCTGCACCTTCTGATTGGCTATTCTCTGATTGACAGTGACAACAGCCAATCAGAAGGCTCAGATGGAGCCAATCACAATGGGATACACCACCACAGGGTGTATCTCATCCTGATTGGCTGAAGGGAATAGAACCTTCTGATTGGCTGTTGTCACTGTCAATCAGATAGGAGCCAAGCAGAAGGCACATATGCCTTCAGCCAATCACCCTGTGGAGGTGTATCTCATTCTGATTGGCTGAAGGCAATAGTGCCTTCTGATTGGTTCAAAAATGACTGACAGCTCCATAAGCCTATCAGGATGGAATATAGAGGTGTATCCCATTCTGATTGGCTCACACCATGGCGCTTTCTGATTGGCTGAAATTTGATTGACAACCATTTCAGCCACTCAGAAGGCGACATTCCTTATTTTTTTTTACCAGAAGAAGGCCTAGAAACCTCATTAGTGTTGGGGAGCTCCTCCAGGGAGTTTTTTTTATTTTTTTAGAGCGCAGGTTTTTGAAGGGCCCAGTCGGGGCAGAAGATGACAAGACTGGGGACATCGCGTACAGGTAAGTTTAATGAATTTTATGTGTAATGTTCGTCATGTTTTGTGTTTATTTGTGTATGTAATTGACTAATATTATTTATCTTTTTTCCAGGGGCCGATCCAGAAAACAGAAGAAGATGGACGAGGACATGCTGGAAAGGTGAGTTTAATACTGTATTTATAATGTGTATATGTTATATATAGTGTTTTGTACTAATTATATGTTTCTTTTTTTCCCCAGGAGTTTCCTTTTTTCCTGAAACGACATCTGCAAAAGGAAGTGGTCTAAATTATTCTACTGTAGCTTAGATTTAGGGTTTAATGTATTCTAGATAAGGGGTAATGTATAGCGAGGGAGTTATGTGTAGATAGGGGGTCATGCATAGATACGGGGTCATGTATATAGGGGGTCATGTATAGATAGGGGGTCATGTATATAGGGGGTCATGTATAGATAGGGGGTCATGTATAGATAGGGGGTCATGTATAGATAGGGGGTCATGTATTGCAGTTAGGGGTATATTTATAATATATTTGTTACTGTAATGTTATGTATATTTGTGTATGCCTTTTCTATTCAGGTGTGTATTTTTTTTTTTTTTTTTGTAGTTGGGGGTTGTAATGTCCTTTATTTATTTTTTGTAATGGGGTGAGGTTTGTAATGTTCTTTTTTATTTTTTGTAGTGGGGGGTTGTAATGTACTTTTTTATTTTTGGTGACAGTTGTTTTTATTTTTGTAATTAACGGTGTGTGTTTAATAGGGGTAGCTAGGTAGTGTTAGGTAGGTTGGGGTTAATAAGTTAGGGTAGAGGGGGGTTAGTTTAGATTTAGTGGTTTATTGGGGAGAATAGTGTAGTGTAGTGTTTGTACTTAGTGTTATGAGGGTCCTGAGGACCCAGATGGCACTTAGGGGGTTAACTATAGGGTTCTCATTGTCCTATGAGCGTCTTCATATACCCTTATGGGACTGATTGGTTTAAATAGAGGCTTACGGGGGTCTGTATAGACCCCCATAAGTGATGGGGTTAGATCGAAGATTATGGGGGTCTGTATAGACCCCCATAAGTGATGGGTTTGATAGAGGCTTATGGGGGTCTGTATAGATGCCCATAAGTAATAAGGTTAGTTGGAGGTTTATGGGAGTCTATATAGAGGCCCATAAGTGATGGGGTAGGTGTAGGCTTTTGGGGTCTGTATAGACCCGCTTAAGTGATGGGGTAAATAAGGCTAGAAGGGGTTAAATAGGCCTAGTTAGGGTTAGATAGGCCCAGTTAGGTTAGATAGGTACAGTTAGGGTTAAAATGGTTATAGTTATGGTTAAGGGGTTAATGGAGTATAGTTAGGATTAATATTGTAGTGTAGTGTTTAGACTTTGTCATGAGGGTCTTGGATGACCCTCATGGCACTTGTAGGGTTAACCTAGGGCTTAATAGTGTCCTATAGGGGTCTATATAGATCCATATTGGACTGAGAAAGTTAATTTTAGACTTATGAGTGATTGGTTAATTTTAGGTGCTGGGGTGTTACTTATAGTACCCCCGTGGCTTGGGGGCAACCCTTAGTGTGCTGCGGGCCATTTAAGGACCCGCGGCAGAAAATTCAAACCCCGCAATTCCCCGGCCTTAAATTCTGAATTCATGCCCGCGGCGGAAAATTTGAAATCCCATAGATGCTGTGAGGGTCACAATCGGTGACGATTGGGACCCTCTGCAGCAAGGGAAGGGGTTAATGTGGGGAGCCTGCAGGGGTCCCAATAGGCTGAAAATCCATGCAGTTGTCAAAATCGTAACTTACAAGTCATCTAAGCCTTTGATCTTTCAAGCCCACAAAAGTTACAATCGCTATAATCGCAAATCATTTGGATTGAATTGCTACAATTCTTCAAGCCTGCAATTGTTTTCACACCCGTAAATATAGAAGAAAATCCTACGACTACTAGATAGGACTTGCAAGGAGTTAAACACCTGATCGTAGCACTGTAATGCAAATAAAAAATCAATACTGCAATTTAAAAGACGGGGAAAGTGATGAAAGACATAAGAATTAATTAAGGCAGTAAAACATGGAGATTCAATGGACATGTCAATCAATTAGGTTTGGGGTCCGATATGCGATGGGACTCTCAAAATACAAAATAATAAAAATGAATGCCAATACTGTCCTAGTCCATGTGGGTGGCCTGATATGTATTAACTCATTGATTTCCAAGATCTATACAACACCAAAATGACACAGCGAAATTCTATTGTCTTTCATTGCTTTCCCTGTCATTTACAGTGCAGTATTGATTTTTTATTTGCATTTACAGTGCTACGGACTCGTAGGATTTTCTCATACATTTGCCGTTTACGGGTGTGAAAACTTTTGCGGGCTTGGGGAATTGTAGCAATTGAATAGCAATTTGCGATTTTAGCGATTGTAACTCTTGGACGGAAAAGATCAAAGACTACAGAAGGATGTAAGTTCCGGGTTTAACAACCACAAAGTTTTCTAGGCCATAAACCATTTGGAGACCGCACAAAGACGCCTATTAAATAGGAAATTAACTTACGGCCTCACTTACTGGTTCCAGTAACTTACGATCGCTCAATTGAAGCGGGGTCTGATTTTTACTCAATGATACAATGATACAATCACTGCATAACTCTACATTCTGTAGTTCATGCTTACAATGGGCCATATTCAATTTAGGCTTCGGGTAATCCGGTAGCCCGTAATTGAGGTCGCAAGTTGATTTGATATTTAATCGGCTTCCGAGTAATGGCCCTGAAAAAATTGTGATGGTTAGACTTGTAACTTAGAACCTCCCGAAGCATTTGATCTCTCAAGGCTGCAAGACTTGTGATCGCTAAAATTGCTAATCTCTATTCAATTGCAAAAATCGTTCAACACCGCAGCCGCAATCAAGCTTTCAAAAGCCAAATGGCAGCCCAAACCATACGGGTTCCAAATAGGACCCACAAAGGGTTTACAAACTAGTTGGTAACAATGCAAGTGACAATATAAAGACACCAATACACTTTAAAACATGGGGAAAGCAACGGAAGGCATTAAAATTACATGCACAACAACTCCCAATTATCAAATATTACAAAAACATTTTGTTTTTTGTTTTTTTTTATTTTCCACATAGGTGGTAATGGTCATGCATATGCCAATATGAAAAGCCATGCTGCAACATGCTGAAAGCTATTAAAGACAAACTGCTTCATTAAATTGCAATACAAATTTGCATGCCAAAGATATTGAAGTATTTTGCCAGTTCTTTCTATAGTGCACTGGGATTTGTCTGACCTTTCTGCTATGACCTACCCACCTACACTGTCCCTACATGGCTCACAGCTTCATTCAGGTACACAAGCCTACTCACCACCACCACCACTTAGCAATCCAAAAAGGGACCAGCGAAACATACACCTCACTAATCTAATCTAACTTATCAGGAAGGGCCACAAAAACACATGGTGGCTGTGCAGAGGCACGGGGATAAACAGCCAACTCACCTCCATCATGGTTAATCTCTGCTATGCCCATCCTGGAAAGTCCCACGCCATTGCTGGTGGCCATGTGCCAAGATGTATCCCCATTCCTAGTTGGTGACCATTAAGTTTTGCTATTAATCAATTCTCATAATGCTATCAGGCCTTCAGGGGAATGTTGATACTTCACAGTATCACTGATTGGACTTTCCATGTGTATTAACACTTTATTATTATTATTATTATATCTGATATATGTTATAATATGATATCTAATTAAATTATTAATATTTTAATTATTATTGTTATGTCATGTATTCATTTATTGCATAGTAACTCGGGCTCATTAGTTTACAGATATAGGAATGTGACACAAGTGGGATGTATGTGGATTTCCCAAAACCCCAACCATTGACAGCACACTGACATGGTGTGAATGGTAGAACAAAGCTTTAATTCATACACAGAACACAATCAAGAATGGGCAAGACTGTGCATTAATATCATGCGTTTGTTCTGGGAGGATACCGGAAGGGCAACAGGTTGTGCTTGTGAACAAGGGGATACTTAAAGCGGGTAATGTCATAGTCTAGAATAAGCATGATGCATAGCACCTACCAGGGTCACATGTGGTCCACTGCAACTGGAATTTGATGAAAAAAAGGATAATCGGAAAGCACTCCATTAAATTGAAGAAACCATTAATGTGCACAGCACTTACAACTTGTCTAGATCTGTTCAATGAAACCGATGAACATAATCATGGATAATGTCATACAGATCTATTCCACACACAGTGTGTTGTCAGATATTAAGGAATAATCTAAAATTGATTAGCAGAATAAAAAGAGGAGGTTGAAGGACATGCCTTCATGGTCGTGACATTGGGCTATAAAGACCAAGAGACAAGAAGAAGATATCAATCAGAACACTATTTGGATTGACTTCAACATCTCAACGGCAATCTACATTTAACATCAATTGCAGAAATATTTAACATAACTATACATGTACACACTCTGTAGCCAGCCATAATTATGTCAACATTAATACAAAATGATATTCATTGTGGAGTGTGGATGAGGAGGATTTAGGGCAGTGGTTCTCAATAGTGATGTCGCAAACCTAAAATAGACTTCAATGGGCAGGCGAATTTTAAAACCCACAGGGACTCTTTCTGGCCACAATAGTGATGGGAAAGTTGTTTCAACAATGCTAACACCTGGACTGTGGCATGCCGGAGGGGGATCCATGGCAAAACACCCATGGAAAATGACATAGTTGATGCAGAGTCTGGTTTTAAGCCATAAAGGGCATAAATTACCTAACATTCCTAAATTGTTTGGAATAACATGCTTTAAAACATCAGGTATGATGTTGTATCGATCAGGTAGTGTAAGGGTTAGGCCCGCTACACAGTGACAGACCAAACTCCCCGTTTAACGCACCGCAAACAACCACAAACAGTCCATTTGCACAACCGCAAACTCCCCATTTGCACAAGGTTGGATACCAAGCTAGCCATGTCCCGTTCCTTGTCCTCACTGATGTCATTGAAGGTCTCTTCCTCCACCCAGCCACCAAGGGTCCCCGAAAGGTGACAACAAGCCCCCTGGGACGCCTGCTGTGTTTGGTCTTCCACCTCCTCAAAGCCACCTTCCTCCTCTGACTCCTCTTCTTCAGACTCCTCTCACTGCATTGCCTCTCTCTGCATTATTATAAAGTGTGTTAAGTAGTACTACTCTTATCAGTTTAAAACCGGTTACAGCACATATCAGGGGGCGTGTATAAGGCCTGGATTTTTAGAACCAGGAGATGGAAAAAGATGCTTTGTTGGTCGTATCACTTTAATTTTGGGGCACGGCACGTGCAGTCAAAGGTGCCACCAGATAGGAGTGACGTGTTTGTAAGTACTACTCTTATCAGTTTAATACTTGTTACGTCACCTATCAGGGGGCGTGTATAAGGCCTGGATTTTTAGAACCAGGAGATGGAAAAAGATGCTTTGTTGGTCGTATCACTTCAATTTTGGGGCACAGCACGTGCAGTCAAAGGTGCCACCAGATAGGAGTGACGTGTTTGTAAGTACTCTTATCAGTTTAATACTTGTTACGTTACCTATCAGGGGGCGTGTATAAGGCCTGGATTTTTAGAACCAGGAGATGGAAAAAGATGCTTTGTTGGCCGTATCACTTCAATTTTGGGGCACGGCACGTGCAATCAAAGGTGCACCAGATAGGAGTGACGTTTTTGTAAGTACTACTCTTATCAGTTTCATACTTGTTACGTTACCTATCAGGGGGCATGTTTAAGGCCTGGATTTTTAGAACCAGGAGATGGAAAAAGATGCTTTGTTGGTTGTATCACTTCAATTTTGGGGCATGGCACGTGCAATCAAAGGTGCCACCAGATAGGAGTGGCGTTTTTGTAAGTACTACTCTTATCAGTTTAATACTTGTTACGTCACCTATCAGGGGGCGTGTATAAGGCCTGGATTTTTAGAACCAGGAGATGGAAAAAGATGCTTTGTTGGTCGTATCACTTCAATTTTGGGGCACGGCACGTGCAATCAAAGGTGCGACCAGATAGGAGTGACGTGTTTGTAAGTACTACTCTTATCAGTTTAATACTTGTTACGTTACTTATCAGGGGGCGTGTATAAGGCCTGGATTTTTAGAACCAGGAGATGGAAAAATATGCTTTGTTGGTCGTATCACTTCAATTTTGGGGCATGGCACGTGCAATCAAAGGTGCCACCAGATAGGAGTGGCGTGTTTGTAAGTACTACTCTTATCAGTTTAATACTTGTTACGTTACCTATCAGGGGGCGTGTATAAGGCCTGGATTTTTAGAACCAGGAGATGGAAAAAGATGCTTTGTTGGTCGTATCACTTCAATTTTGGGGCATGGCACGTGCAATCACAGGTGCCACCAGATAGGAGTGACGTGTTTGTAAATACTACTCTTATCAGTTTAATACTTGTTACGTTACCTATCAGGGGGCGTGTATAAGGCCTGGATTTTTAGAACCAGGAGATGGAAAAATATGCTTTGTTGGTAGTATCACTTCAATTTTGGGGCACGGCACGTGCAGTCAAAGGTGCCACCAGATAGGAGTGACGTGTTTGTAAGAACTACTCTTATCAGTTTAATACTTGTTACGTCACCTATCAGGGGGCGTGTATAAGGCCTGGATTTTTAGAACCAGGAGATGGAAAAAGATGCTTTGTTGGTCGTATCACTTCAATTTTGGGGCACGGCACGTGCAGTCAAAGGTGCCACCAGATAGGAGTGACGTGTTTGTTAGTACTACTCTTATCAGTTTATTACTTGTTACGTCAACTATCAGGGGGCGTGTATAAGTCCTGGATTTTAGAACCAGGAGATGGAAAAAGATGCTTTGTTGGTCGTATCACTTCAATTTTGGGGCACGGCACGTGCAGTCAAAGGTGCCACCAGATAGGAGTGACGTGTTTGTAAGTACTACTCTTATAAGTTTAATACTTGTTACGTCACCTATCAGGGGGCGTGTATAAGGCCTGGATTTTTAGAACCAGGAGATGGAAAAAGATGCTTTGTTGGTCGTATCACTTCAATTTTGGGGCACGGCACGTGCAGTCAAAGGTGCCACCAGATAGGAGTGGCGTGTTTGTAAGTACTATTCTTATCAGTTTAATACTTGTTACATCACCTATCAGGGGGCATGTATAAGGCCTGGATTTTTAGAACCAGGAGATGGAAAAAGATGCTTTGTTGGTCGTATCACTTCAATTTTGGGGCACGGCACATGCAGTCAAAGTAGCCACCAGATAGGAGTGGCGTGTTTGTAAGTAGTACTCTTATCAGTTTAATACTTGTTACGTCACCTATCAGGGGGCGTGTATAAGGCCTGGATTTTTAGAACCAGGAGATGGAAAAAGATGCTTTGTTGGTCGTATCACTTCAATTTTGGGGCACGGCACGTGCAATCAAAGGTGCCACCAGATAGGAGTGACGTGTTTGTAAGTACTACTCTTATCAGTTTAATACTTTTTACGTCACCTATCAGGGGGCGTGTATAAGGCCTGGATTTTTAGAACCAGGAGATGGAAAAAGATGCTTTGTTGGTCGTATCACTTCAATTTTGGGGCACTTTGTGACATTAGCTTCTTAAGCTCAAACATGTCCTTTACAGGCACCTGACTATGGGCAGATGAGTAGGAACTTCTCAAGGCGAGAGACGGAGTGGCGGATGGTTGAGAGGGGGCAAGGAGGACAGCAGTGGTTGATGTGGCTTATGATGCTGCACCAGGAGGAGGATGGCGGCTTTGAGTTTGTGTGCTGCTTGTACTCATGTGTTGGTCTGGAGTCACGCAAACATTAGGTCTCAACCTGTAGAGGATAAGGGAACCAGGCTACTCTAGACCTCATTCATCATTACAGGTTTTGACAGATCGGTACTATGCGTCCAAGCTACTGTGACAACAGATATGAGTGGCACTGTGCACTTGCAGAAGTTGGTAGAGTAGACGCTGTAGGTCTGACACACACGCTTGCAGACAACTAACTGCTATGCAATCTATTACAGTAGAAAAAATGTTTTTGGTTTTAAATGTACACTACTGTTACACCAGATATGAGTGGTGTGTTAAGTAGTACTACTCCTATCAGTTTAATCCCTGTTATGTGCCTTTTTTGGGGGTTTGGTTGTTGAAGCCACAGTGCAGCACCAGAGGCCAGAAAAATTAGACATGTACACATGCCTGAAAAATTAGGTATTGTTGATCTTGCAGCGAGCAGAGAAGAAGGTAGGCCTGATTCAACGCCCCATCCCTGCATATCCACACTCAGAGATTGAGGGGGCGACCCTTACAAGGCCACGGGCCGGAGATATAAAGGGGGGCCATCCCAAATAAGCACACAAGCAGGGACAAAGGTAGTGAAGGGGACATAGAGGCCGATGGACTGACAATCGCCATCTTGGCAGGAAAAGGGCCCAGCAATTAAGCCAAACTGACCCAGCACAGGCAGCTACTTGAGTCAAACGCTGTACAATTACACCTTAATAAAGCTGAAACATGCAGCAGCAGGGATTCTAAACGGCCACACAGGGACAAGGAGGCTAACAGCCCCCACAGTCTCTGCACCACTCTTTTTAACAGATAACCCAAGGGGCTAACTAGTGACCTTGCCCACAAAAAAAAAAGCTGAATTTTATTGGAGGAATTATTAGTGTCTTTACCCCCCAAGAGAGGACATAATATACGGTATCTTTAGACTACCTGATGGCCAAACCTCCTTTAGCCCCAATGCTATCCAAGAAACATTTCAAAACTTTGATCAGACCATATATTCATCCTAATCCCGCTGCAGCGGATCTGACATAGAGTCCTTCCTACTACAGCAAGAAGTCCACAAAATACCTGTACCTCAATTGGACAGCTTGAACCTAGACATATCCCAAGAGGAAGTTAAATCTACAAACCAAGATCTTAAATTTGGCAAGTCCCCAGGGCCAGACATCTGTACTATAAGAAATTTGAGCCCTTGCTTACCCCTGCACCTAACATCTTTGTTTAACGCTATACTAAATGGAGAACCTAAGCCCCCTTAATTGAATCAGGCCAACCTCATAGTCTTTCCAAAAGAGGGTAGGGACCCGAATCTCAAACTATATTACAAGGCAGCGCAGCTGGCTTTCATTCCTCTGGCGCATTCTCCAAAACACATCAGCCGCTCTGGGTATTTATGGAAAATGTAAGCATGTCACCTTATACATGGGATACAGTAATATGGATTCCAGGCCTGTATACTTTTTTGAGAAACTTGAAAAACCCATTGATTAAGCATTTATTAAAAATATGGACGGAGATGAACTGGACACAAAAACTGGACACTCGGGTATCAGATCTTACCCCTATCGTACCCAATCCCCACTTTAAGATACATCTTCCGGAAAGCTCTCTCAGTTGGTGGAAGTCTCAGAACCTTCTAAGGGTTGGTCCATGGTGGCATGACGACAAAATAATGACCTTTGAGTGGGTGAGAGATAGATACAACTTACCCCTGGCTGAACACTATCATTTTTGCAGGATACATCATTTTATATATACGATAAGTGGTAGGGGGACCCCCCAAAGAAACACCTGGCTACTCAAAAAATGTAGGGATTCCCCCTTTCAGCCTGGTATCTTTAGCCTCATGTATGAACTATTTAATGAAAACTCATGGGCAAACAAACCAGACTATATCAAAGCCTGGGAGAGGGATTTGGGCACCGAGTTGGCAGATAGCACATGGGATAAAAGTTGGCAAGGCTTAAGTAGGGGATCTTTAAATTATAGTCTGCTTGAGACTTCAATAAAGGTCCTACTCAGGACATATATTACTCCTTTTAAGCTAATAAATGGGATCCAAAATGGAGCAGCTCATGTTTTAGGAACAGTGGTAATGAGGCTACATTTATTCATGTCTGGTGGGAGTGTTCGGCAGTCATAAGACTATGGGAAGAAACATTCTTACAAGCTTCTAAAATGTTTAAGATTGACCTAATAAAATATTTTTTGAAAGAAAAAATACACATAGCTAGTAGTTGGAAATTAAATTAAAACTTTCAGGAATTAATAAAAAAAATCAACTATTTACTGCTCAACGAGAGATTTAACCATGTAGTCTTGGATAGAATCACCCAGTTCCAGACAATTTGGAATCCCTGGATAACATCCCCATTTAGTGCCCCCCTAATATAATAAAACATTTGTTAATGGTTGAAGCGACTCGGGGGGAAGGACCGGAGTGGGGGAGCCCTGGAGGAGACCCTTCAGAAGCAACCGGCGGCAAAATCATCCGAGGAAAGGAGAGGTCGCCTACTGTAGCCTGCCCTAGTGTAACCCAAGCGCGATTGAGCAGGTTAGATATTGTAAATAATAAGCTACTGCTAGAGTGATGATAGATAATAGGACTTTACTATTGTCTGTTTTACCATGTCTTAGGTTTCTCTTAAAAATTGCAATCACAGTAAAAAAAAAAGAAAATGTATTAACCAAAAAAGTAAAAAAAAGAAGGCCTAGCCACCTAATTTTAACAAAATGTCTTCATTGTAAATATGTATTTTTGCACAACTGTTGTGTTATGCAAGACTGTTCAATATGCTTTCTTTTCCATTACATGCCGTACACCTTCTGGCATAAAAATTGAAATTCAAAAATTAGATATTGTTGCAGCCGCTGCTGTTGCAGCGGCCAGAAAAATTGACCTTTGTTCCCCAGGCAGAAAGTGCCATAAAACATTGCCTCTTATTCAACCCTAGTTGGTGGCGGATAATTCACACAAGTTATCCGGCATTCACAGATAACATACAGCAGCGTGTGGACCATTCATAGCCGAAGGCAGCTCATCTCATCAGGCCTTTTTCAGTCGAATGTATCGCCCAGTGTCAGTCCCTTCGGGATCCATCCCTCATTCATCTTTATAAAGGTGAGGCAATCTAGACTTTTTTACCCTAGGCGACTTCTCTTCTCTGTGACAAAACCTCCTGCTGCACTGAAGGTCCTTTCTGACAGGACACTTGAAGCGGGGCAGGCCAGAAGTTCAATTGCAAATTGGGATAGCTCCGGCCACAGGTCTAGCCTGCATACCCAGTAGTCAAGGGGTTCATCGCTCCTCAGAGTGTCGATATCTGTAGTTAAGGTGTGGTAGTCTGCTACCTGTCGGTCAAGTCGTTCTCTGAGGGTGGATCCCGAAGGGCTGATGCGATGCGTAGGACTGAAAAAGGTCCGCATGTCCTCCATCAACAACACGTCTTTTAAACGTCCTGTCCTTGCCGACGTGGTCATGGGAGGTGGATTACTTTCACCTCTTCCCCTGTTATATTGCCCTTGTGCTGTGACATCACCCTTTAATGCTGTATAAAGCATACTTGTTAATTTGTTTTGGACCTGCTGCATCCTTTCTGACTTGCGGTAATTTGGTAACAAATCAGGCACTTTCTGCTTATACCGGGGGTCTAGTAGCGTGCACACCCAGTACAGGTCGTTCCCCTTCAGCCTTTTTATACGAGGGTCCTGCGACAGGCAATACAGCATGAAAGACCCCATTTGCACAAGGTTGGATGCCGAGCTAGTCATGTCCTGATCCTCGTCCTCAGTGATCTCGCTGAAGATATGTTCTTTCCCCCAGCCATGTACAACACCACGGGTAACAGATAGGTGACAACGAGCACCCTGGGATGCCTGTTGTGATTGGTCTTCCTCCTCCCCCTCAAAGCCACATTCCTCCTCTGACTCCTCTTCCTCACAATCCTCTTCCAGCGTTGCCGCAGGTCCAGCAAGCGATGCTGATAAGGCTGTTTCTGGTGGTGATGGTGACCACAACTCTTCCTCTTCCTCGTCACGCTCATCTATGGCCTGATCAAGCACTCTTCGCAGGGCACGCTCCAGGAATAAAACAAATGGTATGATGTCGCTGATGGTGCCTTCGGTGCAACTGACAAGGTTTGTCACCTCCTCAAAAGGTCGCATGAGCCTACAGGCATTGCGCATGAGCGTCTAGTAACGTGGCAAAAAAAATCCCCAGCTCCGCAGAGGCTGTCCTAGCACCCCGGTCATACAAATACTCGTTAATGGCTTTTTCTTGTTGGAGCAGGTGGTAGAACATTAGGAGTGTTGAATTCCAACGTGTGGGGCTGTCACAAATCAAGCGTCACACTGGCATGTTGTTTCGCCGCTGGATATCTGAAAAGTGCGCCATGGTCGTGTAGGAACACCTGAAATGGCCATACACCTTTCTGGCCTGCTTCAGGACGTCCTGTAAGCCTGGATACTTATGGACAAAGCGTTGTACGATCAGATTACACATATGTGCCATGCGTCAACTTGCCCAAATTCAATGCCGCCAACAAATTTCTTCCGTTGTCACAAACCACTTTGCCAATCTCTAGTTGGTGCTGAGTCAGCCATTGATCCACCTGTGCGTTCAGGGCGGACAGGAGTGCTGGCCCGGTGTGACTCTCTGCTTTGAGGCAAGTCAACCCCAAGACGGCATGACACTGCCGTATCCGGGATGTGGAATAGTATCTGGGGAGCTGGGGGGGTGCCGTTGATGTGGAGCAAGACGCAGCAGCAGAAGAGGACTCAGCTGAGGAGGTTATGGAAGAGGATGGAGTAGGCGGAGTAGAGGAGGTGGCAGCAGGCCTGCCTGCAAGTCATGGCGGTGTCACCAACTCCTCTGCAGAGCCACGCATTCCATGCTTGGCTGGCTTCAGCAGGTTTGCCCAATGCGCAGTGTAGGTGATATACCTGCCCTGACCATGCTTTGCAGACCAGGTATCAGTGGTCAGATGGACCCTTGCCCCAACACTGTGTGCCAGAGATGCCATTACTTCCTTTTGCACAATTGAGTACAGGTTGGGGATTGCTTTTTGGGCAAAGAAATTTTGGCCGGGTACCTTCCACTGCGGTATCCCAATCGCTAAAAACGTTTTGAACGTATCAGACTCCACCAGCTTGTATGGTAAAAGCTGGCGGGCCAAGAGTTCAGACAAGCCAGATGTCAGACGCCGGGCAAGGGGGTGACTTTGTGGCATTGGCTTCTTACGCTCAAACATGCCCTTGACAGACACCTGACTGAGGAGATGAGCAGGAACAGCAAGAGGCGAGAGACGTAGTGGTGGAGAGTTGAGAGGGGGCAAGGAGGACAGCAGTGGTTGATGTGGATGAAGATGCTGGAACAGGAGGAGGATGACGGCTTTGAGTTTGTGTGCTGCTTGTAATCATGTGTTGATCCCATTGGCGTTGTGATGTGACATCATGTGCCTTCGCAAAGCAGTTGTACCTAGGTGGGTGTTGGACTTCCCATGACTCAGTTTCTTTTGGCACAGGTTACAAATGGCATCGCTGTTGTCATAGGCAGACACACACAAAAGATGCCACACTGCTGAGCTCGGCGGTGACGGCATTCTGGTGGTGGCAACAGCATGCGTTGATTGGCGTGCTGTCTGGCTGACCCGGGTGCTGATGAATGCTGTCTGACTGTGCCACTAGCTCGTTGCGATGACCTCCCTCTACTTCCAACTCGTCTCCTCCTCCTCTCTGTCTCCCCATCTGAACTTTCCCCCTGTTCTTCTTCTCTTCTAGCAGGCACCCACGTGACATCCATGGACGCATCATCATCATCATCACCCGCCTCACTTGTATATGACAACTGAACAAAGGAAGCAGCAGCGGGTACATCATCATCATCATCATCACATCGTACGTACATGTGTGTAATGCTGCCTGACTGAGACATATCCCTTTTATCTACATTCTCTGTCAATAATGGTTGCGCATCACTCATTTCTTCAAACTGATGTGTAAATAACTCTTCTGACTGATCAATTGAATTGGCTGTGGTACTAGTGTTGGTGGTGGCGGCTGGCGGGTGAGTGGTAACTTGAGAGGTG
Source organism: Discoglossus pictus (assembly GCA_027410445.1). Lineage (NCBI taxonomy): Eukaryota > Metazoa > Chordata > Amphibia > Anura > Alytidae > Discoglossus > Discoglossus pictus. The sequence continues at coordinate 346,046,460 of CM050164.1, read as the reverse complement.
CCCGAAGGTAATCTGGAGGAGGATGGTGCGTCAATGTTCCAAGCGGAAGCTGTAGAAGATTGGGTGTCCTGTGTTAGCCAGTCAACTACGTCCTCTGAACTTTTCAAGTTCAGGGTAACTGGCCTCTGAACACTGGGCATTATTGTAGGGCCAAAGGGAATCACAGCACCACGACCACGACGGCCTCTGCGGGGTGTCCTGCCTCTGCCTGTCATTTTTTTTTAAATGTGGACTGTTGGTACCCCAACTAGACTGGATTGGTTGAACTTGGCACAGTGTATTTTGACATTATGAGAAACATGATCTGTAAACTAAATAAAAATCATTTTAGGAGGTTAAGAGAAAAATAAACCGAATGGGGGGATACCGTGCAGAGCACACCATTTACAGCCCACTGGGAGACAAACTCATCCATTCCCCCAGTGGATAAAGCCAGGTGGTACTCTGCCCGGATACGGGAGCGCACCAGCACCCGGAACATGGCCTCAGGTGACAAGGGAACCCCCCCCCCTATCAAACACTGCTTCCTGGACTTATATATAGCCAATTTGGCTAATGCCAGGAGCAGGTTGACGAGGAGGTCCCTGGCCTTATTGCCTCGGGACACTGGGCGCCCAAAAATAAAAATGTGAGGGGAGAAATGCAGCCAGAACTGCAGGAGGAGGCCCCTCAAGGGTGACAAGAGGGGCTGCAGTCTGGCGCAACTAAAATAAATATGATACACGGACTCTCCCTTGCCACAGAATGGACAAGTGGAGGGATAGTCCGTGAATTTAGCTAAGTACTCTCCCGTGCTCAGTGCACCATGGAGCACTCTCCAACTCAAGTCCCCGGTGGGTCGTGGAACTAAATCAGAATAAAGTTCCCTCCACCGGGGCCTCTTGCCCTCGTCAGCTGGTAGGCCCCGCCTCCAGATGGTATCGGGACGGGTCACGAGGGCAAGGAAGTGCACTGTATGGAGCACGAGAGAATATAAGATCTTCCTCGGCATGCCGCGAAAGCATGCCGAGGGTATGTCCCTCAACTTTGAGAGGTTGGGGACAGGAGGAGCCTGAGGGGAAACACGGGGCTTGTGTCAAATGCAAACAGCCGGAGCAGGGGTGTTGAAAGGTGCATGTGGCACTCCGGCCTGCAAAGCCACACGAAGGAAGGTGCGCGAGTCGGGGGAGATGGCATCCCTAATCTCCTGGAGCAAGCGCCCTGAGACTTTGGGCATCACATATCCCAAACGGAGCGCAAGCTCCTGGGGTGACACCCAATCAGAATGCCCGTATTCCAGGAGATCCCCGACTAGGGTCATCCGTGCATGACTAAGGCGGCGGATGATACTGGGGGACTGTAACATTGGAGCCCCCACTGCTGGATTAAATAGCAGGGGCTCCGTGAATTTTTCATCCCCCAAAGGCACGCCCTGCCTGGTCACGGAGACCATGCTCCAGGCCTTGAGGGTTTCCTGGTAGTATGCCGGCAACACAGAGAGGTCTCTCCCAAACCCCTCGGGCCTGATCAGAAATAATTGCCGGTCATACCCCAGGTTGCGCAACTGGCGATAAAAGCTGGATGCCAGTGCGCACCACTGCGGAGAGGGATCTGCATATAGGTATCTCTGCAGGTACTGAAGGCGGAAGGTGGACAACTGGGAGCACACACAAACTACTCCCTGTCCACCCTCCACCAAAGGCAGACTTGCCACCCCTGCAGAGACCCAATGCCTTCCCATCCAGAGGAAATCTAACAAATTCCTCTGGATATTGGTGACAAACTCGGGGGTCGGACTCAGACAAATCAGCTCGTGCCAGATCTGAGAAGCCACCAGCTGATTCACCACTAGAGTCCACCCCCTAAGGGAAAGCATTTTTGCTAGACCCCTCCAACATCCCAGACGAGAGAGGACACTGCCCTCTAACTCCCTCCAGTTGTCTGGGACAGAAGCGTCCGCAGCGGACAGGTAGACCCCCAGATATTTAATGACATCTGCCTTCCATGTGATGTCACGAAACGTGGGAGGCAAAAAGTCTACCTGTAAATTACCCTCTAAAAGGCCTGTGCATTTGGACCAGTTGATCTGAGCGGAGGAGGCAGCTGAATATACCTCCTGGCACTGTTTTGCCAGCTCAAGATCAACTGGATCCTGGGCCACGAGGAGCACATCATCAGCATAAGCTGAAAGGACAATCCGCATGTCTGGATCTTTTAGCACCAGCCCTGTGAGCCTTTTCCTCAGTAGGCAGAGGAAAGGCTCGATGGCCAGTGCATATAACTGTCCAGACAAAGGACATCCTTGACGCACCCCTCGTCAAAATACCAAAGGTGCTGTTAGGGACCAATTGATTTTAAGTAAACACTCTGCAGAGGCGTACAGCGTTCTTATAAAGACCACAAACTGTGGGCCAAAGCCGTACGCTTGCAGGTAACCATGGTCCACCCTGTCAAATGCCTTCTCTTGATCTAAAGAGAGAAAGGCGAGTGACAGACCAGTCCTACGAGAATAATGCAATAGATCCCGAACCAGAAAGATACTATCAAAGATAGTCCGGCCCGGGATCTCATAGGACTGGTCAGGGTGAACCAATTCTGCCAGCACAGACCCAAGTCTAAGCGAGATGGCTTTAGCTACAATCTTGTAGTCTGTGCTGAGCAGAGAGACCGGTCGCCAGTTCTGAATAAGCCGGAGATCCCCCTTTTTGGGCAGCAGGGCAAGTACTGCCCTGCGACAAGACAGGGGCATCTCCCGGTCTCCAGGGCTTCCCCAAGGACCAGATGGAAATCAGGTCCCAGAGTCTCCCAGAAAAATTGGAAAAACTCTACAGTCAGTCCGTCCAGTCCTGGAGACTTCTCACAGGACATGGCACGGAGGGCTTCAGAGAGCTCTTGAAAAGATAGTGGTATATCAAGCCGCTCTCTTACACCCTCACTGACTGTGGGGAGCCCCTCCCATAGCACCCTGCAGGCGTCTGGAGAAATGGGATCCGGAGAGTAAAGATCTTTATAAAATTTCCGGAACTCTCCGGATCTGTAAGGGGGGCACCGTCTTCATCTAGAAGACAGGTGATGTGCCTACTGTTACACCCCTTTTTCTCCAGTGAGTAGAAGAGGTGCGAGCCGCGGTCTAGATCTTTGAGAAAACCTAAGCGGCTGCGCACGTATGCCCCCTTGGCCTGGTGTCGTTCCAGGTCACAGAGGACACCCTTCCTCTCTACATACTTGCTCTGCAGGGATTGGTCCCTACCAGTGAACAGCCTCTGCTCCAGATGGAGTACCTCTCCCCGGAGTGACTCCAACTCAGCTTCGCGCTGCCCACTCGCACCCTTGGTATATTCCTGACACAGAAGTCGCAAATGAACCTTGCCCACGTCCCACCACAGTTTTAACGTGGCAAAGTCCCCCTTGCAACCCCTCCAGTCCGTCCAAAACTCCCGGATCAATGTCACGAGCCCCTGGTCCTTCAACAAAGCATTGTTGAAGTGCCAATAGGTGGCTCGTGGCGCTGTTGGAGTTAGCGCCACCGTCACAGACACTCAGTTGTGGTCTGTGAACGGAGCCAGCCTAATGGCACAAGAACCGACTCGTGACATATAGTGACTAGATATATATAGTCTGTCAATCCGGGAGTGGGACACCAGACCGGCTCTCACCCTGATGTAGGTGAAACCGTCTGATGCCCCTGGGTTCTGCTCTCGCCAGATGTCCTCCAGGGAGAAGCGGGCGATGATCTCTCGCAGGGCTGACGCAGAAGGAGGGTACGGCTCTGGACTATTCCGGTCCAGAGGGTCGAGGGTGCAGTTGAAATCACCCCTGAGTACCAAACACTCATCTGCGTCAACCGTCTCCAAGAACTGGGACAGTCTGGCGAGGAACCTCACTCTCTCAGGCCCTCCAGCAGGGGCATATATATTAACTAAGTTAATGATGCTACCCTGCTCTCGGACCCGGAGGTGGATTAGACGGCCTGGGATAACAGCTTTCACAAGCAGCAGCTCTGGCTAAAAAGACTCTGAGAACAGGGTCACCACTCCACATGACGCTGATGTGAAGTGGCTGAAGAAGACCCTGCCTCTCCACTCCAGTTGCCACAAGGCCTCAGCCTCTGGAGTGGTGTGAGTTTCCTGCAGGAAGCTCACAGAGTACCCTCCCTGATATAAATAGGAGAGTACCGGGAACCTGCGGAAACTGTCTTGACAGCCATTGGTATTTAGAGTGCTGATGTGCAAAGCCATTACTGCGTGTCAGGAATTGTGCGTTCCTCAGACCCTTGAGACTGCTGATAGGACACGCACATTTTATAGAATTTCCGGACGCGGAGATGCTCCGCAGTCCCAGAATTCTTGGCCCTAGTGCTGACCACTAGATATTGCTGGAGAGAGTGGAGAATAAACTACATATTCTTCCACCTCTCCAAGGCCAGCCGCACCTTCCTTTTCTTTTGTCCATGAAGGGTGCTCTCAAGGAAGAGATCTATTTCCTTGACAGGGATAACGCACCCAGAATCTGATGTTCCTTCTAGTGGGTCACTCCTGGGCTCCTCTTGGCTGAGGGCTTTTACTCCATCCTCCCCAGCTGGAGTCAGTTTCCTCAGCTTTATTCTCAGGGACCCCCTCTTAGATGATACAGAAGGAGTCCCTTTAGCACCCTTCAAGGTAAATAAGGGACCCTTGGATTGCTGCTGCACCCCTGTAGCTTCAGGAGTGCATTCAGGGGTAGCTGGCTGGACAGCAGTGGCTGGCATGGCTTCCTTAATGGAAGCCTTGGAGGCTTTATATGCCTCATCTGCCAGTTCCACCACTGCTTGCTCAGCTTGGATGGCACCGATGTTAGGGTCAGTGGACGGCTGAGGAGGGTAGACAGGCTCTCCCATGATGTTAACAGGAAAACCTGTTTTATCACCCTCCCCCATTTCCACTTCCCCTTGTGCCACATCCCCCCTGACAGACAAATCCATGGGGTCCTGAATGGGGGTCATGCCTATATTCCCCCCCTCCAGTAGTGACTCGGCCTTGGGCTCTAACAAAGCCCGAGGTACGTCACTAGAGAGTGACACTGGAGGAGGAGACTGACTGGTGCCCTTGAAGCTCAGCACCTCAGGGACACTGACTACCCATTCAGCAGGGGCTTTGTTGGGACCCCCCTCAAAGGCCAGAGGCAGAACCTGATCTTTCTTGTCTACCCCTGACTCACTTGGGAGACCCTCTTGCCCCTGCTTTTTCTTCAGACTCTTTTCCATATTAACCCCTATAGGGTCTGAAGAGAGAGATGTGTGGTCTGGCACCGGCTGGCTGAGCTTAAAAACCGGTCCAGACAATGTCACCGGATGAGGAGGAGATGTTTTGTTCCTCTTCTTGCTTTTAGAGGGAGGTGCTCCACTATAGAAAATCCTGTAGAGCACCCCCTCAAATGGAACCCCAAAAGACCCCTCAATGTTTTCTGCACCCTGAGGCAGGCACATTTGTACCTGCCTCTTGAAAGAGAGCACATGATGTAGTGCTCTCTCTCTGCACCCCAGGGGAATTTTAATAAATGGTGTTTTTACTTCCACTATGGTTAGCAGGTGGGGGTGCAGGAGGGAGTCTGGTAGGAAGGGGGGCACATTAGAGAGTGTTACTTTTGTGCCCAACCCTTCCAGGGGTTCTATTGGGACATATAATCCCCCCACTGTGATGCCTCTCTGTATAAGAATGTGAGCAGCAGCCAGCGTACGGGTAAAGAAAACTGCTTTCCCGTACATTTTGCTGGCTGCTACTATAACAGAGGGGCTGATGACATTAGCTGCAGCACGCAGATAGATATCAATGCTGTAGACCCCAGACATCTGACATTTAGCCCATGCTTCCTGGTGATCTGCCCCTCAGCCCCAGCGGTGGTATTACTGGGGCCAGCAGAAACCACCTGTGACCAGGTATTAGCCACAGGGGTAGGTCTGCTGGCAGAACCACCAGGAGCTGGGGCTGCCTTATCTGCCTGGGGCCTATGCTGTGCAGTGCTGCAGCTAGGATTTTCAGGGGCCATTATTCCCCCTTTTGACCCCTGAGGCTTCTTAATGGTCTTATCCCTCATGTTTAGACCCTTTTTTTTAGTTTATTTGTTTTATTTATTTTTATTTTTTGTTTTATGATTTTCTATTGTTTTCTTTTTAAAAATATATAAGTGTGAAAAAGAAACAAAAAGACAAAACTAAGGGAGAGAGAGAGATGATGTTTGGCAGTGGAAGGGTTAATGGCCTGTTGCAATGTATTGCTAATTGCAACAACACAGAGAACACAGAGGCTTTTTAACCCCTCTGTGTCTCTGTGTCAGATGTTAAAAAAAAAGTCTTTTAAACAAAACTTCAACTCCCCCACTGCCTACAAAGATGTTACTTGGCTTCTCTCCCCCCAAAACATAAAACCCAACACCAAACAAACAAAAACTTCAACAAAACCTAATAAACTTTTTAAAAGAAAAAAAAGTCAAAGTAAAAAAGCTCCAGGAGTGAAAGTGCTAAGGGAGCGGTGTGGCAAAGTATCCAGGAGACAGCTCACTCTCCTGGGATAGAGACTTGAGCCTGACTCCCAGAAAACTAAAACAAATTAAACTAAGAAAAATACCACAAAAACTCCCAAAAATGAACAACACCGTGCACAAAGTGCTTATAAACAGAAAGGTGTTAAAATAAAACTTGTATTTGAGGGACTAAGACCCTAAAAAGCCTTTTGTTTGGAGCTCAAGCATGCACACAACCTCTTGGCACAGTACTTGAAAGCAGGACACACACTATGGGTAGCGGTCAAGCAAATGAACTTTGATTGACGGTTATGCAAATGCACTTAGATTTAAGAAGAAAAAAAGTTTGGGTTTTTTAAAAGTAGACAACTAGTAAACAATATTATATTGTATGCGTTGTGCACACACAGTATAAGCTGTGAGCCTGACACACACACTTACAAGCAGGGGCTAGCAGGGATACAGGCAAATGAAGTTAGATTACACAGAAAAAAAACTGAAAAAAAAATGATGTTATAGCCCTAAAAAAGGCTTTTTGGGGTGCTGTGTTTACAGCAGAGATCTGATGAGTCCTTCAGCACTGCACTGGACACTGAATAAACTTGCCTAGCTATGGTTTTCCCTATTGATGCAGTATCACCTACAGTCTACCTCCTCTCAGTAAGACTGCAAGTTAGTTCTGATTCCAAAATGGCTGCTGTCCATGAGGTTGAAGGTGTGGAAGGGAGTGTATGCTGCTGATTGGCTGGAATGTGTCTGCTGACTGTGACATGCAGGGTCAAAGTTTGCTCAATGATAAAGTATTGGGGGCGGGTCGAATCTCGCATATGTTTGCTGTTCGCCGCGAACGCGAACATGCTATGTTCGCCGGGAACAGTCCGCCGGCGAACTATTCGCGACATCTCTAGTTCTCAATCCTCTCCTCAGGAGCCATCAGACAGGCCATGATTTATGGGAAACAATAAATGATGCAAATTCAACAGGTTGTGGAGCCTTAAATTGCTTCACATGTGTATTCACATAGTGTTTTTCCAAAATCATGGGCTGTGTGGTGGGTCCTGGGGAGAGGTTTGACAACCACTGACCTCAGGGCCGTATACACCTACTTCCTCTTTCTGAGTACTAGGCCCACACTTTATGGAACCATGCACTTCCTTCCTCTACCACAGCCAGGAGGTGTTGGATTGAGGGGTGCATCCAATTGTGGTGGCTGTGTAGCAGCTGTCGTTGGCGGGAAGGGGTGAGATGAGGAGGCTGTAGGCTCTGGCCGTGGTGGTGTACTCTGGATGTGCTGTGGTGAGGGCAGATGTGTTGCCCATTGTGATGGTGTACCCTGTAGAAATAGGGATTGTGTTTCCAGTAGGGAATGTGTTGACAATAGAGATGGTACTGGCAATGGAGATGGTGCTGTTGGCACTGGAGATGGTACTGGCAATTGAGTTGGTACTGGCAATGGTGTTGGTACCGGCAATGGAGATGCTGTTGCCCATGGTGTTGGCCCGGTCTGTTTGGGCAGCAACTGCTCCAACATCAGCAGCTGCTACAACAGCTGAGCCAACAATGGCTTGAGACGTCTGCGGGGGCACCAATGCTGCGATAACTGCTGGGACAACCTCTGCTGGGAAAACCACTGCTGTGGCAACATATGTTGTGGCTCGGTCAGGAGTGGGAGAAGATTGGGGTCTGGCACACGTATTGCTGGATGTCACCGAGTGGCAGTAGTGGGCCTGTTGAGAGTGGTCGCCATGAGCTCGAAATCCCTGCAGGTAGTTGGTGACTCATTGAACCTCCAGTAATTTGGAGGGGCTGGGAACATGCCCGTGATGCGTGTGAGGGCCCAGGGGGTGATTCCCACAATGGTCCTGCTGCTGATGGTCAAGCCTCCTGTAATGGGTCCAGGCCTTTGGCTTCTTCCACCACCAGCTGCGTTGATGACTCTGGTGGAGTCACTGCCTCCTGGGTACTGAAATGAGAGGACAGTAGTATTTGAGTATTCATTCTCTAAACAATTGTTTGCTGTGTGTTTCCATATCCCTGACATCATTGCCACTTGTAATTGGCTGTGGTGATTGTTTTACACAGATAAACTTTGAGCTGTATCATGAGCATTTTGTATCTGGGACCAATGCTCAGTAATGGGTGTTAACATGCTTATGAGACATGGTCCAGGTTAGGTCAGTACATGACACACACATGCATTCCCTCAGAGTCTGTATCCGCATATTCTGCAGTGTGTACACCTATACATGTACTCTCTTTTGGATGTGAAATCATTGTGGATCTACAGCTGTACCTTGTTTAACACTGGGGATAGCTTCCAAGCAGTTGGAGTGATAAGCGACACAGCTTTAAACAATGCAGTGTAACATGGGGAAGATGGGGATAGGGGAACTTATTACAAAATACATACAATTGCAATTGATGTTTATACTGTTTTGTTTTATATAAACTTTGAACAAACGGCAAACCACAGATATTGGACAGACATTTCATTGATAAGAATTAGGATGATGATATGATATATTGTAATATTTACATGGTTATTGCTGCCCCGTATATCTGTAGTCAGAACCAGAAATCTTACAGTGCTATTGTATGTCAGTTATCCATGTGTGTGCATATAGGGGTGTAATGAAGTGTATGATACTCACTTTGTAGGGTTTCATATCGGTCTTTAACTGACCGGACATCACAGTTTGCAACCCCTAATGAAGCCACAGCTGCAGTAACCTCATTCCACACGTGCCTTTTTGCCAGGCCTCAGAATCCTACAACCATGGATGATGCTATGGCGGGATTGGACTTCCCTGAGGAGGGTTTCTGTCTCCTCTTTGCTATAATTGTGGGCCCTCTGCTTTGGCACAACCTGTTGCCCTGCACAATGTGCCTGAGGTTCCTGGCCTCCCTGGGGCTGTCCCTCATCCCCACTACCTCCCCCACTGGAATCACTTCCGTGACACTCTGCTCATACACTCATCTGGGGGCAAATCCCTCCTCCCCTCTTGTTCTCCTCCACCTGTACCTCCCCTCCCTGACCTGCTGCATCCTCTCCCTCTCTCCATGCCTCTATCTCTCCTCACTCTCTTCCTCTGGTGTTCCCCTCTCTCTCCTCACTCTCCTCACTCTCAATCTCTATCTCTAACACTCTCTAATTCTCTCTCTGGCACTCTCACTCTCTCTCTCTAACACTCTTTATCTCTCTCTAACAATCTATTTTTCTCTTGGTCTCTGTCTATCTCTCACTCTATATATCTCTCTCAAAAACCTACCAACATCTAGACCTGTGTGTTGACTTTTCACAGAATTACATTTTTTTCAGTCTTTTAAACCGGGTTCCCGCAGCGTTGATTGGCATCCTCCACTTCCTATTGGTTAATTTACCTTGCTGGGATTGCAACATGTGCCCTTGGCTGATTTTGGTACAGATCGGATACCCGGAAGCGGTGAAAAAAGGCATTATAGGCTTGAGGCGCTGTTCAATTGAAAAGCATCTCAATCGGAGACGAACGCGAGCCAGCAACATTAGGCCATCTGCGATCGAGTTGCGGGTTTGGAATTGAATGTAACACAATGCTTTTATAGTACTACCAGCCTCATTAAATTGAGCCTTTAAAGCCCATTAAGGCATTTTTTCTTTGTTGCAACTTACATAATGTTAAACAGTGTGTTTCTTTTTCTGAAAATGAAGCTTCTGGAGCAAAATATACTGTGTTGATTATGTAATTGTCTTTGGGAGCTTGTCCTCATCTGCTAATATGCAGCATGGAAGCCAAAATCAGAAGTGTCTGGCAATGAGATCTAAAGTCATGCATGCTCTCTGCTCACAGAGAGGTAATTCCCATGGCACTTCTTATTAGTTTTCATTAAGTTTATACACGTTTTACATTACATTTTTTCATAAAAAATAAACTTTTATAAGGTTTAAAACATGCTAGAAGACTTAGAGATTGGCAACTGATAAAAATCTGAACATACAGTGCCTTGCAAAAGTATTCACCCCCCTTGGCATTTTCTGTGTTTTGTTGCCTCACAACGTGGAATCAACATGGATTATTTTAGGATTTGCATCATATAATTTACAGAACATGCCCACAATTTTGAAGATGCTTTTTTTTGTTATTGTGAAGCAAACAACAAATAGGACAAATTAACCCCCCTAAAGTCAATACTTTGTAGAGCCACCTTTTGCAGCAATCACAGCTCCAAGTCGCTTTGGATAAGTCTCTATGAGCTTGCCACATCTTACCACTGGGATTTTTGCCCATTCCTTCTTGCAAAACTGCTACAGCTCCTTCGAGTTGGATGGTTGACAGTCTGACCACAGAGTTTCTATTGGATTTAGGTCTGGGCTATGACTAGGCCATTCCAACACATTTACATGTTTCCCCTTAAACCACTCAAGTGTTGCTTTAGCAGTGTGTTTGGGGTCATTGTCCTGCTGGAAGATGAACTTCCATCCTAGCCTCAAATTACGCAGAATGGTACAGGTTTTGCTCAAGAATATCCCTGTATTTAGGCACCATCCATCTTTCCCTCAACTTTGATCAGTTTCCCAGTCCAGGCTGCTGAAAAAGGATGGTGTTCTTTGGGTGATGTGATGTGTTAGGTTTGCACCAGACATAGCATTTTCTTTGATGGACAAAAAGTTAAATTTTAGTCTCATCAGACCAGAGCACCTTCCTCCATACATTTTGGGAGTCTCCCACATGCCTTTTCGCAAACTCAAAACGTGAGATTTAGATTTTTGCTAAAAGTAATTGCTTTTTTCTGGCCACTCTGCAATAAAGCCCAACTCTATGAAGCGTATGGTTTATTTTCATCCTATGTACAGATACTCCAGTCTCTGCTGTGGAACTCTGCAGCTCCTCCAGGGTTACCTTAGGTCTCTGTGCTTCCTCTCTGATTAATGCCCTCCTTGCCTGGTCCGTGAGTTTTGGTGGGCAGCCATATCTTGGCAGGTTTGCTGTTGTGCCATGTTCTTTCCATTTGGTTATGATAGATTTGATGTTGCTCCTGGGGATCATCAAAGATTTGGATATTTTTTATAACCTAACCCTGACTTGTACTTCTCAACAAAATTGTGTCTTACTTGTTTGGAGAGTTCCTTGGTCTTCATTGCAGTGTTTGATTAGTGATGCCTCTTGCTTGGGTGTTGCAGACTTTGGGGCCTTTCAAAAAAGGTGTGTATATGTAATGACAGATCATGTGACACTTAGATTGCACACAGGTGGACATCATTTCTCTAATTATGTGACTTCTGAAGGTAATTGTTTGCACCAGAGCTTTTTATGGGCTTCATAACAAAGGAGGTGAATTCATACACACATGCCAATTTTCTGTTTTCTATTTCGAAAAAATAGTTTTATGTATACATTTTGCAAATTTCACTTCACCAACTTAGACTATTGTGTTCTGATCCATCACATAAAATTCAGATTTACAAAACATTGAACTTAAGGCTGTAATGTAACAAAATAGGTAAAAAGTCAAGGGGGTGAATACTTTTGCAAGGCACTGTAGACATCACCTTTTTACCTCATTTCAGGGTACATAGATACTGAAGAAGCTGTCTAGAGAGACAAAACACATTTATCTACACATATCATTATTCTATATTTATTCTATCTTTAGTTGCTTACTTTTTATGCATTATGTATGTATTCTTATATTTACATTTATATTTAAGAGATGATCAAACCAGATTCCAATACATTCTTGTTTTAACCTCTTCTATGTGACTTACTGGCCTTGAAATATCTTCCCTCACACATAGTTGAAAATGGACATCTCATAAAATGTAAGTACGCTAGTACCAAGTACACATAATTACAAGTTAAATTAAAGACATTATGCAAGCACTCTGTATACTGGAGTAGATCTCAATCTCATATACAGACCCTTCACTGAACAAAACAAAGGATCTAATGATTATGCTTCAAATACCTCATGTTTGTATGAGGTTGGCCCAGGTGAGAGTCAAGATTTTATAACATTCTGTTGCATCCATCACGAAGTGAGTGACCTGCACTAGGTGTTGGTGCGCTTTCTCCCTCGCTCCCTCCCCTTTTTTACCCCCCAAAAAAAGATGGGAAATAGCGAAACAGGTATAGGGATTGTTGGAAAAACTATTACACTTTGCTTATTAGATCTGTATTTTATATATATTGTTCTTTTTCACACATGGACAGCATGCAGGTGTTTAGTCTAGTGGTAAGTGCAACTCTAAGAATAATTCCCCTACCTGCCAATAAATAGTCATTGTGCTTTAAATTATACCATAAGTCACAAAGTCCACATGTAATTAAGGTGTTGTTTAGTTGTTCAGTCATGCCCGACTCTCTGTGACTCTTTACCACAGCACACCAGGTGCATCTCTCAGTCACTGCCCTTCTGAGCTTTATCAAGTTCATGTTCATTGCTTCAGTGATTTCATATATCCATCTCTGCCTCTGTCGTCCCCATCTTCTTGTGCCTTCAATCTTTCCCAGCATCAGAGTCTTTTCTAGGGAATCCTGCCGTCTCATGATATGGCCAAAATATTTGAGCTTTAGTCTCATGATCATACCTTCTAGTGAACAGTTTGCCTTGATTTCCTGAAGTATTATTTTTTTGTATCTTCTTTTCCAGCCGACTCTAAGCAGTCTTCTCTAACACCACAATTGAAAGGTGTCAATTCTACAGTGCTCAGACTTCTTTATGGTCCAGCTCAAACTATGCTGACCTTTTTTCATAGTTTAATATCTTTACTTTTTAGCTTGTCCAAACTTGCCATAGCTTTCCTCCCTGAAGCAAACCTCTTTTACAGTCACCATCTGCAGAGATTTGGGATCCAAAGAAAATAAAATATGTCACTGCCTCCAATTCTTCACTGCCTATTTGCAAGGAATTGAGATTGTTGTTTGCCATGATCTTCATATTTTTAAAGTTGAACAGCAGGCCAACTATTGCACTCTCTTCTTTTATCCTCATCAATCAGTCCTTTAGTTCCTCCTCACTTTCAGCCATCAGAGTAGTATCATCAGATTATTTGAGGTTGTTAATATTCCTTCAAGCAATGTTGATTCCGGCTTTGGATTTATCCAATCTGGCCTTACACACGATGTACTCTGCATATAAGTTGAATTAATAAAGTGACAATATACAACCTTCTCACACTCCTTTTCAGATCTTGAACCATTCTGTTTGAACCATGTTTGGTTCTGATCATGGTTTCTTGGTCGACATACAGATTCTTTAGGAGGAGGATGAGTTGATCTGCTACTCCCATCTCTTTAAGAGCATGCCACATTTTGTTGTGATCCACAAAGACAAAGGCTTTAGAATAGTCTATGAAGCAGCAGTAACTGGAACTCTCTTGCTCTCTCTATTATCCTTTGGACATTGGCAATTTGATCTCTTGTGCCTCTTCCTCTGCAGACCCTGGCTTGCACATCTGTTACTTCCCCATCCATATATTGTTGGAGTCAAGCTTGTAGAATCTTAACCTTGCTGGCTTGTGAAATAAGTGCAATTGTTCAATTAATATAGCACTGCCTTTTTTGGGATAGAGATGTAGACTGATCTTTTCCAGTCTATTGGCCATTGTTGTGTTTTCCAAATGTGTTGGCATTAGGCAAGCAACACTTTCACAGCATCATCCTGTAGAATTTTGAATAGTTCGATTTGGATCCCATCACCTCCTGCAGCCTTATTAGTAGCAAGACATCCTAGGGTCCAGCCCATCTCACTTCGCTCATCTAGATGTCTGTCTCCAGCTCCTTGGACAAACTATGGAGTTCATCACTGCTGTTAGATCCTTAATGTATAGATCTTCAGTGTATTCCTGCCACCTCTTCTTTATCTGATCTTCTTCAATTAAGTCCCTACAATTTTTGTCTTTTATCACACCCTCTTTGGCATGAAAGAGGCCTTTTTTGTCTCTTCTTGCTATCCTCTGAAATTTTCCTTTTTTCCTACCTCCTATTTTCCTGAGCTACTTTTAAAGCCTCATCAGATAGCGAGTTTGACTTCTTTCTTTTCTTGCTATTAAAGATATTCTTTGTTGCTGTTTCCTGGATAATGTTGTAAACTTTGGTTCAAAGTTCTTTAGGCATTCTATCTTCCCTTAAATCTATTCTTTACTTCCACTGCATATTCACAAGGAGTATTATTTATTTTGTATCTACTTGGTCTGATGGTTTTCCCTATTTTTTTCTGTTTAATATTAACTTTGCAATAAGAAGCTCATGGTCTGAGCCACAGTCAGCTCCAGGTCTTGTTTTTGATGACTGTATAGAGCTCCTCCATATTTGGCTGCAAAGTATATAGTCAATCTGATTTCTATGTTGTCCATGGGTAGAGTCGTCTCGGAGGCTGTTGGAAGAGAGTGTGTGCTATGACCAGAGAATTATCTTGACAAAATTCTACTAATCTCTGACCTGCCTTATTTTCTACTCCACGGCCAACTTTGCCAGTTATTCCTGGTGTCTTTTGGTTCCCAACTTTAGTATTCCAATCTCCTATGATGATAGTAACATCATTTCTTGGTGTTATATCTATGACGTGTTGAATGTCTTCGTAGAACTGGACAACTTCAGCCTCTTCAGCATCCATGGTTGGAGCATAGACTTGGATCACTGTGATATTACATGGTTTGACTTGAATTTGAATTAAAATCATTCTGTCATGCATTGGGTTGTAACCAATCACTGCTTTGGCCACTCTTTTATTGACTAGGATGGCTATTTCATTTCTTCTGCAGAATTTTTGACCACAGTAGAAGATCTGGTAGTTGTCTGATGTGAAATGTCCCATTCCAGTCCATGTAAGTTCACCAATTCCTAGGATATCAATGTATAACCTTGTCATTTAATTATTGACCACATCTAGTTTGCCTTGGTTCATAGTTCTAACATTCTAGGTTCACATGCTAAATTGGTCTTTACAGCAGCAGACTTTCCTTTCTCCTTCCGACACATTCGCAGCTGGATGTCCTTTCAGCTTTGGCCCAGCCACTTCATTAGATCTGGTGCTACTTGTACTTGCTCTCTGCTCTTACTAAGTAATGTGGTAGGCAACTTCTGACCTGAGGGGCTCATCTTCTGGTGCCATATTGTTATGTCTCTGGTTGTGCCTGTCCATAAGGTTTTCTTAGCAAAGTTACTGGAGTGGGTTTCCTTCTCCAGTGGACTGGGATTTTTCTGACCGCTCTGCCATGACATGCCCATCTTGGCTGACCCTACATGGTATAACTCACAGCTTCATTGAAGTACACAAGCCACTTCACCATGACAAGGTAGCGATCCAGAAGGGGTGTAATTAAGTACTTTCATGTATATATGCCACTGAACATTTGTCTGTGCAATGTTTTTATCAGACGACCGTTCTACAATGTTTTGTTAATGTTTTAGTTTGGCATTTTGAACAGGATGAAATTCTAAGTGGTAATAAGAACTTACAGTTAAGAACTAATTTGTTTGGTATTTGCTGGAATGTACGTGTTTTCTTTTGAGTATTGATCCAGTGGAATGAAACACAGTTTTTTTTTTTAAATGTGATTATGGCTCTGCTTTTTTTAGTATCACTTCATTTTATAAACTAATAGAGAAAATATTTGAGGCAAAGAGGGGAGTTGTAATATTTTTAATATAGGTATTTAAACAAAATAAACAAAAGGTTTTAGAAACAGATAACCAAAATAAAATACATACAGTAAAACAATACTTACATCTAAATCATACACAATCACCCACCTACAAACCCCCCACCCACCCCTTGGCAATATTCACATTATTTACAGAAGGAGGCAATACCCGAAACCTATTATATAATTAAAGTAACTTCGCTAAAGGCAACAAATACAACAACAACAAAAATATCTATTAACAGAAAGGCCCTGCAAACAGTTCTTCGTCCCATCTTGCCCATTTCTTAACCGCTGATAATCTTAACTTGGACTCAAAACTTAAATATTCCATTTCATACTGTTTATTCCTTTCCATAGTACTACAAATCTCATTCCATTTAGGGAATTCCCCACTTCTCCATCTCCGTACAATCCACCATTTAATTGCCATGAGAACCTGCACCACTATCCCAATTGTTTCACTAGACCATTCCCTTGGAAAGATATGTAATAGAAAAGCTTCTGGGTTTAAGGTAACTTCCTTACATCCCATACCCACCAACTTGGTGACACACCTTTCCCAAAGCCCTTTGATCTTAACACATTTCTACCACATGTGGCTTTGGGTGCCTATTTCCGAGCACCCTCTCCAACACAGCTCACTATATTTGCTTGGATCTATTTTAGACAGAAGCTCTGGAACTATGTACCATTTTTTTGTAATTTTAAAGTGGATTTCTCTGTAAGTTGTACAAATCAAGTTATCTTTTGTTAGCTGATACGCTTTTCACCAGTTCTCCAAATTTTTCTTAATTCTAAAATCAGTTTCCCAGCTTTCCATGGCTACAGATTTTCCAGAACTTCTGTACTCGTCTAAAATTTTTAAGCATTTCGACACTGAACTCTTATTACTTGTTCTTAATGACAGGAATTTTTCGAGAGGTGTTAAATCCCTGACTGATCTGACATCAAAACCTTCTTTTGTTAATATCTTCTTAAGGGTCAGAAATTGCAGCCACATTGATATTGGGACCTCTTTCACTCTCCTCAGTTCCTCAAATGTAATAAAGCCCTCATTTCTGATTAAATCCTTAATTTTGTCAATACCCCATTTCCCCCACTCTACCTTATCTATTTCGGGGTGTATATCATAAATTACTTCCAGTGGTGTTAATGGAAATGGAAAAGGGAGCAACTTCAATTTTGAGTTCATTTTGAGCCAACTAGCCCAACATTGTTTCCCTATTCTGAACTCTATCTGAGTCTTAAAGTTGGACGATTTCTTATACCATAGAGCTTG
Organism: Discoglossus pictus; assembly: GCA_027410445.1. Classification (NCBI taxonomy): domain Eukaryota; kingdom Metazoa; phylum Chordata; class Amphibia; order Anura; family Alytidae; genus Discoglossus; species Discoglossus pictus. The sequence goes on along the minus strand of CM050164.1, from coordinate 346,029,079 downwards.
CTGCAGAACTATTTTGGGGCTTAATGCCTCTTCTAACTGGACAAACTTGGGTCCTTCCACTCCTTCTGTCCATCTCAGAAAGTAGTACAATTTTATAGCCTCTGCATACTTCCAGAGGTTGATTGCCCCTAATCCACCTTCTATATACTTTTTATTTACTTGGTCTTTACTGACTCTAACCCTATTTCCTTTATATATAAAATGATCTACCACTTTCTGAAATTTAGTAATACTTCCTCTGGATATAAATAGAGGAATTGCTCTTAAAACATAAGTAAGTTTTGGTAAAATGAACATCTTAACACATACGATTCTGCCTGACCAGGTTAGGTTTAGCCTCTCCCATGACTTGACCCGAATTTGCCCAATCCAATTTCTTCTAAAGTACACTTCTGATTTCCGCATCTAACCCTACTGCCACCAACGGGATTTTATTATCTTTAGCATGTGCCAATATATCGATAAGCTTTCGCAGATTATCTGTCCCTTGTCGGCCTTTAACAAAACCTGTTTGATCTGACTCAATTAACTGGTCTAAAAGAGGATTTAATCTTTGTGCTAGTATCTTTGAATATATTTTGATATCGATGTTAAGTAAAGAGATGGGCCTGTAGTTAGCACAATTTGCCAGATCTTTTCCCTCCTTTCGGTATCATAATTATTGCTGCTTCTAATGTCTCCTTAGGAGCCCATCCTACGTCTTTAATTTTGTTAAATGCTTTTACCATATGAGCCCCCATTGTTTATTTTACAGTATAGGGAACCCATCTGGTCCTGGGGATTTTTGGACATTTAAACCGGAAACACAATTCTCGATTTCCTCCACTAAAATCTTCCCATTTAGTAGTTCCTTTTGCTCCTTGGAAAAAATTTTTAGATTCAACTTTTTAAACAAATACTGTATTTTACCTTTATCAGGTTTAACCCACCCTGGTTTCTTTTCCAGATTATACAAGGCGCTATAATACTCCGCCGCAATTCCACCTATTTCAATAGGATCCTTTTTCACAATTCCTTTGGCATCGAGTATCCACTAGTGATTTATTTGCTTTATTACCTAGATGATAATTTTTTATTTTTAGCTCCTTTAACTTCTTATCTATTTGACTTTGCAAGATCATATTTATCTGTGCTTGTATCTTATAGATCTGTTCCGTCAACATGTTATCCTGGCTTTTTTGTTGGCATATGATAACTTGTAGAGTTCTAAATATAAATCATGCAGCGATTTACCCCTGGCCCTCCTCTTCTTAATCATTCTTGTTTTCAGAATACCCCTCATATACGCTTTGTGCACATTCCAAATACTTAAATCTGAGGTTATAGAGCCACTGTTTACTCTAAAGAACTCTTCAATTACTTCCTTAATTTCTTTTTTTTCTTCTATTGTATAAAATACTTCTGAGTTAATATTTTCTCTTTTTTTTCCATTGCTAGTCCCCCGACCTTGCAGTACTATTTTTACCAGGGCGTGGTCTGACCATGATATAACCCCTACCTCCACATCATCCACTTCTCTCCATGTCTCTATGTCAACCAGTATGAAATCAATCCTTGTGTATATACTATGTCTCTGAGAATAATAAGTATAAGACCTCAGGATTTTTTAGCCTCCAAGAGTCATATAGTTTGTATTTCAACAATATCTCATTAAATCTTCTAGACAATCTTTCCAGAGCAAAATCGCTCGTCCTTAAGCTCCTATCAATTTTTATGTCCAGGACCATATTCAGATCCCCACATATAATAAGCTTACCCACTTTTAGTTTGGAAATAATTTTTAAACACTTACTCAAAAAGCTTATTTGATTCGCATTCGGAGAATATAAATTTGCAATTGTAAATGACTGACCATTTACCTGTCCTAACCAAATGATAAATCTCCCTTCTCCATCACATTCTTATCATGAAACAAAATAGCAACCCCTCTAGCCTTTTTCCTGAAGCTAGACGAGAAACCCAACTCAAACTGTTTATATCCTATTCTAGGTTCTTTCCCCTTTACCCAGTGGGTTTCTTGTAGACAAATAACATCCAATTCTTCTTTTATAAATTGACGGAAGGCACAGTGCCGTTTGCCGGTTGAATTTAAGCCTCTAGCATTTTGCTATATCACTTTTAACATCAAAGTGACTTACTTGATAACCTCCGAGTCCCCTCCTTCCCTATCATATAATTTTTATTGCCTTCACTTCCCCTCCCCTTCCAACAGCATACAAACACCACACATACCGTTTCCTCCCGATGGCAAGAAAAACTTAATGCCATCTTTTAAGATGTCTGGTCCTCCGGGGCGGAGAAAAAACTTCAAAAAGAGAGAGAGAAAAAAAAAAAAAGACCCCGGCAGAACCTTGGGAGTGCGCCCATTGCCCCCTCACCCTACTCCTAGAAGCACTCAACTACACATTAAGTGTTTCCTTCACGTCCAAAACTTTTAATTGACTCTACAATAGAATATTGAAACATTTCCCAAAATTGTCTCGGATAAGTAGTATATTTTATACATTTTCTTTTCCATTTTTTCCTTTCTCTTTATTCACCTACGTACTTCACTTTCACTTTCCCGTTTTACCGCCTCCATCGAAGTTGGGGCCTTTCCCATCCCTTCTCGTGTCTTCTTTTTCTATTTCGAAACCCCACTTTTCCAAGCAATGCACACCTTCTGCGACGGACTTGATCACCTCAGTTTGGTTACCTTTAGTTATAATTAGTTTAACAGGGAACCCCCATTTATATAATACCTTTTCTCTTCTGAGCACTTTAGTGATAGAACTTAATTCTCTTCTTTTAGCTAAAGTTTCGCTTGAATAGTCTTGGTAAATTTCTACCTTTTCATAAGGGCTCTCAAACTGTCTTTTTTCTCTACTACATTTAATTATCCGTTTTGAAGGAGTAATTTTGTAATTTTACTATTACATCCTGCTCTCTTCGCCCTATCAGTCTCCTAGGTAATGGGAGCCTATGTATCTTCTCAAACGTACCTTCCAGAGTGTTATCATTCCCTGTGATAGATTTAAAAAACTCATTCACGTACTCGCCTAACTCATTGTCCAGGACTTTCCCTGAAATCCCCCTCAGCCTTAAATTATTCCGTCTAGAGAAATCTTCAATTCTACATAATTTGTTCTTGAGACTTACAACTTCATGTTTCTTGTTTGCCTTCCAGCTGGTCAATTCTCTCTAGTAACGCATTCACTGCTTTTGTACTCTCTGTAAGCTCTAATAGTATATCTTTCCTGATTCTGTTTTCAAAGTTATAAAACAACCTTTCCATTGCCTCTACAGTTAATGCTTCTGGTTGACCTGTGTTCAATCTATCGGGGAGGTCTACTATCTCTGATATATTAACGTGTTCACTGTTTTCTGTGTCTGTTTGGGATATATTCGATTGAGAGCTAGATAAATTTACTTTTTTCCTTTTCACTGTTTCTCTAGTTGTTAGTGGGCTTTTTGAGATAGCACCCTGCAATTTGGTATCTCTGCCCTTGTTTTTATTTCTCACCACTGACACATCCTTCCTTATCATTTTTGATTATTTGTCCCGCTTCAGTTACCCAACACTGATGACGTTTTAACTACAGCCCCTGTGAGTTTTCCCTTTTTGGCAAGCACCTTGTCCTCTCTTTTTTTCCCTTTCCTTTCTTCTTTCTTTTTCCCCTTCCCCTTTTCTCTCTTCTCTTAACACAGAATATACAGGTATGTTATTTAAGGGTTGCAGACAAATGGAAACATTATACAATGCTACAAGTACACATAATAATAGAAAAAAAGGAATAGCAGATGTTACAATCAAACAATCATAATTTTTGATGTATTTTACAGCAGCAGTCCCCTGGAACCAGACGGCTTTATTTACTTCAATTTACTAGAGTCTTTTTTTTTTTTCTCTTTTCTTCTTATCTGCCGCAGCAGCCTAAGTTTAATAGTATCCACTGCTGCCTTATTGACACTTTATTGGCAGCTGACCAATTTAAAGCAACAGTCAGATTCAAATCTAGTGGCTGAAATCAGAATTACAAGCTTGACAGGAACAGCCCCATAGAAACTGAAACAGCCAGCTGGATGGTCGCCGGAGGGTCAGAAAGCTGAGTAACTTTACTAGCCGGATATAAACATCCCTGTTGCCCCTAGTCCCAAAACCACAGAGCCAGTCCTTTAAACGGTTTCTTTGAGTATTATGTAGCCTTCCTCATTTGGGGCTGTACTATTCCCCTGCTTTACCCCAATTGCAACCAATAAAGTTGGCCACATAGCCCTCTGGCGGTTTACTGCTCTTCTCTGTCGATATCTTTTAAACACACTGTGTGATACACAGGTCTCCAGACTGGCAGTGTAACCAAAAACTTACAAGCATACAATGTCCAACTATAGAGGGAGGCTTGCTGGCTAGGTATGGCTCATTTAAATGACTAACACTTTAAATTTTCACGAGACTTTTCACAGGGCATTTCTTAATAAGCCCCCGCCTGCAAGCAGTTCCTTATGGCTATTTAATGCTCTTCTCTGTAGATATCATTTTGAACGCACTATGTGGTACACCGGTCTCCAGACTGGCAGTATAGCCAAAACTATACAAGCATACAGTGTCCAAATATAAAGGCAGGCTTGCTGGCTAGTAATGGCTCATTTAATTGACTGTCCCTTTAAATTTTCGCAAGACTTTATCCCAGGGCACTTCTTAATAAGCCCCTGCCTGCAGGCAGTTCCTTTTGGCTGTTTACAGCTCTTCTCTGTAAATATGTTTTAAACACACTGTGTGATACACAGATTTTCAGACTGGCAGTGTAACCAAAAATGTACAAGCATACAGTGTCCAAATATAAAGGCAGGCTTGCTGGCTAGGAATGGCTTATTTAATTGACTGTCACTTTAAATTTTCGCAAAACTTTATCACAGGGCAATTCTTAATAAGCCCCCGCCTGCAAGCAGTTCCTTATGGCTGTTTACTGTTCTTCTCTGTAGATATCTTTTAAACACACTGTGTGATACACAGGTCTCCAGACTGGCAGTGTAACCAAAAATGTACAAGCATACAATGTCCAAATATAAAGGCCTTATAGGACTTATAAGCCATCAATCTAACTAGACTTAATTAGATGTCTAGCTGATGTCCATACACTGAGCAATCTCTTACAATAGCAGCAACGTGCAGCAGTGGGCCATATCACTATTAAGCAGAACTTACAGTTTTCCTGTTGGAACACCTTCTGAACACACACAGGAGCTGCAAACTGCTAGCTGCAGCCGTCCTTGAATCTGCCCTCTGCTGTATCACACCTGCTCCTTGCTTCTTTGTATCCTTCATACAGTACAAGTCTGCAGGCTTGACTGAGGAAGAACTACCAATGCTGCTACCTCCTAACTGCCTCTTCACTGGCATGACCGGCCTCAAGCTCCTCCACCTCTGGTTCTTCTAGGGCTCATTAGACTGAACACAGAGAGTGCTTACACACTCCTGCAATGGGCGCACTCAGCTCCCTCGTCAGTGCTCACTCAGCACTTCCTGGGAGTGGCCATCATTGTTTCAATTATCTTGTCCACTGCAGTGCAATCTTTGCCTCCTTTTACATCTCTGCATGATTGGGAAAGTTGGCAAAAAGTGCCCATTTGTTCTTAGTTATCTGCAAACATTTATGCCCGAATAAACTGTTAAAGATCCTGAATAAGTAACAGATAGATTTAGCAGGACATTGCAGAGTTAGGATGATTTAATAAAGTCTATATTTTATTGAAGTCACTGTGTGCAAAATATTCTGAATTTTAATGTGTCCCAAATTTTGAGAGAAGCTGCAATCCTAAACATTTTAGGGCCTGTTCAGAGAAACGTATATACAGTACATATGATTAAATTAATAGTGAAGTTTTTGATTACAACCATGAAATATTTTATAGCTCACAATCTATTGGTGCTTCAGTTGATACTGTATAATTAGTGCAGTTATTGGAGCAACATTTTTTAGGGGAAATTTATTTATGAATACTCACTCTGTCAAATAAAAGTATTTAAATATTCCTTTTCGGTAATATCTGCAAAAGCACTTTTGAAATAAATATTAGAGAGATAGAGATGATTACTGTATGTTTCACTTGATAATGGTGTAGCCAGTCTGTAGCTAGTGTGACATATATATGCAACACATATGTTAAATATTTTGCACTTATAACATGTGTCTAATTTTCTAATTAGTTTTTTTTTTCCTCCTATTTCAACCAATAGCTTGAGGCATATAAAAAAATTGCATACCATTTTATTATACAAAATATAAATACCTAAAATATTCTAGAAAGATCAACCCCACAAATAAAACTGTTTTCTGATTTCCATCTGTCGTAATCATCTTGAGTGAAAAATATGGTGAACATTTACATTTGCTTATATACTGTTCCTTTACCACAGAGGCTTGAATATAGCGCCACTCAAATATACGGCAAGGGTTACGAATTTGATAGGTGAATGGGTAAAAAGTGTGCTGCATCCTGTTCCAAAAGCACCCGAAATTGTGCATAAATGCTTTAATATTCAATATAACAAGTAAATACAACAGAATATTATGGTTAATGTCACGTTCATATACATATATAATATGTACTGTATGCTTGAGACCACTCCCATTCCCACCTGCTCTCGCCTCTCGCAGGACACAAAACAATGGTCGAAGCCTGTGGTAAATGTAGCACTCTGCTGGCTGTAGCAGCAAGATGCACTCTAATAAAGACATGATAGTGAGGAGCCATTTGTTCCAGCATTGATGGGAAGACTATAAACTTAATTCAACAATAAGAACTACAGGGATCCGCAGATTTGTTGTTAAAATGGTAGCATATCTACAGTATAACTAATCTAACTGAGATTTTGACAACTGCAGTAGATTTTTACAGTGCACATTTATAAACTGTAAAGATCAAGTAAACCTAGTTATATAAAATGAGTCAATAAATACCCTGCTATTTACCTAAGATCATTTGTGTATGTTGTTAAAGTGTTAAAGTATGAAAAAAATTGATGAAGCCCAAAAGCATCAAAATTTAATCAAAATGTGTTTTGTAGATCATATATATTTTTTGTGTTAAATCATACTGGTGCTTTCCCTAATGAATATGGAAGACACATTTTTGGTGAGAAATTATATATAATGATAGAAAGATATAAACTAGTTTTCTCAGTTAAGTAGAGAAGTTGTCCACAAATGTGTTGACAAAATAGTGTGGAAAATTAATACATTTAATAAATTTGGAGAGAAAAGAAAATATCATAAATATAGTATGACATTTATCAAAGATATTGTTAAATAAAACAGAACATTTTCAAACTTTTTTTTATAAATAGTATACCAAAAGAGGAAAATAATAGCAATTATTATGTTTTCTCCTCTAGTTTAAAAAATAGTTTCCAAAATTGAACTATATCTGTTAGTTCATTATTATTGAAAGGTAAATAAACTATTATATCTATGATTTACCTCTTGGGAAAAGCCCAACCCCAGATGGTTCTTTACAACCAAATTCTAAAATGTATGTTGATTTATTAAGCCATTATTCAGCAACTGTTTTTAATCACATAACACAAGCCTTTTTTTCTTATAAACAGATGCTTGAGTAAAGCATATTACAGCATTTTCAAACCAAAAATAATTCTACAGAATAGGTCAAATTATAACTTAATCTATTTAATAAATGTTGATTAAAAACTATGTGGGAAAAATGTAATGTTCCATACAAAATATAAATTGTCAAATATTAAATAACCTTGAGTGAGTAGAATGTAATCCAAAAAATAACTCTAGAAAAAAATAGGTATAATAAATCATATACAAATTATTTACAACCACTATTTTTCCCCACAAATGCTGAGAAAGCATTCAGTAAATTAATCTGGACCTTTAGGAAAGATTACTTTCAACACACTTGTCTGTGATTTGTCTTTATCATTTCAAGTATTGGTGCCAAAAGTACAATACATGGCTATATACCACAATGGAAATTACCATATAAGGGCTCAATTATATGGCTGTCATGAGAAAATGTATAAGTAATAAAGCCACATAAGCCTTAACATAGCCATTACATGTAAGAAATCTGAAATATGTGTTTTTGCAAAGCTCTGTGGGTGCTCATATTGAGCCTAAAACTTTCATGTAAAATTATAAAACCATTGCAACAGCTAATCCCCTACTGATTGTGGGCAGAGAAGTGTTTAAATATCAATAAAAACTTAATGTGTGCATTTATTAGCCCTCAGCCAATGCATCACTGCCACTCCTTCCTTGCAAAGAACTTGGGTGTCCCCAGGGACCACATGAAAGCCCCTTATCTTTTGCTTTGGAGTGGGTGCCCATTAATCCTACTTTAACCACTTTACTATCTACATCACCCTAAATAAAAAGTAAGTGGAGCCCCAAAGTATCTATCTTTTATGGGGAATTCTATGGACATAGTTCTCTATAGCTATATCGGTGTTTGAAAATTCAAAGACAGTAAAAAAACTATAATAAGGCGAGAGCTCAGTCAATAGCAATTATTTGGGATTGGAGCTCCTCAGAAGAGGAGCTTCTTAAGTAATTATTTTTTATATATTGCTACACAGTATTTTTAGGATTGCCCTTTTCCACTGCCTGAAGCTAGGAGTCAAGGGTCTTCAAGGAAACCAGAAGACATCCATTTCCCAGCGAGTTAGATAATGAGGACCAAGGGCTTCAATCAAGATGGATGTATTTGTGGTTGTGCCCGCTCATCAAGGGCTGAAGAGTGAGGTTGGGGCTTTGCAGATGATTGCTGGACATTGCTAGATGGGTCATCCAAGAAAGAGTAATATTTAATAAATTCCTTTTATAATTTATTTTCAGTATTTTTTGTTCTTGATTTTATTGTTTTACTTGAATCTTTTATTTTTTGTATTTTTGTATTTTTTGTAAAGTTTTTTTTTTTTTCAATTGTTTGTTGTCTGTCACCAAGACATATGTAAATATTAAATGTGACTGAGTGGAGAATCTAACATATTAAGCCAAGCAGTTAATTTACAGTGATGAAGTGTTTAAAATGAGAAAACGCTAAAGGAATGTCTTAGTATTTTAATTTAGGTTTTTCTGTATTATCTCATTACCAAAAGTGTTTTGAATGATTTGGACCAATCAGATTGCTCAGATCGAGGAATCTAAAATCTAAGCAGTCTGATTGGTCCAAATCATTTGAAATTGATTGAGCAGGGTGACAACTGTAAACCCATTTTGATTGGCTGAAATATAATTGACATCTGGTTTAGCTAATCAGAACTCTTAAAAGCCCTATTTAAACCACAGAAAGTGTGACAACCGCCATTTGTGGGGAAAGCTTCTCCTAGAAGAGGTCCATTAGTTTAGTACATTTTTTAAGAGTGCCAGGATTTTTTTGGAGGGTCCTTTCCTAGACCAGAAGATGAGGTCCATGGGCTTCAAGTAGACTGAAGAGGACCAGAACCTCGTTAATCAAGTCAGAAAGTCCACCTGGTCCAGGGTAGTAGTTTAAGAACATAATATTATTAATTTATTTTATTTTACAGGTTTATATTATTATATTTTTTTATTTTATTGTAATTTATTATTTTAAATTGGAGTTTTTTGTTTTTTTGACACATTTAGTTTTTTTTTTTTTTGTAATTTATAAGTTTTTTTTATTTTTATTTTTCATTTATTTTTCATTAACGGTTTATTTGTGTAGTGCTCAATTTAGAGTGTTATGGGGCTAGTTTAGTTTACCATGGGGGTATGTAAAGACCCCCATAATAGGTAGAGGTTAATATAGTATACCATAAGTGTCTATATAGACACTCATGGTAGGTAGGGGTTAAATTAGTGGGGTTCTAGATAGATCCTCATAAAAAGGTAGTGGGTTAATTAATATACCATGGGGTCTGTATAGGCTTCACTGATTAGTGATATCTGTTGACTGATAACTACCTCAAAGGACATGAGCAGAGGACTCATCAGGCGAATGCTCAAAGCTGGAGAAATCTGTTAAAGAGACAGGACATTAATAAAAAGCCTCAGAAATAATATAACTCCATTAGAAAAGATATGTTTTGACACAGATGCACAAATGAGAGAAATAAAAATCCTATATATATATAAATATTTTTGACTCATCACATATATAAGGGAACACCAACTATTGCCAGTATCACACCTCCCCATAACATATCACAGTGTTCAGGGGAACATAGACCACAGTATGCAAGAGGTAAATACCGATAAGCAAACACACATGGACCACAGCAGCTGCTATGAAGCACTTACTATTAAAGGGATAGACACACCACAAATAATACTCAGCAACAGGAGGGATCATCACCACAGCACAGTGCTCATAGAGATCAGTATTTCCACATCCATGCAGCCTCTGATGACCATGCATGGGGGAAGGAGAATTTGACCGAGTGTAGTGCTGGGAAGTGATTGTCCATGTTCTTTTGACACTTGTCAGTTAGGAGTTATGCCAAATCATTCCTCCTCCCTATTGGTTGTTGTGGGGAATGTATTAGATAATGGATGGAAGTGTACCATGGTCACGTATGCATAGGTCAATGGCAAGGTATGTATATACAAAAACCTAGGGTCTCAGACACTGAGGGCTTGGTGAAGATTTGTCATCCTAGGAAGCATGAGGCCTTGAACAGAGGACTGCCTGACAAGTATGGTGGAGAAATATGGGAAGTGAACACCACAGGTACATCACTAGATAGCTTGTAATGAACAAGCTGTTACAGGCACAGGGGCATGGCCATATTGGGATATATCATGACAAGGACCATTACACTAATGCCCTGAAACTGTTCAGGAAGGTCTACAAACCACAAAAGGAGGTTGTGGGGAGGCACATGGAGCACCAAAGAATCTCACCTTCTTCAATGGAAACCATGGGTACTTCTGTCCTGTCAAGTCCCATGCCATTGCTGCTGTTCCTGTACAACATTTATACCAATAATGATCATGTGACAATTAGTACTAATTACTAATTATACATGTCAAATGGTCAACAACCCTTCAGTGGAATGGTGAGCCCCATCAATTTCACAATGTATATGTATCAATGTTTTAACTCCCAAGAATCACTAATGACGTTGTTTATCCATGATTTAGAAAATAGTGATGATAAAATGTGAATAACTGTTTGAACACACTTTGAATATGTTAATACATGTGATCACTTGTAAACCACGCTTATATCACTGGAATGCTCTGGAATCATCCAATGCATGAAGGGATGGGAATACAGGATGATGACCATATACTAAAACATAATAGTTAAGTAATTGTTATGTATGTTAATGGTATAAAAATATATACTTTTATTATATACATAGAGTACAGTCATAAACATATCCGACTATGCATTACTATCATGGGTGTGGTGTGGGTATATCCAAGAGGACAAGAGGTAGTTGTGAAAAATGGGAAAAACCTAAAGAGGTAAAGGTAATACTGTATAAAAATAATAATGCATAGTGCATTGCACTTACACCACAGTAACCATAATCAGGTAAATAAAAAGATCACCATTCAATACTCCATATAATAGAAGTATCAGTAATGTGCATAGCACATAAATCCTGTCTTCATCTGATCCATTACACAAATACATTAAATCATGGATAATGTAATCCAATTCAATTTCACATATATAGTGTGTTCAGAAAATCAAAAGTGAAAAAAAAGGTAGACATAAGCTAAGAAAAGCAAAAGAGGACAAAAAAATAACTACAAACAAATGTGTACATGTTGTAGTAAAGTGGTAAATACTGTAACAATAAACCAACTTACCTAAACTTCATCCACAAGCAGTGCTAATCATTCTGTATTTGTCATGAGTAGTAATGTCGTGAACATAAAATTTTCGGTTCGCGAACAGCGGAAGCGAATTTCATCAAATGTTCGCGAACGGGCGAACCGGGCGAACCGCCATAGACTTCAATGGGCAGGCAAATTTCAAAACCCACAGGGACTCTTTCTGGCCACAATAGTGATGGGAAAGTTGTTTCAAGGGGACTAACACCTGGACTGTGGCATGCCGGAGGGGTATCCATGGCAAAACTCCCACGGAAAATTACATAGTTGATGCAGAGTCTGGTTTTAAGCCATAAAGGGCATAAATCACATAACATTCCTAAATTGTTTGGAATAACATGCTTTAAAACATCAGGTATGATGTTGTATCGATCAGGTAGTTTAAGGGTTACACCCGCTTCACAGTAACAGACCAATCTCCCCGTTTAAAGCAACGCAAACAACCACAAACAGTCCCTTTGCACAACCGCAAACTCCCCATTTGCACAAGGTTGGATACCAAGCTAGCCATGTCCCGTTCCTTGTCCTCACTGATGTCATTGAAGGTCTCTTCCTCCACCCAGCCACCAAGGCTCCCCGAAAGGTGACAACAAGCCCCTGGGACGCCTGCTGTGTTTGGTCTTCCACCTCCTCAAAGCCACCTTCCTCCTCTGACTCTTCTTCTTCAGACTCCTCTCTCTGCGTTGCCTCTGTCTACGTTATTATAAGGTGTGTACTGTTAAGTAGTACTATTCCTATTGGTTTAATCCCTGTTACATCCACTATTAGGGGACGTGTATATGGCATTGATTTTTGGAACAGGGAGATGGAAAAAGATGCTTGGTCGGACCTCCTACTTCAAATTTAGGGCACTGCGAGTGCAATCTAAGGTGCCACCAGATATGAGTGTCACTGTGCACTGGCAAAAGTTGTCAGAGTAGGCGCTGTAGGCCTCACACACACGCCTGTAGGCAGGCAACTGATATTCAATCGATTACAGTCAAAAAAGTGTTGTTTTATGTCACTGTACACTACGGTTGCACCAGATATGACGTATCACTGTGCACTGGAAAAAGTTGGCAGAGTAGATGCAATAGGCTTCACACACACACCTGTAGGCAGGCAATTGCTATTCAATCTATTACAGTCAAAAAATGTTGTTTTATTTCACTGAGTACAATATAAGCTGTGAGCCTGGCACAGGCAGGCAACTGAAATTAGATTAAAGGAAAAAAGGGTTGTTTTTTTTCAATGTATGTTACACCAACTATGACTGGTGAAACAGAGCAGAATATTAGCTGTGAGCCTGACACAGGCAGGCAACTGAAATTAGATTAAAGGAAAAAAGTTTTTTTTTTTTTTTCAATGTATGGTACACCAACTATGACTGGTGAAACAGAACAGAATATTAGCTGTGAGCCTGACACAGGCAGGCAACTGAAATTAGATTAAAGGAAAAAGGGTTGTTTTTTTTCAATGTATGGTACACCAACTATGACTGGTGAAACAGAGCAGAATATTAGCTGTGAGCCTGACACAGGCAGGCAACTGAAATTAGATTACAGGAAAAAAATGGTTGTTTTCAATGTATGGTACACCACCAGGTATGAGTAGTGAAAATAAGCACAATATAAGCTGTTAGGTGTTAGCTTGTCACACACACACGCTGGCAGGCAGGCTTATAAAATTAGATTACACAGAAAAAAAATATAAAATAAAATAAATGATGTTCTAGCCCTAAAAAGGGCTTTTTGGGTTGCTGTCCTTGCAGCAGATATCAGATGAGTCCTTCAGGTCTGTAGTGGAAGCTAAATACACAGCCTGGCTATCTATTTCCCTATTAAATCTCCAGCAGCTACACTATCTGTCCTCTCACAACGAATGCAGCTTCAGAATGATTCTAAAATGTATGCTGTCCTTCAGATGGAAGGCTCTGGAAGGGAGTGTATGCTGCTGATTGACTGGAATGTGTCTGCTGACTGTGAGGTGCAGGGTCAAAGTTTCCTCAATGATAAAGAATAGGGGGCGCACAGAGAAGCGCATGTGTCCGCCGTCCGATGCGAGCGCGAAAGAGCCAAAATCGCTGTGAATAGTCCGCAAGCGAACTGTCCACGACATCTCTAGTCATGAGAAATAACTTGCCATCACCTTGAGTAATGATGTGTCAACTCTCAAGGAATACTTAGCTGTGAGCACAGTCAGAGCGCCGAGAGTACTATCACCATCTCTCTATGCTATTTTTATCCACATGCATATCACATTCATCCGGAATACAGGTGTAATTAAACTGATAGCCCCTGTGTATATATTTCACTCACTTTATTTAGTAGCAGTGCTTGCAGATGAAAAGGATGCCTTCATGGACTTGAATTGTGAAAAGAAAAAAAAAAGATTGTTCCTAAGAAGAAAGAAATAGGGACCATCAATTGGTGAAATGTTAAACCCTATGTATCCACAGAGAAAGGGATCATGACCTATGTGATGGGGAGGGGGGTAACCATCTACTTACAAAAATATCATCATCACCTAGGCCATGATCCTCAGGCTAGAATATGTTAACACTTGGACCAATAGATGGTTACTAAGGAGTGCTGTTGAGAAGGTCAAATTATAGGTGCAGTCCCAATCTCCACCCCCTTTGCCACTGCACCTAGTCCCTAGTTGAGGGGGGTTGCATGGGAGGCATCCTTCCTGGAGGCAGCAGCACTGGTGGAGGCCTGCGGCTCACTGAAGTCTGGTGGGAGGAAATACTGGCGGGGATCCCACGCATACCATCTCTTTCCTCTCTCGTCAGGACCAGCATCTCCCTCATGATGGCATACAATGGTGGGCCTTGGTATGGCAGTCCACATAGGCCAGGCATGGCTGTGGGAGAAGGTGCTCTGGTGGTGGTCCAAATAGGGAGGAACTGAGGACCAGATGCAGGTGGTGGTGGGCCTGGTGGTGCTGAGAGCCAGCTTGTGGAACTACTCTGAGGAGAAGGTGGTGGTGGTAGAGGAAATTAACTTGGGTCTGCCCAGTAGGAGGGCATGGGTAGACAGTCTGTTTGTTGAAGTAGTGGGGGTTAAATGTGGGTTCAGCAAGTCCCCCACTGATCACATACATCTGGTATCCTCCTCTGATGCCAGGCCCTCAGATCCTCTCTCTGCCTCCTCCTCCTGTGACAGATCCTTCTAGGTATAATCACTGCCAGCAATCTCTTGCTCAGACTGAGCCAAAGCCCCCACCTCTGGCTCTGTAGTGGACCCAGACCTCCTGCCAGCTGAAGTGAGATGGCATTGGTTTATGGTTAATAGCACTGTATGATAATTGCCTTGAACATGGATGGTTCAGTTATTTGCTATTGTGTGGAGCTATCATTTGCTCGATGTGATCATTGCTTTGTATTATGAGCTTCCTTGTTGGCTCATAATAATATGCTGATTTGTGCATCAGTCTGGCCTTTGCAGCATAAGCATATTTTGCTTAACCTGCTTCTCAAAGTGTCATACTAACCAATCTGTGAGCATATATCAACAATAGTTGTTAACATGTTGCTGAGAGGTGTTCCCTGATAAGCGTGTGCACTTCACTGAACATCCATTACTACAGATTCTCTATCTACATATGCTGAAGTGGCCACATCCATACATGTAGTATCAATTGGATGTTTACGACATATATATCTATCTTGTATTTGATTTGGTTATTTGTCACACTTATGATGCTGCCCACCAATGAGAGTTATATCTAAACTCCCTGGATTTGAGAAGGAATATATGATCCATCTATCCCAATAAAAATAAAGGGAGCTGACATCTCACTCTCACTGGTGTGCAGCATTTCCATGTGATTTGAGTTATCTATGTGTGTGTGGTGTACATGTGGTGTGCATGTGTGGGTATGTTAGTGTATCTGATATTTACCTGACACGGAGGCTGGATCCAGTCTTTACACCAAGTCTGGAGCTCAGGAGTTGGTCCCTGTTTCCATCATCTCCTTTGGCAATCTCTCGTTGTAATGGACAGGCACTCTCAGGTCATCACTCAGACCCCTGGCTGCTCTGGCCTCCTCTTCCATCATTCATCTCACCTTTGCCCGCCTGTCATCATAACAATGCCTTACAGACCTTACATCACTATCCACAAAACTGATTGCAGCTGCTACCTCCTGCAAGGCCTGGGCCCAGAGACATGTCCCTCCCCATCAGTAGCCACCCCCTTGGGATCAGGCCCCTCCCTCTCTGACCCAGAACTAAATGTACCCATCACTATGAGCAAATCCCTCCCTCTGTCTCACCCGGCTCCGTCTCCCAAGAACTACCACTCCTAGCCCTCCCTCCTTAACTCTCCCTCCCCTCTACTCCCCAGGGCCCCCTCTCTCCTACTATCTTCCTCTACTCATTGACACCTTTCTCCTCTCTGTGCTCATCTCTCCATCACTGACCAACAAAAAAATCTAAGGATAAATAAAACAAAGTGTATGTGTATATATTTTTGATGTAAAAAAAATTATATTTTATATGTATATTTTTAAATGATAGGGTATAAGGCGGGGATGTGTGGATAGTGTGGCCTAGCTATAAGTGTATCTGTGTGCAGTATTATCCAATGTTTGGGTATTTTATGTGATATTGGTATTTATGTGTATTGTAAAATTATGTGCAAAGTAGTATTTAATTATCGATAAGAAAAATAACATAAACATGCACTCCAATGCAGAACATCCCCTGCATTCTCTCTTTCTCTAGATAACCAAAGCCTCCAGCTCCAGGACCTGTGTGCTAATTTGGCAAAATACAAGACAGTCAACACTGGGAAGCTCGCAATTATATAATGTATCCCTGTCAAGAACTGTTCTGTTTGCTGTTTTCTATTAGTTCCTATGGCTGTGGATCAGTAAGAAAATCTGTAATATTTACTTGATTGTTGTAATTTGTGTGGGTCCCGTAATCTATCCCCTTCACTGCTACCGACAAGTGTATAATTTATAGATGCCAGGTTGGATTCATAATGCTTTGAAGGTGCTTGTAACATAGGGAAGCTCCAATCCAAATCCAAATTCCAATCCTGTAAGTGCAACGTGAAGCTCGCAAGCTTGAAGAGTTACAGATTTACGGGGCTATTAAATAAGAACATGCTGCG
Organism: Discoglossus pictus; assembly: GCA_027410445.1. Classification (NCBI taxonomy): domain Eukaryota; kingdom Metazoa; phylum Chordata; class Amphibia; order Anura; family Alytidae; genus Discoglossus; species Discoglossus pictus. The sequence goes on along the minus strand of CM050164.1, from coordinate 346,012,161 downwards.
AGATATGGGCTTGAGAGGCAAACCCATAAACCATTGTTTGCTCGTCGGATGTGCGGCCGTGAATGTGATCAATTAGTCTAACTCGTAGCTACGAGTTGGGATGGAGCCAATACAAAAGATTGTTAGAATTACGTCAATGAAAAATGGTGGTGGGATTTTCAAAGTCTTACAGGGTTCAATTACGAGTTACAATCGGACCCACATTCCAGATGTAATGCAATATTTAAAAAGCCATAAAATATGATATTCTATCACATGCGAGTTACAGTATATGTGTTAAGACATTGAATGCTAGGATCGATATAACACAAAAATTAAACAAGAAATAAAGTATTTTCGTGGTCCGATTTGCGGGTTTTAGATTGTTGTTCTATTAATTCTAAGACCTAACATCACTTTTCCTTGTATGGAAAGTACAGTAGTTTGGTAATATTTGCATTTAATGTTCTATGAGTTGGACTTTAGCCCCCTTACGAATCCTCTCTAGCACTCGTTGGCTTTTTGGCTTCATTTACGAGTTATGAGTTTGAACGCCAGTGATTTTGAGGCAATTTAATAGCTCAATTTGAACGTAGCGGTTACAGGATTGAAAGAACAAAGAATTTGCAGCCGCAAAGTTTCAAGTTCCATGTCCCGTAGGCTTTTTTCGAACTTGCTGTGTCTTAATCCGCAAGTCTTTCGAGCTACATTACGAGCTACGTTTTTACATGTAACTCGAATAGAAACGCAATTAGCTTTGCTCAAATCGAATAGGGTTCTATGTTAGTTTGTTGTATACTTTATAAAGATGTGATGTTTTTTTCTTATATTATAGCAATCTTTTAAAAGAACATGGAAGTTTTATTCAATATGGGGAACTTTTATTCAATACGCTCCATATAAGAAAGTGCCACCCTTCTGCATTGCCTAAGCCTAGCCTCACAAGATGAGGTTTGTGAAATCCAGGAACAACCCTCGGCCTCAAGACTAACTAGAGAATGGACAGAAGTACAGAAAAACAACTGCCCAATGAGTCCATCTGATAACCAAAAGACTCTAGCTCTAGGCACTACAAAGACATTTGGGGGTGGCAGGACCCTGTTCAGTCTTCAGAAGCGGTCTGATTATCCCATTAGTATCAACTAACCTTTTCTAGATTGGAAACCAATCTCACTATGGGCTAAAGGGGATTAGTCAAAAGTAGAGACCACTGGGAGGGCCTACAAGCCTCAGAGCTAGACATTCCCTAGAAACACTGAGAATCGAATTCCTATTTTGTTATGTCACTAGTAGTGTTTTATTTTAACTGAAGCTTCACTCATAACTTAGGGAGTTAATACCTAAGTGCCCTCTAGAGATCTTTAATAGTTAGTTGTTAAATGCCATTTACTCATGATGTCACCTTTATTATGTTTCTACTTATGCAAAATATCACTGTCTTAATTTTTAATTCACATTGTGTCTATATGTTAAATCCCCTTTTTTCTTTCCTTTCCCTGAAGGCGTCTCTACATTCCACAATCAGAACTCACCTGCTATCCGGGAGGAGGCTCCAGAGTTCCTTGTTGACCCCACCCCACAGCACATCTCAACTGCTCTCCAGGTAATGGTACATTTAACGGATATAATACTTCCTCTAATCAATAATTCCTAGCTCTGACTACACTTTTATAACACACAACGTCAGGGGTTTTAATTCCCCTTTCAAAAGGCAGAAAGCCTTTATATTATATAAGAAAAACAAACCCTCAGTCCTCAGTCCTTTTTAAAAAATAAAACCTATTCTTTCCTGCATAAAGCTTACCCAACCTTTTATACCACTAGCAAAAAAGCTAAAAAGCAGGCACAGCCACTCAGTCCAGTGGCAACCTCACTCAGTGTACATTCTGTCATATGTATGCCTTACCGGAATAGGTAATACAGGGTCCATACCTCTGTGAGATGTGTTTACTGGAGAGGAGAATTGCAGCACTTACTGATATTCCAGCTGGTGCTCAGAGAGCACAGTTTAGCTGGGCCTAGCATGGAGGGGGAGATGGGGCTAGTGAAGTTGTCCAGGGGGGTAGCTGGGTTGCAGTTACAAGGTTAAGCAGGGGGATCAGGAGGAGGATGCAGGTCAGTTCTGAGTTGGCAAGCACCAACAGATTTGCCAGATTGAGTGAAACTGTTGGGGATGTCCATTCAGGAATGGCAATGCCAGATAGAGCTGTTCCCTCTAACAGCTGGGAGAACAGGAGGAGTGGGAGGGCAGCATAGGCAGAGCAACAGTCAGGTATTGGTGGTAGGGGACTCTTATTAGGAAGGTAGTCAGAGTGATTTGTCACCCAGATCCCAGCAATCGAACAATATGCTGCTTCCTGGGTGCTCGGGTTCAGCATGTTGTGGATCGGGTAGATAAATTATTGGGAGGGTCTGGAAATGAACCTGCGTTCTTGGCACATATTGGTACCAATGACCAAGTTAGTAAAAGATGGAGTGTCCTAAAGAATGATTTTAGAGAACTAGGGAATAAGCTTGAAGAAAGGAACTCCAAGGTAGTATTTTCTGAGATACTACCTGTGCCCCATTCTAGCCCAGGGAGACAGAAGGAGCTTAGGGAGGGTAATGTGTGGCTAAAAATGTGGTGCACTAAGGAGGGGTTTGGGTTTTTAGTGCACTGGGCTGACTTCTCTCTTGGGTACATTCTCTATAGCAGGGGCAGGGATGGATTGCACCTTAATGATAAGGGAGCTTTTGTGCTAGGGGATAGGATGGTAGAAAGGCTGGAGGAGTTTTTAAACTAGTAGATGGGGGGTGGGGACTAGATGAATGTAATGGGTAGGAAGTGTTGAGGGGATAAGGGATAAATTAACTACTCATGGGGGAGGAGATGGGGGAGGGTTAGTGTAGTCTATAGGGAGGTATTACTAAGTAACTCAAGTACAGAAGCAGGCACCTCAAAACTACAAACTCATAACATAAGATGTATGTTTTCTAATGCCAGAAACTTGCCAGGAAAAATGAGAGAGTTAGAATTATTGGCAATTAATGAAAAATGTGATTTAATAGGCATTATTGAAACATGGTGAGATGAATCTCATGACTGGACTGTTAATCTGGATGGTTATAACCTATTTAGGAAGGATAGGGGCAATGGGATTTTGTCTGTAAGTTATGCCTGAATTTAAGCCTTTAGTCAGATAAGATATTTATGCTGGAACTAGCTGTAATATTGAATGTTTGTGGGTAGAGTTAAAAAGCAGAGCAACAAATTCCAAAAGAATATTAGTTGGAGTATGCTATAAACCCCAAAATAGAACTGAAAGTGATTATATACAATTATTGTTACAGATTGGAAATGCAGCTAAACAAGTTCAAATAATGGGAGATTTTAATTACGCTCATGAGACCAGCATTTCAGTTAAGGGGAGCAGGTTCTTAAGTACACTCAGGGATCATTATCCCTGAAATTGAGCTAGCTTGGATTTATTTATCACAAATAATATTGATATGGTATCAAATGTTGAAATAGGGCAACCTTTGGGAAATAATGATCAAAACACAGTCTCATTTGAGATTGAATTAAAAAAAACTAAACTGTAATGGGGCAACAAAAACTTTTAATTTTAAAAGGACAGATTTTAACGGTCGAAGGGCAGCAATACAAAGTACAGACTGGGACATAGAACTGATAGGTAAAAATACTGAACATAAATGCACAACATTTAAATCCTTATAAAATATACATACTTATCACCATATACCATGTGGGAATAAAAGTAAATGAGGTAAATCGCAACCCATGTGGCTTTACAATTATTTAAGGATATACAGAGTAAAAAAACAGACATTTAAATTATACAGACAAGAAGGGACAGAGACTGCTTTACGTGAGTACAAGTAAATCAAAAAGGCTTGCAAAAGGGCTATTAGACTGTCTAAAATAGAAAATGAAAAATTAGCTACAAAAGAGAGTAAGATTAACCCTAAAATGTTTTTTAAATATATTAATGGAAATAATGCCAGGAAGAAAGCTATAGGAACATTACAATGTGACACAGGCCGTCTGATAATTAGTAACCAGGAAAAGGCAGATGAGCTACTGTAAATAGGTTATTTTCTTCTGTATACACAAGGGAGGTACCAGTGGTTGGGACACTGCAAAATAATGGGGCTACACTACCTTCGCCGAATAATTGTTTATCGCAGGAAGAAATCCAAAAGAGGTTTGAAAAAATTAATGTTAATAAAGCCCCAGGTCCTGATTGAATACATCCAAGGTTATTGAGAGAACTGGGTTCTGTAATAGCCAAACCATTATATTTCATTTTTCAAGATTCACTCAACACAGGGTCTGTACCAGATGACTGGAGAAAAGCAGAGGTGATACCTATATTTAAAAAGGGAGCAAGAGCAAAACTGGGGAATTATAGACCAGTGAGCCTCACTAGAGGGAAAGAATTTTGAAGGGTTAATAAGGGATAGTACACAAGATTATGTCTGTTTGAATAGGATTATAAGTAGGAGTCAACATGGGTTTATGAGGGATAGGTCATGTCAAACAAATCTAATTAGTTTCTATGAGGAGGTTAGTAGGAACCTTAATCAAGGCAACTCAGTGGATGTAGTCTTTTTGGATTTTGCAAAGGCTTTTGATACAGTGCCACATGGAAGACTATTGCGCAAACTAAGAGATACAGGAATTGCAGAAAATATCTGCTCATGGATCGAGAGCTGGCTTAAAGACAGGAAGAAAAGCGTTGTGGTAAATGATACTCCGATTGGACTAATGTGGTAAGTGGGATTTCTCAGGGTTCAATATTAGGTCCTCTCCTTTTTAACATATTTATTAATGACTCAGAGGTGGGACTGCAAAGTAGTGTCTACATTTTTGCAGATGACACAAAGTTGTGCAAGGTAATTAAATACATTACATAAATTAAATAAATTAGAGGAATAGGTATCTAAATGGCAGATGAGATTTAATACGAATAAATGTAAAGTTATGCATCTGGGAAGGAAAAATAGCCACGCAATTTATAATCTTAATGGATTAAATATAGGGGTATCGGATATTGAAAGGGATTTGGGAGTACTTGTGTACAACCACCAGGTAACAGTGCTCAATGCCAAGCAGCATCTGCAAAGGCAAATAAAATATTATCATGTATTAAGTGTATAGAAGCAAGGGAAGCAGATATAATTCTGCCACTATACAAATCCCTAGTACACCCTCATTTGGAATATGGAGTACAATGTTGGGCACCGCTTCATAAAAAGGACATTTTAGAGCTGGACAAAGGTACAGAGAAGGGCTACAAAAGGGGAGGGGCTAAATTATGAAGAAAGACTAACCAAATTAAGATTATTTTCTCTAGAAACAAAGGCGTCTAAGAGGAGATATGATTACCTTATATAAATACATCCAGTGTCAGTATAAAGATTTGTCAAGAGAGCTTTTTGTGCAAAGAGGTTTTCAACTGACAAAGGACATCCTTTGAGGTTAGAAGAAAAATGATTCCACCTTAAAGAAAGAAAAGGGTTATTCGCAGTAAGGGTGATTAATCTGTGGAATTCTGTACCAAAGGAGATGGGGACAGCGGATTTGATAGATAATGTTAAAAGGGCACTGAATTTATTTCTAATTAAAATGGGCATTCAGGGCTATCCTGGATAATTAGAGAAAGAGTATTCATCCTGGGTGGAATCTGATCACCAGTAGCTTGGGTTAGGAAGGAATTTTTTTTTTTTCCTTTGAGACGATTGGCAAAGTTTCACTTGTTCTTTTTTTCTTTTTGCCTTCCTCTGGATATATTAATTAACAACTGATCTGCATATTGCAGATCAGAGGAGATCTTAAAAGGTTGAACTTGATGGACTGAAAGTCTTTTTTCAATCTCAATTACTATGTAACTATGTAAGATTAGGACCCTTTAGTACAAAATTGGTCTGGTTGACGCTTGGAGGGGGCTCCACTTAAGAGATGGAACTTTCAAAAGAACTCTATAATCTTGAGAAACAAAACCAACCACTTCAAACAGACCCTGTCCACTAGCGGATTGATAATATCAAGTTAGAGTTGGACAGCATCTTGTCAGATCGTACAGAGAAAGCCTTGAAACAACTCAACATAAATATTTTTCTCAGGCAAACAAACCTAGCTCCCTTCTCGCAAACAGGTTACACTTTAAATACCAGCAATCCAAAATTACGTTAAATTTTTTTAGTGAAAAACGTTGTCTGGCTCGATATTATCGACGAGCCAGGCACTGATTCAAGAAACATTTCTGAAATTTTACCAAGATATTTACTCCTCCCACACTAGTGTGTGATTATCGATTATTTAACTTCTTGGACCAAGTAGACCTACCTATCCTGGTTTATTCAGGATTAGGGCAGGCTAATGCTGACATTATATATGAAGAAATCAGAGACACCAATAAAACTTTGAATGTGTGCAAATCTCCAGAACCAGATGGTTTCTCCAACATATATTGCAAGAAATCTGCAGACCTTCTAATCCCCCCATGTAACATTATTTAATGCAATTCTGAAAGGGGAAAGAATGCCCCTTTAATTAAACCAAGCAAGCTTAGTATTTTTTCCTGAAGCAGGAATGGACCCTCTGGAGGTTAAAAAGTATCTAAACTGGAGTTTGAAGTTTTGTGTTGGGTTGTGGGAGTTGTCTGTGAGGAGAGGAGAAGAGGACGGCACAATGAGGCGAAGCTCCGTGAGTAACAGGCAGACTCTCTTGCCTCTGCGAGTGCAGGACACCAAAAGGATGGGTCTCACCACGCCACAGAATAAAGGTCCAGGATTTGGAAAACTAAGCATGACGAAGCCTGCGTTTGGGACGTCTGAAAGGAAGACCACCTACTTCAGGAAAAGAGCAAGTAACGGGAACGCACGGAATAGTCAGTATGGCACCTTTGGAGGGCCTGAGAAAATAAAGGATCCCAGACCTCTGCACGACAAATCCTTCATCCAGACCTGTATACGCCAGCTGTGTGAGTTGCTAAATGAGAATGGCTATTCCCAGCTTATCACCATGAAGTCGTTACAAGGCGCCTCCACAAAAGACTTCCTAAAGATCTTTGCTTTTAGATATAGCTTCATATTCCCAAACTATGACTTTCCAGATTCCAAGTTTGAGGAAGAGATCCCACGTGTATTTAAAGAACTGGGAAACCCCTTTGCTCTGTCAAAAAGCTCCATGTACACTGTCGGGGCCCCACACACATGGCCAAAGATTGTGGTGGCCCTTGTGTGGCTAATAGACTGCGTCAAGGTGTTGTGTATCCAGAGACATACTGACGAGTGTTTTGAGGAGCAGCAGTTTGGACAGACAAGTGAGAACGAGATTGATCATAACCATTTTTTTATGGTGTACAACGTAAAATGCTATCACCAGTTCATGGACGGCTACGATACGTTTGAAGACAGTGAGGCGGAGGTGCGCACCAAGCTCAAGGACGCCTATAACGTGGACGACTCCCAGGTGGATTCTCTTGCTGCAGAGTCTAGAAGATTATTGGAAACAATTGAACGACTGGAGAAAGAGAAAGATAACAAGCCGGACCGTCTGGTTTCCATGAGGAAGTTGGCGGCCTCTTTGCAGGCAGATATCCAGAAGTATCAGAATTACCTGATGGAGATTGAGACGCACTGCACGATGCTGGACCAGCGAGTTAGCAGCCTCTCCGAGGAGCTGGAGACTGGATGTGGAGTCTGAAGCGATAAAACAGGAAAACCTTTCCCTGAAGAACATTTTAGACAACCAGGAATACTCTGTTGCGGATATTGAAAGGATAAAATATGAGGAAAATGAGCTGCAACAAACAATCACCAAACTGATGAAGGACGTGGACAAGCAAAAGCAGCATCTGTGGAGTGAGGAGCTGAAATACGCCAAGATCAAGGAATCGATAGACACACAACTTGCATTGTTCCACAAGGTGGCGCGAAAACTGCAAATGATCCCGTCTAACGCAGCGAACGCCAGGGGCTACGACTTTCAGATCCAGTGAAATCTGGACTCCGAGGAGGGAAGCTTAACCCACTACATAAGCAAGGTCAATGTTCCCCTGGCAGAGATCCTCTCCCAGACAGAAGGACAGATCTCTAGTACTAGGAATCAGATAATAGGAATTGAAGACATGATTGACTACCCTGATAGCAGAAAAGAAGAATGACATCAAGGTTCACAAGGACGAGGCACAAAAGCTTGATGACTTTTATCAGCAGCAGTTGGAGAAATTGGATGAGAACGAGAAGTGGTGCGCCTCGGAGATGGAGTCGCTGGCCAAGCACCGGCAGCTGATTGAGTCTGGGGTGGACAAAAGTCTGTAGGAGGCCATGAAGGGTCTGCAGAAGGTGCAGCAAGAACTCCAGCTTGTTGAACATCAAACTGAAGCAGAGATGGGCCAAGTGAATAGTAAACTGTTTCGGGTGGTGAATGCGGTGTCATCCCATATGTATGTTGTGGAGAAACACCTCGAGGAGCAGATTCTGCAAGCGGACAAAGCCTTTGAGACATTCAATAAAGAAGACCTCCTGGGTGATCTGAGGGAGCTCCTGGAGAAATACAAGGAAAAGGCAAAAATCCTGGCCATCTCTGGGAGTTAAAATCGTAATAATTGGGTGTTGTCCTGTGCAGCCCGTCTGCCTCCGCCTGTCCTCTGTATAGTTGTATTTTATTTGTTTATATCATTCTGTGCTCTTTTTTCTACTTTTTATGTTTTGTTGTTGTTATTTTGTTTGTTTGTTTTTTAGTTGCATTTTGAAATACACGCACACACACACACACCATCATATACACATTTTTTACCCTACTCAGAAGTGTGAGTATTTTATCAGCCGATCTGGACCCGGGATCTCCAGCCATTTGTTATTATAATAAAATGCTTTTCTGATTAAATTAACATGGTAACTTCCCATTTTCAATCTTGCATTTTAAAGGATTATATTTTAGCATTACAGGATGAACATGACTGGCAGGCGAGGGACCGGGTAGTTCTGTCATAACCTGTTACAATAAAAGGGAGCCTTTGGAATCTATCGTACATTCACAAGCTTGTTTTTTATAACTACATGTAAAACCAGCTAAAGAAAATGGGAGGCCCCTAGTAATTAGCTTCATTTTGCTGGTCAGGCTCAGATTCTGGAGATGTTTTTTATTAAGAATTGCCTTAAAATTCATTTGGAAATCAGTAATTTTATGTATAATTTTAACTAAAAGACCCTCCCTCTGAGCTAATGACTTTATCTACAACAATTCATTAACATTTGCATTGGGTGGCATAATGAAGATAAGCATGCCCAGTTAAATAGCCAAATGTCTGTGCCTGCTCTTTGCAGTTATGTTTATTTTTGTGCCCTCCTTTCTGCAAGCACTGGGACCTTTTATGTCAGATTTGAATATCTTTTTTTTTTTCTTCTTACATACAACATGGATAACTTGGGCTGTTTTTAAATTTATGATAGAAAATTTGGGAATACGGTGGAAACCAATGAGATGATGATAAATACATATATTTATATATAATGTAATGCACCCCCTGCCACCCACTACCTGTTTGCAAAGTAAATTATGTGACTGTTAATTTAATTTTATAAAGTTGTTTTTTTTTTGTTTGTTTGTTTGTTTTTTTTACTATAATATACGCACTTGGTAATAATTGGTGATGAGATCACTTTTCAGAAGTTGACTTTCACGGATGCTTAAGTCGTGCTCGCTTAAGTTGGGCTCGCTTAAGTCAGACTCGCTTAAGTCGGGCTCGCTTAAGTCGGGCTCTCTTGTAGAACTGCCACCACCCACTTTGTTTTTTACACTTTTATTATAGAGAGGTCACAGACTTGTGCGACCCAAAGATTGTGTTTTATGGAATGACTGTTGTAAAATTTAAATAAAAAGTATCTAAACTAAATTTGGTTTTAAGGGATATTTCCTGAATCTTCTAAGGACCTACTATCCCTTTCCCAAAGCTTACCTGAAACTACCAGGCCCCAGTTTGAATATTCAAAGAGGCAGAAGGCCCACTATACCTGTTGCTCTTTGCCTTGGCAATTATGCCTTTAGCACAAGTTATCAGGTCCACCCCCTGATAGTCATGTATTGACGATAGACAACCACAACTACAAATGCTGTCTCTTTGCAGACGACCTTCTACGCATTTTGATCAAGCCCGCCATCTCAATTCCAATACTTATGAATCTGCTAGCTTTGGACAAATGTCCAGCCTCAAGGTTAAGTTTGAAAAAACTGTTGCCAGAGGGTCTCGCCTCCCCAGTTCTGATCTGGACTTTTTAACCTTCCTGGGGGTATGATTATTTCAGTATTTAGAATGTTAAAGCGGTATATTCTAAAATACTGACATAATCAAACTGCCTTTAGACTCCATTACCCCTTACCCCTCTCCTCCTCCCTTTCCCCTTAACCCTCTCCTCCTCCTCCATTATCCCCCTCTCCCCCTTATCCGCCCCCCTCCATTTTCCCTTTATCCGCCCCACCTCCATTTCCCCCCTTATCCGCCCTCATTCCACCCTTATACTCCTCATTCTTTTCCTTCCTCCCTCATCCTCCTCTTCCCCCCCCTTCCCCCCTTATCCACCCCTTACCCCCCTTCCTCCCTCATCCCCCTCAACTTCCTCTTCCCCCCTCAGGAGGGAGTGTCCGCATTTGCGGAGGTGGAGGCTTTACCGCGCCTCAATCTCGGTAAAAAACAATCCAGAAAAGCAGGACTTTGAAAAACAAAATATGAGCCACGGGACCTACAAAAGAAAAAAAAAAATGCAGGATGAGGAAATCAGCACTTAGAAAAAAAAATATGACCAAAAAATACAAAGATAACGGCTGAACCGCGGTTCGAAAAACACCAAAACCACAGAAAAATAACAAAAAAACATTTAAAAAATTACACAGAGCATGGGAGGACAGCCTGCATGTCTGGGAGAAATTTAAGCAGTTTTGGCACTTGAAAATCGGCTAAGCAAAGAAAAAAATGGAGCTCAAAAAAATTAAAACGAGGCTACACGACCCCTAATACACTTATTGTTTAACGTCAATTAATTAATTAATTAAAAATTACTATATTTTACACTACACTTATATATCTGTATTAATGCTCATTGCCTGACAGCAATAGGACCCTGAAATATGTTTTATACTGCAGGAACAAAAATGTATATGTTACACTGCAGTTATACATCTGTATTATGATTAGCTCTTTACAATACATTTATTCATTAGTTAATTTATTAATAATCTCAAATTAATTTATTAATTGCTAATTACAAACAAAAAAAAAATTCTACTGCACTAAAAAAAAACTCTTTTGCACTGCAGTTAGATATCTGTATTATGTTTAGGTCTTCCTAATACACTTATTCAGTAATGTCAATTAATAAATTAATTAATAATTACAATATTTTACACTACACTTACATATCTGTATTAATGCTCATTGCATGACAGCAATAGGACCCTGAAATCAAATAAATGGATGTTTTACACTGCAATTACAAATAAGGACATTTTGTAGTGCACTAACATCAATCAGTTTATTATGCTCTAAGACCTCAAAAAATGTATATTTAGCACCGATTTTACTTAAATTACTTGATTATGCTCTGAGACCTCAAAAATATATATATCTTACACTGCAGTAAAAAAGAATATACTTTACAGTGCAATTACTTACATCAGTTTATTATGCTCTGGACCTACAAAAATGGATATTTTAAACTGCAGTAAAAAAATATATATAATGTATATTTTACACTGCACTTATATATTTGTAGTAATGCTCATTGCCTTATAGGGATAGGACCCTCAAAGCAGTTACAGATTTAAATCAGTTTATTATGCTCTAGCACCTGATACATTTCACATTAATGCTTAGGCCTTTACGTTTTACTTGTATGCAAATTAAAAATGACACTTTCAATGCTTTTCATGTTATTTTACAGTTTGCTCATCTCTGTGAACACTGGGCCTGAATGAACACAGACCCTGAGCTCTGCAGCATTTCATCTGCAATTACATCATCGTTACAGGTATATGATTTAATAATGCCCTTCTTTATCAAAACATGATTAAGTATTTTGCTTTTGCATTGATGAAAGTTATTGATTCAATAATTCATGTATGTATAATGAAAATACATTATATATCTTACAGATTTGAAGAAAGAAAAGAATACAACTACGGCACCATCAGAAAGTGGAAAGGAAGTTAATCCTTTAATACTTCAAGTAACTAAGAAAACATTTTAAGAATGTGCTTATTCATGTTGTTTGCTATACAAGAAAAATGTACAACTTAAACTAAAATGCCTGTATTTACAATTACAGATTAAAATGTCAGACAAAGCAGAAACAAAGAAAGAATGGAAAAGAAGAACAGCAAGGGAACGGAAGCAAAGATGGAGAGATGCACAGTCGCCAGAGTCTTCCCAAAGACTAAGAGAAGAAGACCGACAGAGACCTGCCAATAAAAGAAAAACGAGTGCAAAAGGACAAACTGAGTGTGCTTTACCTTCAAAGAAAAGAAAACGTAAACAAAAACATGTCTGTGAAACATTGCCTAATGACCCAATATTGCCTCATGACACCAATGTTAATACACATGACACCAATGTTGATATACACACTGGTACTGATAGCTATGTTCAGGAAGCTCAGGATAGCCTTTATTTACATCACTAACAGTAGACACTCATTATTGTAGATTAATGAATGTGGTTTGTCAGTTATGTGGGGCCTATCATTTTCTGAAGGAAAGACCAACTGAAGGGGATTTTATTAGTTGCTGTCAGAAAGGAAAGGTAAGACTTCCACAAAGACACAGATTTCCTGAATATTTAGAAAGTATAATGAGCCATCCAACATTTCCAAATTATACTAACTAAAAAAAAACATCAGATCTTATAACATTGCAATTTAATTTGCTTCAATTGGTGCTACATTATCAGAAAATGTTTTAGAGTTCAAGGACAAATTTACCACCACACTTCACATTTACACCAACAAGGAAATCTTCACAGTTATATGTCCTAGATACAATGGAAGCTGTTGAATAATGGATATAAACATCAATATATTGAGTTGATGACATATCCAATTTTCTTTCCAAATGGTGAGTTAGGAAGGGAACCACAATTATAATTGCAAAGTTACCCCAATACTAAAGTTCGTGTTATAAACAATATTTCTATGCTGGAATTTAAAGTGGCACAAACTGCTATTCACGATCACTTAAATTCTATTTTATTTGGGGAAAACTCACACAACAATGGATTATTCATTCATATCTACAAGTCGAAGCAAATAATCTAAATTTTATCAAATTTCAACAAAACTTCAACAAAACAAGCTTCACATAGAATAATATTGTGGATTGATGGATTATGCAGCTGAATTGGCTACCAACAGAGACCTTCCAGGTGGAAGAGCAATCATTTTGCTATCCACTTTCCAAGGATCTCCTCGCAATATGCCAGAAAGATACAATGAGGCTATGGCTATTGTGACAAATTTTAGAAAACTTGATTTAACTATTACATTCACATGTAATCCATAATGGCCAGAGATAAAGGAAAATTTTAAACTTGGCCAAAATACTTCTGACCGACCAGATTTAGTAGCAGTAGTATTCAAAATAAAACTTAATGCATTAATACATGATATAACTAAAGCAGAGTTATTTGGAAAATGTGTGGCTTTTGTTTATATTATTGAATTTCAAAAAGAGGCCTGCCACATGCTCACATATTTTTAATCCTGCAAGAAAAAGATACATTGAATACTGCAGAGAGAGTGGATTCAGTAATTACTGTTGAACTGTCACATCCACAAAAATATTCAAAACTTTATGGCATTGTAACACACAGAATGATTCATGGTCCATGTGGAGATATCAATCCAAATTCACCATTTATGGAAAAAAAATGCACAAAAGAATTCCCAAAACAATTTCAAATGCAGACTTATGCAAATTATGATGGATACCCATTGTGTAAAAGAAGAGAAGGACAATCTGCTATTATTCGTGGCAAAAAGGTCGATAATATATATGTAGTTCCATACAATCCACATTTGCTGATAAAGTACAATGCACACATAAATGTGGAAGCTCTTGCGCTTCTATCAAATCCATAAAATATATGTATAAATGTATAAATACAAAGGATATGATGCATCAACTGTTGTTGTGCAAGGTGCACAAAATGAACAAGACAATCCAATTTTACATGACGAACTTTCATGTTATTTAAATGCTCGCTATGTCAGTGTTCCAGAAGCAATGTGGCGTTTTCTCAAATTTGAGATTCATGGTCGTTCACATGCTGTGCATTGGTTAGCTGTACGTTTGCCACAAGGTCAATTTGTTTGCTTTACTGCAGGGAATGAAAGAAATGCTCTAGCACAAAATAAACACAGAGCAACAAAACTTACTGCTTGGTTTCAATTACATTGTCAGGACACTGATTCCATATCACTATGTATTCGTAAATGGCAACAATAAAAAAAAAAACACACTCATAAAATTATCCAGAGAATTTATACCGTCAGTTCAAGAGACATTGAACGTTTCAGTTTAAGATTACTTCTTTTACATGTTCCCGGTGCACAAAGTTATGAACATTTACACACAGTCAATTACATAGTTTTTAATACTTTTCAATTATCTGCTACACATCAAAAATTCCTGGCAGATGATACGGAATGGGAGAGATGTCGGGAAGAAGCAGCACTACGTCAAATGCCAAAGCAAATAAGAGCAATTTGCATTCATTTGCATCTTTTCCAATGTACCTGATGCATTAGCTTTGTGGGAAACATTTAAATTAAATATGTGTGAAGACTAATTGAAATGTTACAATGAGGCCATGGCACTATTAGGAGCATTAATGGAAATTCAAGAAATATTTCTGGCTCATGGATAAAATTGTGCAAGTTCTAATTTGCCTGATCCAGGACTTATAGATGAAATTAACTCTGATGACTATGACACTGAGCTTCAACAACAAAAAACACAAGAAAAACTTGCAACTTTAAATACATTACAATTGCAAAGATTTAACGCTGTCACAAATGCAACAGATGATGAAATGGTCAAAGACCGTTATGTATATCTAGATGGCCCTGGTGGATCAGGAAAAAATGTATCTATAAAATTGTTTGATGAGTTACATTCGAGCACAGGGTCAAATAGCAATGCCATATGCAACAACTGGAATCGCCACACTTTTGTTAGAAGGTGGCAGAACTGTGCATAGTGGATTTAAATTGCCGGTTCCCATTTTAGAAACATCAGTGTCGGATTTTCAAATTAATTCATTACAAGGCAAAAAAAAAAAATTGATTGGAATAGATGAGGCTACAATGATGTATTGATCTATTATTAAAAGAAGTTATGGATAATGATTTGCCATTTGGTGGAAAGGTCTTGTTGTTAGAAGGAGATTTTAGGCAAACATTACCTGTTGTGCCACATGGAAATAGGACTGACATCGTCGAAACATGTATAAAGACAAGTAAAGTGTGGAAAATATTTACTCACCTAAAATTAGAAACAAATATGAGATCTGAAGGCAAAAATGTATTCAACAATTGGTTAATTCAAATTGGAGAAGGAAAACATCCACAAATATATAATCTACCTGATGACACGTATCAACCACAAATGATTTGCAAAGAATCAATAATATCGGCAATCTTTCTGAATCCAATCAATAACGACGTTTACTCAGACATTGCAAACAAAGTGATATTAACATCAAAAAATATAGATGCCTTAAATCTAAATAACAAAATTTTTAAATTCATCATTGCACCAACAAAATTGTGCTATAGTGCAGATTCGGTTCAGGCTGATGACCAAGAGAGTGAATGCAACTTTTCTATCAAATTTATCAATTCTTTAACTCCCTCTGGAATGCCACCACATGTTTTGCATCTTAGGAAAGGGGCAATTGTAATGCTACTGAGAAATATGTATTCCAAAAAATGACTTTGTAATAGGACCAGATTAATTGTGCAGGATTTAAAAGATCATTTTATACATGCAGAAATAATGACTGGTACCAATAAAGGTGAATGAGTTTTTATACCACAAATTGATTTGGCTCCAAGTCAGAGTGGTTTACCTTTTGTCCTTCAAAAGAGACAATTTTCCATTATCATGGCATTTGCCATGACCATTAATAAATCACAAGGACAAACTTTTAAGTCTGTGGGTATCTCTTTAGAGGAACCTGTATTTGCACATGGACAACTCTATGTTGCAATTCCAGATGCAACAATTCAGATGAAATTAAAGTTCATGTTGAGGAAAACCAAAGTCAGGGTGATTTATTGGATGGACGCATTTTAAAAAAAACATTGTGTACTATGAGGTTCTGTAAACATAGAGAACTTTGGTCTTATTTTGAGGACGAAAGTTGATGTCACTCTTGTTTTTTTTAGAGGACCACTATTTCACTAAGAAACTCTATAACATGGCAAAAAACATAGGGAAGATTTATTTTACTTCCAGGACGAACTAGAATGTCACTGGGACTCTCTTTAGAGGAGCAATATTTCACTTAGGAAACTCTATTTGCCATTTTCCAGAACTACAAGAATAAAAAAAGTAAAAAAAATACTACAGCAAGAATAAAAAGTGGTTATATCTCATAGACAAACTTACAAGTGTCCTGGGCTCTTTTGGATCACTTGGACATACAAACAAATAAATAAATTGCAATGTCTTGGAAGTGGCCTTTTTGCATGATTGGCCCCACAAAACAGTTATGTTGCATTTTCTTAAAACACAAGATTACATGATACTACATTATGTTACTGTTTGTAATGTTAAAATTGTATTAGAAATGGTTAAGAAAGTTGTTTCATCACATATATAGTTGTGAGCATACGAGTTGTTGCTAACGCTTGCAGGCTCACTCAGCGAAGCGAGGAACGCAGATAGCTCCGCAAATGCGGCCCCTCCAACGTCGGCTGTGTTTGTCCGCAAATGCGGACCCTTGCAAAGTGAGGGGCCGCATTTGCGGAGATGGAGGCTCAAAGGCGCCTCACACGCGGTTAACATACACACGCGTGACTTAGAAAAAAGCAACTGCGTCCCTCGCTAAAAAATATGGGATGCGCTACGACCCATTCCGAACACGCAAAAAACAGCTGAAAACACAAGAAACACAATAAATAAACACAACAAACACATAAAAAGCATACTTACAGCGAAGGGGAGTTTTCCAGCACCTCGAAAAGTGAATTTACACGTCCATTTAAGTCCAAAAAAACGAGTTTAAACTGCCGAAAATCACTTAAAAGAGAGAAAAAATGGCCGCCAAACAAAACGAAAATAAAGCTACAGATGCAACTATATAAAGTGAAAACGGAAACAACGCTACAGTCAACTTTACGAGGTACGTAACACATACTATGCGGCACGTAACACACTGATATTAACCACCATTTTGAAAACTACTACGCATAAAATGGAGGATGGAACACAAATTGTAAGCTGGAACGCAAATAGCGCATGCGTATTGCGTTCTAACGGTCTGAGGCAACTCAAAGTTTATAAATACTGCCTACTTTCCAGAAAATTCTACATTTCTACTCAGGTGATAAACGGAGTGACTGGATAGTTAACTGCTGCTGTTACTTAAGAAGATAATTATTTCCTGATTTCCTACTTTACACTGTGCAAATTACAACTGAGAGGTAAGCTATAACACATTCCATTTTATTACCAAGACAGGAAAAAAAAAAAAAACACCTTTAACAAAGAAAATGTGATTCATATATAGTGACATGTGACACGCACATTTATGTGTATAGGCCCTACAACAAACTAATGTTAACCGAAACTACTTAAACAAGTATATTTAAATGACATTAATTTACTGCAACTCATAGCAAAAAATAATATGACACTAATCCATATGGAACCTAAAGCTGAATCTTTGCCCTTTTTTCAAACAGACTCTGCATCAACAGTGTCACTCAAGAATTTGCACCGTGGACGGTGAAAGAGAATTACTTCTAAAGAACACAAAGAAAGAAGAAGAGGTAAGATAGAAAAATACATTACATGTTGAAAAAGACCATGCTTTCCTAAATCAAAAAGAAGAAATATACAATTAATCATTTAACTTTCTTTTTCAAACCGACACCACAAGAAGACTGGCGGATTAAGATTGTCAGGAGGGGACCCTCTGTCATTCGGACAAGAACAACACTTCTATCAATGTATAGTAGAAAAAGTAGGGAAAAAAAGGAACTATATTTATTTAATGGCTGCCAATATAAAAATTTCAAGTAAAATAAAATAAAAATACATACAAATTGAATAAAGAACAAAACACAGTTCAACAAATTTCACAAACACCTATACAATTTATGAAGACAGACAGTTTCACAGAAAAAAAAAAAAGAGGTGGCCACAAAACAGGATAGCATCCGAAACATAAGCAACATACATAAAACAAAACTATTCCTCCTCTTTACTGTAAAATAACCTCCAACCATCACCCACAAGCCAAATGCAGCAACCAAAAAGTGGTGAACGCAAAACAGGATAAAAATAAAAGGCACAACATGATATAGAAAAGGCCATTAACATTAATGTTTACTGCCCAACATGATTGAATACTCATAAAGAGTACTAATTAAACAAATAAAGTATGCAAAATATGGTGGACACAAAATAGGATTGTACCAAAAATCACACAAACACATAGAAAAGTAAATTAATATTCTTCTTTACTGTTTAAGAACCTATAAGCCTTACAAAGAAGCCTAAATAAACATACCAAAAGTGGTGGACACAAAACACAATAATGCTAAAATAGTAAAAACATTAATAATTACAGTAAAAAAAAAGGATAACTGTAATATACAAATACAATTAAAGTATTTTTAAAAGGTTGCACAAAAAACATTCACCATAACAGATACAATAGACCAAAACAATGAAATATACTATTCATTAAAAATACATTCAAATCAAATAACATTTTACTTTTTTTTTTACAACAGACACTGCGTGAAGAGCATTGGACACTTCCAACAGCGGACCAAGAAAGATTTTGCTGGAAATCACACTTCAAACAAGGTACAGTATAACAAGTAAAAAAACAGAAAACTAAATAAACATGTTTGCTCTGCATCCATGTCAACAGAAAAAAAACAACAACAACAATAACACCCAATAATTATAAGCTTTACCAAAATATTACTGACACATTTGTCATTTACCTATTATTTGTCTTTTACAGACAACAATGTTTAACATTAAATCCAAACTTCAATCTACACAAAAAAAAAAAGAAAACAGCATAGTCCACAAAAGTGTCAAAACACACACTAAATAACATTTATCATTCTCAATTACCAGTCGTAATGTACAATATTAAGCATAAAACCTAAACACACACATAAAATAGAATACTACAACAAATAGTACTAACACCCAAAAAAAAACAAAAAAAAAACCTTTTCATAGCCCGAACATATAAGCCTTTAAATAAAATATCAAAATACTATTACGACAATCCCCTGTAGCAACAATTACAATTTGCCCTCTACTATGCTTGTAAGCCAAAAGTACAACAAAAAAATAAATTACCATACCAAAAAAAAATATACATTTCAATTAACACTATACAACTACTACATGTAGAAGAAGGTATAGTGTAATTTTCTTGAGTGTGCTATTCATGTAAGGCAAAATTTACAACCTATGACAGAAAGTAAGAGCAAAAAAATAAAAAAAACACTTATTTAACAATACAAAGAAAGTAACGCTACAATGAACTACCATCACATATAAACAATCTGTTGATAATAAAAAATGTAAAACACAAACTTAACATCTCAAACTAAACGAATTATACATTATTTTCTTTTACGGATTAACATGGCTGATAACGAGAGCAAACAAAAAAAGAGAAGATGTCAAACTAGAGAACAACAAGAGAGATGGGCCAACCAGCAGAGACACCAGACGAGAAGGAAATTAGACGAGAAAAAGAACGCAAAAGAATTGCAAGCAAAAGACTATCAGCTGCAAAAATTTAAGATACACCAAAAAAAAGCCACCAAAAAAACAAAGCATTTAGAACCTCTTCCTGAAACATTATATGACATTTTACCTGATGAATTTGAAAATGAAACTGATATATGCTTTCCAAATTGTCCTTTACTCAAGTCTTTAGCAGTAGAGGTTCATCATTGTGGGGACATGAATACTCAATGCCAGTTTAGTGAGGCATATCATTTTAAACAGGAGAGACCCAGACATGGCCAATGTATTAGTTGCTGTCAAAAAGGCAAGGTCAAACTTCCAGAAAGAAAAGAATTTCCAATCTATTTATAAAACATTATGACTGAACCTACTTTCCAAACTACAAAAATGTTAAGACAAACATAAGATCCTACAATAGTGCCATATCCTTTGCATCTATGGGGGCAACATTAGTTGCTAATGTGCCAGGACATGGGCCTTACTGTTTTAAAGTCCAAGGCCAAATTTACCATCTGACTTCCCATTTACATCCAGAGGAAGGAGAGCAAAGACAATTTGCTCAACTATATGTCCTAGATACAATGGAAGCTGTTGACCAACATATGTAGCTGCAAGAAAATAAAAAATGCTTACCCAGTTTTTTATAGAGCTAGATAACATTATGGCCAATAACCCCTACACTAAAGCTTATAAAAAATTGCCAGAAGTAGAAAATGAACAACAACTTCATGCACAAAGACATCAATTACCAATCCCAAAGGTCAATATGGTGCTTAAAAGAGATAGACATACTGATAAACATCATTATAACTTGCCAACATCAAATGAGGTTGCAATGGTGTTTCAAAATGATGAAGGAGAACACCCATTTCAAGGAGACATTAGAATATATCCCAGAAATGAGGAGCAACAATTCATTAGTATCAGTATCTTAAGTCCAAATTTAGATCTAATGACATATCCCATTTTTTCCCACACGGAGAAGCAGGTTGGCAACCAAAATTAACACTTCACAGTTACCCAAAAGCTAAAGCCAGAATCCGAAATAATGTTTCTATGTTTGATTTTAAAGTAGCTCAAATTGCCATTCGAAATACATTTAATCCAATTTTATGTGGTGGAAAACTAACACAACAATGGATTATTGATTCCTATTTGCAAGTTGAGGCCAATAATTTAAACTTTATAAAATATCAACAAGATAAACTATGTGTAGAACAATATTGTGGACTAAGTTGCTGAGGTGGCTACAAGCAGAGACATGACAGCTGGCAAAGACATAATTTTACCATCTTCCTTTCAGTGATCTCCTCTAAATATGAGAGAGAGATACAATGATGCTATGGCTATTGACACCAAATTTGTCAAACCCGATTTATTTCTTAAATTTACATGTAATCCCCAAAAGCCAGAAATTTCACAAAATGTACTTCTTGGCCAAAGTCCTTCCGATAGACCAGATTTAGTAGCCAGAGTTTTTAAGATTAAATTAAATGAATTAATACGTGACATCACTATAAGTCACTTATTTGGCAAATGTCTTGCTTATGTATATACCATTGAATTTAAAAAAAGAGGCCTTCCACATGCACATCTTCTCATAATACTTCAAGAAAAAGATAAATTAGATACTACTGACAAAGTGGATGCAGTCATTGTTGCTGAACTACCAGATCCAGACTATATGAGATTGTTACTCTTCGCATGATTCATGGACCATGTGAAGACCTTAATCTACAATCACCATGTATGGAAAATAATAAATGTTCCAAAGATTTTCCAAAAGATTATAGAGACAAAACCTATGCCAATTGTAATGGCTATCTACTTTATAAAAGAAGAGAAGGAGATAGTGCCATTATTCGTGGCAAAAAAGTTGACAATAGATATGTAGTACCCTACAATCCACATTTACTCATGAAGTATAACGCACACATTAATGTAGAAGCCTGCACTTCCATCAAATCCATGAAATATGTGTACAAATATTTACAAAGGCTATGATGCAGCTACTGTAGTCATCAAAAGTGCAGACAATTGAGTTAGTACATGATGAACTTGCATCTCATGTAGATGCTCGCTATGTAAGTGCACCAGAAGCTATGTGGCGCCTTTTAAAATTTGAAATGCATGATAGATCACATGCAGTATATAGATTAGCAGTACATTTACCACAAAGACATTTAGTGTATTTCCATGCTGGAAATGAAAGTAATGCATTGGCCCAAAGTGAACATCTTCACACTACACTAACTGCATGGTTTGAATTAAATTCAACAGATTCAGAAGCAATGCAATTCTTATATATTGAAATTCCATATCACTATGTTTTTGTGAATGGATTATGGAGACCTAGAAAATGCAGAGGAAATAAAATAATCCCAAGAATTTACACAGTCAGTCCAAGAGATGTTGAACTTTTCTGCTTACGAATAATACTCTTAAATGTTCCTGGAGCACAAAGTTTTGAACACTTAAGAACTGTTAATGACATAGTATATGAATCCTTCCATTTAGCTGCAAGACATAGAAACTTACTAGCTGATGATACAGAATGGGAAAGATGTTTAGAAGAAGCAGCACTATGTCAAATGCCACGGCAGATGAGAGAACAATTTGCATTTATTTGTATCTTCTCAAATGCTCCAAATGCATTAGCTTTGTGGGACACATTAAAAAGTAATATGGCTGAAGACTTTATGCGACGATACAATGAACCGATTGCACACTTAAAAGCGTTACTGGAAATCCAAGAAGTATTTTTAACTCATGGATTAAGTTGTGCAAGTTTTAATTTGCCTGATCCAGGTCTTATAGATGACATAAACTTTGAAGACTATGACATTCAACTACAAGTACAAAGAACAGAAGAAAGACTTGCAACTTTAAATACCTTACAATTGCAAGCATTTAATGCCATTAAAAATGCAATAGATGATGACATGGTCAAAGAGTGTTATTTCTATCTTGATGGACCTGGCGGATCAGGAAAAACTTATCTATATAATTTATTAATGAGTTTTGTACGAGCACAAGGTCAAATAGAACTGCTGTTTGCTACTACTGGAATTGCTGCACTTTTGTTAGAAGGTGTAAGAACCGTACATAGTGGCTTTAAACTGCCAGTGCCTATTTTAGAAACCTCTGTGTCAGATATTCGCATGACATCATTACAAGCAAAAAAATTGTAAAAAAGTAAAATAATTATAATAGATGAGGCCACAATGATGTCATGCTATGCCCTCCAATGTATTGACCGTTTGCCTCGTGAAGTCACGGATAATACTTTTCCATTTGGTGGAAAGGTGATGTTGTTAGGTGGCGATTTTAGACAAACATTACCTGTCGTTGTACATGGAAATTGAACTGACATTATCAAAACCTGTATCAAGTCAAGCACACTATGGAAACTTTTTACCCATCTTCAACTGCAACAAAACATGAGATCAGAAGGCCAAACTGATTTCAATGATTGGCTTATTAAAATTGGAGAAGGCAGAACAGAAAAAATACCAAATTTACCTGACGACACTGTGCAGATCACACCTCATATGATTTGTCAACAAGATATTATATCGGCTATATTTGGAGGTACCATAAATAACCAGGAATATTCAGAGCTTGCCAACCAAGTCATACTAACGTGTAAAAATAAGGATGCATTAATCCTCAAAAATGAAATCTTAAAAAAAATTCATGCACCAAAAAGAAATTATCACAGTGCTGATTCTGTACTTGCTGATAACAATGAAAGTCAGGCAAACTTTTCCATTGAATTCATAAACTCACTAACTCCTTCTGGAATGCCACCACATATTTTGCAGCTAAAGAAAGGTGCAATTGTCATGTTACTGCGAAATATGAACCCCAAAAAAGGCCTATGCAATGGGACAAGATTAATTGTTCAACAATTAAAGGACCATTTTATAGATGCTGAAATTTTAACTGGTACCCATAAAGGAGAGAGAGTTTTCATACCAAGAATAGATTTAGCACCAAGTGAAAGTAGTCTCCCTTTTACACTTCAAAGAAGACAATTTCCCATCATTATGGCATTTGCCATGACCATTATTAAATCACAAGGACCAACGTTCAAATCTGTGGGTATTTTCTTAGAACAACCAGTATTTGCACATGGCCAATTGTACGTTGCGTTATCACGGTGCAAAAATCCGCAGGCTATTCAAGTTTACATTGAAAAGAATGAAAGTCAAGGTGATTTATTAGAAGATGGACGTATTTTTTGCTCAAAACATTGTCTACTAAGAAGTACTTTAAATTTTCATTAAAGAAACAAAAGCCATGAAAAACAAATTTAAAAGCAAATGCAAAAATATAAAAAACCACAATATAACCACCAAATTTTTACAACAAATACACATAAATGTCCGTTCCCTTGAAAAAGTCATTATTACGCAACAGAAATTACATTTACAAAAACAATATTTTACTGTTAAACTATATTAAATTGTCAAACACATACAGAACAGTGCTTACACAGCGTGCAACAAGTTTAAGTTCTTGCGTTCTCTTTTTAGAGAACCACTTTTCCACAGACCAAACTATATATATATAACAATTACTACAGCAACAAACAAAGGTCAACCATTGAAAAATACGAATCAATAAACAATTCAGTCATAATTAATGGAAGTACTGTTTATACTGTATATCATTAGCCTCACAAAACACTTGCCTTGCATTATTTTCACAAATTATGTTAAAATGTTAATTAACTATGTCACTGTTTCTAATGTTACAAGTTTGAAAACATTTTTTTCAAGTTCCTTACTTAGATTAAAAAGTTCAAGTTTAAAAAAATATACTTTCAAGTTTCTTACTTAGACATATTACAAAGTTCATGTTAAGAGGTCAACCACGTTTTAAATCACAGTAACAAATAAAGGTCAACCATTGAAAAATACAAATCAATAAACAAATCAGTCATAATTAATGGAAGTACTGTTTATGGATGATTAGCCTTACAAAACACTTGCCTTGCATTATTTTCACAAATTATGTTAAAATGTTAATTAACTATGTTACTGTTTCTAATGTTACAAGTTTGAAAAACATATTTTCAAGTTCCTTACTTAGACAGATAAGAAAGTTCAAGTTTCAAAAAATATACTTTCCAGTTCCTTACTTAGACATATTACAATGTAAATGTTTTCTTTTATGTTAAACATTAATACAGGGAGTAATCTGATCGCCAGTTAATGGGGTCAGGAAGGATTCCCCCCCCCCCTCTCTGATACAATTGGCTACGTTTCAAGGAGGGTTTTTACTGTTTGCCTTCCTCTCGATTCAATGTATATTTAAGTTAACAATTCTTCAGATAGAACGTGCATTTTAAAAAACCATTACCTCAAGTTTACAATACTGATTAATTTCAAGTTCAACTGTTCTTACATTGAAATATTAATACTTTTAATACAAAATACTTTAACAGTTAATGTTCAACAAAAGAACATTTTACAAAAATAAACATGTTTAATATCACAATAGCACTTATTTCATCATAACTAAAACCTTACAAATGTCAAATACGTATATTAATAACTAAAAACTTTCCAAACATACACATCTCATTGCCCTCATTTTTTGACGGGTAAGTCGCTAGTTGTATATAATTAAGAGTTCATGTTAGTACAATGATAGTTACATAGTTACATAGTTACATAGTAATTAAGGTTGAAAAAAGACTTTCAGTCCATCAAGTTCAACCTATTAAGATCTCCTCTGATCTGCAATATGCGGATTAGTTATTAATTAAATTATTGATTAAATAATTATTAATAGTATAGTATTGGAGGATGAATAAAGAGTTAGTCCATCAAGTTCAACCTTTTTAGATCTCTATTGATCTTTTTAATGTGGACTATTTATTATTAATTGTTAATTGTTAATTGATCAAGACCAATTGTCTCATAGGGAAAAAAAAAAAAAAAGCTAAATTCCTTCCTGACCCCAGAAACTGGCGATCAAAATGATGATGACCATTTCTTCTTAAATTTACATGTTTAATTACATAGAGAGTATTGATCCATGGATTAATCTGATTGCCAATTAATGGGGTCAGGAAGGAATTCTTTTTTGTCACCACTTTGAAACAATTGACCAAGTCTCACTGAGGTTTTTTTGGTTTGCCTTTCTCTGGATTTAATATTCAAGATCACTGTATTGTTTGACAATTGCACTTTAAATGTTATTACATTACGTTAATGTTTGCATTGTAAACATTGTATTTTACAAGGTTTTAAAAGTTGTTTAATTGGATCTTATTAGCCTTTATGTCAGTAGCAGCATAATCATTTGTTAACAATTTAAATGTATACTTAAATAGAGATGATTGATCCAGGGAGTAATCCGATCGCCAGTTACTGGGGTCTGGAAGTAATTATTTTTCCCCCCTTTGATGCAATTAGCTAAGTTTCAATGGTGGTTTTTACTGTTTGCCTTCCTCTGGATTCAATACCTATGTGCTTTATCAGTAGTTCAACTACAAGTTGCATGTTAAGAAGCATTCTGTAATGGTTTAAAATACTCATTCATACAAAGTTGACTATTGTTATGTTACTCATGCATAGCTGAGAATTAAAAATGTTAGTATTGTTAAAAATAATTGGTTGACCACTGTTTCCAAAATAGGTTGCTTTTTACAAAGCTTTATGTAAGGGTTCACAATACGTATTCCTTCAAATTTCATGCATTGTTATATTATTATTGTACATGACAATTAAAAAGGTTAATATGGTTTGACAGTTGTTGAAATACAAGTTGAATGTTAAAAAAATATAAAAAAAATGTATTATAATTGTTGTACTTCTTTGTAGATAACAAAAAGTTTAAGAGTGTCAGAGACTCACATGGTGTGGCAAACAGCATTCCCAGCCTTACAATTTTATTGCTGTAATTTTTGACGGGCAAATTGCTAGTCTATTTATAACTGTAATACATTTAAAATACATTTGATTGTTAGTAACCAACAACCATAGATGTATATTCATAAAGTTCCTTTTGCATATGTTTTTGTGAGAACTTTTCTCCTTGCATACGCATTTGCAAGAGTGACATCTTATTCAATAAAAGTTTCTTCCGTGGGCTATACCACAGAAGTTATATTATTATAAATTATACTTTTAGTTATTTAGATTTTGTTATATGAAAGTATATTATAGCTAGTTACATAAAAATATTGGTCTGGAATAGAAATTCAAACTTCTCAACTGAAGTCATTTATTGGAGCAATAACAAACAAAGGGCACAACATGGAAACAAGATAAACAATAACAGATGGGCTATAACTTCAATGTCTAATGTTAATTTCTCAGCCCCACTGGTATATTCATAATTAGTTGATGCACCAGGGAGGATAGACATATAAAATGGAAGACCCTGATAGAGATACCCAGTGTTGCAATCAAAGGAGGAAAGAGGTAGCACTGGGCAGCTACATACTGAGAGACTATTCAAATGACCACGTACAGAATGGGTGAAAAATAAAGACATTGGTTGGAAACCCAAAGGCCTCACTTTTTTATTGTTTGTGAAGTTCATCTCGACTACAAAATATAGGGTCGGACAAAACCTAAACTTGTCCAAATTGGTTGAAACTGAGGTGATTGCCTTGGGAGACAGAATAAGGGTGCACTGTGACAGGCTGTGGTATCTTTGTTTGTCTAATCCAGGGGCTTTGTAAGGAGCACAGCAAAACTCCAGAGTACAGTTCAATAAAAGCAATACTAGGGTTGAAAGATTCAATGTACTGGATCGTTTCCTGACAGAATCATACTGTTGTGCTGAAGCTATATATAGTTTATATAGGCATATACTTTTATACATAAATATTGTTTGGAAAATAAGTCCTTTTCTTTTTAATAAAAACATTAATGCCACAGAGTTATGTCATTATGATTTCAGTTATAAGCCTAATAAATGACCAATATTGCAAATGAAAGAACATAAGATCTTGTTCAGCTGATCTGTATATTGGCAGATTCCTATAAAATTATCGATTAAAAAAGGAAAAACAAACAAAATAAAAAATTATAAAAAATAAAATGGAAAACAATAATTTCAGAATGACATTGTATTTGATTTTATTCTTAATTTTAGGAGAATTTTTATTTTTTCTCTAAATAGGTATTCTTGTTTATTAACACAGTCACGTCACTTTTAATATATCTTTCAATATAATTGATTCATAGATACATCTGTGAAAATGATTAATATTGTTTGCAGACATACTTATATGTTTCCTTCTCCACTGATGTTGTGAGATTGATTTGTTATCATGTCCCATATACAGCAATTTGGGCCCATCTATATGTATGATGTATATATTTGTTTAAGATCTATTTGCCTGACCATGTCATAACATTACTCTATCATTATAAATAATGTGTTGAATTAATATTTCTTATGAGAGAGAACGATCAAGTAATAGAAATGAATTTATTTTCTTCAATACGTTCTGATGCAATCAGATTTAGATATGTGATTCGCTTTTGTTCATGTGGAGATATATTGACTATGCACTCCTTCCTAGTTTTTACACACAAAATTATCCAATGGCCTGTGGTTTATTTAGACAGATTCCTACAACAATTGTTTAACTGTTACATATCTGTAGCCTTATTAAATTGCGATTCAGCCAATTGAATAGGGCTCTATATAAGCATGGAGCATATTTTTTTTAACAGAAGTTTTTAGTTAGTGAACTTCTATCCAAAAGCAAGGTCTTCACTATCTAAAAACTTCTATAAAAAAAAATATGCTCTGTGCTTATATAGAGCCCTATTCAATTGGCCAAATCACAATTTAATAAGGCTGCTGGCCTGTACAATAAGCCTCTAAACAAGCCTCCAGGTGTAAACCATTTTCTGGAGATATGTTTTCCAGCATAAGGTTTTTCTCCTTGGATGTAAGCTGCCTCTTAATGCTAAGCTATCTGATTACTGACCAAGTAGTATGACAAATTGTTTGTTATTTGTTTTATAACTCACAAGAGTATTTGCTACTGATATTTGGGAGATCAAATGGTTATAATATTTAAGCAATGAAGAATGAGAACTCATCATGGCCAATTAGGTATTAAGGACTACAAGATATAATGGAATAATCGACTTAATGGAAACTTCTTAACAAGAGTTACATTTGATGAACAGATAGTTGGTATCACATAATACAAATGAGTTTAACAGGGTTTTTATATATTTTGTAATGTGTCTTTATTGTAGCACTATCTATATGAGGGATATTTCTTGTATAATATGTACTACTAAAAGTGTACCAAGTAAACCTA
Organism: Discoglossus pictus; assembly: GCA_027410445.1. Taxonomy (NCBI): domain Eukaryota; kingdom Metazoa; phylum Chordata; class Amphibia; order Anura; family Alytidae; genus Discoglossus; species Discoglossus pictus. Next base: position 345,982,864 of record CM050164.1, on the reverse strand, counting down.
CACGAATATTGTACAGCAGGAGTTATATTATTGTCTTGACCCTGATACTCACTTCATGGTCATTCCTAGGTCCTTTCTACAATTGGAGAGTTTACTAATTACATGTAAATATAGTGTAGTTTTTGCACATATTTCATATTGAAATACCTTAAAAATTATCATGGCTTGCAATATATGCTTTTTCTGTTTGTGTGATAAATTATTTTTCATACAAAGCAACAAAACCCTTGTATTAAAATAAAAATGCAAAAAAATTAGGGGTAAGAATATTTTATGTAGAAGGGTTGCTTGTATTAATGCTATGCTATCCTTTAAAGATAAATATAACCTATAAAGAGATCCAAGTACAGCATCAAGTTTCAAGAAAGAGATCCCGAGAGTCTGAAATGAGACAAGACAGGTTTAAGTGATGTATAGTGATGCATATGGATGCCCTGAGCAGTTTACAGTAATAAGAATTACTTTTGTACCAGGATTTTGTACTGCCCCATTGTGTTCTACCCATCAAGGTCTAAACCTAAGCATATATGGTTCTATTTGTTCAGCACATACATAGAGAATAAGAAAGAACTCTGTTTATCTTTATAAGTATCACTACAAAATGCTTATATGGAATGTGTAGAGTCAAGTTCACTTAAAGAGAGAACTTGCTTACATATTTTTTTCAGTTGCAAGTTGCAATATTCTGATGTCTTTATTTTGTAAGATATTTTCATTTGGAATGTCTTCCTTCTTTTTCTATCTTTTCCCTTTCACTAGTTTTTTTACAACAGTTTAGAATTTCAACCATTTTATCAAGTTTACCTAGTTGAGCTGTACAAGAAAATTATTTATTTTCACGTAGAAAGAAATATTACTTTTCTTAATAAAACCAATTTCCATGAGTTTATTATTAATAATTCCTGGTCTCCTTAACAAGTCTCTAATTAGAAATGTTAATGATATTAATGTGTGCATCAGTGAATTAGCAAATTTACATTTTAAAACTTGGCACCAGATAAAGATTATTTTCACATAAAAAGTTAGCTTGATAGGGTGAAGAGGTATGCTTTACCAGCAGCCACTGAGGTTATAGCAGTAGCAATGTTATAAACATTGCTACAACCATCTTTATTTTTAATAGGGATGTTATGGATTAAAATCCATATAAAATGCATTTATGTTTGTGTCCTACTTATATATCTTATCTTTGCAGTATTATCACGTAACCAAAGCTTTATTAATATTGCTGAATCATTGGGAACTCTAAGATGGAGGATTAATCACTTCTTTTTGCAAGATGTCGGTAACATCATATCCTGACAGCAGTAAGATGACATTCATATCCGTGACCAAATAAGGATGTGAGCCCCACCACCTTCCGGGGCCAATCAGAGGTTTCACTTAAACTGGCCATAATGACATCAGATCTGAAACCTAATAAGGATATGTGCCCCGCCGCCTTCCGGAACCAATCAGAGGCCTTACTTAGACTGGTGTTCACCAAGATGCAACATTTATCTGATTACTAATAATGTTATAAATATGACAGCTGATTTTAATAAAGGATGGGTGTGAGAGAAAGCTTTATACCAGAACTCCGTGTTGGTGTATTATTTCTCTAAGGTGTGCACACTAAATATATATATAAATTGGTAATCTGGTCAGGGACAGATATCTCTAAGAACTATTTTGGTTATTCTCCAAAACAAATTGGCGCCCAACGTGGGGCTTGAGGTTTAACTGAACCTGCAGCGGGACGCAAGGGATCTGGACGGAGCCTACAGGAGCGGGCGGAGCCTGATCAACTCCGGTACACGGTAAGGACACAGTTAGCACCTTGACCGTGTAAAACCTTGTTCTGGGACTCAGCCCGTCATCCAGACCTGCTGTGGGCAAAGTGCCAAAGTACAGGTAATAACTTGCCTCAAGTCCATTATGAACCCTGTACCAGTGATATCTGTCACCTGTGTATGACTGTTGAGAGTGTGGGATATTGTGTTCAAAGACATACATGTTTGCTTGCAGCAGGTTTCAGGGACGAATTGGATAGTGTCCGAATAACACTATAGCCCTGAAATAGCCGTACGTACAGACGTACATATGCATACCTTTCTTTAGGAGGGTCTATGCATGGTGGATAGCCGAGTATCTCTTTGGGTTCATTATGTTCGTGCCTTGGTAACGTGATGAACCCGGGAGATATCTATCACACACACTTAGGTGTAAGAGCATGTATGTGGGATGCAGACTTCAGGGACCGATTTATTGTGTCCGGATAACACGATAATTCTCTGAAGGCGTCAATTTTAACACGCGACGGTGTGAGATTTTGAACTGCAATGTTTTAAGAGTCAGAAATGTTCTGCAGAAATTGATAAATATCACTGTGATCTGTAATTGCTGTTTGTGATGCATGTTTTAATGAGAAATGTAGTTTATAATTTCTCTCCATGTAAAAGCTGCAAGCTGATTTCTGTGTAGCTGTGTGTGTGAAATTCAAGGTCAAAGAAGCACAGTCTGTGAAAAGAATTTACTCCCTCCTCCCATCTCGTTAATTCTTTTAAGGACGTATCTTTCTATTTCAAATGCTTAAGGTCGTATGAAATAACTGTCATGTTTCTGTTCATGTTTTCATGCTTAGTTATTCTTTCTATGCAAATGCTTAACGTCGTATGAAATAACTGTCATATTTCTATTCATGTTTTCATGATGTTGTTAGATTTTGCTTACAAGAAGTAAATGTTTGTGTAAAAGTAGGAGTGTCCCGGGAGGAGATTGACACCCATCTTAAAGGCAAACAACATTTTCTATACCACCTCTGCTGGAAGTCAGTGCCCTGTATCCACTACTTCTTGGCAACATTAAACCTTATTAAACAGGAAGATATAAGAGACATTCAGTGTTTCATTAAGCTTTACTATAAAAGGAAAAGTAAACGCAACGTTGCTTTAGGATATGTTTTACTCTGAGACAATTTCTGTATCATATGCAGCTATGTTGTGATATTGCTGACTAAGATGTATGTTTAATAATGAAATGTGATGTTATTCTCTTCCGTAATCTTGTGTCTATCTAAATCACTTGTCATTATACAGTAAACTCTCTGCTATCCCTTTGCCAGTAGTGCGTGGTTACACACTACAATCTAATGGTCCCCCGGAGGGCGGTAACTATTGTCTGAGTTTAGGGAAGACGTATGAAGTGATTCTCATTTCATGGCAGTCGAGCACTTCAGACAAAAAGATCTGCTTGTTCCTCTTTTCTCTCACCTCTCTCCCTCTCAGACAACTGGTCTGCTTATTCCTCTTTTCTCTCACCTCTCTCCCTCTCAGACAACTGGTCTGCTTGTTCCTCTTTTCTCTCATCTCTCTCCCTACTTCATCTTGTCTGCCTTCTAACACTAGCTTGTGTTATATTTAGGACAGGAAGATGGGACAGAAACAGACTAAATTGAATATTGAGGGCATGTTGGCTCAGGATGTGGTGAAGAAAAGAGGGGGAGAGGCCGTGTTAATTAAATCTAAAAAGTTGTTTAAAGTGTGTGGATTCACAAATATTGTGGGAGGACATCTGAGGGCAGAAGAGTGGCGAAAAGTGTTGAGAAATAATAGAGGACAGTTACAAGATTGTGGTTTATTACCAAATGCAGAGGTATGGTACAGAGTGACTAAAGAGATTAAACAGGAAGGTTGGACAGAGGAAAAGGTTGAAATAAATGGATAGGAAATGTATGTGTATTATGCTCCATGTGAATCAGCCAGCTCCTTACCTACGACTATTATACCCTCCGCACTTCAAACACCCTGCACACCACAACCACTGCCCTTTGCAGAACAAAAACATTCCACCCAGCCACAGCTCCAAAATGACGCTCACACACACTCTAAGGAGGGGTCCTGTTACCCTCTGAACCCTCCCATTAAGATGATAGCGGCGCCCACTCAGGAAGGTCTACCTGTCATACCGAACGCCCCCTTGGTGAATACGTCCCTTTATCCTGTATTGACTGCTAACGGAACTATGTATACTCCATACTCGATGTTCCCAGTCGTGCCAAGGGCACCGGCGACAGACGCTTCCACTACTCCCCTTTCTCAGAGACAGTCAGACATAAATGATATCTCATTACACCCTACTCCCGCAGGCCGTCCTAAAAATGACAGTGTGGATGGGGAGGATGAGATAAAAGTAGGAGAGAGCGCGAAGGAGTGGAGGAGTAAGACCCTGGGCTCAGGAATGAACCAACGTAGAGGGCGTAATAGAAATAGTACAGCGAGTCTAATGTATGTTGCATTCACACCAACACAAGCCATCTCCCTCATAAACACATTACCCGACCCTGAGAAGCAGCCTATGCCTTTCTACAGAAAGATATCACAAATACAGAAGGCATATGCTGCAGCATGGAGAGACTTGGTTAGTTTGTGCGAAATCAGAGCAGGAGATACTGGCCCATAATGCAAAAGTCAATAGACCCGTATGATATGCCACGTGAGACAACTGACTATGAATCAGGTGAAATATTCTGTGAACTACTAAGAGCCTGGGCGAAAGATAAATTAGCAGATCAGGCTGTTAATCTGCAGGATATTAAACAGAACCGAGACGAATCAGTAGAAAAGTTTCACTCACGACTCACACAGGTGTTCACAGACCTCGGCTTCAGCCCACACAATAAGACACACACACAGATGCTAAGTACAGCTTTTGTGATAGGGCTAAAGGAATCTATAAAGAAAGGTCTATTGACTTCCAGACCAGAATATAGAGTGTTACCATTAGACACACTGTTACTTGTTGCAAAAGGACTGGAGTCTGTAGAAAATACACACCCTACATCATCAACGTACAAAAAACCTGCCGCTCTCATGGTGACCACTGAGGAACCGGCATACAAAGGGGAGAAGAAGGAAACACGAAAGTGTTTCAATTGTAGCAAGATTGGGCACATCAGCAAGAATTGTAAGATGCCTAGAAAGCAGAGGACAAAGCAGCAGGGGGATGTCACTAAAGAGGAGCAGGGGGGCCAAAGCACAGCATAGGACAGTGGTGAGCCTGTGTCACTATCTCCTGCTATGGCAGTATCTTCAGGGGATAGCGGACTAGGACCTCAAGCTATTGTAACATTACCAATAGAAGGGATCCCTACCACCTTCCTAGTAGACACAGGTGCAGCCAGAAGTGTCCTAAGACAACAAGATCTGCCCGACACATCTTACCTGTCTGACATTGATGTTGCTTGTGTAGGAGTTGACGGTATCCCCTCTTCCAATAAGTTGACTCAACCCCTACAAATAGGCCCATTCCCAGACCTGCTTGCTAGATTTGTAGTGTCCTCCACATGCCCAATGAACTTATTAGGTGCAGACGTGCTTTCTCGCTTGCAAGAATCCATCTTGTTTACCCCGGATGGGACTATACAAGTGTCCTCGCATTTAACAATTACTGACACGTCAGCACTCTGCTCACTACCAATATTACTTCACTTAGATGCGAAAAAAGACAATAGACAAGGCCCGGCCGACATCTTGGATAAGATTCCGGCAACCCTCTGGTCACATGGTCCGGAAGATATTGGGCATTTAAAGGTGCCTCCAGTCATAGTAAAGTTGAAGCCTGGAGCTGAATTACCACGAAAACCCCAGTATCCTCTGAAGCCAGCACAGATTGATGCAATTACACAGCAGATAGAGAGCCTGTTGAGACAGGGGGCGTTAGTGCGGTGTACGTCACCATGTAACACGCCCCTCTTCCCAGTGAAAAAGAAATCCAAGAAAGGAGAGCCAGTAAAATACTGTATGGTACAAGATTTGCGGGCAGTCAATGAAGCAACCATATTGGACACTCCCATAGTACCTAACCCACACACTCTCCTCTCTGGAATACCTCCAACAGCAGCATACTTTACCGTAGTGGATCTGGCAAATGCCTTCTTTAGCATTCCTCTAGATCCTTCATGTCAGTATCTCTTTGCATTTACACATGATCATAATCAATTTACATGGACTGTCATGCCTCAAGGAGCACTGAATTCTCCTAGTCAGTTTGCTAAGGCCATGGGTCTAATCCTTGAATCTTGGCAACTGGGAAACCCTGATGTTGTACTTCTGCAATATGTTGATGACCTCTTACTCTGTGCTGAAGACCTTCCTACAGCTACACGGACATCAGAGAGTTTACTGAGACATCTAGCAGAACAAGGGTGCAAAGCATCCAGAGAGAAATTACAGTGGTGTCAGGAGACTGTCATATTCCTGGGACATTGCCTTTCCAAAGGAGTGCGTCATCTCACACGCAGCCGTGTTAGGGCAATAGAAGAAATGCCTGTACCAGAAGGACACAGACCCCTGCACGCTTTCCTAGGTCTCATATCCTATTGCAGAGCATGGATCCCAGAAGCAGCCCTTGTATGATGTCCTGAAGATTGAACCCTTTCAGATGACTCAGATAGCCCTAAATAACTTCTACTCTCTGAAACAGACTATCTCCTCAGCCCCTGCATTAGGGCTACCCAACTATGACCTACCATTTAAGCTGTTTATATCAGAAAAGGAAGGACATGCAATGGGAGTCTTGACAAGAGTCCCATGGAAACAGACAACGCCCCATTGGCTACTTCTCATGTCATCTGGATGATGTAGCAAGAGGAGGCCCTTCTTGCCTTAAGGCAGTATTTGCAGCTCATGCCTTACTGGATAAGACAAGTGACATAGTCCTTGGATATCCCTTGACAGTTCTTGCTCCACATGACATTGCTACTATCATAAATCAGACGCAGCCAAAACACCTGACAGCAGCTAGACACCTCCGTCTCCAATGTTCACTGCTTCTGCCAGATAATGTCACCTTACAGAGGTGTTATGTGCTTAATCCAGCCACTCTCTTGCCATTTCCTGAGGGGGGAGATGAGGAAGAAGGACATTTCTGGTATAGTTTGAACTTGGATCAGGAGTCAAACTTAAGCTCGGATGTAAAAAGTCACTTACTGGGACGCCTAGTCAAGAAGACAGAAACAGATGAAACACAAGACTCTCTACATTGTACGCTGTGGAACAAACAAACACCGGGACGGGATCTTCAATATGAAGCGAAGCTTATGAAATTGAAGCAATTCACGTTAAAACTGATGACATTGTATAATGATGCAATAGGGGATAGCGCACTCAAGTTAGAGCTTCCCTTTGAAGCAGAATTGCTCTATAAACATTGGGATACAGCTGTCCCACACATAGCACTAACAAAGTCTGCGCAGAGTACATGGAGCTCATTGGGGACTGCACTGAAATGGTGGGAGTCCGCAGATGAAGATGAACTAGAAGCAGAAGGAATAACAAAACAAACCCTCCAATGGCATGTGAATAGTTTTCCCAAAGTACAGGCTGAAGACCCATATGCGGTTCCAGGATCAGTAAACCCACCTCATGACTGTCTTCAGCAAATGGAAATGGAGACCTCACACCTTGCGAATGTAAAAGAACTTGCCCTGACAGACCCAGACATCACTCTGTATGTGGATGGATCAAGGTATGCTGATGAGAATGGAAAATATCACACAGGATACGCTGTGACTACGGAAAAAGATGTGATGCGAGCCTTCTCACTACCTCCCTCCATGTCAGCACAAGAAGCAGAGTTGATTGCATTGACTAAGGCCTGTGAAATTGCAGCAGGACGGCGAGCTAACATCTATACAGACTCAAGATATGCTCTAGGAGTGACTCAAGACTTTGGAATAATCTGGAAAGAAAGAGGGTTTATGACAGCTGCAGGCACCCCAGTAAAGCATGATAAAGCCATACGTGAACTGATGGATGCGTTAGCACTACCAGAAGAAGTAGCCATACTTAAGGTGAAGGCACATGGGAAGCTAAACTCAAATGAAGCACGAGGAAATCATCTAGCAGACCAGACGGCTAAGAAGGCAGCAATGATATCACAGGAAATGGACAAGAAAGAGGAGAAGAAAGACATAAATATCTACACAATGCAGACTTTACCTACAGATTTGAAACTACTCAAAGAATTGCAGAAGAATGCAGATCCAGAAGAAGTAAACAAGTGGAAAGCAAAGGGAGCAATCCTTAAGGATGGATTGTATGTTGATAATCTGAGATTGTGTTTACCAAAGAATCTCTATCCAGCAACAGTACAGTGGGCCCACGGACCGGCACACTTGTCAAAGACCCTCATGAACGCTCTAATAGACAAGTACTATATGGCGCCAGGCATAACTACACTTACGAGCAACTATTGCAAGTCCTGTAGCATTTGTGCTAAATGTAATACAGGCCGAACTGAGAAACCCCCACAAAAGCATTTAGCAAAATCTCTGTATCCATTCCAGAGGATACAAATTGACCACATACAGATGCCAAAAAGTGGCCGGTATGAATATGCATTGGTCATTGTAGACATGTTCTCAGGATGGCCGGAAGCGTACCCAGTCACAAATATGACTGCAAAAACCACAGTGAAGCGGTTACTAACAGAGGTCATCTGCAGATATGGGGTCCTTGAAGTAATTGAAAGTGACCAGGGACCAGCTTTCACTGCAATCTTAGCTAAAGAAATATGGACAGCTCTAGGAGTGACACTATCTTTTCATACACCCTACCATCCGCAGAGTAGTGGAAGGGTGGAACGTATGAATGGGACTTTGAAGTCTAGAATGCCAAAAATGTCAGAAGAAACTGGTATGCCGTGGCCTGAGAGCCTTCCTATAGCTTTGTTCAGTATCAGGTATACCCCTAGGGGAAAACATGCTTTATCTCCTCATGAGATCTTATTTGGGTCTGCTCCTAGATTAGGATGTTATTTCCCTCAGCAATTGCAGTTGAAATCTGATGTACTTGTTGACTATGTGATAGCCTTGTCCACAGCACTGACTAAAATCCATGCACAAGTGTTCTCTTCTATTCCAGATCCGGAGGTAGATACTGGCACACACCAACTACTTCCTGGAGATTGGGTTCTGGTCAAGAGGTTTGTGAGGAAAACCCCACTGGAACCCAGATACGAAGGTCCTTTCCAAGTCCTACTGATCACAACCACTTCGGTTAAGTTGGAAGGGAAACCTACTTGGGTCCACGCGTCACATTGCAAAAAGGTTGCTCCTCCTGATGAACAGGAACCAACACAATGAGTATAACTCAGTGTTTTATCTTGTTTCTCACAGTATTCTTGAACAATGCACAACATGTAACTATTACAAAATGTGAAAATGGAGTCACATTTTGGTATAATTCACATACTACACATGTTGCTACATACACCTTTGACTTCTGTGATTTTGTTAGATGTCCTACTGTCCATGAACAGTGTGACTTGTATAAATCTTCCCCTAATAAGGTTATATATATATGTGTTGATGGAAAGATTTATGGGAATGCTTATGGGAAAGATTGTCCTACATGGGATATGGTAGGATGGACTACTGGAACACCCTTGGAGTATAGACCTCAGAACGCTGTAGTCAAGAAAGATGACCTAGGAAGATCTCTACTAGATCGTATGACTCTACTAAAGACTGGTAGATGTTTAAATAGTGGCAAAACTAGTTCTAGCATGCAGCTAACTCTGACTATACAAAATCCTAGTCCCATAGATGCTGACACATATTTGATGGGAGCATGGAGTAAGGGGGAGACTACAAAGTTCTCAGGTAAATTTAAGTTAGCAGACTTATACAATTATCCTAACTTACCACTTGTATTACAGATATTACAACCAGGTCCCAAGATCATTGGAACAATGACTGTTAATGGTGATCCAACATATGAAGATACTTTAGCTACTGAAACAGGGTATTCAGATCTCAATGTATGGTTAGAATGGATGAAATATAATGTCCAAGAATATAACAAATCTAATTGTTATGTTTGTGGTCATGCTAGGCCCCATTTGGGTACTGTTCCACTTACTATACCGTTATTAGAAGAAAAATGTTTCCTGAGCCTGTTTAAAAACACACTCAATGATTTAAGTAGATGTAAAACATGGAAAAAGACATATCCTATGATAACTAATAACCCGCATCCAGGTGAGGGTATAACTATATATCCAGGAAATTATACATGTTATCGTAGGAATGTTTCTTATGGAACTAACTTACAGAGGTTCCCAAGTGGTTTTTGTCAGACATACAGAGATGGATCATCCACATTATTGATTAATCACACACAATCCTTGGGAGATATATATTGGATATGTGGGGACATGAAGCTGAGAGTCAGAATGTCAGGAGTATGGCGGGGAGAGTGTACCTTAGCTAAGGTTATTATGCCACTCCATATTGTCCCAACTTATTATGGTGATCCATCTAGCATTCTTCAAACACAATCTAGAAAGAAGAGAGATACATCATTATCATCCGAACCTAGAGAAAGTTTTGACCCACATGTATATATTGATACTATAGGGGTCCCAAGGGGGGTGCCAAATGAATTTAAAGCTTGCAATCAAGTAGCAGCAGGTTTTGAGTCACTCATACCAATGATTGGAGTAAATAAGAATGTTGCTTGGATTAATTACATTTACTATAATCAGCAACGGTTTATTAATTATACCAAGGATGCCTTAAAAGGTATTGCAGAACAGCTAGAAGCTACATCACACATGGCCTTCCAGAATCGCATGGCATTAGATATGATTCTTGCAGAAAAAGGAGGAGTATGTAAAATGCTTCCTGCCACTAGTGCATGTTGCACATATATTCCTGATAATACAGGACCAAACGGTAAGATCACCTTGGCCATAAAGAAACTAGCTGAACTTGGCCAAGAACTAAAAGAAAATTCTGGTACTATAGATAACTGGGATACATGGTTTAGTTGGATGAATGGTTGGCAAAAGGTTTTGTTACAAACTGGGATGGCTATCCTTGTTGTCGTAACTCTACTTGCCTTCCTCCTATGCTGTATTATTTCCTGTATGCGTACTTATTTGCAGAATGCAATGAAAAAAGCTTCCTCCTGGTGGTGCCCCCAGAACCTAGACACAGATCTTTATGGACAGAATGATATATGCAAGACGTCTCACAGTCTAATGCAGACAGTAACTGGCTCTACGGAGAGTGTCTTGTAAAGGTATTATACCTAAGCATTATGGTCCTTGTTCTAGACCAGATACACTATTAGTTAATAGAGGCTTATTAGGTTTTCCCATGCCGCATAGGACATAGGGTAGGTGTGACGTTAGGTCATGGCAAGCCCGATCGAACGAAGATATGTACCTATGTCATACTTACACGCAATGCTCACAACATCCGGAAATAGAAACCACAAAGAGTAGTGCTCCGGAGGGACCATAGTCAAGAACATAGATACTAATAAATTTTGATATCCAATAATGAGTAAGGATATAATAACTATTAATTAAGATTTAAGAACGTAGGGGTAACATAAACATTGTATGACATTTTAGGGGGGACTGTTATGGATTAAAATCCATATAAAATGCATTTATGTTTGTGTCCTACTTATATATCTTATCTTGGCAGTATTATCACGTAACCAAAGCTTTATTAATATTGCTGAATCATTGGGAACTCTAAGATGGAGGATTAATCACTTATTTTTGCAAGATGTCGGTAACATCATATCCTGACAGCAGTAAGATGACATTCATATCCGTGACCAAATAAGGATGTGAGCCCCACCACCTTCCGGGGCCAATCAGAGGTTTCACTTAAACTGGCCATAATGACATCAGATCCGAAACCTAATAAGGATATGTGCCCCGCCGCCTTCGGGAACCAATCAGAGGCCTTACTTAGACTGGTGTTCACCAAGATGCAACATTTATCTGATTACTAATAATGTTATAAATATGACAGCTGATTTTAATAAAGGATGGGCGTGAGAGAAAGCTTTATACCAGAACTCCGTGTTGGTGTATTATTTCTCTAAGGTGTGCACACTAAATATATATATAAATTGGTAATCTGGTCAGGGACAGATATCTCTAAGAACTATTTTGGTTATTCTCCAAAACAGGGATCTTTGATCAAATTGTAAACCTACTGAAAATGTATTTACCCACAGTAAGGTGTTCCAAGATTGTGGATAAATGTTATTTTTTTGTAGATTTACAGACCTGGCTTCCTTATTGGCTTTAATATGATCAAACCCATAGAGAGAAAATGTTTTCCAAATGTCAAATGTATAAAATGGTAGGTAGAGGAAAGCTATATAATTGTCCTGGAGAGGTTTCATCAAAAGTAAAGTATAGTTTGCTATTTCAGATGTTACATTCTACTCTACTTTTTTTATAATTGTAATATATAATGTATTCTAACAAATAAAAGTGGTGTACAACTGTGCAGCACTTTTAATTATTCATACATATTGAAAATACATCACCTTTAAAAGCACATATTTTATTCAGCTTATTTTTTTATTTAATAATTAAATTAAAAAAAATAATATTCACACTTACTATTCTTGTTGTTTTGAATATACATTTTAACTAGGCATTAATGTGCAAAATGATGTAATTTAATTATTATTTCTGCATATTGATAGGAGTAGATTATTGTTATGGTAAACTGACTTTTCAAAATTAGCTACAGCAGTTGATCAAGCATATCTATTCATTTTGTGGATTCATGCATAAAATACCTTTCTTTGGAGTCTTATCCAAATGTGTAATGAATGGAACAGGTCCAAAAGCTTGCCCACTGAGTTTCTCTGCATGAATAGCAGTGAAAGGTTTCTTAAATTTCCTGTCTTGGAAACCTATACAATGAATAACAAAATGCAGATGGTATTAAAGTCAAATCAATTTGGATTTTATCTCTGGAACATTTAAAAAACAAAATCACCTTATATTTGTGCAGTAGTTAAGATGTTTTAATAACATACATTTGTACTAAATACTGACATAAAATATATTTATTGTTTTGGATATAAATGAGCAATATGGTTCGTAAATCCTTTTAGATTTTGCTTCCCATATAACAATTTAATGTGTTTTTCATGATAAATATGAATACTTAACTAATATATTATTTTAGTTATTACATAAAAATGTTTTGCTATTAATGTAACTTTAATGAGATCCATAAGTACTGTTCTTTCTTCTGTGTACATCACATATAATAGTTGTCAAACTACGAATTGTGGTCACACGCGAGGGACCCAGTTTGGTCCGCAAATGCGGACCCTCGCTAACCGAGGGGTCACATTTGCGGAAGGTGGAGGCTCCATAGTCGGCTGCAATGAGCCGAATGCTGGGGCCGCATTTGCGGAGGTGGAGGCTCAAAGGCGCCTAACACGCGGTTACAAAAACCCACACAAGCAGGCACCATTACGACCTTGCAAAAATACAACAACGCGCACCTAAAAACAGTCAAATCACAATAAATACCCACTAAAAATACATAAAAAGCTTACCCACAGCAAGGGGGATCACCCTGGACCTCTGCAAGTGAAGTTACACCTCCCTGTCACTCATGGGGGTCAATCCAAATTCCCGAGTTCAGACACACGAAAATCCCCTAAGCGAGAGAAAAATTGTCCGCCGGAAAAAATGAAAACGAGGCTCAAAGACCCAGGACCGCCCAGCCACGTACAACTTACCCAAGAAGGGATCTGAGATAAGCTTGGAAAGCCACATTAACCCCATGGGATCCGAGATAAGCTCAGAGACCCGCATTAACCCCACATTAATCATCGCAGTGGGGGTCCTGATCGCACGCGATCGGGGACCCGAGCTGCAATGAAAATTCTATATTCCCGCGTTACGGATCCTTAAAGGACCATAAAAGTCCTTAAAGGACCCGTTATAAAAATAAATAAAAAAACACTATCAAGCATGGGGCTCTTCAACCATTAATTAACCCTGTCACTCATGGGGGGCAATATAGACCCCCATAAGCCCTTCATTAACCCTGTCACTCATGGGGGTCAATACAAACACCCATGAGCCCTTCATTAACCCTGTCACTCATGGGAGTCAATACAGACCCCATAGGCATTTCATTAACCCCTTCACTCATGGGGGTCAATATAGACCCCGATAAGCCCTTCATTAACCCTGTCACTCATGGGGGTCAATACAGACCCCCATAAGCACTTAATTAACCCTTGATTAACTCCCTCACTCATGGGGGTCAATACAGACCCCATAAACCCCTAGTTAACCCTGTCACTCATGGGGGTCAATATAGACCCCCATAAGCGCTTCATAAACCCTGTCACTCATGGGGGTTAATACAGACCCCATAAGCCCTTCATTAACCCTGTCAATCATGGGGGTCAATACAGAACCCAATAAGCACTTCATAAACCCCCTTACTCATGGGGGTCAATATAGACCCCCCTAAGCCCTTCATTAACCCTGTCACTCATGGGGGTCAATACAGACCCCCATAAGCACTTAATTAACCCCTCACTCATGGGGGTCAATATAGACCCCCATAAACCCCTAATTAACCCTGTCACTCATGGGGGTCAATATAGACCCCCATAAGCCCTTCATTAACCCTGTCACTCATGAGGGTCAACACAGACCCCCATAAGCACTTTATTAACCCCCTCACTCATGGAGGTCATTATAGACCCCCATAAGCCCTTAATTAATCCCCTCACTCATGGGAGTCAATGCAGATCCCCATAAGCCCTTCATTAACACTGTCACTCATGGGGGTCAATACAGACCCCCATAAGCACTTAATTAACCCTTGATTAACTCCCTCACTCATGGGGGTCAATACAGACCCCATAAACCCCTAGTTAACCCTGTCACTCATGGGGGTCAATATAGACCCCCATAAGCGCTTCATAAACCCTGTCACTCATGGGGGTTAATACAGACCCCATAAGCCCTTCATTAACCCTGTCAATCATGGGGGTCAATACAGAACCCCATAAGCACTTCATAAACCCCCTTACTCATGGGGGTCAATATAGACCCCCCTAAGCCCTTCATTAACCCTGTCACTCATGGGGGTCAATACAGACCCCCATAAGCACTTAATTAACCCCTCACTCATGGGGGTCAATATAGACCCCCATAAACCCCTAATTAACCCTGTCACTCATGGGGGTCAATATAGACCCCCATAAGCCCTTCATTAATCCTGTCACTCATGAGGGTCAACACAGACCCCCATAAGCACTTTATTAACCCCCTCACTCATGGAGGTCATTATAGACCCCCATAAGCCCTTAATTAACTCTGTCACTCATGGTGGTCAATACAGACCCCCATAAGCCCTTCATTAAACCCGTCACTCATGAGGGTCAATATAGACCCCCATAAGCCCTTCATTAACCCTGTCACTCGTGGGGGTCAATACAGACCCCGATAATCCCTTCATTAACCCAGTCACTCATGGGGGTCAATACAGACCCCCATAAGCACTTAATTAATCCCCTCACTCATGGGAGTCAATGCAGATCCCCATAAGCCCTTCATTAACACTGTCACTCATGGGGGTCAATACAGACCCCATAAGCCCTTCATTAAACCTGTCACTCATGGGGGTCAATACAGACCCCCATAAGCACCTAATTAACCCTGTCACTCATGGGGGTCAATATAGACCCCCATAATACATATAATTAACCCTGTCACTCATGGGGGTCAGTACAGACCCCCATAAGCCCTTCATTAATCCTGTCACTCATGGGGGTCAATACAGACCCCCATAAACCCTTATTTAACTCCGTCACTCATGAGGTTCAATACAGCCCCCCATAAGCACTTAATTAACCCTTTCACTCATGGGGGTCAATATAGACCCCCATAAGCCCTTAATTAACCCTGTCACTCATGGGGTTCAAAACAGACCCTCATAAGGCTGCTATTTAACCCCATCAGTCCCATAAGGGTATATTAAGACCATTGTGGGCCTGTTACAACCCAACATTTACCACATAAGTGCCATGACAGTCCTCAAGGACCATCATGACACTAAGTATAAACACTACACTGCACTATACCCCCCAATAAAAAATTAAATATCAACCTACCCCCCGCTACACTAACCTACTAACACCTACACTTCCTACCTACACTACCTACTCCCAAATAACCCCCGCCACTATAATTACAGAAAATAAAAAAACTAAAGTCACCAAAAAGAAAAAATTGACATTAGATAAAATAAAAAACCTAAATCACAAAAAATAAAAAATCTACATTTTAGAAAATAAAAAAAACCTAAGTCACAAAAAATAAAAAAGGAACATTACAGAAAATAGAAAAATACATTACAACCCCCCCCCCCCCACTACAGAAGATAAAAAAAAGAAATTACACACCTGAAAAGGTAATACATATAATACATACAATACAATACAAATACATACAATACAAATAAAATGAAATACAATACAATACACCCATATCTAATATACAATGCATCCTATCTATCTAATATACATCCCCCAATCTATCTAAATAAATACCACAATCTAATATACAATACATGCTATGCTATCTATTTAAAACACATACCCCTGGCTAACATACAATAAATGCTATCTATATATAAAATAATCAAATTCTAAGCTAAAATATAATAATTAAGACCACTTACCTTAGCAGATGTCCCTTCAGATTAGCCACCTACCTAGGAAAAAAAAAAAGGTGCAACACATTTACAAAAAATAAATAAACATTAGAAACATTATAAATATTCTACTCACCTTTCCAGCATGTCCCGACCTTCTTCTTTTCTTCTTCTCCGGTGCGGCCCGTGTTAAAAAAAAACATAACATTAATACAACATACATAAACATAAAAACAAAATAAAATAAACATACTCGACATTTGTACTTACCTCCCCGCGATGTCTCCAGCCTCCTCCTCTTCTGCCCCGCCCTGGAACCGCGCTCTAAAAAAAAATTATTACATATATAGCTGTGAGCATGTGAGTTGTTACTAACGCTTGTGGGCTCGTGCAGTAAACCCTCAAGAACTGCGTACCACGCGAAGCGAGGGACGCAGTTACCCGCAAATGAGGGCCCTCGCGAAGCGAGGGCCCGCATTTGCGGTGGTGGAGCATCCCAACGTCCCCGGAAATGAGGGTCCGCATTTGCAGAGGTGGAGGCTTAACGTCGGCTGTGTTAACACACACACACACGACTTTTTAACAAAAAAAACTCAAAGGCGCCTCACACCGGCTTACACACACAAGACTTAAAGAAAAAACACCTCAAAGGCGCCTCACACTCGGTTAACACACATACGCACGACTTAGAAAAAAATACACTGCGTCGTACATGTAAAAGCCAACTGCGTCTCTCGCAAAAAATATGGCCGCATTCCAAAAAATACGGCCGCATCGCAAAAAAATACGACCGCGAAACGACTCAGTCCAAACGCCACGCATCAAAACATCACAAACACAAGAAATAAACACAACAAACTCAGCAAGGGGGGGCATCCGGCACCTCCAAAAGTTAACGTACACGTCCATTTAAGTCCAAAAAAACAAGTTTAAAGTGGCGAAAATCTCCTAAGCGAGAGAAAAAATGGCCGCGGAACAAAACGAAAACGAGGCTTAAGACGAAACAATACTACACTGACTCGCAAGAATGAAATTCATACTATGTGGAACGTACCACACTGATATTAAACACCATTTTGACCACTACTACGCACAAAATGGCGGATGATGAACGGAGTGACTTCATAGTTAACTGCTGCTGTTACTCTCGAACAGAATTGTTTCCTAATTTACTACTTTACATTGTGCAAATTACAACTGAGAGGTAAGCTATAATATATTACATTTTATTATGAGACAGGACAAAAAAAACACGGAAATCACACTTCAACCAAGGTACAGTATAATAAGTACAAAATGAGAAAAATAAATAAACATGTTTCATCTTCATCCGTGTCAATAGAAAAAAAAAGGGAGGTAAGTACAATGTAGATTATGTTTTTTTTTTTACTCTGTTTTATGTTTATGTATGTGTACTAATGTAATGTTTTTTTTTTAACAGGGACCGCACCGGAGAAGAAGAAAAGAAGAAGGACGGGACATGCTGGAAAGGTGAGTAGAATATTTAGAATATGTACTATATTTATTTATTTTATGTAAACGTGTTGTAGTAATTTTTTAAATCTTTTTTACACCAGGTTGCTGTTCTCAAGGGACATCTGAAAGGTAAGTGGTCTTAATTATTTTATTTTAGCTTAGAATTAGGGTTGCTATATAGAGATAGCATGTATTGGATATTAGATAGATTGGTGGATGTATATTAGATAAATAGTATTTATTGAATATTAGATAGATAGGGGATGTAAATTAGATAGATAGGATGTATTTTAGATAGATAGTATTGTATATTAGATAGATAGGGGGATGTATATTAGATAGATAGGATGTATTGTATATTAGATGGGGGTGTATTGTATTGTATTTCATTTTATTTGTATTGTATCTATTGTATTGTATGTATTATATGTATTCCCTTTTCTTATGTGTATTTTTTTTTCTGTAGTGGGGGGGGTTGTAATGTATTTTTTTATTTTCTGTAATGTTGCTTTTTTTTTTTTTACTTAGGTTTTTTTTTTTTTTTGTAATGTAGATTTATTTATTTTTTTTGATGACTTTAGTTTTTTTGTTTTCTCTAATTAGAGTGGTGGGGAGTTATTAGGGGGTAGGTAGGTAGTGTAGGTGTTAATAGGTTAGTGTAGAGGGTGTTTAGTTGATATTTAATGTTTTATTGGGGGGGTATAGTGCAGTGTAGTGTTTATACTTAGTGTCATGATGGTCCTTGAGGACCGTCATGGCACTTATGAGGTTAATGTTGGGTTGTAACAGGCCCATAATGGTCTTAATATACCCTTATGGGACTGATGGGGTTAAATAGAGGCTTCTGAGGGTCTGGATAGACCCCCATAAGAGACCGGGTTAAAATAGTGTAGTGCTTACACTTTGGGTCATGAGGGTCCTGGATGACCCTTATGGCACTTATAGTGTTATTACATGCATTCATTACTGTGTTAGAGGGGTCTATATAGTTGAGGCACACAGTACACTCACATTGTGTGGCAAACAGCATTTCAACACTTTCTTTTATTGACCGTCATTTTTTGACTGGCAAGTCGCTAGTGATAAATAATACTTGAAATAAAAAAATAAAAAATCTTATTAGACCTGCATTATGTATAGACTAAAATTACCAGTATGACAAAGTTGAAATGGAATGAATAAACCCTGTCTACCTAAAAAGTCTGATTTAATTAATGATTAAACCTTATGCTTTTCCCAGGCATGCTTGAATTATTTGACTCCGTTGGGTTCCTTAACCTTGGTGATGTGCCATGCCTAGTGATGAGAGAATCCTGACTGATTTACCTGTTTTGCTTGCAACAACATTGGCATAACCATCATCACTTTTTGTCTGAGTTCAAGGATGTAGTTCTGACTGATTTCTATTTTTGTGCTTGCGGTTTTGAGATTCATAATTGTTTCCAATGTATGACCCTGCATTGTGACCCTGAATCCCTGCCTATGATCTTTTGAACTCTGATTGCCTCCAGATTGAGATCTTTACTGCACCTCAGATTACCATGCCCCTGACTTTAGATTGTTTTTTGATCTTTCCACTACCAACATGATCTGAACCAATTAGAGATCTACCCTCTACCTGGGGTTTTGTGGGTTCTTTGCAAGTTGGGTTAATATTAATAACATTATATTGTACTTGATAATTTTGGTAAAGAAAAGGTGCAAATGTCTGCTATCACATTTCATTTTGAGAAAAGTAGAGACATTTTGATCACATTGACATGCAACCGAGACTCCCAATGTATTATCTTTTTCCTCTATCTTTTTCTCTCTATCTATTCCACGAATCATGGATCAATTTAGTATATTGCATACATGCTATTCTTAAATTGCCTCTAGAACAAAGCATTGTATATACATTCAGTGGAAGGTACCCAATAAAAGACAATCTAATTCTGTTTTTCATACTGAATGAGAATCTTGGACTGATTCTGAATTGTATAAACCCCCCAGCCTGAATGTACCTTTAATGTAAAGCAAGCAGAAGTGTAGTTAGGGAATGCAGCAATAGGGGGCAGTAATGCACTATAGATTCATAGTACCTGAACATTGAACAACAAACTACAAAAGCTATAACCATATATGTAAAGATAAAAAAAAAAATAAAAAAATAAAGCTTAACGCACATGAATAATACCTGAAAAATAAAGGGTGGAAATATGTTTATGACCCTGGGTGTGATCACATTATAGGTGGAAAATCATAAACAAAACAGAGTGTAATGCTACAATAATCAGTTATCCCAAAAAGTTTCTAATCATTGTTTAGTCCATAAGGATTTAATGCTTTGATATGGAATGATCATCATACTCCTTCTTCGGACACAACATATATGACCACAGCATAGCTTCTTCTATTTCTGTACATTTGAATGGCTTGAACCAAATCGTTTATTACTAGATTGCTGGCCACTAGGACTTTTTAGAGCTTCATTTTGCCACATTTTGGGTAGGTCATAGAGTATGGAGGAATGGCATTTATTTATCAGATAATTGTTACATTTGTCATCTTGTATACTGTGATAAAACTTGAGTAATCTAGCTGCAAAGGAAGATGAAAATTAAAAGCAGCAGTGGCAAATTATCTGTGGTATTAAAGCCCTTTTTTCAGGTAAGAGTGTAATCCATTCATTACTCTATGCTTTCTGAACTGTTTTCCTTTAGACCTGATATCTAATGAAGGTTAGTAAAGCAATTGCTTTATGAACAAGTTCCACATAGGCTGCATCTTTGATCGAATGTGTTTCACCCTAATACATTATGAATACATTTGGCTAAAGGGATTTAACAAATATTATGGGTTTGGAAGACCCTTGCTCTCTAGACATTTAAACACACACACACACTTAATGAGTGACATAACAATATGCTTACCAGTAGCAAAACAAGAAGGAGAAGGGTTGAACATATGACTGGAAGCACTTAAGCTGTATCCTTTCTCTTCAAAGTTCATATTTTATATAAGTTATATAATCAATCTACTTAAAATGCTTTTTTACACCTTTCAGCTTCTGCCCACTTATCATTGGAGAAATTTAATGGAGAGTAAATAAACCAACAATAAAACTATGTATCTTGGTTTAATATTCAGAAGTAAATGACATGATAAGCAATAATGTAGATATAAATAAGTATAGCACAGTGACACTACAACTATATGTTTGTATCTCTATGCACAAGTGGAACTACAACCAATATTCTCCATATTTTACATTACTTTTATCATCAACATTTATATTTTAGGATTACTCATATTACTGTTGCAAGATTGTTTGAATTATTGTATCAAGAATTACATGCCAAATTCTTGAGTCATACTCCCTTCTTGTATATATCTATTTACCTCAGCTCGATAAAAATAAGAAATTACATCATCTAATCTATGAATTTGAATGCCAAACAGCAGAGAAAGGAAAACAATAAGCAATGCGGGAAGTCAAAACACACAGATTGAGAGCATGCTTGTTCAAGGTTCAATTTTGCAAGTTCAGTTTCTTTTTTATATCATTAGTTTAAAAAATGGTAATGCTTCAAAGACGAGTTTTGTGTGCCTTCCCTTTTTCACATGCTATGCTAGAATATGAAAAGAGATAAAGAAGACTCAATAGGAAATAAATAATTACTTTGGATGTGATCAAAACAAACATAATTTTTTACTATCTATTAAGTCTCTATCAAGTACATTTCCTGTTTATTTTTTATTTTTTAGTGAAGTATTTTGTTTTGTGTACTAATCTAATATTTTAGTAATTATTAATCTTTGTTGCTGTGTCATCATTACAAATGTGTTGACATCATTTACAGGCACTTTGTTACAAGATTTAATTCCATTTTTTATATTCAGTTGTTCATTGGCTAATTTTTTGCTGACAAGTTTTTGTTTCAGGTTGTTTAAATTCATGGATGGGAGGTTTGGGTAATATATCTTTTAATTAATTATCTTCATTAGTAATGGTTGTAAATCTTTGATTATTTGCTGTTTTTGGATGGTATGTGGTCACTAGAGGTATACATGTAGTAGTAGTTTCTTTTGTTTTGTACTTTAACAGGAGTTCACAGGGTATTTTTATGGCAGTGTTTTTTTTTCTGGGTAATAATACAGGGTTTGTAACCCCTTTTGTTTGAAAGATTCAGACAGTGTTTTCAGCATTTGCAATGGTATCTAATAGCTTGACTATGTATGATGGCTTGATTTGTGTGGGAGGGATGACAACTGGAGCTGTGTAGGTAGCTACATCTGTCTGTGGGTTTCCTATATACAGATGGCTATAGTAGTGTATAGAAAGTTTACCTGTTCTTTTGAGAACTACATT
The DNA here is from genome assembly GCA_027410445.1 of Discoglossus pictus. Classification (NCBI taxonomy): domain Eukaryota; kingdom Metazoa; phylum Chordata; class Amphibia; order Anura; family Alytidae; genus Discoglossus; species Discoglossus pictus. The sequence continues at coordinate 345,960,539 of CM050164.1, read as the reverse complement.
TTAAGTTTTATAGATGAATGGAAGATGTTGAATGAACTGTAAAGGTTTCTGAGTTTGCTTTCTTCTTCTGTCCTGAGAACTGCATCCATTATAACAACACAATATAAAAGAGACTTGCACAATCTTGCTCCATCAGAAAGAACTACCATAAAGATTTTAAAAAACAACACCGACATCAAAATCAAACCGTCAGACAAAGGAAGTGCAGTTGTTATCATAAGTCAGGACTACATCTAACACACTACTTGTCACCATGGATGTAGAGTCTCTTTATAGCAACATTCCACATAAAGATAGCACTTAGGCATGCTTTAAGTTTCTTTCAACACACATGCAAAACCATAAATATGCCCTGATGTTACTGACACAGCCACACGTAACAACAAGACTTATAACATCAAAGCTCCAGTTTTCATCCCTCCCACACCAAATAAGCCATCATCCATAGTCAAGCTATTGGGAAACATTGAAAACACCCAAGAGAGAAAATAATTTGAAATAAAGATGATCACATTCTTCAACACTAAAAATACAGGACTTCATATGGACTTGGGTTTACTAACATATGATTGAATATGAATAAATATAAAGTTATGGATTTAGTAAGTAAATACATGCAATACTCAATATTAACCCATATATATATATATATATATATATATATATATATATATATATATATATATATATATATCAAACCCATTTTCTACACTACAGTTCGTCACATGATTTCCAGTGGAGGAGTTTGGATAGTTGCGTCATCACATTCAGCATTCAATTACTGTACTTTTTTAGGGAAATATATTTTCACCTCACATGTAACAGTTTCAGGGAAAGACCAATAGATAGCATCAACTTTTCATATTTTTAAATCACATAATTAACTTCTGTTTTCAATGCAGATCCTGTTCATTGGCATTTCATCATCTCAAATGTTCATGTTCCATCCCTTATAAGCAAAATGTTGTCCAAATGTTTATTGTAAGCTCAATAGTGGACATTACAATGGAGCACCCAAATGAATTGAAATAATTACACAATCCTTGTGTCATGTACAATGGATGTGCTTTCTTATTGCTGTTTAGATTATCATTACACAAATCTTTTTTTTAGTCTGACATTCAATGATGTAGATTCATTTGCAGATTTGCAAGAATATAGGATATGATCACATATATAGTTGTGAGCATACGAGCCGTTGAGGGGCCGCATTTGCGGTGGTGGAGCATCCCAACGTCGGCTGTGTTAACACACACAGACGACTTTAAAAAAAAAAAAAAAACTCAAAGGCACCTCACACCCGGTTACACACACACGCAAGACTTAAAAAAAAAAACCCTCAAAGGCGCCTCACACGCGGTTAACACACATACGCATGACTTACGGCCGCCTCGCAAAAAAATGCGGCCGCGAAATGACCCATTCCCAACACGCAAAACCGTCCGAAAAAGGTGCGCATGAAAACATCAGAAACACAAGAAATAAACACAACGAACACATCAAAAGCTTACTTACAGCAAGGGGGGCATCCGGCACCTCGAAAAGTTAATTTACACGTCCATTTAAGTACAAAAAAACGAGTTTAAACTGCGGAAAATCACATAAGCGAGAGAAAAAATTGCCACCGAACAAAATGAAAACGAGGCTTCAGACGTAACTATACGACAGTGACTCGCAAAAATGAAATACATACTATGCGGAACGTACCACACTCATATTAACCACCATTTTGAAAACTACTACGCACAAAATGGTGGATGGAACGCAAATTGTAAGCTTTAACGCAAATAGCGAATGCGTATTGCGTTCTAACGGTCTGAGGCACTTGAAAGTTTATAAATACTGCCTACTTTCCAGAAATTTCTACATTTCGACTCAGGTGATGAACGGAGTGACTGGATAGTTAACTGCTGCTGTTACTTGAGAAGAGAATTGTTTCATAATTTTCTACTTTACATTGTGCAAATTACAACTGAGAGGTAAGCTATAATATATTACATTTTATTATCAAGACAGGACAAAAAAAAAAAAAATGTAAGTATGAAAATGTGATTTATGTATAGTGACATGTGGCACGCACATTTATGTGTATAGCCTCTGCAACAAACTAATCTTAATCCAAACTAATTAAACAACTATATTTAAATGACATTACAAAAAAAAAATATTTTACTATTAAAATATGATTCATGTATAGTGATATGTGACACGCACATATATGTGTGTAGGCCCAAAAACTAAGTAATGTTAATTGAAAGTAATTACAGAAGTATATTTAAATGACATTAATTTATTGCAATTCAATATATAACCTAAAGATCAATCTTTCTCCTTTATTTTACTATTCAAACAGACTCTGCATCAACAGCGTCACTCAAGAATTTGCATAGTGAACCACAATCCCTTTTAATCAACTCCAAGAAAGAACAAGAGGTAAGATAGATAAATACATTACATGCTGAAAAAGACCATGCTTTGCTAAATCAAAAAGAAGAAATATACAATTAACCATTTCACTTTCTTTTTCAAACAGACACTACAAGAAGACCGACGGATTAAGATTGCCAGGAGGAGACCCTCTGTCATTCGACACTTCAATCAAGGTAAAGTATAACAAGTACAAAAAAGAAATGAACTACTGTATATATGTTTAATGGCCGCCAATATAAATTAATATTCTTCTTTAATGTTTAAGAACCTATAAGCCTTACAAAGAAGCCGAAATAAGCATAACAAAAGTGGTAGACACAAAACAGGATTGTACCAAAACTCACAGAAACACATACCAAACTAAATTAATATTCTTCTTTAATGTTTAAGAACCTATAAGCGTTACAAAGAAGCCGAAATAAGCATAACAAAAGTGGTAGACACAAAACAGGATTGTACCAAAACTCAAACAAACACATAGCAAACTAAATTAATATTCTTCTTTAATGTTTAAGAACCTATAAGCCTTACAAAGAAGCCTAAATAAGCATACCAAAAGTGGTTGACACAAAACAGGATTGTACCAAAAATCACACAAACACATAGCAAACTAAATTAATATTCTTCTTTAATGTTTAACAACCTATAAGCCTTACACAGAAGCCTAAATAAGCATACCAAAAGTGCTAGACACAAAACAGGATTGTACCAAAAATCACACAAACACATAGCAAACTAAATTAATATTCTTTTTTAATCTTTAACAACCTATAAGCCTTACACAGAAGCCTAAATAAGCATACGAAAAGTGGTAGACACAAAACACGATTGTACCAAAAATCACACAAACACATAGGAAAGTAAATTAATATTCTTCTTTAATGTTTAAGAATCTATAAGCCTTACACAGAAGCCTAAATAAGCATAACAAAAGTGGTGGACACAAAACAGGATTGTATCAAAAATCAAACTAACAAATATCAAAGTAAAATAATATTCTTATTTACTGTTTACCAACCGATAAGCCTTACAAAGAACTCTAAATTTCCATACCAAAAGTGGTGGACACAAAATAGGATAATGCTAAAAACATTGCAATCATATCCAAAATAATAAAAACAATAACAATTACAGTATAAAAAAAGAATCACTGGAATATCCAAATACATGTAAATTATTTTGAAAAGGTTTCACAAAAAACAGCATAGCAGAAAATTTCACCATAACACATACAATACACAAAAACAATGTCATTTTTTCTTTATTACAAATACATTCAAATCAAATAACATTTTTATTTTTATTTTACAACAGATACTGCGTGAAGATCATCGGACGAGGACTTTCAACAGAGGACCAGACCATCGGATGAGGACTTTCAACAGAGGACCAGACCATCGGACGAGGACTTTAAACAAAGGACCACACCATCGGACGAGGACTTTCAACAGAGGACCAGACCATCGGACGAGGACTTTCAACACAGGACCAGACCATCGGACGAGGACTTTCAACACAGGACCAACAAAGATTCCGCTTGAAATCACACTTCAACCAAGGTACAGTATAACAAGTAAAAAAAGAGAAAACTAAATAAACATGTTTGCTCTGCATCGATGTCAACAGAAAAAAAAAAAAGAAAACAACCACTACTAACTATAACTTTTAACAAAATATAACTAACACATTTCTCATCTATCTCTTATTTGTCTTTTATGGCCAATAATGTTTAACAGTAAATCCAAGCTTCAATGTAGCCAGAACAAAAAAAAAAATGCATAGTCCAAAAAAGGCTCAAAACAGAGACTCAATAAAATTTGTCATTCTAAATCTCCAGTCCTAGACCCTCATTGAATTGCGATTTGGCCAATTGAATAGTGCTCTAAATAAGCATAACATATTTTTTAAAATAAGTTTTTAGTTAGTGAAAACCTTGCTTTTGGATAGATGTTTACTAACTAAAAACTTCTTTAAAAAAATATGTTATGGCCTTATTTAGACCCCTATTCAATTGACCAAATTGCAATTGAATGACAAACCTAATGTAGAATATTTAGTATAAAACATAACCACACTGTTGATAAGAATTTTTTGTGAAAACAAACTTAACATCTCAAAATAAACTAATGATACAGATTAACATGGCTGATAACAAGAGTAAACAAGAAAAGAAAAAACGCCAAGCTAGAGAACGACGACAGAGAGCAGACAGCCAGCAGACACCGGAGCAGAAGGAAATTTGACGAGAAAAAGAACGCCAAAGTCTTGCAAGCAAAAGACTATCGGCTGCACAAATTAAAGATATGCCAAAAAAGCTACCAAGCAAATAAAGCATTTAGAACCTGTTCCTCAAACACCAGATGACATTTTACCTGAAAAAATAAAAGACATACCAAAAAAAGCCACGAAAAAAACAAAGCATTTAGAACCTGTTCCTGAAACATTACATGACATTTTACCTAAACCAATACAACATATACCAAGAAAAGCCACGAAAAAAACAAAGCATTTAGAACCTGTTGTTGAAACATTATATGACATTTCACCTGATGAATATGAAAGTCAAACTCCTATATGCTTTGCAAATTGTCCTTTACTCAAGTCTTTAGCAGTAGAGGTTCATCATAGGGGACATGACTACTCAATGTCAGTTTTGTGAGGCTTATTATTTTAAACAGGAGAGACCCAGAGATGGCCAATTTATTAGTTGCTGTCAAAAAGGCAAGTTCAAACTTCCAGAAAGGAAAGAATTTCCTATCTATTTACAAAACATTATGACTGAACCTACTTTTCCAAACTACAAAAATTTTAAGACAAACATAAGATCCTACAATAGTGCCATATACTTTGCATCTATGGGGGCAACATTAGCTGCTAATGTACCAGGACATGGTCCTTACTGTTTTAAAGTCCCAGGCCAAATTTATCATCGGACTTCCCATTTACATCCAGAGGAAGGAGAGCAAAGAAAATTCGCTCAACTATATGTCCTAGATACAATGGAAGCTGTTGACCAAAGTATGCAGATAGAAGAAAATAAAAAATGCTTACCCAGTGTTTTTATAGAGCTAAATAACATTATGGACAATAATGTCTACAGTAAAGCTTATAGAAAATGGCAGAAGTAGAAAATTAACAACTACTGCATGCACAAAGACATCAATTACCAATGCCAAAGGTTAATATGGTGCTTAAAAGAGACAGACATACTGATAAACACAGTTATAACTTGCCAACATTAAATGAGGTTGCAATGGTGTTTCAAAATGATGAAGGAGAACCACAATTTCAAGAATATATCCCAGAAATGAGGAGCAACCATTCATTAATATCAGTATCTTAAGTCCAAATTTAGATCCAATCACATATCCCATTTTTTCCCCACACGGAGAAGCAGGTTGGCAACCAAAATTAACACTTCCCAGTTACCCAAATGCTAAAGCCAGAATCAGAAATAATGTTTCTATGCTTGAATTTAAAGTAGCTCAAATTGCCATTCGAAATGGATTTAATCAAATTTTATGTGGTGGAAAACTAACACAACAATGGGTTATTGATTCCTATTTGCAAGTTGAGGCCAATAATTTAAACTTTATAAATTATCAACAAGATAAACTACGTGTAGAACAATATTCTGGACTAATGGACTATGTTGCTGATGTGGCTACAAGCAGAGACATGACAGCTGGCAAAGCCATAATTTTACCATCTTGCTTTCAAGGATCTCCTCGAAATATGAGAGAAAGATACAATGATGCTATGGCTATTGTCACCAAATTTGGCAAACCCGATTTATTTCTTACATTTACATGTAATCCACAATGGCCAGAAATTACACAAAATGTACTTCTTGGGCAAAGTGCTTCCGATAGACCAGATTTAGTAGCCAGAGTTTTTAAGATTAAATTAAATGAATTAATACGTGACATCACTATAAGTCAGTTATTTGGCAAATGTCTTGCTTATGTATATACCATTGAATTTAAAAAAAGAGGACTTCCACATGCACATTTTCTGATAATACTACAAGAAAAAGATAAATTAGATACTTCTGACAAAGTGGATGCAGTCATTGTTGCTGAACTATCAGATCCAGAACTATATGGTAGACTATATGAGATTGTTACTCATCGCATGATTCATGGACCCTGTGGTGAGCTTAATCCACAATCACCATGTATGGAAAATAATAAATGTTCCAAAGAATTTCCAAAAGATTATAGAGACAAAACCTATGCCAATTGTGATGGCTATCCACTTTATAAAAGAAGAGAAGGAGATAGTGCCATTATTCGTGTAAAAAAAGTTGACAATAGATATGTAGTACCCTACAATCCACATTTACTCATGAAGTACAATGCCCACATCAACGTAGAAGCCTTCACTTCCATCAAATCCATTAAATATGTCTACAAATATATTTACAAAGGCTACGATGCAGCTACTGTAGTCATCAAAAGTGCAGACAACCCTGAAAGTAGTGAGTTAGTACATGATGAACTTGCATCTCATGTAGATGCTCGCTATGTCAGTGCGCCAGAAGCTATGTGACGGCTTTTAAAATTTGAAATGCATGATAGATCACATGCAGTATATAGATTAGCAGTACATTTGAGAAAAAGACATTTAGTGTATTTCCATGCTGGAGTTTTTGTGAATGGATTATGGAGACCGAGAAAAAGCAGAGGCAATAAAATAATTCCAAGAATTTACAGTCAGTCCAAGAGATGTTGAACGTTTTTGCTTACGGATATTACTTTTAAATATTCCGGGAGCACAAAGTTTTGAACACTTAGGAACTGTTAATGACATTGTATATGAATCCTTCCATTTAGCTGCAAGACATAGAAACTTACTAGCTGATGATACAGAATGGGAAAGATGTTTAGAAGAAGCAGCATAATGTCAAATGCCACGGCAGATGAGAGAACAATTTGCATTTATTTGTATCTTCTCAAATGCTCCAAGTGCATTAGCTTTGTGGGAGACTTTTAAAAGTAATATGGCTGAAGACTTTATGCGACGATACAATGAACCGATTGCACACTTAAAAGCGTTAATGGAAATCCAAGAAGTATTTTTAACTCATGGATTAAGTTGTGCAAGTTTTTTTGAAGACTATGACATTCAACTACAAGTAGAAAGAACAGAAGAAAGACTTGCAACTTTAAATACCTTACAATTGCAAGCATTTAATGCCATTAAAAATGCAATAGATGATGACTTGGTGACAGAGCGTTATTTCTATCTTGATGGACCTGGCGGATCAGGAAAAACCTATCTATATAATTTATTAATGAGTTCAGTACGAGCACAAGGTCAAATAGCAATGGCGTTTGCCACTACTGAAATTGCTGCACTTTTGCTAGAAGGTGGAAGAACTGTACATTACCTGTCGTTGTACATGGAAATCGAACTGACATTATCGAAACCTGTATAAAGTCAAGCACACTATGGAAACATTTTACCCATCTTCAACTGCAACAAAATATGAGATCAGAAGGCCAAACTGGTTTCAATGATTGGCTTATTAAAATTGGAGAAGGCAGAACAGAAAAAATACCACATTTACCTGACGACACTGTAGAGATCCCACCTCATATGATTTGTAAACAAGATATTATATCGGCTATATTTGAAGGTAGCATAATTAACCAGGAATATTCGGAGCTTGACAACCAAGTCATACTAACGTGTAAAAATAAGGATGCATTAATCCTCAATAATGAAATCTTTAAAAAAAATTAATGCACCACAAAGAAATTATCACAGTGCTGATACTGTACTTGCTGATGACAATGAAAGTCAGGCTAACTTTTCTACTGAATTCATAAACTCACTAACTCCTTCTGGAATGCCACCACATATTTTGCAGCTAAAGAAAGGTGCAATTATCATGTTACTGCGAAATATGAACCCCAAAAAAGGCCTATGCAATGGGACAAGATTAATTGTTCAACAATTAAAGGACCATTTTATAGATGCTGAAATGTATCTGGTACCCATAAAGGAGAGAGAGTTTTCATACCAAGAATAGATTTAGCACCAAGTGAAAGTAGTCTCCCTTTTATACTTCAAAGAAGACAATTTCCCATTATTATGGCATTTGCCATGACCATTAATAAATCACAAGGTCAAACGTTCAAATCTGTGGGTATTTTCTTGGAAGAGCCAGTATTTGCACATGGTCAATTGTAAGTTCCGTTTTCACGGTGCAAAAATTCACAGGCTATTAAAGTTTACATTGAAAAGAATGAAACCCAAGGTGATTTATTAGAAGATGGACGTATTTTTACTAAAAACATTGTCTACTATGAAGTACTATAAAGTTTCAGTAAATAAATAAAACCCAAGCAAAAAAAGTTCAAAGCATTAAAAAATAAAAAACAATAAACAATTCAGTCATAATTAATGGAAGTACTGTTTATGGATGATTCGCCTCACAATACACTTGCCTTGTATTATTTTTAGAAATTATGTTAAAATGTTAATAAACTATGTTACTGTTTCTAATGTTACAAGTTTGAAAACAATATTTTCAAGTTCTTTACTGAAACATATTACAAAGTTCATGTTAAGAGCTCAACCACGTTTTAAGACACAATGTAAATATTGTCTGTTATGTTAAGATTACTCCCTGTATTAAGGTTTATTGACAGTTCATGGGTTCAGGAAGGAATTAATTTTATTGGGTAAATTTTTAAGAGAGTTTTGCCTTCGTCTGCATTCAATGTATATTGAAGTTAACAATTATTCTGATAGAAATTGCATGTTAAAAATCATAGCCTCAAGTTTACAATACTGATTAGTTTAAAGTTAAACTGTTTTTACATTCAAATGTTAATACTTTTAATACAAAATTATGTTAAAATATTATTTCACTATGTTACTGTTTATAATGTTTCAAGTTGAAAAAATGTTTTTTCAAGTTCCTTAGTTACACAGATAAGAAACTTCACGTTTCAAAAAATATGATGTCAAGTTTATTACTTAAATACATTACAAAGTTCATGTTAAAATTGGGTACGTTTCAAGGAGGCTTTTTACTGTTTGTCTTCCTCTGCATTAAATGTATATTGAAGTTAACAATTCTTCAGATACAAATTGCATATTAAAAAAACATTACCTCAAGTTTACAATACTGATTAGTTTAAAGTTCAACTGTTTTTACATTCAACTGTTAATACTTTTAATACAAAATTATGTTAAAAAAAGTATTCACTATGTTACTGTTTATAATGTTCCAACTTCTACAAATGTTTTGTCAAGTTCCAAAGTTACACAGATAATAAAGTTCAAGTTTCAAAAAATATACTTTCAAGTTCCTTACTTACATATATTACAAAGTTCATGTTCAAATTGGGTACGTTTCAACAACGGTTTTTACTGTTTGCTTTCCTCTAGATTCAATGTATATTGAAGTTAACAATTCTTCACATACAAATTGCATGTTAAAAAACCATTACCTCAAGTTCACAATACTGATTAATTTAAAGTTCAACTATTCTTACATTCAAATGTTAATACTTTGAATACAAAATGCTTTAAGATTTATTGTTCAGCAAGAGAACATTTTACAAAATGAAACATGTTTAATATCACAATACTTACAAGTGTCAAATATGTATATTAATAACTAAACAACTTTCCAAACATACACATCTCATTGCCGTCGTTTTTTGACAGGCAAGTCGCTAGTCTTATATAAAGCTCAGCACTATACACTGCCAAGTCCTTAGCTAGAGATGTTTTAAGTTTGTGTCCCCCAGAATTAAATAAGAAATGAAAACAAAAAACAAAATGAAGAGAATATCTGTTGATTGGTGCACGCACAGACAACACAAATGGAAGTGGATAGCTATGAATAAATAAATATTCCACCCAAATTAAAATACCCAATACTACCCTAAGAGCCTCAGTAATGGATGAGAAAATGAGGCAAAACAGATAGTATAGAGAAATCTTATAACACGAATTAAGATTAAAGTAAGGGTGGAAGCGAAAATAGTATACTATAGTAGTTTCATTATATGTAGCTTACTAAAAATGCAGTCTAAAAAGAGCCACTAAATACAAGAACCAGGCCAGTGTCATAAGAAAATACTGGGGCAAATAGAATTATTATAGAATCCCAGATAGTCTCTTATTTTTTTATATTTTTTATTTTTTCTCTTGTTTTCTACCTATCTGTCTATCTATCTGTCTATCTCTGTCTATCTATCTATAAAACATCGGCATAAATGTGTGAGAGTGATAATAGTGTAAGGATGACCCATTAAACATGTAGTTGGCCCAATAGCAATAGATTATTAAAGAACTTCTCTGTTAATAGTGGTGTGGATCTCCTTGAAAATTGTAGGTCTGTCAAAATTCATCATTGGCTACATAAAGGCTGACAACCACTGATTTAAAGAGTTGTCATAATGTACACTACTACCTTGTACTGTAGATTTTACTTTTTCATTTTAGTTGTCATTTTCCTTCCATATTTTTAAAGTTTATATAAAAGCTAAAGATTGTATTTTGGTTTGAAATATAACAAAGGTTACTTTTTGGTTTTGTTTCTCAAGCATGCTTCTTTTACATAGACATCAATCAAGTTATTTTCTCTCCTGTATCAAATTTAAAATGTGAACCAGTATGGGTACTCTATTTTGGGAAAGTTTATTATCTTAGGATGTTTATTTTTAAACCCTAAATGCAGTAAATATGTTTGTGAAAGTATATTGTTTTATTTATTTAGTATACCATTCTTTGCTTGCAAGCTCACCACATTGAACCAAAATAAAATCTTATTATGAAGGATCACTATATTGGTTCAAATCCTTCTTGTGTGCTGCTTTAAAATCGTTTACACGTCCTTTCCAGCCTTGTTTGTCCCATCAGTGGGTTTAGAGCGAGGAGTCCAATGTTTGGTGCCCCTATGACCCTAAGAGAGACCAAATCCAAAGGATCATTTTCATACAGACAAAAAACAAATTCAGAGATGCTCAAACCGAAATGTACGTCTGTGGTTATCTGTTTCTCATGTTCAGGGAAGAATTGCCTGGTATTTCAGAGCAGGATGACGCTTTTAAGGGAGACCTGACTGATGTACTGTAGAATATGTCTTCATTCTAAAGGGCATAAGTAAGCATAAAGTGGCTCTGAGTGGGTCACTATGCTCACAGAACAAACCCAATTGGGTTAGTTTGTTTTCGGATTGAGAGGCTCTGACTTTTTTTTGTCTCTAATTTTGCACAACTTTTAGGATTCCCTAGAGTTAGCCACATTTATTTCATCAGTAAATAGTAGATGCATTGATATTAACATAATTAAATATAAAATAAAGAACAAAAACAAACAACAAGAGGGATCAAATTTTAAGTTTTGAAACATCACTAAATAAAGCTCAGTAATACTCCAGGAGGGAATCACTTTAATTAGTCATATCTAGATACTCTGTTTTAAATGTGCCCTATGAAGAGAAGAAAGTTTGCCATTAGCAGAACCTGTATCCCTCAGAATGTGGCAGACACTCTAAGATATAGCCAGTTAAATCAAATGGTAGAAGACTAAACGGCATGACCAGGATCTTTCACTGCCTCAAGATTTTGGTTGAGGAAGAGCATAGTTAAATTGAGCATGAAATGTAATATTACAGAAGTCTAGTAACATCTCCACCACATGATGAAAAGAGTGAGCCAAATCAACCAATGAGCTGCATTTAATTAGGCATGATCATTCTCTCTCTTTATTTCCATCCATGCATTTTCCCCTACTCAGATTTAATCTTCTTTCTCAATTCTCTATCCCTTTCTCAGCTATATCTCCTCACACCTCACTCTCTTTATCTCACTGTCCTCTTTTCTTTCCAGCTCTTTTTCCACCCTTATGAGTTATCCATCTTTTACAGATTTGTTTATTCCTTTCTTTCTTCCTTTGTTCCAGTTACTGATCACCTCTAGTAATATTCACAATTGCTTGTACACATGATTATGCTTTAGATTGTAAATTTGTGAGTTTTCAGACTTGCTAAGTGCTTTCAGGAAAGCACTGTTTACGTTTGATTTTAAGCTCAGAGAGGGCTCTCCATTCCATTGCATTATGTTAATATTGTTTTTGACTTGAACTTACCGTGCTAAAGAATGAGTTGGTGCGTTACAGATAAAATAAATACTCATTATTATACCCAGGTCTCTCCACTATAATATGAATTTTTGATGTCATGTCTAATTTCCTAAATTGTACAGTATTTTCTGGAAGGATCTAGAATTTTGTCATTTCTTACTAAAAATGTATTAAGTGGTATGATTTTTTTTATATTAAGCCAATGTATCTCTGAAATAGAATGGAGTAGGAACAGCAATTAAAAAAAAATGCAATTGCTAATTCTGTGGTTAAGTCTTTTCACAACTATCAATAACCATCCCTTTTCAATTTGCCCTGCCATCATACAACTGTCATAAATGCAATTAGTAATAGAAACACTGCACACTTGTTTCAACATATACCTTGTGGATTGCTTCTGTTTTGTGAAATTGCAATTCTGTTTACCATAAGTTAATGTTTGTTTGTTTTTGCTGTGAACTACTGGAGCTGGCCTGCAAAGTTTCAGATTAGCACTTCTGATGCAGTGTTCGCATTTAAATTCAGGTTTTGTTCCACTGACTTATTTTCACTGGCCAGTTGCTTATATTTCAGCTTTGGTGAGAGCATAGAAAATAGATACCGTTGGGTTTTCTTTGCCTGCTAGTCATGATCCAAATAATTTTATGTGGGTTAAATGGACCCCTGAAGCTGTACCATGTCACTGTGTGTATTGTGAGAATGATTTGCCTTTCATAAGTATGTTCCCATTAAATGCTCCTAACAGATGTTACTACTGGATTCTCATTTTTTTTTTGTAACAGGTAAAATGGTACATAATTATCTCCTCTCTCTAAATCATTCAGCTAGACCTCCTGGCCATTCAAGTTGACCTTAAATAGTCACAGTGCAGTAAAAACACTTATTCTTTCTATGTTGGAAAATAAGTGAAGGTAGAATGCAGGGCAATACGTCTTTACTTTTTCTAACTCCCGTTCTCCCATATAGTAGCCTTGTATAACCAGTACAGGACCTTAAATTAAAACTTTTAAATAATGGTCATTTTTAAATACTCTACAGTAAAAGAGGTTAGAGCGCAGTCTAAGAGTGAAAAGACATAGAAAGAGGGACTGATTGTTTCAATTATGCACTGATCAGTAATAAAATTAATATTTATTGAGTTATAAAAACAATATTCAATATCAGATTCACTTTCAAAGAATAGACTGTTAGCCTTCAGTTGATCCAAGTGTCCAAGGTCATCAAGCTGCAAATTGGGCTAACTGAGAGACAGGACTAAAGAGTGCTCCCACAGCAAATGCTTTTTGCCAAAAGAAACCATCTTAACACAACACGTCTTAGACAGTTGAGGGCATTGTGTTGGTATACATTTTGTGATTTTAATATTGATTTTATTTAATTATTTTTAAATCACTAAATGTGGACTGTAATATATGTTTAATGCCAAACTATGTAGGTCATGTGGTTAAGATGTTACATTTGTTCTCATCATTGTGTCATGCCATGTTGGGTATGGCAGCTATTATCATATGTACACATTAAAGAAATAACACATCAACATCTGGTGTATTAAATTTATCAAGCAGCTAAAACTCTTTAAAAACTAAAATGTTTCCCTTGTGATACAGTTTTTAACAGGTAGGTCCAAAGATTTAAAAAGAAACAGCATTGAACATATAAATAACTGTATATAATATTTGAAACTTATCAAAGTATGTTTAGGAGCTCCACGTTGCGTTATAAATCTCAATTACACAGACCTGTGGACGTTTTTAAGTGAGATAGTGCTTAACCTGTCGTGAGTGCTTGGTATGTGTAACTCCTTGCTTGTGTTTCAAACTAAAGTGCATATCCCCAGTAAAACATCTGGATTGATCTGATGAACTGTGAGTGCTTGTGGGGAGCCTAATCCTAATGTGTAAAGTTAACTACCTATAGCAAGACAATCTAGATTATGTCAATCCTTAGAACTGTGAAATTGTACTAGTATAAAGAAGTAGGGCTCTGTCAGGTAGCTCTGAAATTGAACATTACAGCGTGTTTACCTCTAACAGTGCTACCTGAGAACCATAAACAGTGCACAGTAGAAACTTATATGTACATAATCTGATCTGTAAAGTAATCTCACATAGGTTTAGATTTTAAAAAGTAGTAGATGATGCAACCTATAATTGTTTTCAAGTATAATCTTTCAAGTAACAATGGGCTAATTTATTGTCACTGCAGAAAAGGTTTAAAATCAACTTGATGTAGCAAATTAATGCTTCTTAGCAAGTATCATGTGATTCCTTCTAAACATAATAGATATTTGTACAGGGCAAGTGCCCGATTCAATTGCAAACCCCATATCCGAGTCATGTAGGCTGTATGTCTGTAGGTGTGTTGTGGGCACCCATTAGTCACCGATTTCGATGCTATTCCACCACATGATCATCACACACACACTACACTTGTACATGATGACCAACAAGGACACTGACATGTCAGCTCCATGGAATTAACAAGGGATAGATGGATGCATCATTAAATCCATGAAGCTGACAAATCACTGTCATTCCTGGGCACAACAAGACTAATTAGTCAATAGAGAGTCCCTGTATTGATGTGCCCACTGCATCCTATGCAGTTAAAGACTGCAGACGGAAGCAAGATAGCATTAGGAGCCAAGAACAATCAAGACCATGAACCAAAGAATATATCACATCTAGCAAATGAAGGAATGCACACAAAACAATGTATAATTCACCATACTAATAACATATACCTTTCTTTTCTCCCTTTCAACATCAAGGAGATCTTGGTCCAGTAGCAAGCCAGAGGTGCAATAGGGAGTAGAGGAGGCACCACCTAATGACAGAATCCTACCTGGCTGGGCTGCTCAGGATTGGGGCAGACCAGAGCGCATTCCAGGGGTGACTGCAGATGCTATGCAACGTGCTCTGGTGCCCAGCCCCACTTCCTGGAGAAGGTGATAGTACACCTTGATCACTGACGCTGGTCACAGCTACGCATATATTTGGAGAGGACTAGTGATGTCGCGAACATCAAATTTTCGTGAACGGGCGAACCCGGCGAACCGCCATAGACTTCAATGGGCAGGCGAATTTTAAAACCCACAGGGACTCTTTCTGGCCACAATAGTGATGGGAAATTTGTTTCAAGGGGACTAACACCTGGACTGTGGCATGCCGGAGGGGGATTCATGGCAAAACTCCCACGGAAAATTACATAGTTGATGCAGAGCCTGGTTTTAAGCCATAAAGGGCATAAATCACCTAACATTCCTAAATTGTTTGGAATAACATGCTTTAAAACATCAGGTATGATGTTGTATCGATCAGGTAGTGTAAGGGTTACACCCGCTTCACAGTAACAGACCAATCTCGCTTCACAGTAACAGACCAATCTCCCCGTTTAAAGCAACTCAAAAAACCGCAAACAGTCCCTTTGCAAAACCGCAAACTCCCCATTTGCACAAGGTTGGATACCAAGCTAGCCATGTTCCGTTCCTTGTCCTCACTGATGTCATTGAAGGTCTCTTTCTCCACCCAGCCATCAAGGGTCCCCGAAAGGTGACAACAA
Source organism: Discoglossus pictus (assembly GCA_027410445.1). NCBI lineage: Eukaryota > Metazoa > Chordata > Amphibia > Anura > Alytidae > Discoglossus > Discoglossus pictus. Next base: position 345,944,438 of record CM050164.1, on the reverse strand, counting down.
GCCCCCTGGGACGCCTGCTGTGTTTGGTCTTCCACCTCCTCAAAGCCACCTTCCTCCTCTGACTCCTCTTCTTCAGACTCCTCTCTCTGCGTTGCCTCTGTCTGCATTATTATAAGGTGTGTACTGTTAAGTAGTACTATTCCTATCGGTTTAATCCCTGTTACGTCCACTATTAGGGGACGTGTATATGGCATGGATTTTTGGAAGCGGGAGATGGAAAAAGATGCTTGGTCGGTCCTCCCACTTCAAATTTGGGGCACTGCATGTGCAATGTAATGTGCCACCAGATAGGAGTGGAGTATTAAGTTGTACTATTTATTCCTATCAGTTTAATCCCTGCTACGTCCACTATTAGGGGACGTGTATATGGCATTGATTTTTGGACCAGGGAGATGGAAAAAGATGCTTGGTCGGACCTCCTACTTCGAATTTAAGGCACTGCACGTGCAATGTAATGTGCCACCAGATAGTGTATGAGTGGTGTATTAAGTTGTACTATTTATTCCTACCAGTTTAATCCCTGTTACGTCCACTATTAGGGGACGTGTATATGGCATTGTTTTTTGGAAGCAGGAGATGGAAAAAGATGCTTGGTCGGTCCTCCTACTTCAAATTTGGGGCACTGCGCGTGCAATCTAAGGTGTCACCAGATATGAGTGTCACTGTGCACTGGCAAAAGTTGGCAGAGTAGGCGCTGTAGGCCTCACACACACGCCTGTAGGCAGGCAACTGATATTCAATCGATTAAAGTCAAAAAAGTGTTGTTTTATGTCACTGTGCACTACGGTTGCACCAGATATGACGTATCACTGTGCACTGGCAAAAGTTGGCAGAGTAGATGCGATAGGCTTCACACACACACGCCTGTAGGCAGGCAATTGCTATTCAATCTATTACAGTCAAAAAATGTTGTTTTATTTCACTAAGCACAATATAAACTGGTAAGTGTAAGCCTGTCACACACACACACGCTGGCAGGCAGGCATATGCAATTAGATTACACATAAAAAAAATATAAAATAAAATAAATGATGTTCTAGCCCTAAAAAGGGCTTTTTGGGTTGCTGTCCTTGCAGCAGATATCAGATGAGTCCTTCAGGTCTGTAGTGGAAGCTAAATACACAGCCTGGCTATCTATTTCCCTATTAAATCTCCAGCAGCTACACTATCTGTCCTCTCACAACGAATGCAGCTTCAGAATGATTCTAAAATGTATGCTGTCCTTCAGATGGAAGGCCCTGGAAAGGGAGTGTATGCTGCTGATTAGCTGGAATGTGTCTGCTGACTGTGAGTTGCAGGGTCAAAGTTTCCTCAATGATAAAGTATAGGGGGCGAACCGAAAAGCGCATGTGTTCGCAGTCCGCTGCAAACGCGAACATGCCAAAATCGCCGCAAATAGTCAGCGGGCGAACTGTTCGTGACATCTCTAGAGAGGACACATCATTTATAAAGGTAATTGCCAGTGAGTTATCCTAAGAACTAGCTAATAGTTAGTGATGCTTGCAGATGGGAATCAGGTGAGTTGGTATATTGTTACAGTTAACGTATTTAGTAATGTACATGCATGTTGATTTTTTTTTATCCTCGTTCACCTTTCTTTTGCTGATTACTTTTTTTCAGATTTTGGTTTTGTCAACACACTGTATGTGTGAAACTGTATTGGTATAGTATTACACAGTACAGATGTTTAAGGATCAGTTTCATTGAGCAAATCTAGACAAGTTGGTTTCTTCAATTAAATGGAGTGATTTCTGATGATTCTTCTTTTCATCAGATTCCAGTTGCAGTGGTGTAGTGACCACATGTGACCCTGATAGGTGCTATACATCATGCTTATTCCAGACTATGACGGTATCCCCTGTAGTTATCCTCTTTTTCCCCCATGCCACTTGCACTCCAGGGATCCGCCCACACCACACCCATGATATTAATGCACAGTATTGTCCATTTCTGATTGGGCTCTGTGTATGAAGTAAAGTTTTCAATGGTTTGGGTTATGGGACACCCACAGACATACCATTTGTGTCATATTCCTACAGTATATCTGTAAACTAATGAGCCCCAATTACTATGCAATAGATTAATACATGACATAACAATAATAATACTAATAGTAATAATAGCATTAGATATCATATAATAATATATCACATATTATAATTGTTAAACTGTGATTTGTCGTCACACTTGCGAGCTTCACGAAGCGAAGCGTTTGCAGCCCAGAGGGCCGCAACTGCAAGCCATATGAAGGGAGGAGAGCCATTGAGGCATTGAAGCTTTCCAGCACAGGGGGGAGCCAGGCAGCCTGTGAGTGAAGTTGCAAGTTAATTGGAGGCATATTTGTAATTTATTAAAGATTAAAAATCGGCTAAGCAAGAAACAAAATGTCGGCTTAAAGAAATTAAAACGAGGCAAAACAAGGCCGTAGCGCGCAACTCAACACCAGGAATGTACGAAAATATACTATTAGGAAGGACGGAAAATGCTCGCAAGGAACGTAAGACGAGCCGCCATTTTACAACATTAATTTGCAAATAATAACATTACGGTTCTGAAACAGTGTTTTTTCCGCCTAAACAAAAGCTTTTGCCTTGCGCACGCAGCCTATATGTACTGCACAACTGCTGACACTTTCTGCTGCCGGAAAATCCAAAGAGATTGTTAACTCTTCAAGATAGTGCTGAATATCAATTACAAATAGGTAAAGTATATAAATTAATTAATTAATTATTATTAATAAAAATAAAATATGCAAAATCTCATATTTTACACTGCCCTTACTTTATGAATACATAAATGCTTAGCTCTTACTAATATATTTATTCATTGATTAATTAATTATTAACTTAAATTAATTTATTAATTAGTAATTAGTAATCATTACAAAAAATATATATATTTTAAACTGCACTAAATAAATTATATTTTACACTGTAGTAATATATCTGTATTACTGCTCATTAATGTAAATGTATTTATTAATGATTAATTAGTAATGTAGATTTTACACTGCACTTATATTTCTGTATTACTGCTCATTGGCTGACAGGGATAGGACCCTCAAAGCAGTTCAATATTTAAATCCGTTTATTATGCTCTGAGACCTCCATTGGGGGAGGACTGTGGCACATTAATTAACAAATAATCTCAGTGAAAAAAAAATATAAATAATTCACAAAAAATATAAATATATTTTTCACAAAAAATGTAAATATATTTTTTACAATGCACTTTAATTTTTTTTTAGATTTTACACTATACTTATATATCAGTATTACTACTTATTGGCTCACAGGGATAGGACCCTCAAAGCACATTTTCATCCGTTTATTATGCTCTGACACCTGCTACATTTCATATTGTATACTTCCTTTATTTATGAATAAATCAGTGCTTAGGCCTTTATGTTTTGCATGTATGTCAATTAAACATGATACATTCAATGATTAATGAATTAATTAAATCCAAACATTAAAAATGCTTTTCATGTCATTTTACAGTTTGCTCATTTCTGTGAACACTGGACCTGCATGAACACAGACTGTGATCTCTGCAGCATTTCATCTGCAATTACATCAACTTTACAGGTATATCATTTCATGAGGCCCTTCTTTAGGAAAAGTATTTTTGTTTTGCATTGATGACAGTTATTAATTAATTAATTAAAATATATTAATTAATTATTCATTACATTTTTTTAAAAATGAGACTGACCTTATTTATGAATGCATAGCTATTTATGTTTGAATGTATGCCAATTAAACATCATACATTGATTGATTGATTGATTAATTAATTAATTGAATCAAAACATTACAATTCCTATTCAGGGCAATATTTAGGTTGCTCATAGCTCTTTGTGTTTGGATATGAAATTTACATTTCAATGATGCCCTTCTTTAGGAAAACATGATGAGCTCTTTATGTTTTGCATTGATGACAGTTAGCGATTAATTTATTAACGAATATTAATTTATTAATTACTTACTAATTAATTATTAAAAAAATGACCTTATTTATCAATATATATTTGGTTAGCCCTGTATGTTTTCATGTATGCCAATTAAAAATCAAACATTGTCACACTTGGTGGCTGTGTCCGGTGGTGCATAAGCTGTGGGAGACTTAAGACTACTTGCTACGTCATTGTTTGTTGGGGATTGAGTTTCTAAGTTTATCATCGAACCAGAACAATTTGTTTCAGATAATGGCAGCTGCTGTTAAAGTGCACATTGCCAACCAGTGGAAATAGGAGACTTTAAACTTTCAGGAAGTTATTAGGAGAATTAATTACATATTAATAAATGAGAGATTAACGTGTGCCATCTTAGACATAAATGCCACAATTCTATAAGATTTGGAATCCCTGGTTGGAGTCACCTCTTAGCACGCCATTGACTTGATTGAGGTTGCAAACCTATCAAAATCTAGTAGGAGGAACAATCGGGGCGAAAGGGGGCCCGAGAGGGAGTCCTGAAAACTCTGGTTCATGAGGGCTAACGGACAAGAGGTAATCATTTTCTTGCCTGGCTGTAAATGTTAGGAATTGTATTGCTCCTGGATGTTAATCTAGGAGAAAAGAAGACTCTCTATGTTGAAAGCTAGATTAGTCACTAATGAAAAGTAACTAACCCTCATTGAAAGAGCTGCTAAGTCTGGAGGTTTAGCCTTAATGAAGAATTATCAGTTTATAAGTATACAGTCATATCTTTGTGCCTTCGCTCTCTCCCTGTCTCCTTGGTTATTTATTTATTTTCTAACTGTTTTTGTTGTGTTTTTGTTTTTGTTTTTTGTTTCTGTTTTTCTTTTTCTCGTTTAAATGTTACTGTTGTGATTTCATAATAATTTAAAATATAAAATGGAAGGGTATACTAATGTATTGAATACATGGCATTTATGTTATTGAAAATTTAGAATGTTAGTGCAAGCTATTGCTCTATTGTGTTGGAACAATGTATATATCTTTCAATAAAAACCTATTTAAAAAAAAAAATCAAACATTGATTGATTACTTAATTAATTTAATGAAAACATTACTAATGCATTTCAGGTATTTTACTGTTTTATCAATGCTCTTTAGGTTTTGCATTGATGACAGTTAAAACCAATATGTACAATAAAAAAAACACATTATTTGAAGAAATAAAAGCCACAACTACAAGACCATCACAAAGTGGAAAAGAACTTCATCCATCAATGTAACAAAAAAATATATTAGTAATGTCATTATTAAGCTACTTAGTAATTGCCATTGTTTGTTTCATATATAAGAAAGCATTGCAATTGAAACTAAAACGCCTATATTTACAATTACAGATTACAATGGCGGACAACACAGAAGAAAAGAAAGAGCGGAAATGAAGAATTGCAAGGGAATGGAAGAAAAGATGGAGAGATGCACAGTCGCTCCGAAACTTCAAAAAGAGAAGAAGACCGGCAGAGGCTTGCCAATAAAAGAAAAAACACTGAAAAAGGACAAACTGAGTGTGACGGAGCTACAAATAAAAGAAAAAGTAAGCAACATTGCCTAATGAGCAAATATTGCCTAATGACACCAATGTTGATATATATGACACCAATGTTGATATACATGACACCAATGTTGATATACAAAGTTGTAGTGATATCTGTGTTGAGGAAGCTCATGATAGTTATTTATTTACAGCACTACCGATAGAGAAATATCATTGTGGATTAGTCAATGTAGTTTGTCAGTTTTGTGGGTCTATCATTTGCTGTCAGAAAGAAACGGTAAAACTTCCAGAACACATTTCCAGAATATTTAAAAAAGTATAATAAGTGATCCAACATTTCCAAATTATATCAATATTAAAATAAACATCAGGTCTTATAACAATGCAATTTAATTTGCTTCCATGGATGCTACATTAGCAGAAAATGTCCCAGGATTTACCACCGGACTTCACATTTACATCCACAAGCAAGAGAGCAAAATAAATTTACAGAGTTATATGTCCTAGATACAATGGAAGCTGTTGAACAACTGATGATGCTTCCTGAAAAAAACAATGCTTAAGCATAGTCTTTGAAAAGCTTGATAACATTATGGCCAACAACACATATAGGTAAGCATACAAAAAATTAGCAGAGGTTGAAAAAGAACGACAGGCATATGCTCAAATAAATCAATTGCCAATGCCAAGAGTAAGTATGGTTCTGAAAAGAGATTGTAATACTGATCAAAGACGTTATAATTTACCAACAGTAAATGAGGTTGCCATGGTCTTTAAAAATGATGACGATGAACCACCATATCATTAGAATATATCCATGCAATGAAGAGCAACCTTTTAGAAACAAAAATATATTAAGTTGTAATTTGGATCCAATGACATATCCCATTTCTTTCCAAATGGTGAGGCAGGATGGGAACCAAAATTAAAAGTTATCCCAATTGTAAAGTTTGTGTTAGAAATAATGTTTCTATGCTGTAATATAAAGTGGCACAAACTGCTATTTGTAATCATTTTAATCCTATTCATATCTACAAAAAAAGCTTTGCATAGAACAATATTGGGGATTGATGGATTATGTAGCTGAATTGGTTACAGAGACATTCCAGCTAAAAAAGCAATCATTTTGCCATCTTCTTTCCAAGGATCTCCTTGCAATATGCGACAAATATACAATGATGCCATTGCTATTATGACTAAATTTGGAAAACCAGATTTATTCATTACATTCACATGTAATCCACAATGGCCAGAGATCAAGGAAAATGTGAACGTTGGCCAAAATACTTCTGATCGACCAGATTTAGTGGCTAGAGTATTAAAATAAAACTAAATATATTAATTGATGATATAACTAAAGCACAGTTATTTGGGAAATGTGTGACTTTTGTTTATAACATTGAATTTAAAAAAAGAGACCTGCCACATACGCATATACTTTTAATCCTACAAGAAAAAGATAAATTGAATACTACAGAGAGAGTGAATTCAGTGATTAGTGCTGAACTGCGACATCCACAAAAATATTCCAAACTTTATGACATTGTAACACACCAAATGATTCATGGTCCTTGTGGAGATATAAATACTAATTCACCATGTATGGAAAATAAAAAAAGCACAAAAGAGTTGCCAAAACAATTTAAAATGCAAACTTATGCTAATTGTGATGGATACCCTTTATATAAACAAAGAGAAGCACTAACTGCTATTATTCGTGGCCAAAAGGTCGATAATAGATATGTAGTTCCATACAATCCACATTTGCTGATGAAGTCACTTGCACTTCTATCAAATCCATAAAATATGTGTAGAAATATTTATACAAAGGATGTGATGCAGCAACTGTTGTTGTGCAAGGTGCACAAAATGAACAAGACAATCCAATTTTACATAATGAATTTCATGTTATTTAGATGCTCGCTATGTCAGTGCTCCAGAAGCAATGTGGCGTCTTCTGAAATTTGAGATGCATGATTTGTCAGAACTTCTGTATGAATAAAGTTCTATCTTATATGGATATTATAGTATAATATGATATTCCAATTATTAACCACTATTTTTATATCCATTGTATTAATATTTTATATGCTGTATATTTATATGTACCTATGCATGCAATTCTATTACGTGAATGTATCTATGTGAAAAATAGGTTTTCACAGCTGCCCACAAAATAGCTATCCCATGATTTGAATAATCCATTGTTCTACAAGAGATAAATATCTGACTAAATTCCTAAATACTAAGGGCCTCATTCTATTAGCGGCCGCAGCCGTTGCGGGGCCGCAAGGACCGGCCGCAAGCTATTCGGCTATTCTATTCCCTTACGGCCGGAGGCTCCGGCAGGCTTACGACCGGTGCCTTGCTATCTCTTGCGGCCACTCGCGCCAGAGGAAAGCCTTTGATCTAAAACGGCCGCAAGAGTTTCGGCCGTAAGAAATTCCTATTTGCAATTCAATTGCTCCGGGAAACCTCTCTGCAAGGCTAAAAACGAGCCGCTGCTTACTTGCAGGAAAGAGGTCCCGCTAGCACCAATTAAGCACATAAAATAGCTCAAATAAAGCCATCCTGCACTTTGAGAAGACTATAAAGGGATTTTAGGTGTTAGAAAAAATAGCACATAATTATCTGATACTCAAATCCGTAAAATATTTTATTTTTAATATCCGTAAAATATCTATGTAAAAAGTCCAGAGTGCTTGGAGCACCTCAGACACACCCACGCCGCAGCCGGAAAATAAACAGTTAATTTGAACTCGGGTTTGGGCTGATGTGCAAGCTTGAGAGTGGGTTACTTTTAATCCTCATGTCCCCCAATATGATCCCTAGCATTTACAGAGCTGTACAGTGCGGGCTTGAATTTATTTTTGCGTTTTTAGATTTCTGCGCTTACGGCCGGTTCCAAGATATGCGGCCGGCCGTAAGATGAGATCCTTGCGGGGCCGTATAATAGAATCTCGAGTTAACAGAACCCCCGCAAGGAATCGCAGCCTTACGGCCGATTTACGGCCGCTAATAGAATGAGGCCCTAAGGTAATAAAAACCCTCCTTAAATTTTCACATGTGAAAAGTTCGTTTCATAGACACCAAGTCTAGTAAACAGAATAATAAATCTGTCTAGGGATATCTATTTGATAACATTCTTATGACTTCATCTTGTTTATAGGTTGTGGGTCGAAGGGATCATTAGCTAATTAAAAGGGATGAAAATTCAAAGGTCCGAGAGCGCCATCTTATGGTTAAAGGAATAAACGTCCCTATAAGAAAATATATTCTTTATAAAATTTAAATAAGTGATGACATCATGAAAAGATTCTATTGGTTATTAGATACTTTAACTGATTTGGGATTCTGATAGGCAAATAAGCAAGAGGTATAATTATGGATAGAAACAGGATCTAGGGAAAGAGAAAGAGAGACAAACAGGAGAGAAAAAGAAGGAAAAAGAAGATAAAAGTTTTTATCTATGGAGAAGCCAAAACAACTTTGGAATTAACCAGTGGAATTTTGTCATAATTGGTAATGTATAAATTGAGATATTTTATTTTATGATATAATTGAAAACCATTATCATAATTTCTCTGTTTGGTTTATTTTTTATCAAAAAGTTATTTAGATTTCCTTTTGTCATTGAAATTTATAAATCCGGATATAAATTTTAATACAAAATTAGATATCTCATTTTTCTTTTTGACCAATACAGAAAAAATAACTTACTTAACTAACTTATCAATTATATTATAAAATACTTTACTATATTGTGTTATATTCAATACATTCCTGTATAGCTATATATTATAATATCATTAGACATTGTTAGTATATAATAAAACGTTATTAAGAATGAATTTTATTAATTGATTTTATGATTCTGTTCTATGGGTTGCTATTCCAGGTTTTATTGTTCATATGAGTGAGATACACTTTTGTATTGAGATTTTAGGACTGTATAGAAAATATTATAAATAATAAGTATTATAATATGATGTATTAATTTTCTTTTATTATCTGGCTGAATATACTGTGTTTTATCTGCATTTGATTTTGATATATTACTGTGTTTTATATGCATTTGATTTTGATATATTACTGTGTTTTATTTGCATTTGATTTGATATATTACATTTTTTATTAGACTAGTTGATTTTGGTATTTTCAATAAATGTTATTTTATAAAAAGGAATATGTGTCTATAAATTGATTCTGAACTCAAAATTCATTATTCTATATTATATAGAAAATAATATGTCGTATTAATCCCGACATATTGGTCACATGCTGTGTATCGATTAGTTGTACATTTGGCACAAAGTCAATTTGTTTGCTTTACTGCAGGGAATGAAAAATGCCATAGCCCAAAATTAACATAGAGCAACAACACTTACTGCTTGGTTTCATTTAAATTGCAAGGACACTGAGGCCAGACAATTTTTATACATTGAGATTCCATATCACTAGGCATTCGTAAATGGCCACTGGCGGCAACGAAAAAAAGATACAGATAAAATTATCCCAAGAATTTATAATGTTGCTCCAAGAGACATTGAGCATTTTAGTTTAAGATTACTTATTTCACATGTTCCCGGTGCACAAAGCTATGAATCTTTACGCACAGTAAATTACATAGTTTATGATACTTTCCAATTAGCTGCAAGACATCAACACTTCCTGGCAGATGATAAGGAATGGGAGAGATGTCTAAAAGAAACATCACTATTTCAAATGCCAAAGCAAATTAGAGAACAATTTGCATTAATTTGCATCTTTTGCAATGTACCTGATGCATTAGCTTTGTAAGAAACATATAAATTAAATATGTGTGAAGACTTTTTGAAACGTTACAATGAGACCACTGCACAACTAAAAGCATTAATGGAAATTCAAGAATTCTTTCTTTGTCATGGATTAAATTGTGCAAATTTTAATCTGCCTGATCCAGGACTCAGAGATGAAATAAACTTTGAAGACTATGACACTGAGCTTGAAAACCAAAAAAAACAAGAAAAAATTGCAACTTTAAATACATTACAAATGCAAGCATTTAACTCCATAGATGAGGACATGCTCCGAGATCGTTATTTCTATCTAGATGGCCCTGGTGGATCAGGAAAAACTTATCTAAATGATTTATTGATGAGCTTCATTCGAGCACATGGTCAAATAACACTGCCATTTGCAACAACCATAATTGACAAATTGGAATTTGTCAGAAAGTGGCAGAACTATGCGTAGGAGATTTAAACTGCCAATACCCATTCTAGAGACATCAGTGTCGGATATTCAAATGAATTAATTATTAGCCAAAATTTTCAAACAAAGTAAATTAATTATAATAGATGAGGCAACAATGATGTTGTGTCATGCCCTGCAATGTATTGATTGATTATTAAAAGAAGTTATGGATAATGATTTGCCATTTGGTGGAGAAGTGATGTTGGTAAGAGGATATTTTAGGCAACCATTACCTGGTGTGCCACATGGAAATAGGGCTGACATCATAGAAACGTATGAAGACAATTAAACTGTTTAAAATGTTCACACACCTTAAATTAAAACTAAATATGAGATCTCAAGGCCAAATTTAATTCAATGATTGACTAATTTAAATTGGAGAAGGAAAACATAAAAAAATAACTAATTTAACTGATGATACAGTTGATATTCCATCAGAAATTATTTGCAAAGAATCACTAATATTTGCAACCTTTCTAAATACTATCAATAACGACGATTACTCAGACATTGCAAACAAAGTGATATTAACATCAAAAAATATAGATGCCTTGAATCTAAATAACAAAATTTTAAAATTAATCAATGCACCCAAAAAAAATTATTTCAGTGCAGATTCAGTTCTGGCTGATGACAAAGACAGTGAATCTAACTTTAGTATGGAATTTATCAATTCTTTAACTCCATCTGGAATGCCACCACATATTTTGCAACTGAAAAAATTAGCAATTGTCACTGAGAAATATGAATCGCAAAAAAGGACTTTGTAATGGGACCAGATTAATTGTGCAGGATGAATGGTACCCATAAAGGTGAACAAGTTTTTATACCAAGAATTGATGTGGCTCCAAGTGAGAGTGGTTATCCCAAATTTACAAAAAAAGGCCAACAAATATAGAGAACGGTAGTTTTATAATGAGGACAAGCTTTGATGTCACTCTGACTCTTTTTTCTATATCACATAGAAAACTCTGGCAAAAAACATAGAGAACAGTGGTTTATACTCCGAGGATGAACTTTTATGTCTGGAGGATTCTTTTTAAAGGACCACTATTTCACATAGGAAACTCTATGTGAGATTTTCAATAACTACAAGAATAACAAAAAAGAAGTGGAAAAAAAAAAGAATAAACAGTGGTTATATCCCATAGACAAAGTAAAATGTTGGAATGTCTTGGAAGTGGCCTTTTGGCAGGATGAGCCCACCAAAAAAATTACGTTGAATTTTCTTAAAATTCCAGTTTAAATGTTATTATTAAAAGTTTGAAATTTTAAAATAGTATTTCACAAGCTGTGGAAAGTTGTTTCATTGTATGTAGGAGGATGATCAATTCTTGGGCAATGTAAATGTATTTTTAAATAGAGAGTATTGATCCATGGAGTAATTACCAGTTGCTGGGGTCAGGAGGAATTTTTTTCCCACCTTTGAAACAATTGGCTACGTTTCAATAGGGTTTTGTAAAGGTTACTAAACTATACATATCCTTTTTGTTCTCTTCCCTCTCTGTTTTTTTCACACTGAGCATTCTGAAATACTGTTTTAAACCTTTTTTCAATGACACTACCTGTGTGTTAGTGAATGGGATTACTTTTTCCTAGGCAATAGTTATTCTGGTGCACTGACCAGATAAAGGAACTGTGCACTATTTCTATTATTTACATTTTAAAAATTCAATGGTTGGAAGATACATTCTTTAAAGTTACATTTAATTGATGTACAAGATATGATTTCATTTTTTTTTTTTTTTTTTTTTTAGCCAGCCTCTTGATTTCTTGGCATCAAGTTACACCACTTTGATTAAACAGGCAGTCCCAGGTTTAAGGAAGAAATACATTTCTGAGAACGTCTTTAGGTCAGATTTGTATGTAAGTAGGATCCCTGAATAATAATAATTAATAATAATAATAATAATAATAATAATAATGACAATACTTTAATGGCTCATATGGGGTAATAATAATACAGTGTAATACTATAATAATAATAATAATAATAATAATAATAATAAAAAATAATACCATATAGACTACTGTATTAATACGTTACAGAAACTGTTGTATTCTTTCTTTTAATTCAAACAAACAAAATATAAAACCAAACTCAAACTCATCTGTAACCCACGGACCTCCTGTATTTTTGCATTATCTTGTTATTTTACCCACTGTACATTGAACATTTTTCACTTAACTTTTATAACTGATTCCCTGTTTTTGGCTCTTTATTTTGTAATGGGTGCTTGGTAGGGTCCGTCCTCTAAGATCCACCAACTGTCTAGTATTGCAGTACATTTCTGCTTGTGTATGCATGTTCTTTTTCATTGAGTACAGGTGAGTAATTATATGATATTCATTGTAGTCATGCTCAACCTTATTGAACCTGAATACATTTTGTAGAATGATACGACAATCCTGGCTTGTTTGGCAGCACTCATTATACTGACTTTACCACGAATTTATTAAGCTATATGTCATATAATAAGGTGTTCACATACTGATTCACAACACATTGATGAGGTTAATTATCATTGAACATGAAGATTGGAGTTCACATCACATTATATATTAATTTCACACCTATTAACTGGTATTAACTGTCAGGTAACACACATTGAATGCTAAGATGTAATTGTTGTTTAAGAGGGTTGTAAATGTATTTTGTAGGGCATGTGTTTAGGTGTGACTTAGCATTAGTTGGGTGTCAGTTTTTAATTGTGTGAGCACGTATTTCTAATTGACATTGTGATTTAGTTCATTGCTCTTTAGTATTTATTGTTGTAGAGGGCTGGATTAACCATTAGAAATTCCTCCTTTATGCTTTAGGAGGTGTAGGCAAAATGCTTATTTTATTAGGACCCTGTAAAATGTTTCTTGATTCAATTTTTTTTTTTGGTACTGAATTTTTACAGATGCTTGTTAATTTTAACAATCCTGATAAGGGATGTAGTTGATCTTACAGAAGGTTGCGTTTACATGTGGTTTTAGCTCACTATAAGCATAAGAACATGTAACATTATCTCACTTCACCTAAAACCACATGTAGAGCAAGGACCAGTTCACACATATTGCTAACTTGTAAGAGTTTACACACGAGAGCATGTAGTAGCTAATTTAGAGCTTTAGTATGCATTTTGACTAGTACGATTTCATTGATAAGCCACATAATCAAGCCCAAATGTTATTATTTGTTAACTTAAATGCATTACAACAATCTTCTTTCTTACTGCTGAGAATAAAATAACCATATTCACAAACACAGGCAAAAAAAAACACATTAATAGTAGGGCTAAAAGTCATGTTCTAGCCTTGTCATATTATTGCCAAATCTACCTAGCAGGCCAACATTAAAATACTTCTTTTTTTTTCGTATCAGGGTGTCACATTGCACCTGACCTACCAACCATATCAGAAAAGGACTGGCCTCCAATAGCACTTATATCACTCCTGCCAGCAACATCCTGAGTCCTTTTAGAGGTACTTTAATGAAGCTGTGAACTATACCATGTAGAGTCACGCAAGATGGGCAGGTCATGGCAGAGAGTCAGACAAATTGTGGTCCACTGGAGAAGGAACCTGCAACCAAGTCCAGTAACTTTGCTAAGATAACTTTATGGACAGGCACAACTAGAGACATAATGATATGGCACCGGAAGATGAGCCCATCAGATCAGAAGGTGCCTACCACATTACTGAGGAAGAGTAGAGGGCAAGTACAATTAGCACCAGATCTAATGAAGTGGTTGGGCTAAAGCCAAAATGACACCCAGCTGCAGAGGTGTCTGGAGTGAAATGGAAAGTCTGCTGCTAGAAATAATATTTCAGGATAGGAAACTGGAATGTTTGAACTATTAACCAAGGCAAACTGGACATGGTCAAAAAATAGATGACAAGGTCAAACATTGATATTTTGGGGATTAGTGAACTTAAATGGACTGGAATGAGACAGTGAATCCTGCAGAAGAAATTAAGTAGCCCTCATAGTCAGTCAAAGGGTGGCCAACGCAGTGCTCGGTTACAACCCAATAAATGACAAAATGATTTACATTCAAATCCAAGGCAAGTCATTTAACATCTCAGTGCTCTAAGTCTATATGCCAACCATGGATGCTGAAGAGGCTGAAGTTGCCCAGTTGTACAATATTCAACACCTCATAGATGTAAAACCAAGAAAAGATATTACTATCATCATAGGAGATTGGAATGCTAAAGTAGGGAACCAAAAGACACCTAGAATAGCTGTTTGGCACGTCAGAGATTAGTAGAATTCTGTGAAGATGATTCTCTGGTCATAGCATGAGCTTCTTATTGCAAAGTTCAGAATTAAACTGAAGAAAAGAAGGAAAATCATCAGGCCAAGCAGATACAAAATTAAATATTATATCCTGTGAATATGCAGTGGAAATAATGAATAGATTTAAGGAACTAGACATAAAGGATGGAATAACTCATATGTGAGATTGTTGATATTTCTTCCAGCAATATGCATTCTAGCTTTTCATTCATTTAGCCCAGCCTTACACATGATGTACTCTGCATATAAGTTTAATGAATAAGGTGACAATATACAAACTTGTCGTACTCCTTTCCCAATCGTAAACCATTCTTTTGTTCCATGTTCAGTTCTGACAGTGGCTTCTTGATCCATACACAGATTTCTCAGTAGGATAGTGAGATGATTGTGATCACATAGTCAAAGGCTTTAGAATAGTCTATGAAGTCTATGAAGAAGTAAATGCTTTTTTTTCTGGAACTCTCTCTGTTATCTAGTGGATATTGGCAATTTGCTTTTGTGTACCTCTTCCTCTGCGGAAACTGGCTTGCACATCTAGTAGTTCCTGGTCCATAAATTATTGGAGTCAAGCTTGTAGAATCTTAAGCATTACCTTGCTGGCAAGTGAAATGAGTGTAGTTTTCAATAACTGGTTGCGTTTTCCAAATTTCTTGGCATAAGGCAAGCAACACTTTCACAGCAGAATCTTGTAGGATTTTAAATAGTTCAATTGGGATTTCATCAACTACTGCAGCCTTTGAGATTTCAAATTTTCTTGAATAAATCTCTTGAATTTCCCATTCTGTTATCTTCTTCTAGCTCTTTACATTTCTTATTATAGAATGTCTCCTTTTATCTTCTTGCTATCCTCTGGAATTCTGCATTCAGTTGGACAAATATTTTCCAATCTCCACTACCTTTCACTTTTCTTCTTTATTGGTCTACTTTCAAAATCCTCATCAGATGGCTAGTTTGACTTCTTAGTTTTCTTTCTTTTGGGGCTATTCTTTGTTGTAGTTTCTTGGATAATCTATTCTTTACCTCCACAGCATATTCACAATAATTATTATTTATTTTATATCTGGTTGGTCTAATGAATATTCACTATTACTTCTTTTAAATTCTGAACTTTGCAATAAGAAGCTCATGATCTAGTGTTGTTTTTTCTCCTCTTTGATTACAAATTGTATAGTCACTCTGATTTCTATACTTTCCATATGGGAATGTCCATGTGTAGAGTCATCTCTGAGGTTGTTGGAAGCGGGTGTTTGCTTTGACTAGAGACTTATTTTGCCAGAATGCTACTAAACTCTCACCTGCTTCATTTTGTACTCTAAGGCCGAATTTGCCTGTTATTCCAGGTATCTTTTAGTTCCCTTCTTTAGCATTTAGATCCCCTTTGATGAGAATAACATTTTTGTGGTGTTATATCTATGAGGTGTTGAATATTTCAGTTTAATTAGACAACTTCAGCCTCTTCAGCATCCAGGATTGGAGCATAGACTTGGATTACTGTGGAGTTAAATGTTTGCCTTGCATTCTAATTGAAATCATTCTGTCATGTATTGTGTTGTAACCAAGCACTGGTTTGGCCAAACTTTGATTGATTATAAGGGCTACTCCATTTCTTCTGCAGGATTTTTGACCACAGTAGAAGATCTGGTGGTTGTCTAATGTGAAATATTCCATTCCAGTCCATTTGAGTTCACTAATTCCCAGGATATAAATTGTTAACCTAGTCATGTTTGACCATGTCCAATTTGCCTTGGTTCATAGTTCTAACATTCCAGTTTCCTATGCTGTATTAATCTTTGCAGCAGCACACTTTCCTTCCCCATTTAGACACATCCTCAGCTTTGTGTCCTCTTGGCTTTGGCCCAACCCACTTCATTAGATCTGGTGCTACTCTTACCCACCCTCTGCTATTTCTCAGTATTGTGGCAGTTACCTTCTGACCCGAGGATGCAATATTGGTGCAATATTGTTATGTCTCTGGTTGTGCTTGTAATGTCTATGGTTGTGCCCCTACATGGCATACCTCACAGCTTTATTGAAGTACACAAGCCCTTCACCATGATAAAGGTAGGTCATGTCATATGTTGTACAATATCAGAGCTCTATCTATTCAGTTCTAGTTTTATGGTGCTGTTTTATATTATATATGATGTTGGGAATATTTATATAAATGCGATATATTCAAAATATAAAACAATAAAAATCAGTTACCTATTTGCGGTGTCACCCAATTGAGCCTAGTCTGCATTCCCTGCTCATGTACCATGTTTTTCCATACAATCATAGGGACATTAATACATATATTTGCTGGTTTATGCTTTGTTTGAACAAATACTAGTTTCTAATGGAATACCTACTAGCAATGCATAGCTTGACTGTTTTTGTTGAAATAAAATATTAAAATAATGCTAAAGAAAGTTAATAGTTTCCTCTGTGAATTGATTTCAAATTTAACATTATCTTTTCTTTTGTGTATTAAATAGAACATGTCAAGGAGTTGAAGAACAGTGTCACTTCTCAAAAGCAAGCAATAGCAAAGCTTAAAGAAATATGTGCATTCCAGCTTGTGGTAGTGTAAAGCCTGACAAGGAAAAATAGTATTATGTGCACTGATGCAGAAGCATTTAACAGCAACACTTTCAATGCAAACTGAGAGAAATGATGAGACAAATGGAACAAGGTTGTTAGTTCTTATACAAATTGTCATGATCTGCTTCTTCAAGGGGGCTTGATATGAACCTAGTTCAAACCTACCCCAACAGAATCATGTACTTCCTGATCTCTGTGGCACAAAAGATGGCCTCTGAAGAGGGCAAGGCCCAACCGCTACAGGCAGAGGATACTGGATCCAGGTTACTTAGTGGCCCATAGCAAGACCACTCCCCAAGTCAGGATACAACACACAGAAATAGTCTCACACCTTGTTTATATGAAAACTATATTGCAACCTTTATTGAATGAACAAAACAACATATTTATACTCTCCAATACCACACCCTTGTGTACATTTGTGTATGTGTGATGTCAGACCATCTGGCTTGCAACCTTGGGCTATCAAAGCTCTTGAGATCACATTCATTAGATAACCTTTATGTTAAACTCAAGTGTTTGCCCAGGACCACTTGAAGCACATGCATCTGTCTTGACCCAAGGTCTGCATGTTTGAGTGTGCAATGATCTGCAGCTAACTTCTATCCAGAGCATTTCTACCAATTCCACATATGTTCTATATAACATTTTCCCTCATAATATATTATACCTAGGATACATAATAACCATGTACAGGCAACATATAACCACACAATAACACATAATCCCAATGCAACAATCTCATGCTCCCTTGGACATACTCACAAACCACTGACAATATGAGTCCTTAAACAATTAAATCATGACAACTTCTCCCCCTTCCTTTCTAGTATAGCATAGAGGATCATCCTAACGGATAATTCTCTAGCTATACTGCTTTTACTTGTCCTCCTGTCTGGAAAGTCCATCCATGTGATAGCCTCAGTGGCTCTCTGGGTACCCTGCCTCCCCCTGTCCAGGGCGAATACTCGCTCCTTCCCAGTGGCCTTGTGACTTTCCCAAGCCCCTGGGGAGACTTATAAGACAACTGCCATGGAGGACCCTTCAAGGTAGTCCAGGGGAAACAGTACATCCCAGCTAGTAAGTCCAGCATAAATTTGGGAGGATCCTTACCCAGTAAAGCCCTTTCCTTCCAGGCTAGGGAGACCTCCTGTCCTGCCGATTCTGGATCAGCACTCTGTCCCATGGGTAAAATTGAAGAGTACAAGGTTCCCTTTGTCAGGCCTGATCTTTCTCCTGAATAAACTGGGATACGGGAGTTGCAACATGGGCTAGTGACATTCACTTGTGGCATCCATGCTGGATTAATGGGCAGTTCTGATACAAGCTGTTGTGGCTCAGTAGCCAACCTTTCTCCCACCAAGCCTGGCCAATGGCCCCTTCTTTCCAGGGTTACAGGTACACAGCCAGTGTCTTTGGGCAGCTGCAGGGGAGTCATTGTAGGGATACCAGGAGACAAATCACAATCTGGGGTACCCTCTGGCTCTTTGGTCTCTGGATCCTCAGGTGGAACCTCCTGACTCTCTCCATCTGAGACTGCCTGGTGTGTAGTTACAGGCAGCCCTTGAGAAGCAGCAGCTACTGCCTCTTGTTCAGGCTGAACAACAGGGCTACTTTCTGTTTCTGCTCCAGGGTCTGTGGCTGGCTCCTGGACAATGGTCATCCAAGGAACCTCTCTACAATTTCCACAGTCAAATGGTAGGGCCCAGTGCTCATTAGGTTCTTCTCTTACACTAGGAGCAGAGTAGCTTTTCCCCAGTTCTTCCCCTGGGCCTGGCACTGCTGTGGTTTGGCCCTGTCCCCCTTCCTCTAACTGGGTGAGACTTAGCCCCCTAAAGATAGGGACCAGTTCTTCCTCTTCCCAGTCCCCCCCATGGATGCCGGCATCCTTGTTATTTTGAGAATCATGGATATCAAAATTCTCCCCACAGTCCATACATTTATTTTCTGACCCCGCCTCAGCAATATTTAGCTGGGTCTCTGTAGTACCTGTTAGGTGGTTCTGTTCCATGCCTGACAGGCATGAGCCCTCCCAGCTGGCTGGCCAACAACCATCCAGGGATGCTTCATCCAGTAAGTCTATATAATCCACCTCCAGCTGTAGCTCCTGCTGGATCAAAGGCCAAAGTAAGTTAGCTGTATGAGAGCCTGTCTCCAGTCCCAGCATGTGACAGCGCTTGGCAAACAGACAGAGCTTTCTTTTCTCTGTCCCCAGGCCACAGTCAGGATCCCCATGTACTATGTCCCAAATTGCCTTTTCCAGCCCCAATGAAAAATGATGATGTATCCCAACAGGTCCTACCCAATAAGCATATTGATCTTCCAGGGCGACCTCCTCAAATACCAATTCTTCCAGCCATTCCATTAGCCTGTGACCTGGCCATAGTCCCAGGAATGCCATCCATTTATTTAGAAGGCCCATTCCTCTACAGTCCTTTCCAGTCACCAGAACAATCTCTGTCTCTACTGGGGATAAGCATTTCCCCTCCACAGGAGCTGAGACAGGGCCATTGCTTACCCTTCTCCTGTTCCCCTGTACCTCCTGTGTGATCTGTATCCGGAGTTCCCTCTGCTGATCCTTGGTTAAACCTGCAGGCATTACCTCCATTCATCTTTGGTACCGTCTGGACACTTCCTCCTCCTCTGCTGCAGACATCTCTTCATAAGCTGCCATCCTTCTGTGTTTTTTACAGAGACCCCACCACTGCCAGCCAAATGTCACGATCTGCTTCTTCAAGGGGGCTTGATATGAACCTAGTTCAAACCTACCCCAACAGAATCATGTACTTCCTGATCTCTGTGGCACAAAAGATGGCCTCTGAAGAGGGCAAGGCCCAACCGCTACAGGCAGAGGATACTGGATCCAGGTTACTTAGTGGCCCATAGCAAGACCACTCCCCAAGTCAGGATACAACACACAGAAATAGTCTCACACCTTGTTTATATGAAAACTATATTGCAACCTTTATTGAATGAACAAAACAACATATTTATACTCTCCAATACCACACCCTTGTGTACATTTGTGTATGTGTGATGTCAGACCATCTGGCTTGCAACCTTGGGCTATCAAAGCTCTTGAGATCACATTCATTAGATAACCTTTATGTTAAACTCAAGTGTTTGCCCAGGACCACTTGAAGCACATGCATCTGTCTTGACCCAAGGTCTGCATGTTTGAGTGTGCAATGATCTGCAGCTAACTTCTATCCAGAGCATTTCTACCAATTCCACATATGTTCTATATAACATTTTCCCTCATAATATATTATACCTAGGATACATAATAACCATGTACAGGCAACATATAACCACACAATAACACATAATCCCAATGCAACAATCTCATGCTCCCTTGGACATACTCACAAACCACTGACAATATGAGTCCTTAAACAATTAAATCATGACACAAATCATCTGTACTTTCTCTTCTTAATTTGAATGACTATGAAATGTTTCTTAAAAACACAAACCATTTTTCTGATTATTTAAAACAATAAAAAGTAATTGCTAATTGACCTTAGCCAAAAGTTGTGGTATTACAGACACATCAGTGAACAAAAAATAGACAGGCAAAAGGAGCTTCTTTGTGGTTATCATTGTGTATTTTTTGGAAAAAAGTAAGTCAGGGTGCAATATTTGTTTTCTTGGTAAAGCAGCAAAGTGATTTCATAGATGTAATACATTTGTGTTTGCTGGTCACTGGACCATGTCAAATAAATAGACTTCCTAGAAATGAAAAATGTATATTTTTTTAACATGCCCACAGTAGAATGGAATTTTAGGGTGATGATATAGCCAATAAAATATGGTACTAGTATAATTTAAATGGCTACTGCAATGGTCCAGCTTTCATAAATTTTAAGCAGTAAAAATCACTATAAACAGTTTTTGAACTATCAGTTCATTTCAACCCAGTAGCACACAAGTGAATTACATTCTGCCACTAGAGCTGTGCAAAAACATGGAAGCTGTAATTAAATGTATGCTACAATTTGCATAGAAAGAAGGCTTTCCAGCCTAAAGACCCACAGAAAAATCAGCTGTTTTCTCAGATTTTTTTTTTTTATATTCACAATACTGAAATGTATTTAATGTATATCTTTACTATTTAACATTTGTTAATAATGGACTATTACGATCTCCCTTTACATTTTATTCAATAATTTCTGAATTTAAAGAAAGTAGAGTTTATTTAAATATTTACTTAAGTGTGTAACTCGAACACATATATTGAATCTTTGAAAAATATACTGTATATGTTTAAAATGTCTTAGTCTGCCTAAAAGCAAAATTATGCAGAGAAATGCTATAAAGTTTGTTTTTAATTAGAAACACACACATTGTGATGCCTCTGCTGGACCATGGAGGTGTCTATGATCATTTGGTGGAATTAGTGTGTGTGAGGGGGTTCTAGTTTGTCTATTTCTGAGCATGTGTGATGGAAGGGGATTGGTGTTAAATTCAGTAAGATCAATTAACTAACAATTCTTAATCACTTCTTTCACCTCTTTTGTGTGAGCTCTCAAAAGGTAATGAAACACAGGAAAGATGGATACAACCGAGTATTTAAAATTTGAATTTTTCCCATTAATGTTTTATGGCCGTGGTTTACAAAGCTGTTAATGTTGTTCGTTTGTTACACACTTCAGAAACAAGTGTCTTTATTTCTTTAACTACAGTGGTCATTTAAATAAATTTGCATGGGTCATCATGTCAATTGTTACTTTTGGAAATGAAACAGATTACTATTTGACCATATATTTTAAATTATATCAACAGTTATACAATTTGTGTTTGATTCATGGCTGCTTTATGTTTAAATATATTCTTATTTCTTCACCTATAGAAAATACATAAAACATTTTGTTCAATAACATTTCTATGTTGTATAGCCGACAATTGTTTAATGTTTTCATCATTTACCCTACACTGCTATTACTTTTCATCATCACAATAGATGCAGGAGGATAAAGATAAGTAATGATAGGGCTATAATTGTGTTTTTGGCATGTCTGATGATGAGTTTTACAGAGGTTCAGGCTTCTAACTAATATTGTCCTAGAAATTTTTACAAATTACATAGCTGGACCTGTCAGCTACATTCATTATAGTCTTAGATATAGAGCATTTTTGTAGCAGCTGTTTTTCTGAAGCTACACTTATATTGTTATTTACTTATTTTTAAAGGGCTACTGCAGTTTGAGAAAAAAATAATATGTTTGTGATCCAAGTATCAAATTAACAGCTACGTAAGCTAAGAACATTAAAACATTTTAAAAAAATGTTATTTTATTTTACTCAACACAACTAAGGGGTTATCAATGCCCCCAGATTATATTAAACATGAAGCATTATTGTGGATCTCATGGAACCCTCCTATTACCTCTACCCCTATGAATCCGGTGATCTCCTCCAACACTATGAAGGGAACCACCGTGATTCCATGCCCGCTAACCCTCGATTCCCACTCAAGTATATAATCTCCGATTGAGACCCCGTGACACCTAACAATAAACCCAATACCACTGAGGTTCTTAAAGGACAACTGTGGCATCTAAAACTTAACTCCCATGACTGGGATCTCAAATGGACCTCAGTGGCAATGATAATTAACCCCTAAGCCTTGGTGCCATGGAGGCCCTTTAAGGCTCCAATAAGTAACCCTTGACAATTATTGTAATAAGAATAACTATATTATTTTTAACCAATCAGAGTGCTCAGATTATCAATCTGATCATTCTGATTCATTAAAACAAATTTCCAATGAAAAATTAGCAGAGTGACATAAAATAATACATTTTGATTGGCTGAAATATGATTATTACATATTTCAGCCAATCTGAAGCCATAACAAATTGCCACAAAAGTGTTGCAAAAGTAGTAGGAGGAGCTCTGTTAGTTTAAACCATATATATTTTTTTAGAATGTTAGGTTTTTAGGTGGAGGGCCCTTTCCAAAGCCCACAAGATTGAGGAAAGCTGGCTCAATCAAGATAGAAGAGGACAAATTGCATAGCCTATTCGGGGAGAATTGCCTGGTATTTCGGGGTTGGATCACTCTTATGAGTGAGAGCAGAATTGTATGCTACTGGATATTTCTCCCTGTTAAGAACACAAGTGAGATAAAAGAGGTTGCTCTCTGAGTAGGTAACCAGACCTATGGGACAAACCTACTTCAGGTATTGTTTATTCTCAGACTGAGCACCTCTAATTTTCTTGTTAAATTGCATAGCCTGTTTGATCCAGGGCAGAAGATTGAGGTCCAGGGCATTGCTCATCATCACTGGATGGGCATAAAGTATAAGTATGGATTATTCTTCCATACAGTTTATTTCATTTTATTTAATTATTTATTTTCTGTAGTGTACTTTGTTATTCATTTTATTTATTTTTTAACTCTATTTTTTTTCTTTTTTATTATGATGTTTCCTTTATTATTTTATGTAATTTAGTTCTTGTTTATTTTCTGTGATTTAGTTTTTTTTTTTGTAATTTAGTGTAGTTTTATATATTTTTTGTTTATTAGTTAAAAAAAATTCTGTTAACATTAGGGTCAATTTATTTTCATGAGGGTCCCATGGCACAAGAGGGGTTAACTTTAACGTACCATGGGGGTCAATATTGACCCCCATGGTACTAGGGCTTTGATTATTGATATACTGTAATGGTAGTTAGGGTTAATGTTAGAATACCATTGGGGTCCTTTAAGAATTCCCTGGATGTATAGGGGTGATAGGTAGTAGGATCTTAAACCCCTGCTGATGTGTTTTCTTTTTTAACTGCTCAGTGACTGTTGCAGCAGGCTATGTGGGAACGCTAGTTCCCATGCAGATGTGAAGTTTTTCTTAATTTATAGTGGTCAAGAAACAGTAAGTTAAAGCAATGATCACAGGTAATGGTAGCAGGCCATACCGTATATAAAAAAAAAGAAAAAGGTAACGATATCAAGAGGAACATAAAAGTAAGAAGGCTGGTAGCAGAGAAATTGGAATGCTTTTTATTAAATGCATAAAAATAAATTCAAGCATTTCAGCAGGGGGTAGAATAAGTAAATTAGAAAACAAGAAGCTGAGAGGTATTTCAGTTGCTTTCAATAAAAATCAAGAATAATGAAGGACCAAATGAGGTTGCAGTAATCAAAGTTTTTTAAATATTATTGAATGTGAATTGTGAGTCATCAGGTATGCAGTTTGCTTTTCTACATTGATATATTATCATGTCACTGACTACAATGTATAAAGAGGCATATATAGGAGGATTTCCGAATTTGGCATATATAATTATCTCTAGATGATCTTTTAACTTTTAACCCTAGAGCTTAGATTCATTTGTTTGTTGTTTTGCCAGTGTGTGAGCTTGAGTGCATATGTGTTTTATCAGTGGCATTTGAAACTTACAGAGAAATCACTAAAGTTATAATTGTTAGAAAAAATCCTAAATATCTTATTGTCGAGATATAGAATATTGTAAGGATATGTACTGTTTGAAGTATACATTTTGTGCTGCATAGAATTATGTTTAGCTTGAGAGCAGGTCCCAGTTCGGCTTACAACTAGTATCAGTGGAGTAGCACAGCACTAGCACGTATTCATGGGGCCTCATTCTATTATCGGCCGTAGGAGATGGGGGGCCGCAAGGACCGGCCGCAGGCTATTTGCCTATTCTATTCCCTTCCGGCAGGCTTGCGGCCGGCGCATTGTTATCCCTTGCGGCCGCACGCGCCGGAGGAAAGCCTTTGATCTTAAACGTCCGCAAGAGTTTCGGCTGCAAGAAAATCCCGGTTGCTATTCAATTGCTCCGGGAACCCTCTCTGCAAAGCTAAAACCGAGCCGGAGCTTACTTGCAGCAAAAAGGTCCCGCAAGCACACAATTAAGCACATAATAAAGCCATAATAAAGCCATCCTGCACTCTGATGAGACGATAAAGTGATTGTAGGTGTTAGCATTCATTGCACAACATTCCCTCACACTCAAATCCGTAAATAATTTTCATTTTAATTCATGTCAAATATTTGTGGACAAAGTCCCGAGGGCTTGGAGCACCTCAGACCCGCCCACGCTGCGGCCGGAAAATAAACAGTTAATTAAATATCGGATTTGGGCTGATGTGCAAGCTTGAGAGGGAATTGCTATTAATCCTCATCTCCCCCATTATGATCCCTAGCATTTACAGAGCTTTACAGTGCCGTCTTGAATTTATATTTGCTTTTAGAGTTTTCAGACCTTGCGGCCGGTTGCAAGATATGCGGCCGGCCGTAAGGGGGATATCCTTGCGGCGCCATCTATTTGAATTGCAAGGTAACGGGAGCCCCGCAAGGAATCGCAGCTTTGCGGCCGTTTTACGGCCGATAATAGAATGAGGCCCATGGTAATTTAGGCAATGGCTGTTACAGTATTAATTAATAAAAACATGTTTTAACTAATTGTGTTAATATAAAAAATCCATATTATTCACTGACATTTTTCTTTACCTTACAAAATCTAAATACTCAAAAATAACAAATATCAGAAATGACACCGTCATATCATGTCATTCATGCAAAGCATTATTTTCGCAATATGATACAGAGCTTGCTTTATGGGACTTTGTGGATTTAAAGATCTTTGATGATATAGCTTTAATGACTTTTAAACATTAAAGACTTGTGTTAACAACCTTCCAATTTAATAAAAGTTGATCTTGGTGAAGCCTACACTAAAAACTGCTGTTTTTCACATGATCCTTGAGCTCCTTTCATCTTTTACAAGCTTTGCCATAACCTGCTAAGGGATTCCATGCAACTATTTATTTACTGCACTCTCTGTGACAGTCTGAAAAAGACAGGAGAAACTCCTGTATAAATATGGTAGAAAGCAATTCATTTTCAGTGTATGATTTCTTGCAAAAGATATTTCTTTTATAATTACAAACATTGAAAAGTATGTTATACTGATTATTACAACTTAAATCCTGAAAACTGAATCATTACAAGAGCCGTTTATTCTTTTTTCCAGGTATGGAACAAAACCCCCAAAAAACATGTAACATATGACTTTTGAATATGGTATAGTATACAGTTTTAGAAATTTTTTAATGAAAAGCACATTGAATAAACTAATCTAAGCATAAATGTTAGGGATCAAGGCAGCAGCTTTTTAGTTTGTGTTATTCTATAATGTCATTTTAAACACGTTTTTACAAACAATACAAATATTGGGGGAAACTGACTGAATAAGGTTTTTGCCTTCTCAAACGTTCCAGTTGGTGGAAAGACTGTCCTCTTCCATCTAGAGTAGCC
Source organism: Discoglossus pictus (assembly GCA_027410445.1). Classification (NCBI taxonomy): domain Eukaryota; kingdom Metazoa; phylum Chordata; class Amphibia; order Anura; family Alytidae; genus Discoglossus; species Discoglossus pictus. The sequence continues at coordinate 345,917,575 of CM050164.1, read as the reverse complement.
ATTATTATGGCATAGGCTGCATAGTTCATCTTCCATTCTCCTAAGGGCAAAGATCAGTCATAGCTTGTACTTTATAATCCTTGGTAAACTAAACTGAGAGAATGACATGGGTAGAAGAAGAGCCAAGGAGAAAAAGTAAAACATTTATTAGAGCTGCAACAGCTATTCAACATGCAATACTGTACTTTAAAAGCACAGGAAGGCATAGAAAGACTTTAGAATTGCAAAACATTCTCAAACCCACAAATGTGCAATTAATAAATATTATTTACAAATGTTATTTCTGGGTAATATTGATCCTGGGTCTCTAGGGTTTAATACATATCAAGAAACCCACATGGGCTAAAACAGATGATCTAATGTATTTTATAGAGTGCTAGATTGTGAGCCCGATCAGCAAATTTTACTAGTCATTTGCCCGTCATAAATGAAGGGATATTTTTCCCCACCCCTCTTCCCCTGTATCTCTTTCCCCCCTCCACTGTGTCTCTTCCCCCCCTTTCCCCCTCTGTCTTTTTCCTCCCCATTCCCCTCTCTGTCTCTTTCCTCCCCCTCTCCCTCTCTGTGTCTCTCCCCATCTCCTGTGTCTCTCCCCCTCACCTGTATCTCTTTCTCCCATGTCTCTTCCCCCTACTCTCCCCTGTATCTCTTCTCCCTACCCTGTATCTCTTTCCCCATGTCTCTTCCCCCCTTTCCCGTATGTCTCCCCCCTGTGTCTTTGCCTCCCTCCCCTGTGTCTCTTTCCCCTCCTCCCTCTCCTGTGCCTCTTTCCCTCCTGCCCTGTGTCTCATTCCCCACTCCTCCCTCTCCTGTGTCTCTTTCCACCTCTGTCTCTTCCCCCTTTCCCCTGTCTCTTTGCCCCTCCTCCCTCCTTTGTGTCTCTTTCCCCCTTTGTCTCTTTTCCCCTGTCTCTTTCCCCTCCTCCCTTTCCTGTGTCTCTTTCCCCTCTCCTCCCTCCCCTGTGTCTCTTTCCTCCACTGTCTCTTTGCCCCTTTCCCCTGTCTCTTTCCTCCTCCTCCCTCCCCTGTGTCCCTCCACTTTGTCTCTTTTTCCCCTCCCCTCTTTCTCTTTCCCCCCTCTGGCGATGTGCAGTGCGCAAGCGCCGCTGGTGCAGCGCTTTGCGCATGCACCGTTGGCACTCATTATTTCTTAAGCTTATAATTGCAGTATACTTTTAACTTCCATGTTATACTGATGTCTTGATGATGGTCTCATTAACTATTGGCTTTGTTTAAGAATGGGCTTGCCTAAATATTGTCAGATCATATGATCACACCACCTGAAATGAGACTTAAAAAGCCAGGGTTTACAAGTTCAGCCTTACAGTTAGAATTTGCGTGGTGTATTCAATGGAATACATCTAAACATTTATTTAAAAAGAAAAACTTCGGCCAAAAGTACAGGTTAGAGGCATTTTTGAGCAGCTAATAGAATATGGCCCTGTGTTCTTTTGCTGGACCCTGGGATGTCCATTCTCTGTTTGGGGCTGTCTGATCTGAGGAAAGGCTATAAAATTCTGTTGTCTGCTCCAGGTGGTGAGGTGTAGAAAGGAACCCTGGACTGGACAGAGAATAACCCTGTGTTGTGACCGTTCTTTCCAACACCTTTTGACTTTGTAGGTCAAATAATTTGCAAGACAAATTGCACTGAATCGGGCTGGTGAATTTGTGAAATTTGTTTTACCTCTAGAGTATATACTATAGAGTTTATTTATCAGAATGTGTTACATTTTAGAAATGTTCATAAATTACTTATCCTTGCCATTATATTTTTAACACTGTGAAGAATATATTTATTTTCTGTGACTTTGCTCCAGGGGCTAGTATGGCTTAAAGCAGTTGGCTCCAATGGGTATACGAAACATGAGATGCTACATTAATTCAGTAGTGATGTTTAAAACCATTCATTATGTTATTTTGTAGTTTATATGGTGTTCCTGCCCTTTTTATAAAATTATAATCTCTAATAACAGCACAGATGTATTGGAGGCAAATTAAATGAAACAAATTCAGAAATAAGGACTAGTAAAGCAATTTTCAGATTTTATATGTTTAGCTGCTTTAAAATGCTTTTTTTTCATGCAATTTTATTATTTTGGGTATGTTTTCACACATCGAACATCTCTCAGCATGATTCCCATTCTGTTGAGTTATACTTTTATAGTTTGTTTTTAAAGGACATTAATATAATAATGATATATTTATGCAGTATATTTCAACATAGTGAATGTATAAACATTATTACAATTTCAAAGTGAATTATATAAAGTCTCTAAAAGTAAAATAGTGCGAGATGAGAAAAGATAAAGAAAATTTGATTCATGAGTTGATTTGAATTATAATGAAATGTCTCTTTTTTTACTGATTTCAAACAATGAGAAGGTGACTATGCAAAGATGAGTTGCAGAATATTGATATAAACATGATGTTTTAATTTCTAAATAAAACAAAGTTATGTAAATATGTATTTTGTTATTGTATTGAGAGTTTTAAAAGTCCAGTTTTAAGTATGCAAAATTCTAAACAAATAAGTGAGGTCTTTTATAGGTAAATTATCTTTTCTAGGTTATGCTTTCATTAGATGAAAAATAAAGATATAGACTGAAAGCTCACGTCTAATTATGAAACAAAAATGTAAACTTACCTCTTGATTTCACACTTATCTGTTTTTAACTGAGGGAAGCCAACTTTCTTTTCCAAAACTTGGATGATTATGCTGAAGCAAGCTCCAATAAGGCAGAGTGGGCCTGAATCCAATAATTAGCAATGCATAACTGCTGAATATTTCATACAACTCATGTCTTCAAATCTTTAAACACACCCTAGAAACTCATCTATTTTAGGCCAATACTTTACACTTTCACTGCTGCAGATGTTACAGAATGTTGGTGCTATGTTAATAAATAATGCTTTACCTCCAATTTTGACAGTGACTCCTTGTGAGAAGGCACATACGTTTCTAGATTGGATTACTAAAATAAATAGTTTAGCATAATTAGGGGGTTTGCTGCCTGAAGGAGATTTTTAATCCTTGAATTTGATTCAGAACATATTTTAGTTACAAATCCCAATAATGCTTTTATGCATGCATCAACACTTTTTGGAACTCCCCATGCATCAAACTCTGCCCCAACTCTACCCCCCATGCCCCAAAAAATGAGCAACACTCTAGCCTTCTCTCTCTCCTTTACACTTTCTCTCTCCTTCACACACATTCTCTCTCTCTTTCTCCTTTACACACACTGTCTCTCTTCTTCACACACACTCTCTCTCCTTCCCACACTCTCTCTCCTTTCTTCATACACACTCTCTCTCTCTCCTTCATACACACGCTCTCTCACTCCTTCATACACACGCTCTCTCACTCCTTCACACACACACACACACTCTCTCTCTCTTCTTCACACACACACTCTCTCACCTTCACACACATACTCTCTCCCTCCTTCACACACACACACTCCCTCTATACTCTCTCTTTACTTTGCACACACACACACACTCCCTCTCTCCTTCACACACACACACTCTCTCTCCTTCACACACACACTCTCTCTCTCCACACACACACACATACACACTCCCTCTCTTCTTCACACACACTCTCTCCTTCACACACACACCCACTCCCTCTCTCTCTTCTTCACACACACACCCTCTCTCTCCTTCACACACATGCACACACTCCCTCTCTCTCTCTCATTCACACACACACTCTCTCTCTCCTTCTCACACACACTCTCTCCTTCACACTCCCTCTCTCTCTCCTTCACACACACTCTCTATCTCTCTCCTTCACATACACATTTTCTCTCTCTCCTTCGCACACACTCTAACTCTCTCCTTTCTTCACACACGCTCTCTCTCCACACACACACTCTCTCTCCTTCACACACACACACACTCTCTCTATCTTCTATCTCTCTCCTTCTCTGGCTCCCTCTCCCCCCTTTTGTCTCCCCCTCTTTGTCTTCCCCCTCTTTTTCTTCCCCCCTCCCTTTGTCTCTACTCCATCTCTCTGCCCTGTCTCTTACCTCCATGTTGCGGCTCCTCATGTCCCCGGTCTGGTGGCTCCTCCTCCAGGTGTCTCCTCCTCTTCCCTGCGGGCAGAGCAGAGAGCTGGGATCTGTGCATGCAGAGCAGAAAGCAGGGTGTGGAGAGGCACAGGGAAGAGCAGGACCGGCGAGGTGACAGGGGGGAAGGGGCAGGAGGGCCATCACAACTTCCTACAGTAAGCAGCAGCGCAGCCCAGCCCAGCAAAGCCCTGACTGAACAAATTACACAGGCTGTGTTGCCGCCCCTAGCAACCTAACGCATGGGGCGTTAGACCCCTGGCTCCCTCCATCAGCTACGCTACTGCTCCAAGCTGTTTTTGCACTTGTGTTTCGAAATCCTTTGTTTTCATGACCTGCTGATACACAAACAAAACTCAGTGGTGCCCCCAAGTCACACAAATAAGTACACAAGAGAAAAATGTAAATAAAATCTCTGTAAAGAAATTAGAGATAAATATCCATGTTTGGCTGCTAGTACTCTTCCTTCTGTTGCCTCTTTCTAAAGAACTGCTTATTTCTTTCACTGTCCAAATCAACATACCTGAAAAAGTTATGAATATGAGGCAATGAAAATATTAAAATTTTCATGAGACAGTTTTTATACATGGCCTTGTGCAGTGCTAATTTGCCAATGAGTCTGACATCCTTAGCCATGGACATCCAAATTGAGGTTCTCCACCACTGCTCTGAATTAGAAACTGTTTTGAATGGAACCATTGAGACCCACCCTATGTGCCCTAACCATACTTTATTTGTTACTCAGCCTGTTTTTGTAATATAATGTAATGACTACTTAGTATTGCAGTACTGTGAATAATATTAATAATAATGTTACAGTGCCTTGTAGAGTTACAAAATTAGACTACCTAAGCTTTTAACAGTATTAATATGTCCTTTTTTATATAATTATTTATTTTATTGAATGAGAAGAGGACATATAATGTCACGCATTATATCACACATATACAAACATGAACAATAGTTACACTTTAATACATACTTTCTAAATGCAGTTGTCTTATATTTCTGTGTAAACCATAGTAATATTCCGATGAAGACAATCGGATAAACATGTCAATGAACACATACAAATAAATTAGAAATGACTTTTAACAAATTAAATTTTTATTATCAGCCTTTTGAGTTAACATAGCTTTTTATTGATTAATAACATGCCCAAATGACTCAGCAATAGCCTTATATTCATTTTTTCTCTATATTCACATTCTCTTCCTGTATGTTTAGTAATGCATGTTATATTACATTTAGCTCTGCTTTTGGTCTTATTCCTGCATCTAGCCCTTATCCTTATATATGCCATGTTCCAGATACTGTATACTTCTTCATGTTGACTTTCCATTGACAAGTGCTAACTTTGCCACAGACATTGCATAAGAACTGATAATGTTATAACTGGTTTCAACTGTCCCTGTTAATGGGTGCTGTTGTAAAAATATTATAAGGTGCTAGAACTCCTTCTGAGACTCAGTTCTAGCCTACAGTAGTCAAAAAGACTCATTCTGTTGATAAAAATGTCAATTTTAAAAATTGAAGGAACAGCTGCAGTAAGATGTTGCCTAGAAACTAACCTTTTAGGGTACATTTGAACATCAGTATATTTACAGATGACTGCATTTAATCCATAAAGAAAGACTAAACATCTTATTTCAAACATAGGTCAAAAGATACATACATTTACATAGCTGTGCTGACAATGCTAACATCTTCTAGTCAGATTCTTATTCTTTGAAGTTTAAAGTGCTGCACAGAATCTAAATATTTACATATAAATGTATTTGGCCAATGTTGTAAAAAAAATATTGAAAGAGTTAGATCTCCCGGTTGGAGAATGAGCTTCAAAGTCACTACCTGTAAGAGACAAAAAAAAGCACAGTTTAGCAAATTGTATTGTTTTTTTTACAAATATCAGTTTTACAATACTTCTAAGAGAAAGAGGAAGATATTGGTATCCAACAGATCACCCAAAAAGACCTTTCAATGAAACACAATAAATTTACCCCCAATAAATCAAATAATTACAGTATCACAATGCACAAAAGATTAAAATGATTTTATAATATACAAAAGTAGCTCTCAAATTGTTGATCTGGTGATTGACTGGTTAACTTTCAATGCTCATGGAGATCGCATTGAGATTCAGAACATTTTAACAGGATGATACTATAATTATTATATTACATTTCCATATAGTTTGGCACTGGTTTGAACAGAGTATTTTGTAACTATAGAAGAATTCATCAATAATAAAATCTATATGACTTAACTATGACTAAAAGGCTTGCAAACATGAAAGAGGAGATAATGGAGAATGCTGCCTACACATCACAGAAAGAGTGGATAAAAACTTAAATGTAAGGAATCTGAGAGCTTTGTATTTTTGGTCCTAATATATTCAGAGCAAATAGGTTTTTCAAAATAGTTCAGTTCACTATAATTTAATTATAATTTGTAAGAAGCAATGAAATAACATTATTAGGTTGTCCTCAAGACCTTCAACAAATTCCAAGTGGTCCATCAAGACCCTGGTCAACTTTTAAGGGCTTCATCAAAAAAAGTTTGGGTACTGCTGATATACATAATTAAATGTATTAAGATATTGACAGGATTCTAGGAGAGCAGTGGATCAATGTATCTAATTAAAAGTCATTTATACCTGCCTCATAGCCAGAGCTATTCCATCCCCTTTATAAATTTAAGAGGCAGACAATCATCTAAATGATTGAAGCTGTGTTGAGTCTCTTGGGGAGATAGAAAAACGTCAGGGTACAGAAATCATAGCTGTCTCTGCCTGTCTTATATTTGTTCTACAATGATTTATAAGATATAAAAAAGTGTGTAGTAAGGGAATGTGCTGCAGAGCACATAGTTATTTTATACATATTCTTTCAGTTCATACATGCTGCCTATTTCTATTTTTATCTGAATTTAAAAAAATAATAAAGCAATGCAAAGACAATAAAGCTCTGGGTATTTCAGCCCAATGGAAGTTCTTACAAGCATTTTTTTCTTACATGGCTCCCTCAAAAGAACTCACATAATATGTACTTACTTGTACATTTTATAATAAGGTATTCTCACTCCTGTGAGCTCAGAGGCAGAGGCATCATCTCCTTTGTATTGGTGTGTTTACATATGTGTGGCTGTTGAAGAATATACTCTTATGATAAACTGCAGTAAATTATGGGCAAAATTTTAATTACTATGTCCTTTAATTTAGTCCCTATTATATGAAGCTCAGTTATTGGCCTAGTCCTGATGTTGCAGTTTATCTTTGGAAGTGCTCATAAAAACAGTGCTGTTTGATTATTAGTCTACTCATTAAAAAATACGTTTCTTAAGTAAAGAAAAATAATAACAATTTGTGGTTTCAACGGATAAGTAATCTGCGAAAACTATACATTTCCATAAAAAGGAAGACATTTTTATTTTTATTTTTTGTAGTAAAAGTCAATACCTGGTGAAAACTAAGCAATTTCATTTTATGCACCTCAATTTATAGATCTTTCATGACAAAATAAAATAATTCTGAGGCTACATTTCCAAGGTTAAACATAAATTGGATAAGAAGCTATGGGCGTGACCGGAAGTGTGTTTGTTGCCGCGTAATGCGGCTAGAGGCCGACGAAGGAGCTGAGGTTGGGTAAGCATGGTCACTGGGACTGGAAGCTGTGGCGGTTTGGCCTTGGGGGACCTCCACGATGGAGAATGCCGATTACAGCTGGTGGCCATGCAATTAATTCCTATCTCAGACGGCTTGTGACAAAATAAGCTGTGCACAATCTACACATATTATACTGCAGTGCAATATTGGCAGTTTTGTGTCTAAGAGGAGGTCTGATTTAGTGCTGCAAGCTGGGGCTGAGTGAGAGCTCTGATCATTTCTTCACACGTGGACTGGTCTTCGATCATCTCAAGGCTCTGTGAGTAACTCTGGGCCACAAGCCCCTTTCTCTACTCCTTTTTAATATCAACTCACACCCAATATTCTTTGCCTCTAATTGTGTACACACTGCTGCAATACTTCTTTTTCACCGATTCAGTGTAATCGTTTGGACTAAATGTGATAAGTCCTAATTGAAGATATACTTCCTATGGTACATTTACTACTCATATTTATTCGCTATGTGTGCTGAGTCTGGGAGCTGTGGCGGTTTGGCCTCGGGGGACCTCCATGACGGAGAGTGACGATTACAGCTGGTGGCCATGCAATCAATTCTTATCTCAGACGGCTTGCGACAAAATAATCTGTGCACACTGTGCACATATTATACTGCAGTGCAATATCGGCAGTTTTGTGGCAGAGGAGGTCTGATTTAGTGCTGCAAGCTGGGGCTGAGTGAGAGCTCTGATCACTTCCTCACACGTGGACTGGACTATCATTTCAAGGCTCTGTGAGTAACTCTGTTTGGGCTATAAGCCCCTTTCTCTACTCTTTTTTAATATCAACTCACACCCAATATTCTATGCCTCTCAGCTCTCCACACTGCATTATATCTCAATTGGATACATAAAGGATTACTATTAAAATCCTTCTTTTCTGGTTCCATGCACACTTAATTGTGTACACACTGCTGCAATACTTATTTTAATCACTGATACAGTGTAATCACTTGGACTAAATGTGATAAGTCCTAATTGAAGATAAACTTTCCATGGTACATTTACTATTCATATTTATTTGCTATGTGTTTCGTTTTTCGTGTCTTTTTTGAACTATTATGGATATGCCCTAAATCAAAATAACCTTCATAACTATATAGGCTTTATTTGGCCTGTTGTTCTATATGATCTACACAAAATAGAGGGAATTCCTAATTTCATCTTCCTATCAATTATAAAGAATAAGAAACAAGAGAAAAAAGGAAATAGACAAGGGGGAAAAAAAAGAATAAGAGACAAGGGAAGTCTCCTTCAAGTAACAATCATGCCACCAAGGAACAAAGTTAAAGATAAGAAGCTCTCCCAGAAATCTACTGCTTTTTACCTAAAAGCTCTAACAAGTCACAAGAGGTTTCACAACCAAACTCGCCTGACAGTAATAAAACACCAGAACCAAATTCAACAATGTTATCTGAAAGCGCTCAAATCAGTGACACAGAAATTTTGAATGATGACCTATTAACTCCATCTAAGATGAAAGAGATTCTCCACGACTTTCAGCTCAGCATAATGGCTGATGTAAAACATCAAATCATGGAAAAGGCTTTGGCTATTAAAGATCTCAACTCCAAAACATCACAAATTGAATCTCAGTGTGATAATTTGACCATCAAGTACAACTCTCTTCTAGTTAGAAGATAACCTAAGGGACATGAACATTAAAATTGCAAGCATGGAAGACAGGATGAGAAGATCTAACCTCAGAATTAGGGGTATACCTGAAAACATTCTAAACTTAGATCTTAACTCTTATCTACAAAAATTGTTTAATATACTTGTTCCAGCAATTTCTCATCATGATCTTAGACTGGACTCTTATCACAGAATTTCTAGACCATCACATCTTGACACCTCTTGGTCTAGGGATGTGATAGTCAAGTTCCATTTATTTTCATCCAAACAAGCAATCAGTAAAGCTTGCTATGTATTGAAGTCTCTTCCTTCCCCTTATCAAGGCATAAAAGTCTTTTCAGATATATCAGCAGCAACATTACTCAAACTCAGAGAATTTTCATCCATTACTCTGGCCTTAAGGTCAGACAACCTTCCATACAAGTGGACATTTCCTGTGGGTTTATCGGTCTTAAAAGATTCAAGATGGTTCAAAATTAAATCACTATTAGAAGGGCAAGATTTGCTATCTAAATGTGTTATTGTCACTAAAGCGCCCCCTGGAGATGCTAATGCATTAAAACCATTGAGACCAGAGTGGCAGAAGTCATAGATCCTTTCACTCTGAGAGACTGGTTTTCATTTTTCCGTAAATAGAAAAGGAAAAGGGGGAAAAAAGAAGAAAAGAGAAGGAATTTTCTGGAGTAGGCAATACATTTCCTGTATTAATTTTTTGTTTATTTTTTGTTCTGTGGCTGAAATGTATTTTATAATCATGTCATTGAATATTTGTACCTACTGGATTTTATGATAATTCACTAAAATATTATTGCTAATTTATGTTATCACCCTATAAGTGCTTTGACATTCAATAGTTTTTATTTAAATTAATGGCAATTGACACTTATGTTAACAAACACTTTATTCGTATTATAATTCACTAAAATATATCACTTGAGTGGTAGGCTTATTAGTCATTGCAAACACTACTAAAACTAAATTAGTTCTTTAATCAATTTGTAATTTTGTATTTTTATACTCTCTCCTACATAGGAGTGGTCACATTAATTAATTTTTATAAATATTTAAAATTTGTAGAATTTTATAGGCAAAAAATTGGTTCACTTATCTTTAATAGCAAGACACTATTTTTATTAAATTTTCATGTATTAAACTGTATTTTGCACTTAAAAAAGGAAAAAAGATAGTCGCTTCGAACAACAAATTTTTAAATAACTTACATTCTTCTCACTTATCCTCACCTTCTTTGGCCTATATTGGCCTCACACTTCTTATTATTGCCGTAGAGCCTAGTAACAGGTCTCCAGTGTAGTTTTTTTCTTTTCTTATAGGTATGCATGTTAGTATGAATGGTTATGTAACTAAAATATCATTTATTTACCTCAAGGTTCCTAAGAATCGGATACGGTTGGGTTGTTTCCAGTACCAATTTCTCATTATTTATCCGTATGAACTATATGAACCAGTTAGAATTAAGCAAAAATCAAAGTTAGCAAAATTAGCAGCGTAAATGTCAGTTAAATGTATTACTTTAAATGTAAAAGGTCTCAACTCCCCTAGTAAGAGGAGCTCTTTATTGAGACTGATGAAACAACAAAGTTGTGATATTTTATTTCTCCATGGGATGGGAATAAGATACCAAATGTTGGTTCTAATGATTATCATGTAAAATACAACTTTACATTTAAAAAAACTCTAGAGGTGTTTCAATATTATTTAGTAAAAAAATTATAATTAAGGAAGAACTAGTGGAAATAGACACTCATGGTAAATTTTCTGGCTGGGTGAAATAAATAATCAGAGGTTTACATTGGTTAACTTATACTCTCCAAATTTAAAACAAGTGCTTTTCATAAAAAAATAGATTTTTTAAATCAATAAATATAATTATGGTCATGTAGTCATGGCAGGAGATTATAATCTCACAATTAATCCCGATCTTGACAGGAAAATGTATAAACCTATTAAAAACCAAACTAAGATTCAAAATGACTCAAACTTATTTCATAAGTTGATCACGGATAACAATTTATATGATGCCTGGAGGATTTTGTTTCCTACTCAGATTGACTTTTCATTTTTCTCTCCAGTCCATAAAATGTACTCTAGGCTAGATTTCTTCTTGGTGGATAAACCTACTATAAATCTAATAACTTATGCTGAAATAGGCCCTATCACTATCTCAGATCATGCTTACTAAAGATCCAATTAGACTAAGATAAAAAGTTAAGTATAGTGTGGAAACTGGACGATTCATTGATCACTAATGACAAAAACAAGAAGTATCTTATTTCTCATATTAAGGATTTTTTTGAGTTCAATAAAAACTCTGCTTCATCTAACAGCTTGTTATGGATTACTCAAAAGGCGTATATCAGAGGCATCTTAATTAAAACGAAAGGTAACTTAATAAAACAGAGGTACTTCTTTGTGTAATCTATTGATCCAGTTGTATAATCTTGAGAAACAAAACTAAATCCATCAGAAAAAAATTCTACTGAGATTAAAAATGTACAAAAACAAATTAATAGAATGAACCAACTAATTTCTGATAAGGCCTTATTTGCTTACAACAAAAACTTAATCAATATGATAATAGAAGTAGTAAATTACTAGCAAATAAAATCAAAGTTAAAAAACAATACACTAGAATTGAGGGGGGTATTAGTCAAGGAAAATGGGTCATGAAACCCTTTGACATTGCTAAAGCATTTGCTTCATATTATTCAAAATTATACAATCTTTCACAACATACGGAAGCCAAACCTCCTTCAGAGACAGATATAAAAAAAATGTAAGGAAATATAATCTTCCAAAAATTACTCCATCTCAATTGGAGGTGTTAAATGCTCCCATCTCTGACTTAGAAATTAGTAGTACTATAGAACAATTAAAAAATTACACAACTCCTGGTCCAGACGAGTTCTAGTAACTTATTTTATAAAAAGTTCAACTTAGTCTTAACTCCACTTTTAAAAGGTCTATTCAATTAATGTATGTGTCTGGGCAAAATCCCACAGGAAATGTTAAAAGCTACAATTATTGTTATTCCAAAAAAAGATCAAGATCTTCAAAAATGTGCTAGCCATAGACCAATTTCATTAATGAATGTAGATTTGAAACTTTATTCTAAAATGTTGGCTACTAGATTGGGAGGTATAATCCATACCATGATATCCACGGATCAAGCCGGCTTTATTCATGGAAGACACGGCTCAGAAAGTGTCAGAAAACTTATGAACTTAATATCTATTTCTAAGAGTTCTTGCGCTCCCACCCTTTAGATGCTGAAAAAGCTTTTGATAGGGTGGGGTGGGAGTACATGAAACTAACACTATCTGAAATGGGTTTTGGTATTTTCAGCTCACATGTAATTGGGGCTCTTTACTCTGCTCCTTTGGTTTTAGTAGTCGGTATCAGCTTTGTTTCCCAGAGCTTTGAAATCACTAATGGTAAGAGGCAGGGATGCCCTCTCTCCCCCATTCTCTTCACCTTTCTGATTGAACCATTAGGCTTAGTTATCAGAACTATTGGAGGGGTGAGGGTGGGAGAGAGAGTGCACAAGACCACCCTATTTGCCGACGATATTATTCTGTCCCTTACCTCGCCCAGACAATCTATGAGCCATTTGGAACAAATTATCTCTAGTTTTGCTTATATATCCAACTATGAACTAAGGGCCCTATTAAATTCCAGCCTCGTAAATAAGAGGCTTCTACTTAAGCCCTACGTACTGCAAAGTTTCTCTAACTTACAATGCTATTAAATTAGCCCTGCTGCGAGCAACGTGTGAGCTACGCAGCAGGGCCGTACGTATCTACACTGCGTAAATGTACATGAGGAGTGACAGCCTGCGAGATGATATCGCAGGCTCCCACTCCTCATCAAGTGCTGCGGGGGTCCTAAAAGGGACCTCCGCGGCAGTCCCCCACATAAGCATTGCCGTGGGGGGTACTCCAAACCCCCCCCAGGCACCTAAAATGAACCCCCCCTCAATGCGGGGGTCCCTGTCGGGACCCCCGAAGTGTCCTCACATGAACACCTTGCTGCAGGGGTCCATAGGAACCCCCGCAGCCCCCACACATTAACCCCTTGCAGCGGGGGTCCCCGATCGGCACTGATCAGGCCCCCGCTGCATTTAAAACTTTTAAATTCCCCGCCGCGGCTCCTTAAAGGGGCCGCGGCACACTATTAGCCAATCCCGGCCGCGGCACTTAAAATTAACCCCCCTCTATGCTGGGGGTCCCCATCGGGACCCCCGAAGTGTCCCCACATAAACCCATTGCAGGGGGGGTCCCCGATCTGCATAGATCAGGCCCCCCGCTGCATTTAAAACTTTTAAATTCCCCGCCGCGGCTCCTTAAAGGGACCGCGGCACACTATTAGCCAATCCCGGCCGCGGCACTTAAAATTAACCCCCCTCTATGCTGGGGGTCCCCATCGGGACCCCCGAAGTGTCCCCATATAAACCCCCTGCAGCGGGGGGCCCCGATCGGCACCGATCGTGACCCTGCTGCAATTCAATTTTAAATTTCCCGCCTCGCGGGTCCTCAAAGGACCGTAAAGGTCCTGAAAGGACTCGCACTAAAAATAATAACCCCAGGCAACTATAATTACCCCATTAACTCATGATGGTCAATCCAGACCACCATAAGGCCTAAATTAACCCATTAACTCATGGTGGTCAATCCAGACCACCATAAGACCTAAATTAACCCATTAACTCATGATGGTCAATCCAGACCACCATAAGGCCTAAATTAACCCATTAACTCATGATGGTCAATACAGACCAGCATAAGGCCTAAATTAACCCATTAACTCATGATGGTCAATACAGACCAGCATAAGGCCTAAATTAACCCATTAACTCATGATGGTCAATACAGACCAGCATAAGGCTCTATTTAACCCCATCAGTCCCATAAGGGTATATTATTACCATTATGGGCCTGTTACAACCCAACATTAACCACATAAGTGCCATGATGGTCCTCAAGGACCATCATGACACTAACTACAAACACTACACTATAACCCCCAATAAACCATTTAATCTAAACTAACCCCCCTCTACACTAATCTATTAACACTTACACTACCTACCTACACTACCTACCCCCTAATAAACCTCCCCAACACTCTAATTACAAAAAACAAAAAACCTACAGTACAAAAAACAAAAAAACCTACAGTACAGAAAACAAAAAAAAATTACACACCTGAAAAGGAAAGACAGATAAACACAATACAATAATACATATAATACATTACATACATTACATACAATACATGACATTACATATAATATATTAAATATAATATATTAAATATAATATATTACATATAATACATTACATACATTACATACAATACATGACATTACATATAATATATTAAATATAATATATTAAATATAATATATTACATATAATATATTACATATAGTCCTAATCAAATACCCCCTATCTATCTAACATACAATCTATTTAATTTAAAATAAATCCTAACTATATCAAATACATCCCCCTATCTATCTAATATACAAAAAATCCTAACTACATACACAGACCCTTATTCTAAAATAAAATAAAATAATTACAGTCCTAACTACATACACAGACCCTAATTCTAAGCTAAAATCAATAAATTAAGACCACTTACCTTTAAGATGTTGCTTCAGATCACTAACCTATGGGTCAAACAAAAAAAAAATTTAGTACAAAACATTAACATCAAATAAATAAACATTATATACATTCTACATATTCAACTCACCTTTACAGCATGTCCAGTCACTGTTAAGCTCTTCCGGCGCGGCCCTGTTAAAAAAAAAAAACACAATACATGAATACATGAATACAATATATAAACAATAAATAAAATACACAAATAAACATCTAAATATACATTTAACTTACCTCCCCGCGATGTCCCCGGCCTTCTCTCCTTCAGCCCCGGCTGGGCCGCGGAACCATCCGCGCTCTAAAAAAAAAAAAGAAAAAAAACTAACGGAGGTCTGCACTGGCAGACCTCCCCGACGCTACTGAACCTCCCGGAGTCGTTTCCGGGAGGAAATTGGCATTGGCGGCTTGTGATTGGCTGAAAAAGCTGTCAGCCAATCAAAAGTCGTCAATGTAGGAGCCAATCAGGATGCGCAGATGTCTTCTACCAATCACTCCGTGGGGGTGTATCCCATAGTGATTGGCTGAAGGCATCTGAGCGTTGTGATTGGTTCCCATAAAGATAGACAAGTGTTTTAGCCAATCAGGGTGGGATATTGGGGTGTATCCCATCCTGATTGGCTCACACATTGACGACTTTTGATTGGCTGAAATTGATAGACAGCTTTTTCAGCCAATCACAAGCCGCCAATGCCAATTTCCTCCCGGAAACGACTCCGGGAGGTTCAGTAGCGTCGGGGAGGTCTGCCAGTGCAGACCTCCGTTAGTTTTTTTTCTTTTTTTTTTTTAGAGCGCGGATGGTTCCGCGGCCCAGCCGGGGCTGAAGGAGAGAAGGCCGGGGACATCGCGGGGAGGTAAGTTAAATGTATATTTAGATGTTTATTTGTGTATTTTATTTATTGTTTATATATTGTATTCATGTATTCATGTATTGTGTTTTTTTTTTTTTAACAGGGCCGCGCCGGAAGAGCTTAACAGTGACTGGACATGCTGTAAAGGTGAGTTGAATATGTAGAATGTATATAATGTTTATTTATTTGATGTTAATGTTTTGTACTAATTTTTTTTTTTGTTTGACCCATAGGTTAGTGATCTGAAGCAACATCTTAAAGGTAAGTGGTCTTAATTTATTGATTTTAGCTTAGAATTAGGGTCTGTGTATGTAGTTAGGACTGTAATTATTTTATTTTATTTTAGAATAAGGGTCTGTGTATGTAGTTAGGATTTTTTGTATATTAGATAGATAGGGGGATGTATTTGATATAGTTAGGATTTATTTTAAATTAAATAGATTGTATGTTAGATAGATAGGGGGTATTTGATTAGGACTATATGTAATATATTATATGTAATATATTATATTTAATATATTATATTTAATATATTATATGTAATGTCATGTATTGTATGTAATGTATGTAATGTATTATATGTAATATATTATATTTAATATATTATATTTAATATATTATATGTAATGTCATGTATTGTATGTAATGTATGTAATGTATTATATGTAATATATTATATTTAATATATTATATTTAATATATTATATGTAATGTCATGTATTGTATGTAATGTATGTAATGTATTATATGTATTATTGTATTGTGTTTATCTGTCTTTCCTTTTCAGGTGTGTAATTTTTTTTTGTTTTCTGTACTGTAGGTTTTTTTGTTTTTTGTACTGTAGGTTTTTTGTTTTTTGTAATTAGAGTGTTGGGGAGGTTTATTAGGGGGTAGGTAGTGTAGGTAGGTAGTGTAAGTGTTAATAGATTAGTGTAGAGGGGGGTTAGTTTAGATTAAATGGTTTATTGGGGGTTATAGTGTAGTGTTTGTAGTTAGTGTCATGATGGTCCTTGAGGACCATCATGGCACTTATGTGGTTAATGTTGGGTTGTAACAGGCCCATAATGGTAATAATATACCCTTATGGGACTGATGGGGTTAAATAGAGCCTTATGCTGGTCTGTATTGACCATCATGAGTTAATGGGTTAATTTAGGCCTTATGCTGGTCTGTATTGACCATCATGAGTTAATGGGTTAATTTAGGCCTTATGCTGGTCTGTATTGACCATCATGAGTTAATGGGTTAATTTAGGCCTTATGGTGGTCTGGATTGACCATCATGAGTTAATGGGTTAATTTAGGTCTTATGGTGGTCTGGATTGACCATCATGAGTTAATGGGGTAATTATAGTTGCCTGGGGTTATTATTTTTAGTGCGAGTCCTTTCAGGACCTTTACGGTCCTTTGAGGACCCGCGAGGCGGGAAATTTAAAATTGAATTGCAGCAGGGTCACGATCGGTGCCGATCGGGGCCCCCCGCTGCAGGGGGTTTATATGGGGACACTTCGGGGGTCCCGATGGGGACCCCCAGCATAGAGGGGGGTTAATTTTAAGTGCCGCGGCCGGGATTGGCTAATAGTGTGCCGCGGTCCCTTTAAGGAGCCGCGGCGGGGAATTTAAAAGTTTTAAATGCAGCGGGGGGCCTGATCTATGCAGATCGGGGACCCCCCCTGCAATGGGTTTATGTGGGGACACTTCGGGGGTCCCGATGGGGACCCCCAGCATAGAGGGGGGTTAATTTTAAGTGCCGCGGCCGGGATTGGCTAATAGTGTGCCGCGGTCCCTTTAAGGAGCCGCGGCGGGGAATTTAAAAGTTTTAAATGCAGCGGGGGGCCTGATCTATGCAGATCGGGGACCCCCGCTGCAAGGGGTTAATGTGGGGGTGCTGCAGGGGTCCTGATAGAGACCCCTGCAGCATGGGGATGTGTATAGGGTGCAGGGGGGAGCCTCACGCTGCTGTCTCGGGCTGTTCCGAGGCAGCACGTAGAGGCTTTCGGATCCCTTGCGTGGACTTTTTGTCCACGTAGGGATTCTTACGATATGCGAGACTCGTGCATAGATTTAAGGCTACGTAGCTCTCTCGGAGCCTATTCTCGGCCATTTTCTCGCAGTCATATCGTAAAGCAGGCTGCGAGAGATTCGGTTCTCGCAAACAGCAGGAAAACTGCCTTTTGCGAGCACCGAGAGAACTACGAGGGAGAATTTAATAGGGCCCTAAATGTTTTAAAATCTGAGATTCTTACAATTAACATCTCTAATAAGATTAGGGAAGAATTGGAGACAAAATGTCCATATAACTTGCATTCAAATTATTTTAATCATCTAGGAATTACATTCTGTGAAGACATCAGTAAGATGCCTTCTATTAATCTAGGTAAAGTGTTTCTCAAATGTGATAAAACTATAAAAGCTTGGAGTGGTATTTGCTTGTCTTTCTCAGGTAGAGTGGCCACTATTAAAATGGTGATCTTGCCGAGAATTAATTATATTTTACAATCCATCTCTATTCTCTTTCGAACGGTGTTGCTTACACGTTTTCAATCCTTAATTGACAAATTTATACATTCTGGTAAACATACTAGGTTAAACAGATCAAGTATGGTTAAAAAAAATTGTAATGGCGGTATTGACTATGCAGTAAATAAATTTCACTATGAAGCCATCAGATTATCACAAGTTCTGAAATGGCTTGATCATAGCAATAAATATCCATGGCAACAAATTGAGAGCTCGCTTATCATGAATTGTGACCTAAAGTTGTTGCTTTTCTTTGAAAATTTTCCTGCCAAATATTTAATGAAAGGCTCAGTTATAGTTAAGTCAAATTTATATTATTATCAATGTATTAATAAAAAGCAGGTATATATTCCCTTTTCTAGCTTCTTAACTCCAATTTCTAGTATTATTAAAATAATTCAAACTATTAAAAATTCTAACTTTTTAATTAACTCTTCTCAGATACTTGGTGTTTTTTTTCTTGATAGAAAGCTTCTCCCCTTTTCTCAATAAAAAAAAAAACTTGGTATTTCAACTTTTTGTTGGTTAACATATGAACAATTAAAAGTATGGGTAGAGAAGCATATAACTAATAAAGTTTTTGGCAAGCAGTTGAATTCGGTCAAACTGCTTGTTCAAAAAATGGACTTCTCCCACCTAGTTTCTCAATGTTTTCATATTATACAATCTAATATTAAGAAAACTAAGCTCCCTTCTTTGATGTTGTGAGAGCAAGACTTTACCACTGCAATTTCCCTAAGTAGTTGGGAAAAAGCTTTTAGAGCTACTAATACATTTATTAAAAATGCTTCCCAAAGGGAGGTATACTTTAAGAGTTTAAACAGATGGTATTTGGTTCCTCTTAGAGTATACCAAATTTCCCACAACATCAAAGATAAACTTTGTTGGAGAAACTGTGGGGGTATGGGCAACCAACTCCACATTTGGTGGGAATCTCCTCTTATTAACCCTGTATGGGTTGAGTGTTTTGAATTTATTTCAATTACACTAAAAAAGACTACCTGTCTAACCCCATATGGTTGTCTATTTCATATCTTTTTTGACGCTCTTAAAACTAGAGAACTTGCGTTAATTATTCAGATTTGTTCCACAGTCAAGTCTGCCATTATTAGCAGATGGAAACAACCCAACCCCCATAGCTGTGTGGAAATCTTTCAAATTTTTTTATATATTAGAGACTTAGAAAACCTTTATGAATCCGGCAAAATTATTAATCAACACAAACTTAAATGGTTGGTTTGGGACTCAATGGTGGAACCTTGAATGTTTAAACAAATCAAGTTTTTACAAGACTCTTTTGATCCTTATCTGGGTATTAGCACAGGTTATGAAAGTGGTGTGAATGAGGCTATATCTGTTTTTTGTTCTGTTTCTGTTTTCTTTTTGTTATTATATAATAATTTGTTATATTTGTGTTTAATTATTAGGCATAGTCTTGTCTGTTTGTTTTGTGTAATTTTGTCATTTGAAAAACTACTAAAAAAAATAAATACATAAATTGGTCTGCCATTACAATTAGTATAGTTGTCCACAGGTTTGGTACAATACAATAGTGTTCAGTATAATACTTAGAAGAGTAAGTGCTATAAAGTAGATACATTTTAGGAAACAGTCTATTCCTAACCCTCACTCCTTACCCAGATTCCATTCTGCCACTCAACACCATACTATGTATTCTATAGTGTACTCACTTTTTACCTCATAATCCCTCCTTCCAGCATGTCACATGTGTGTTTTAAAGGAATGTTTACTTAAAGATAGAAAGAAAACTGAGATGCAGTGAACTCTAGGATATTGTTAGGTATAAAAGTTATCAGGGCTTAGGCAGACCTGAGAAACTGGTTGTACTTGGTTGCTTCCTTCTCATATATTGATCAATTACTTCCTTCTACTTGCCCTTGGTCCCTATTCAATTGCGCAATTGTAAGTTACTGGAGCCCGTAATGTAGCATGTAAGCTAATTTGCTATTCAAATGCCATCTTTTATCTACCTGCAAACGACCCATTAGAGCCTTTAATCTGTAAAGCCCATAAATGTTACAATCGCAATTCGCTATTCAATTGCTACAATTCCTCAAGTCTTTAAATGTTTTAACACCCGTAAATGGCAAATATAGAAGAAAATCCTATGAGTACCAGATAGGACTCGCAAGGGGATTAAACACCTGATCATAGCAATGTAAATGCAAATAAAAAATCAATACTGCACTTTAAAAGACAGGGAAAGCAATGGAAGACATTAGAATAATTTACACAACAGTCTCAATCTTGCAAATCTGCAAATGTATTTCCGAGTTATATCAATCTTGGTAATGAAAGAGTTAATACATATCAAGTCACCCACATAAACTATAACATTTTCTTCATTCATTTATATTACTTTGTACATTGCTGGATTGCGAGTCTGATCGCATATTGGACTTCTAAACACTAATTGATTGACGTTTAACCTCCATGTTTTACTGTCATCATGATGATGGTCTCATTTACTATTGAATGTTTTAAATCGGTAGTTATGGCTTTGCTTAATTGATCATGATCATGCTCTGAAATGCTACTTACGGGTGCATGGTTTACGGTTTATGATTTTGACCAGGTAACTGTGGGCTTGAACAATTGAATCGCTCTGTAACAGTTGCAAATTTGCAATTGATTAGGGGCCCTTGTGTTCCAGCCACAGTTCATTCATTCTGTTTAACATGCAGGCTCTAAACTGATTAAAGGGCTCACTCGAGACTGGAGCAGAAGGGCTGCATTATAGTTGGCTGTGGGCCTCAATTTTCCAAAATTGTGGAAAAGTCAGAGAGCTGCATGTAATGAATGTGTGGACTACATGTTATAGTACAGAAATTGTAATAATGTTTTATGTCAGAAAGTTAAAAGACCTCTGTAGTTCAATAATTACAATATGTAAATAAAAGTATAAAAGTACAAAAATAAATAATTTTAGAAAATAAATAAACTAATACAGCATTCTCTCTAATAAAGCAACTGTTTGGGGTTTAGGAGATTTTGCTTTTGCAGTTGAGAGGAGACCATGAAAACACATGTCTTTTGCTGTCACAAGTTAAAAACTGCATATAATTTTGCAAGTGTTTTTTCCTTTATTGTTATCGTGGTGGACATTGTGCCCTCTTCATTAGTATGTGGAGCTTAATATATTTTTTAGCTATGTTCAGCTGCTTGTTGGGGTGTGTTGAAACCTCTCTTCTTCATGTGTATGATCTGTCAAAACCTCAGAGAAAGAAGCAGATTACGGTACCTGGCTAAGTTGATTTCCTAGCTCTCAAAACATTTCCTGAAGTGCAAGAATATCATTCCTAGCTAGATCATTAGCCCAAAAGTGTACAATAATATCAATTAAACAATGACATTTTAAAAGTGCATATGTAAAAAAAAAAATACAGTCACTAGTATATAAGATAGAACAACCTTGGCAGTCTTCTGTTACTAGAATGATTTCTCTTCTACAATAACAAGTGTAAAACTCTGCTAAAATGACATTTTGGATTTAGTTCAAAATGTAAAATTAATGAGGACTGGCATCTGATGCCCAAGTGTAGATGTTTAAGATTGGCATGAAGGTTTGAAAAAAAACGTGAACATCCAGTACAACTTTATCAAGCTGAAAAGATTGCTTTTTTTTCAGGCAAGCTTACTAACTATTAATTATCACAAAGCTCTTTGATACATCATAGACTTACCAAACACCTGGTCAGTCCCAGAGGTTCATCTGCATTTTCATCCTCTATGAAAAAAGAATATATGTCTGTTGTACAAATAAATCTCTGTTGAGCTGAGATGTACGCTGTACTACTAGATGATTGGATTTTTTCCAGTAACACAAACACACAGGAATAACCCAGCCTCTCTCTCTAAATGAATATTTACATGTTGGTTTTATTATTATCCAATTTAGATGCCTTTCTCCAAAATCTATTTTTTAAACTTTATTATTTTCTCAAGAAGATATGTTCTGCATAAAAAGTCAAATATTCAGAATAACAATTTGAATTTTCAAACATTGATTAATATCTTGCACATAACCTCATCTACACTAAATATTTTAAGCAATTTTATTACTTACTAGCGACTTGCCCGTCAAAAAATGACGGCAATTAAATGTGTATTTTTGAATTCGGCTTCGTAGGTAATATGCATCTTTGACACTTCGAACCTTTTTCTTATCTCTAAAGAAGTACAATGTATATGAAACATGTTTATTTTTTTATCATGCAACTTTTTTGTGACAAACTGGTAAACTTTTTTTTTTTTAAAGTAGTAACATTTTAATGTAAGAACAGGTCAACATTGTAGTAATGAGTATTGTAAACTTGACATAATGTTTTTTAACATGCAACTTGTAGATTAACAACTTTAAAACGAAATATATATTGAATCCAGAGGAAGGCAAACAGTAAAAACCCTCTTTGAAAGCTAGCCAATTGTATCAAAGGGGGAAAAAATTTAATTCCTTCCTGACTCCAATAACTGGCAATCGGATTAGTCCCTGGATTAATATTTTTCATTGAATGATACAGTTACATTGTATAACAAAACCTCCTCCTCCTTTTAACATAAACTTTGAAATATCTGCAATGAAACAACTTTTCCTTTTTTTTTTTAAACTTTTAACATTCTAAACAGTAAAATAGTGAAGTAACATTTAAACTGTAATTGTTGTAAAATACAAGCCTAGTGTTTTGTGGGGCTAATCATGCAAAAAGACTACTTCCATGAAATAGTAATGAGTTATTTTGTCTTTGTTTATTATTGATGGTTGACATTTGGTTGTTGTTGTTGTAATGGCACATAGTTTCCTATGTGAAATAGTGGTTCTCTAAAAAGAGAATGCAAGACATTAAAGTTCGTCCCCGGTGTGTAACCACTGTTCTCTATGTGATTTGCCATTGTATCGAGTTTCTTATGGAAATAGTTGTGCTCTAAAAAAAGTCTGAGTGACATAAAATGTCATTCTTGAAATTAAACCACCGTTCTCTATACTATTTTTTTTATGTTTTTGTTGTTAAATTGTCGTTGAGATAATTTCTTATTTTTGGTTGGTGTTTCTGTGCCATGTCTTGTCTTTGGTGGAATTAAAGTTACAGTACTTCATAGTAGACAATGTTTTTGGTAAAAATGCGTCCATCATCTAATAAATCACCTTGACTTTCATTGATTTCAATGTAAACTTTAATAGCCTGTGGATTCTTGCACCTTGAGAATGCAACATACAGCTGGCCATGTGCAAATACTGGTTCTTCTAAAAAGATACCCACAGATTTGAAAGTTTCTCCTTGTGATTTATTAATGGTCATGGCAAATGCCATGATGATGGGAAATTGTCTCACTTGGTGCCAAATCTATTCTTGGTATGAAAACTCTCTCTCCTTTATGGGTACCAGTTAGAATTTCCGCATCTATGAAATGGTCCTTTATTTCTTGAACAATTAATCTTGTACCATTGCATAGGCCTTTTTTTGGGTTCATATTTTGCAGTAACATGACAATTGCACCTTTAGCTGCAAAATATGTGGTGGCATTCCAGAAGGAGTTAATGAGTTTATGAATTCAGTAGAAAAGTTTGTCTGACTTTCTTTGTCATCCTAAAGTTCAGAATCAGCACTGTGATAAAATTTTTGTGGTGCATGAATTTTTTAAAATATTTGATTATTGAGGAGCAATGCATCCTTATTTTTGCATGTTAGTATTACTTTGTTAGGAAGTTCTGCATAGTACTTATTATTTATTGTACTTTTGAATATAGCCAATATAAGATCTTGTTTGCAAATCATATGAGCTGGGATGTGCTCAGTGTCCTCAGATACATTTTGGATTTGTTCTGTTTTTCCTTCTCCAATTGTAAAGAGCCAATCATTTAAATAATTTTCTCCTTCTGATCTCATATGTAGTTGTAATTGAAGATGGGTAAATAGTTTCCATAGTGTACTTGACTTTATACATGTTTCGACAATGTCGGTTCGATTTCCATGTACAACGACAGGTAATGTTTGTCTAAAATTGCCACCTAACAACATTACCTTTTCACCAAATGGCAAAGTATTATCCATGACTTCAGGAAGCAAACTGTCAATACATTGTAGGGCATGGCATGACATCATTGTAGCCTCATCTATTATAATTAATTTACTTTTTAATTTATTTTTGCTTGTAATGATGTCATTTGAATATCCGACACTGATGTTTCTAAAATAGGCACTTGCCTATTCCAGTGGTTGCAAATTTGACCTTTTGATCGTACAAAACTCATCAATAAATTATATAGATACGTTTTTCCTGATCCGCCAGGTCCATCCAGATAGAAATAACCCACTTTGACCATGTCATCATCTAGGGCATTTTTGATAGCATTAAATACTTGCAATTGTAAAGTATTTAAAGTTGCAAGTCTTTCTTCTGTTCTTTCTCTTTGTAGTTGAGTATCATAGTCTTCAAAATTGATGTCGTCTATAAGGCATGGATCGGGCAGATAAAAAATTGCACAACTTAATCCATGAGTTAAAAAGGGGAATTTAAATTAATGCTTTTAATTGTGCAATAGGCTCATTACATTGTTGCAAAAAGTATTCAGCAATATTTGTTTTAAATTTGTCCCACAAAGCTAATGCATTGGAGCATTTGAGACGGTACAAATGAATGCAAATTGTTCCCTCATCTGCCGTGGCATTCGACATAGTGCTGCTTCTTCTAGACATCTTTCCCATTCTGTATCATCAGCTAGGACGTTTCTATATCGCGCAGCTAAATGAAATTATTCATATACTATGTCATTAACAGTTCTTAAGTGTTCAAAACTTTGTGCACCAGGAACATTTAGAAGTAGTAATCGTAAGCAGAAAAATTCATGGTTTCTTGGACTAAATTCTTGGGATTATTTTATTTTCACAGCTTTTTCTTTTTCGCCATAATCCACTAACGAAAACATAATGGTATGGAATGTCAATATACAACAATTCCCTTGCCTCTAAATCTACTGAATTTAAGTAAAACCATGCAGTTAGATTAGTGTGGGGATGCTCACTTTGTGCCAAAGCATTTGT
Organism: Discoglossus pictus; assembly: GCA_027410445.1. Classification (NCBI taxonomy): domain Eukaryota; kingdom Metazoa; phylum Chordata; class Amphibia; order Anura; family Alytidae; genus Discoglossus; species Discoglossus pictus. Next base: position 345,892,093 of record CM050164.1, on the reverse strand, counting down.
TTCATTTCCAGCATGGAAATACACTAACTGTCTTTGTGGCACATGTACAGCTAATCGATATACTGCATGTGAGGGATCGTGCATTTCAAATTTTAGAAGACGCCACATTGCTTCTGGTTCACTCACATAACGAGCATCTACATGAGATGCAAGTTCATCATGTACTAACTCACTAGGTTCATTTTTTTCAGCACTTTTGGCAACTACAGTAGCTGCATCATAGCCTTTGTAAATATATTTGTAGACATTTTTAATGGATTTTATAGAAGTGCAGGCTTCAACATTAATGTGTGCATTATACTTCATGAGTAAATGTGGATTGTATGGTACCACATATCTATTGTCTACCTTTTTGCCCTGAATAATGACAGTTTATCCTTCTCTTCTTCTACATAATGGATATCCATCACAATTAGCATAAGTTTTGACTCTATAATCTTTTGGAAATTATTTTGTACATTTGTTATTTTCCATACATGGTGACTGTGGATTAATATCTCCACACAGTCCACGAATCACACAAGGAGTTACAATCTCATATAGTCTACCATGTATTTCTGGATCTGGTAGTTCAGCTATAATGACTGAATCCACTTTGTCACCAGTATCTAACTTATCTTTTTATTGAAGGATTATAAGAATATGTGCATGTGGAAGTCCTCTTTTTTGAAATTCAATGGTATAAACATAAGCCATACATTTGCCAAATAACTGAGCTATGGTTATGTCATGTATTAATACATTTAATTTGAATTTAAAGACTCTTGCCACTAAATCTGGTCTATCGGAAGCAGTTTGGCCAATTAGCAAATTGTGTGTAATTTCTGGCCATTGTGGATTACATGTAAATGTAATAAATAAATCTGGTTTGCCATGGCATCATTGTATCTTTCTCGCATATTGCGAGGAGATCCCTGGAAAGAAGATGGTAAAATGATGGCTTTGCCAGCTGTCATCTCTCTGGTTGTAGCAACCTCATCAAAATAATACATCAATCCACAATACTGTTCTACACATAGTTTATCTTGTTGATATTTTATGTAGTTTAAATTATTTGCAAATAGGAATCAATGATCCATTGTTGTGTTAGTTTTCCGCCACATAAAATAGGATTGAATCTGTTTCGAATGGCAATTTGAGCCACTTTAAATTCAAGCATGGAAATATTATTTCGCACTCGTACTTTTGAATTTGGGTAACTCTGAAGGCTTTATTTGGGTTGCCAACCTGCTTCCCCATGTGGAAAAAAATATTGGATAAGTCATTGGATCTAAATTTGTACTTAAGATACTTATATTAAAAAAGGTTGCTCCTCATTTCTGGGATATATTCTAATGTCTTTCTGAAATGGTGGTTCTCCTTCATCATTTTGAAAGACCATTGCAACCTCATTTGATGTTGGCAAGCTATAACAGCGTTTATCAATATGTCGATCTCTTTTAAGCACCATATTGACCTTTGGGATTGGCAATTGATGTATTTCTGCATGAAGTTGTTTTTCCTTTTCTACTTCTGCCAATTTTTTATAAGCTTGAGTGTAGGGGTTATTGGCCATAATTGTATCAAGCTCAATAAAAACAATGGGTAAGCATTTTTTATTTTCTTGAAGCTGCATACGTTGGTCAACAGCTTAGATTGTATCTAGGACATATAGTTGAGCAAATTGTCTTTGCTCTCCTTGCTCTGGATGTAAATGTGAAGTCCAATGGTAAATTTGACTTTAAAGCAGTAAGGGCCATGTCCTGGCACATTACCAGCTAATGTTGCACCCATAGATGCAAAGGATATGGCACTATTGTATGATCTTATGTTTGTTTTGAAGTTTTTGTAGTTGGGAAAAGCCGGCTCAGTCATAATGCTTTGTAAATATGGTGAGAATTGTTGTCTTTCTGGAAGTTTTACCTTGCCTTTTTGACAGCAACTAATGAACTCGCCGTCTCTGGGTCTTTCCTGTTTGAAATGATAAGCCCCAAAAAAATGACAGAGAATATTTATCTCACCACAATTATGAACCTCTACTGCTAAAGACTTAAGTAAACGACAATTTGAAGAACATATGTCCATATGAGTCTATAAGTCATCATTTGAAATGTTATCTAAATGTTCAGCAATAGGTTCTAATTGCTTTTGTTTTTTAGTTGCCTTCTTAGGGGTCGATTTTAGTTTTTCAGCTGATAGTCTTTTGCCTGCAAGACTTTTGCGTTCTTTCTCTTGTCGAATTTCCTACTGCTCCGGCATCTGCTGCTTTGCCCATGTTTTTTGTCATTCTCTAGTTTGCCCTCTTATCTTTTCCTGTTTCTTGTCCGTATCTGCCATATTAATCTGCCAATAAAAATAATGTATTATTATTTTTGTTCCTGATTTTAATTTGTTTTTTTTAAAAGCAGATTTTTGATTTTTAGTACTATCCTGTTTTGTGTGCAATACTATTGTCATTATAGATTTAGGTTGTGTGTTTATGCTTATAGGTTATTGTAGATAATAGTGGCTTTATAGTCTAAAATTTGTATGTGTTACTACTATTTGTTGTCCTATTATTTTTTCTGCACAATAGTTTTGAGATGATAGATTTAGTTTATAGTTTTGGCTTATAGGCATTGCACACAAAACCGAATATTTGAGTAAATGTTTTAAGTATGAACAATATTTGTTGTATTTTCGTGATTTCTGTATACAATTGTTGTCATTGGAGGATTAGGTTGTAGTTTTAGGCTGATAGGGTGGGGCACAGAAAAGAGGCTTTATTCTTGAATTTTGTATGTGTTACTAATATTTGTTGTAGTATCGTATTTTCTGTCCATGTTTAGGTTGTGGGTTTAATGTTATAGGTTAGGGCCCAGAGAACAGGATTTATTATTCAATTTGTTATGTGTTGCCACTATTTCTTCTACGATCCTGTTTTCTGTCCGCCACGTTTGGGATGATAAATTTAACTTATGGGTTAGTGTTACAGGTTGGTGTAGACAAAACAGTATTCCATGTTACATTTTAAATGTGTCAACAATATTTGTCGAAGTATAGTGCTTTGTGTGCCTTATCATTGTTAGTAGTTGCTTATTATTTTGTTTTGTTTTTCATGATGACATTGGTGCACAGTAAACATGATTTTATTGTTTCTATTTTTGTACTTGTTCTACTATACCTTGGTTGAAGTATTAGTTGGGTATTAATGTCACAGGATCCCATGCTGCAAATGTTCCTGCGACAGTCTTCAGGCAGTGTCTGTTGTAAAAGAGAAAGAGAAATGTTATTTTATTTTTGTATTTTTTTTAACAACAGCATCTTCTTTTTGCAAAACCAATGTATTAGCATTTTTCCTTTCTTTGTTGTGACAAAATAGTGCAGATTTGACAGTGTGTGTGAAACCGTGAATCGCTTCAAATTATTTTGTACTATACTGTTTTGTGTACACCACTGATGTAATTCGATTCTTGGTTTATTGTTGTAGTTGTGGGCACAGAAAACAGGATTATAATTTTTATAATTGGGTATGTGTTATCAATATTTGTTATGCTATCCTGTTTTGTGTCCACTACTTTTTGGATGCAAGATTTGGCTTATGGGTTAGGGTCAAAGGTTCTTGCAGAGTAAACAAGATTCATTTTTTCATTTTATATGTGTTAGCAATATCTCTTAGTATGGTGTTTTCTGTTCCGTCTAATTTGTATTAGGGGCTTCTTATTTGCTTTTAGTTTCATTTTGACATTGGCGCCCGGCAAATAGGGTATTTTTTTTATTTTTTTTACTTGTTATACTATACCTTGATTAAAGTATTTTTGGTGTATCAATGACAGAGGGTCCCCTACTGCCAGTCTGCAGGCAGTGTCTTGGTTTTTGGAAGAGCATGGTCTTTTTCTGAATGTAATGTATTTTTGTATATTGCCTATTCTCCTTTCTTTGTGTTGTGTAAAATAGTTTTCACTCCACTGTGCAAATTCTTCAGTGACGCTGTTGATGCAGAGTCTGTTGGAAATGTGCATAAAAGGAAAATATTGAACTGCAGGCTAAAAATGTATGTGTCACAATTTTTTTGACCAAATTATTTTATTTGTTTAAATGTATATGACTAAAATATTTTTGTTATATTTTTATTAGTTAAATTCAGCTTCTTATAGGGCACATACACATATCTGTGTATTTGAAATATTACTATCCATGAATCCAGTTGTTGTCAATATTTCAAATCCCCTTTTTTTTCAGGATTTTTTAATTAATTAAATGTATTATAGCTTACCTATTTGTTGTAATTTGCAGATTGTAAAGTTGTAAATTAGTAAGGAATTATCTTCTGAAGTAACGCCAGCAGTGAACTGTCCAGTCACACTGTTCATCACTTGGGGAAAAATGTAGAATTTTCTGGAAAGTGTGCAGTATTTATAAACTTTGAGGTGGTTGAAACCGTTAGAACGTAATACGCATGCGCTATTTGCTTTCTAGCCTTCAATTTGCGTTCCAGCCTCCATTTTTCAGGTTAATAGGTACGTGCCGCATAGTGTGTGTTACGTGCCGCATAAAGTGTTCTTTAGTGTTCCTTCCGTTTTGCGAGTAAGTGTAGTAATTTTACGTCCTTAGCTTCGTTGTTTTTTTCGTCGGCCATTTTTTCTCTTGCTTCAGGAATTTTCGAGTGTGTAAAGGGTGTAAATGTGATTGAAATAGAGGTGTAACCTGCCTTGCAGATGTCCTGGGTGTCCACCCTTGCTTTGGGCAATGTTTTTATATTTTTTTGGGGGGGTGGGGTTTGTGTTTTGAGTTTTTTCCTCTGTGCTCGGTTAGTCCGTTAAGTCCGTATTTTTGCGAGTCCGTAATATTTTTACGGGTTGTATTGTTGTTGTTGTATGGACGCAAATTTTTTTTTTCTAAGTCCCGCGGCTCGTATTTTTTTTGTGTAAGTCCGTAGTTCGTCATTGCGTTTTGTAAGCGGTTCTGAGGCGCATAGAGCTCTGCAAATGCTGCCCATCGCTTCGCGAGGGTCCGCATTTGTGGGCCGAAAGTTGTAGTGGGTCGTAGGGATGAGCGCCTACGGCGCTCATCTCCACCATCGCAAGGAGTGCCTTCAGCAAAGTGAGCCCGCAAGCGTTAGCAACAACCCGCATGCTCACAACCATATATGTGATTATGATCACACAACAAAAAGGTTACATATTTGATTTACTATTTTTCTATCCGTAAAAACATGTAAACAAAATTGGTGAGCAATTGGTGAGCTACTTGGTGAGCAACAATGAACTTTGCGCACGTAAATCCTTTGATCCGACGAGCCCATAACCGTTACTTGTTTAATTCAGCTATTAAATTGAAACGTGGTCACTTGCGAGCAAGCATGTAACGCAAATGGAGCCCAAAGGCCAACGTGTGCATGAGAGCACCCGCAAGGGGGGTAAGGTTCAATATGTAGCACTTGTAATGCAAATAATAACACACTACAGTAAATTTATTGAAAGTGATGTTAGGTCTTAGCATTAATAGCACAAAATTCTCAAGCCCACAAATCGTCCGCGAAAAATACTTTATTTCATGTTTATATTTTGTGTTATATCGATCTCTGCAATCAATGTGTTATGACATATACTGTAACTCGCATGTAATAGAATATCATATTTACGGCTTTATTCATATTGCATTATATCTGGACTGTGGGTCCGATCGCAAACTGTAATTGAAGCATGCAAGACTTCAAAATCTACCCTCCTCTTTTTCAGTGACGTAACGCTAACAATCTCTTTTTCCATTGGCTCCATGTGAACCCGTAACTACGTGCTTGCTTAATTGTTTGCATTCGAGCACGCAACCCAGACGTCTGAGAACTAGTTTACGAAATAGCGTCTCTTGCTCGTAGCTCACAGCCCATTCTCATTTAATAGTGACATTAAACGGACAAATTTTAAGCATGCAGGCCTTACGTGCTACACATTGGAATTACAACGCTGGAATTTAATATGGCTCTTAATTACTTCTACAATTAGTATGGTCAAGCAGTATAACATTGATATTTCTTTTACTATGCATCTGACATTTTTTATTGCACAAAATATATTAATAGTCCAGAATAAAATAGAATATTCAGTTTACATGCTGGAATATTTAATAAAATATTCAATTGTATTTTTAAGCCATATATTAAATGTTATTATTTGGATAAAGAAATATTTACTCTTTTCTCTTACTGGAGCCATCTTCCTTCTGGTCCCCTCTCTCTCTGTCTGCTTGTGGAACCAATGTACAATCAATCTGCACAACAACTGTAGAGGCCATCTTCCTTCTGACCCTCTGCTATTGGAACAACTTTACAATCTACTTGCACAACAACTGAAGGAGCCATCTTCCTTCTGGCCCCCTCCCACTGTCTGCTGTTGGAATAACTGCTCAATCCATCTGCACAATAACTGAAAGAGCCATCTTCTGTCTGTCTGTCTGTCTGTCTCTCTCTCTCTCTCTCTCTCTCTCTCTCTCTCTGCTATTGGAGCAACTGCACAATGCATCTGCACAATAACTGAAGGAGCTATCCTCCTTGTCTTTCTCTCTCTCTGTCTATAGCTCCCTGCTATTGGAAAGATTGCACAATCTATCTGCACAAATACTGAAGGAGCCATCTTCATTCTCCCTCCCTCCCTCTCTCCCCCCCCCCCCTCTCTCTCTGTCCCTTCCTGCTATTGAAACAACTGCACAATCCAAATATACAATAATTGATGGAGCCATCTTTCTAACATTATTAACTGTTATTATCTCTTCAACTCTTTTCCATGAGCCATCTTCTTTCTGGATCTCTCTCTTTCCCCTCCCTCTCTGCCACCATGATCAACCTTCCCTCACTTATTTCCACCTGCAATTGGAATTACACAGGAATTAAACAGGATTGAACAAGTATTCAATGCACTTAAGTTGTATATAACCCTTGACAGGAACAATCAAGGCAAGCAAACCTTATTTTTTCATATATTCTGTTTCTTTTAGCTCACACATTTTGTTGCAATGTTTCAATATACATTTTCTTCCTTACAATCTCCTGCCTCTTTCTCAGACCCGTCTCCTCAATTTCCCCACATCACGTTTCCAAAAACATAACATACTCTCCTCTTCTAGGCTCCCATGAGCTCTTCTGCTTCCTCCAGTCATTATCTTCTCCCTGTCGAAAGCAGAAATGCTTTGGTTAGTCCCACTCCCATCTCTTGTCACTCTCATTCCTTCTTCTGCTGCCTACTGGAGATATATACCCTAATCCAGGTCCCTCACTCATTTACACCTGCTGTAAGCCACGCACAGCCCCCAGAGCAAACAAAAAAAAACATAATTTAATACCCTTCACCTGTCACAAACCATCTACTTTGCCCTTATAAACTCATGACCTATTTATTTATAGGTTCCTCAATCTACTGGCTATCACTGAAAACTAGGTCACTCCATCTGACTCTGTCCTGCATGCAGGACTATTTTTGGATCATTTTGCTACCTTGCTTCCTCACTTTCCAACCTTCACTAATTCTTGTTGATTTCAAAATTGCCACTGATACTCTCATCTTCCCAACAGCCACAAAATTACTTTCACTTACCTCTTCCCTTGGCCTTTTACAATGGACAGAATCCCCAACTCACTGTGATGGAAACCCCCTTTGACCTTATTTTTATCAATCTCTGCACAACTTAAACCTTGTCATTGCAACCACTCCACACCTTTCACTCATTGCTCTTCTTCCCTACCGGCCACCACAACCCAAAGAAACCTACGAACACTTGACCCACAGCATATTTCCACTTTGCTACAACCCTTTCTTAGCCCCTCATCACCCCCACCTGCCCTGACATTGCCACCTCAAAATACACCATGACTCTAACTTCTACCCTTGACACTCTTGCCCCATAATCAAAGGCAGACACCTTAGCACCCATCCGTAACCATGGCACATTACACAAACACTATACATCCAGAGGTGCACCTGGACTGCTGAATGACTATGGAGGAAATCTCGCACCACAGCAAACTTCCTCCATTACAAGTTTGTTTTTACCCCTTCTTCTCTGCCCTAAATATTGGCAAGCAGCATTACTTAATATCAAATCTGTCCTCTAACACCAACTATTGTTCACAAGATTCAACACTTTCTTTTGCCCACTCCCATCTACTGCCCCTTCCTGTCTCACAGTTGAAGACTTTGCTAGACACTTTAAAAATAAAATTGAAAACATCCTAAACAAACTCTCCTTTCAATGGAGCTCTAAAACACCCTCCACTCAATAAACTAACAGAATCTAACCTTTACCATGCCTTAACCGCAAATTCATTATGGACCTTGTAAATGGGGATCCAATCCCTAGTCTACTGTCATCCTCTCACCTTACAACTTGTCCACATGATCCTATTCCATCACAGCTTAACCCTCCCCTCTCTATCACACATATCCCAGCTCTCACACATATATTTATCCTTCCCCTCAACACTGGCAAGTTTTCATTATCATTAAAACATGCCATAATTACACCTATTCTTAAGAAACCCGCATCTGACTCAGTTTCTGCATTTCACTATTGCCTATCTTACTACTTTCCCTGGCTTCAAAACTGCTTGAGTGATTTGTTCTTACCATTGAAAACTAATGGCTTGCTCACCTTCAAGTTAAAGGGTCACTTCTCTATTCCATTTCTCCTGAATGTCTCTGCTGTCTTTGATACAGTTGACCACTATCTTTTTATCCAAATTATATGCTTTCTTGGGATCTATGACACTGCTCTCTCATGGTTCACATAATACCTAGAAGATCATACATTTAATGTCTACTTCTTCAAAATATTCCCCCAACCTCTCTATTCGCTCTGCTAATGAGTGTATCATGTTCTCCTCGCACTCCCACCATTGGGAGTTTTCTGTTGCTACCCTTAATCTTGCTTCACTCAACTAGTCTTACTTCCTGTCTCAGAACCTTCAGAACCTTGGTGAAACAGAAGCATATCTCATTCCACCTTAACATACACAATACACTATCACACTTCTGTACCACACCCATGCCCTTTTGATTGTAAGTTTGCCAGTTTTCAGTCTTGTAAGGTGTTTTTAGGGGAAGCACTGTACATTTTAATTTCAAATAGAAGGCCTCTATTATTTTGCAATGTATTAAAGTTGTTTTTGCATTATACTCTATCCCTTTATAGCTCTACAGAATATGTTGGCACATTACAAATAAAGGATAACAATAATAAGAAAAATAATGGTTACGAGTTAACATTACTTACAACCAGTTACCTATTACTTAACATTGTGTGGTTAAAACACACAAAAGTTTAAAATAATAAATATTAAATTATCTATGGGTTGCAAGCTTCAGTACCAGATGCAGGTACATCATGTGTTGCTGTTATAATTATAATTATTATTATTATTATTTTATTTTATTTTATTTGTAAAGTTTCAGCAGATTCCATAGTGCTGTCCAAAAGGGAACAAAAAACATCTCAAAAGCAATTGTTACCTAGGAGATAAGCTGTTGAGGGCTATTTTATGGGTTATAGTCTGGTCTTAACCACTGTGTGTCAGGAAGTAGATAGTAATTCAGTTTTAGATGTTAGGGTGGTAGGTGGTAGGTGGTATGCTCCAGAGATGAAAGCTATGAAAGTTGAGTTGAAGAGTACACAGTATAGGGACTGCATAAGAATGAAATTCAGTAAATAACTGTTGAAGCGGAGACTAGACTATAAAGACATAAAATCTATCTCACAAATTCAGGATAGTCGTTTACTTGTGTCAGTGACTCACAGCTGAATCAAGAATTAGTTGTTTCAATAGCATGACTTGAAAGCAAGCCTAATTAAAGCGTAAAAAAAATACAAATAGTAGGCTAACATTCCGGTGAGTATTTCTTTACATGAGGAATAGAAAAAGATAGTAGCAATACATTTCTGAATTATCAAGGCCTTGTTATTCTGGTTCTTATACAAGATTAATGTGAAGTTTGTGAAGAACTCTTTCTTCAGCAGTGTTCAGAATATCAGTGAAGATACATTGGGCTAGATAAGACCTATGTTTCTAAGTGTTGCAAACTACACAATAGGTTTGGATACGATCCTAAAGTTGATAAGGCTTAAACTGCGAGTGGAGTGGGAAAGTGAGAAAGAAATGGCAAGGGAGGAGAAATGAGTGTGTGAGAATAATAAGTTCAAAACAGGAGTGAGGGTAAGGGGCATAGTGAAGGAATGGTGGAGGAAACAGTAAGAATGCTGTAATATGAAAAACAGAGAGGCTATAGAAAACACAACTAAATCAAACAAAAGAGCACTGAGGAAGAAAGCTCCTGCCCCATCCACATTAATTCAATGGATGCAAGCAAGCATGAGAGAAGTCTAAACCATCCTAGACGTATAAACATGGCCAGATTACCAATTAGGCCAACTAGGCAGCTGCTTAGGGGCCCCTCCTGTGAGGCGTGTCAGTTCTGGTGCTTAATTTACCCCTACAATTATTTTCTGGGTTATATAAAAACAAAATACTGCAGTTTACAGACTAACCACTATGAGACCTGTCTGGAACTAGAATTACAACATTGCAAATCTGCAATGTTGGGGGCTATGTAGGGAAACTCTCTGTGTGTGTATGTATGTCTGTATACTATATATATATATATATATATATATATATATATATATATATATATATATATACACGATATACACGTCTATAGTGCAGAGGTTATATCTATAGTGTACAGACCTGTGTTTTTTATATCTATAATGTGAGGGAATTAGTATCTATCTGTCTGTAAACTCTGTATATATCTGCTGTGTATATATTTGTCAGTTTCTAGTTTGTTTGGAGATGTAATATTTATATATATATATATATATATATATATATATATATAGTATTATTCCTCATGGTTTCTGGTGCTTCCCTGGGCAGTGTTCCTGTACATTAATGTCAAGTGTTGGAAACTATTTGTTTTACACAACACTGTTTTATTATATACATTGGATTGTTGGAGCCTGTATTGTGAGGGGGAGGAGTTGATATACAAGATGGCTCCACTCTACTTATATTATCTAAGAGAACTGCAAGGTGCAGTGTCAGTTTAGTACAACATGCTCACTGACATCAAGCATGGGGTGTATGTATGTTACCGCCTCCCTGGTCTGCACCTCCACACCATATCCAGCACAGAATGGAGCTTTTCTCTCTCAGTACTCTTTCTAAATGGCAGGTTCCCTGCAAATTAAAACAAGCTTGTCCCTCACTCATCTTGTCATCCTTTTATTGTGTTTGTGTGTGTATCTATGTCTGTGTTTTGTGTGAGGACTAAGTCATAGACATAAACATTTTTTGGGAACATCAGAATTTTTGTCGTCTTTATGAGTATAGAAAGCTATTTTTTGTTTGTTACATCACTTCATGAGTGCTGGATCATGAGAAGATTGGAATTGAAACCGTACCCCTTCTCCTTCACTGGCCCTGAAGTAGACTTCTTGCTTCATGAAATGCAGTCATATATCTGCAGAAATGTTAACTCCACTCACACATACACATAAAATTATTTTTTTCTAATTAAAAACTAGCTATATGGCTTTTTTCCTGATTACTTATGCTCGTAGTTAGACTCAATTTCTTCAAAACAATTTCTGTTTTGATTGTGCAGTGGCCCTTTAACTCTCATAACTCTCTGTGATACAAGTGCTCATGATATGTGTTTGTGTAACAAGCGCTCACTGTCCTCCCATAGAAAAATATAAATAATACGGCCCACCAACAAATGCAATTAATAAACAAGTAATAGCTTGGTATATGTATGAGTAGCTATGTTGTTAACCTGTCTGTTATGAGGAAATGTCTGTGAATGTGATATACACACACAGTAAAGGGAAAAATAGGTTTGTGCATACATTACGCACTCACTTGCAGGGGCTCCTAAAGTTCTCTTCTGAGGGGCTCCAAATAGATAGATCTGGCACTGCTCATAAACCCAGACTTCAATTTATCAGTATTTTTTCAGGTCCATTAGTGTGGTAGTTTTGGTCAGTTAACAACAGTTCTGGAATTGAGGCCGTGCAGACAATCAATTAGCGTAGACCATATTCTATTACATACAAGTTACAGTATATGTATTAACACATTGATTGCTGGGATCGATATAACACGGAAATCAAACAAGAAATGCAGTATTTTTGTGGGCCGATTTGCGGGCTTGTGACTGTTGTGCTATTAATTCTAAGACCTAACATCCCTTCCCCTTTAATATAGAGTACAGTAGTGTGTTTTTATTTGCCTTTACGGGGCTTTGTATTGGTCTTTACCCCCCTTCCGAGTCCTTGCAATTTAATAACTTGATTGGATTTGTAGCGGTTACGGGCTTGACAGATCTGCAAAGTTCCACGTTCAAGTCTCATAGTCATTTTTCGGCAGCCCTGCATCTTAATCCACAAGTCGTCTGTGGCCTTCTTTACGGGGCTAATTGAATAGCCGTAAGTCTATCAACGTTACGGGCTACGTTTCAACATGTGGCCCGAATTTAATGAGACTGTAAGTAATCCGAATCAGTTACACACAAACAATGTGTTCCACAAAATTTAAAAAGGAGAAAAAAAGAGACCAAATGTAAAAAAGGCAGAAGAGGAAAAAGTCTAAAAAAGAAGGCATATACACTGCAGTTCCAAAGAATGTAACTGTAACAATATTCCAAATCACAACCATTAATAATAAAGTGTCATCTCACAATGAATGCTTACCTGTGACTACAATCAGTGGTTCAAGAGTGCTATCACCATCTCTATATCATATTGTTTAGCCACATTGGTATCACATTCATCAGGGATGCAGGTGTTATCAAGTACCAATCACACTATTGTAGAGCAATGCTTGGATCATGGACCATGTGAATGGGGGTAGCCATTTGTGTACAAAATATCACCATCACATAGGCCATGATCCTCCACTCTGTAACCAGGCTAGATTAGGTTAACATTGTGGCCAATAGATTGTCACTGAGGACTGCTGTTGAGAAGGTACAAAAATAGGTGCAGCCCCTAAATTCTCCTCAGCCTGGACAAATGTCCCCCATCCTCTATGCCAGCATGCCATCTCGACAGGCCCTAGGAGGCAGCAGCACATGAGGGGGTGGAGACAGTGAGGGAGGCAAGGGGTTGCAAGGCTGCGGCTGTACAGGGGAGACCTCTGGGGTGGAGGAAGCTGTACTTGCATATTTATAGTGTGCAGAAAGCGCTGGTCAGTGTTCCATGCTAACCAATCAGTGACTATATCTCAGCAATTGTTATTGCGATGCTGTAGAGATGTGTTCCCTGATAGGCTGGTACACTACACTGCACATACATCCCTACACAGTTTGTATTTGCATATGCTGCACTGTGCACATACATGGACCCTATATTGGATGGTAACGCATGTTGTGAACAATAATGGAAGTGACGCCAAATTAATGATCCATCTTGACGGACCGCACATCCCACATCAGCCAGGCCAAATGCTGTGACTGCTACCTCATTCCAGACCTGGGCCCTGGGCCCAAGCCTAACCTCCCTTCTCCATGATATGATAATGGAGTGGGCACGAATGGCACTGAGGAGGGCCACCAGCTCCTTGTGACTGTAGTTGTGGACCCTGTGCTTGGTCACAGCATCTTGTCCTCTCGACTGTGGATGGGGACTCTGTCATCCCTGCTCTGACCCTGAGACCAGACCATCTCACCCAGAACCCCCGTGGGTTCAGGTGTCTCTCCCTCTGACCCTAAGCTAGATGTCCCTTTTACTGTGGCCGATCCCCACCCTACCTCCCTCAACACCACTATCCCCCCTCCCTCCACAAAATATATGTTTTACTCAGTGACGGAGCTAGTGCAAGGGGGGCCCGAGTGCAAAAAGAAAATTTGTCCCCCGCCAGAAGGGGGAAGGCACAAATTTTTTTTTGCACTTCCCGAACCCCATCCAACATCCACTCACACAGTACAGATATAAAATATATAAAAAATAAACACATATACATATATATATATATATATATATATATATATATATATATATATATGGGTCTGTGTTTATATATATATATATATTAGCGTACATATACCATTTATGTGTGTGAGTATATGTATATGTATGTGTATATATATATATATATATATATATATATATATACAGTATATACTGTATATATATATATATACACATATACATTTACATATACATTTAGACATAATTGCCCGATGCTGCACTCCACGGCAGGCCAGAGGTCTGAGGGGGACCACAAAAGGCTAAGGGAGGCCACAGAGGACCCGCAGGGCTACAGGGGATCTGTGGGAAGTCCACAGGGGTCACGGCAGATCTGCGAGGGCCCCTCACTGGCGGTAGCTCCACCTCTGGTTCTACATGTATTTATAATATGTTAGGGTATAGGTGGCTGTGTGTGGATGTTGTGGCCTATTTATATGTGTGTAATTACTCTATGTGTATGTATATTATGTGTCAATAGTCCACTGTTCTTTCTCTCTCAAAGCTCTGATCTTTTCACTATTCTATGATATAACTACACCCCTAGAAGACAAAATAGCAAATATGTATTAGTTGCCCATTTTTTAATATCATATGCTCTTGTTGTTGTTTAATCGTTCAGTCAATACATTTATCAGCCACTGCCCCTCTAAGCTCAATCAAGCTCATGTTCATTGGTTCAATGATCTCATTTATCCAACTCCGTCTGCAAAATCAAACAAAAGAGCACTGAGGAAGAAAGCTCCTGCCCCATCCACATTAATTCAATGGATGCAAGCAAGCATGAGAGAAGTCTAAACCATCCTAGACGTATAAACATGGCCAGATTACCAATTAGGCCAACTAGGCAGCTGCTTAGGGGCCCCTCCTGTGAGGCGTGTCAGTTCTGGTGCTTAATTTACCCCTACAATTATTTTCTGGGTTATATAAAAACAAAATACTGCAGTTTACAGACTAACCACTATGAGACCTGTCTGGAACTAGAATTACAACATTGCAAATCTGCAATGTTGGGGGCTATGTAGGGAAACTCTCTGTGTGTGTATGTATGTCTGTATACTATATATATATATATATATATATATATATATATATATATATATATATATACACGATATACACGTCTATAGTGCAGAGGTTATATCTATAGTGTACAGACCTGTGTTTTTTATATCTATAATGTGAGGGAATTAGTATCTATCTGTCTGTAAACTCTGTATATATCTGCTGTGTATATATTTGTCAGTTTCTAGTTTGTTTGGAGATGTAATATTTATATATATATATATATATATATATATATATATATATATATAGTATTATTCCTCATGGTTTCTGGTGCTTCCCTGGGCAGTGTTCCTGTACATTAATGTCAAGTGTTGGAAACTATTTGTTTTACACAACACTGTTTTATTATATACATTGGATTGTTGGAGCCTGTATTGTGAGGGGGAGGAGTTGATATACAAGATGGCTCCACTCTACTTATATTATCTAAGAGAACTGCAAGGTGCAGTGTCAGTTTAGTACAACATGCTCACTGACATCAAGCATGGGGTGTATGTATGTTACCGCCTCCCTGGTCTGCACCTCCACACCATATCCAGCACAGAATGGAGCTTTTCTCTCTCAGTACTCTTTCTAAATGGCAGGTTCCCTGCAAATTAAAACAAGCTTGTCCCTCACTCATCTTGTCATCCTTTTATTGTGTTTGTGTGTGTATCTATGTCTGTGTTTTGTGTGAGGACTAAGTCATAGACATAAACATTTTTTGGGAACATCAGAATTTTTGTCGTCTTTATGAGTATAGAAAGCTATTTTTTGTTTGTTACATCACTTCATGAGTGCTGGATCATGAGAAGATTGGAATTGAAACCGTACCCCTTCTCCTTCACTGGCCCTGAAGTAGACTTCTTGCTTCATGAAATGCAGTCATATATCTGCAGAAATGTTAACTCCACTCACACATACACATAAAATTATTTTTTTCTAATTAAAAACTAGCTATATGGCTTTTTTCCTGATTACTTATGCTCGTAGTTAGACTCAATTTCTTCAAAACAATTTCTGTTTTGATTGTGCAGTGGCCCTTTAACTCTCATAACTCTCTGTGATACAAGTGCTCATGATATGTGTTTGTGTAACAAGCGCTCACTGTCCTCCCATAGAAAAATATAAATAATACGGCCCACCAACAAATGCAATTAATAAACAAGTAATAGCTTGGTATATGTATGAGTAGCTATGTTGTTAACCTGTCTGTTATGAGGAAATGTCTGTGAATGTGATATACACACACAGTAAAGGGAAAAATAGGTTTGTGCATACATTACGCACTCACTTGCAGGGGCTCCTAAAGTTCTCTTCTGAGGGGCTCCAAATAGATAGATCTGGCACTGCTCATAAACCCAGACTTCAATTTATCAGTATTTTTTCAGGTCCATTAGTGTGGTAGTTTTGGTCAGTTAACAACAGTTCTGGAATTGAGGCCGTGCAGACAATCAATTAGCGTAGACCATATTCTATTACATACAAGTTACAGTATATGTATTAACACATTGATTGCTGGGATCGATATAACACGGAAATCAAACAAGAAATGCAGTATTTTTGTGGGCCGATTTGCGGGCTTGTGACTGTTGTGCTATTAATTCTAAGACCTAACATCCCTTCCCCTTTAATATAGAGTACAGTAGTGTGTTTTTATTTGCCTTTACGGGGCTTTGTATTGGTCTTTACCCCCCTTCCGAGTCCTTGCAATTTAATAACTTGATTGGATTTGTAGCGGTTACGGGCTTGACAGATCTGCAAAGTTCCACGTTCAAGTCTCATAGTCATTTTTCGGCAGCCCTGCATCTTAATCCACAAGTCGTCTGTGGCCTTCTTTACGGGGCTAATTGAATAGCCGTAAGTCTATCAACGTTACGGGCTACGTTTCAACATGTGGCCCGAATTTAATGAGACTGTAAGTAATCCGAATCAGTTACACACAAACAATGTGTTCCACAAAATTTAAAAAGGAGAAAAAAAGAGACCAAATGTAAAAAAGGCAGAAGAGGAAAAAGTCTAAAAAAGAAGGCATATACACTGCAGTTCCAAAGAATGTAACTGTAACAATATTCCAAATCACAACCATTAATAATAAAGTGTCATCTCACAATGAATGCTTACCTGTGACTACAATCAGTGGTTCAAGAGTGCTATCACCATCTCTATATCATATTGTTTAGCCACATTGGTATCACATTCATCAGGGATGCAGGTGTTATCAAGTACCAATCACACTATTGTAGAGCAATGCTTGGATCATGGACCATGTGAATGGGGGTAGCCATTTGTGTACAAAATATCACCATCACATAGGCCATGATCCTCCACTCTGTAACCAGGCTAGATTAGGTTAACATTGTGGCCAATAGATTGTCACTGAGGACTGCTGTTGAGAAGGTACAAAAATAGGTGCAGCCCCTAAATTCTCCTCAGCCTGGACAAATGTCCCCCATCCTCTATGCCAGCATGCCATCTCGACAGGCCCTAGGAGGCAGCAGCACATGAGGGGGTGGAGACAGTGAGGGAGGCAAGGGGTTGCAAGGCTGCGGCTGTACAGGGGAGACCTCTGGGGTGGAGGAAGCTGTACTTGCATATTTATAGTGTGCAGAAAGCGCTGGTCAGTGTTCCATGCTAACCAATCAGTGACTATATCTCAGCAATTGTTATTGCGATGCTGTAGAGATGTGTTCCCTGATAGGCTGGTACACTACACTGCACATACATCCCTACACAGTTTGTATTTGCATATGCTGCACTGTGCACATACATGGACCCTATATTGGATGGTAACGCATGTTGTGAACAATAATGGAAGTGACGCCAAATTAATGATCCATCTTGACGGACCGCACATCCCACATCAGCCAGGCCAAATGCTGTGACTGCTACCTCATTCCAGACCTGGGCCCTGGGCCCAAGCCTAACCTCCCTTCTCCATGATATGATAATGGAGTGGGCACGAATGGCACTGAGGAGGGCCACCAGCTCCTTGTGACTGTAGTTGTGGACCCTGTGCTTGGTCACAGCATCTTGTCCTCTCGACTGTGGATGGGGACTCTGTCATCCCTGCTCTGACCCTGAGACCAGACCATCTCACCCAGAACCCCCGTGGGTTCAGGTGTCTCTCCCTCTGACCCTAAGCTAGATGTCCCTTTTACTGTGGCCGATCCCCACCCTACCTCCCTCAACACCACTATCCCCCCTCCCTCCACAAAATATATGTTTTACTCAGTGACGGAGCTAGTGCAAGGGGGGCCCGAGTGCAAAAAGAAAATTTGTCCCCCGCCAGAAGGGGGAAGGCACAAATTTTTTTTTGCACTTCCCGAACCCCATCCAACATCCACTCACACAGTACAGATATAAAATATATAAAAAATAAACACATATACATATATATATATATATATATATATATATATATATATATATATATGGGTCTGTGTTTATATATATATATATATTAGCGTACATATACCATTTATGTGTGTGAGTATATGTATATGTATGTGTATATATATATATATATATATATATATATACAGTATATACTGTATATATATATATATACACATATACATTTACATATACATTTAGACATAATTGCCCGATGCTGCACTCCACGGCAGGCCAGAGGTCTGAGGGGGACCACAAAAGGCTAAGGGAGGCCACAGAGGACCCGCAGGGCTACAGGGGATCTGTGGGAAGTCCACAGGGGTCACGGCAGATCTGCGAGGGCCCCTCACTGGCGGTAGCTCCACCTCTGGTTCTACATGTATTTATAATATGTTAGGGTATAGGTGGCTGTGTGTGGATGTTGTGGCCTATTTATATGTGTGTAATTACTCTATGTGTATGTATATTATGTGTCAATAGTCCACTGTTCTTTCTCTCTCAAAGCTCTGATCTTTTCACTATTCTATGATATAACTACACCCCTAGAAGACAAAATAGCAAATATGTATTAGTTGCCCATTTTTTAATATCATATGCTCTTGTTGTTGTTTAATCGTTCAGTCAATACATTTATCAGCCACTGCCCCTCTAAGCTCAATCAAGCTCATGTTCATTGGTTCAATGATCTCATTTATCCAACTCCGTCTGCCCCCCCCCCCCATCGAGTGCCTTTCATCTTTCCCTGCATCAGAATCCTCTCTGGGGAATCCTGTTTTCTTGGGATATGACCAAAATATTTGAGCTGCAGGCTCATACCTCCCAGTGAACAGTCTGTCTTGATTTCCTGAAGTACTGATTTATTGATCTCCTTGAAGTCCAAGGGACTCTAAGTAGTTTTTTTTGCCAACACCACAATTCAAAGGCACCAATTCTACAGTGCTCAACCTTCTTTATGGCCCAGCTCTCACATCCCTATGTTAATACTGGGAATACCATACATTATATTATATTATGTACTTTTGTTAATATCTTAACCCTTTACTAGCATGTCAAAACTTGCCATAGCTTTCCTCCCAGAAGCAAAGTACTTTTAATTTCATGGTTACACTCACCATTTGAAGAGATCTTGGACTCCATGGAAATAAAATCTGTCACTGCCTCCACTTCTTCCCCAACCATTTTCTAGGAACTGAAACTGCTGTTTGCCATGATCTTCATTTTTTTTGTTTTACTAAGCAATGGCAAATTTAAAACAACAAGGTTAATCATACAAGAGTTGTGCAAATTGAGGTAGATATCAAACATATATGTACATGTCAGTCTCATTATAGAGAGTATGGATTGTCAATAGAAAAAAATCTTGCTACTTATCTAAATTTTCAATAATTGTGACTGGTACGTATTACTATTGTGAGGCTTTACATGGATTTTATATTTTTTACGTTAAATCATTCTTAACTATTAAATGAACTAATAATATAAAGTGGGGAGGGGGGCAAGTTAATATAGTTGGCTCTTGTCTCAGCATCAAACAGATGTAAACATGTCCAACACCTCTAGCTCTGGGTAAAGTCCAACCGACCTGGGAGTAGATCCTTTCCGGGGCATGTAAGGGTCTATGAGTCAATATTATGCTATAAGGAAAATCTAAGCCACTGGTTTAAGTATTACAGAAGTTAGGTAGAGAGTCCTCCAGAATGTGGCAGAGTCTTTCATTAATTAGGATATAGTTTATTTGTTTATAACTGCTTGGATATGAAGACAGGTTGATTTCCATATGGCTTTTTGTAGCTAACATTATGAATTTAAATAGTTTATTTTTGGAGGTAGTAAGAGAGGTAATTTGGTGGCCTAGAAGGCTAGTCTCTGCATTTAACTTTTTTGACTTCCTGTTCTGTGATCTTAGCATTGAGTAAGGAAGGAAGTTCGCAGGAGTTAAGGAAGGAGGTCATTTGCGTCTCCCAGATATGGGGGGAGGACAAATATAATTTTTGAAAAAGGTATGGAAGGTTTCTCATATTTTGTTGGGGCTAACTGTAAGGTTTCCCGAGGGATATTTTATTCAAACATTTTGGATTGGAATAATTTCCCTTCAAGTTTTCTGGCTAATAAGGTTGGTTTGTTATCTTGGGCATAAAATATATTTTGTGTCCATCTCATAGCTTTTTCTGTATGGTTTGACAGAATAAGGTTTAATTCTGATCTAGTTGTATCTATGTCTTGTCGGGGTTTGACGGTGTGGTTGCTTTGGTTCAGCTTCTACTCTAAGGCAAAGTTGTTGTTTATGGGTTGAAGCTAGCTTGATACAAGAACCCCTAATGAAGGCTTTATGAGAAGCCCATATGCAACCGATTCAGAGTCCTGGGTAATGTTAGTAGAAAATAATAAATACATTTCTCATGCAATTTGATCTCTGAAGTTTAGGTTAGTTATGAGCATTTCATTTAGTCTCCATTATTAGGGCGGCCTGGATTTAAGACCTAAGTCAATTGAGATGCTGACTTATAAATGGCTGGACCAAGTACAGGGGTGGATTTTTGCAGCTTTCAGAGTATCTATAAAGGAGGAGTCCGTTATGATTGCATTTATCCTAGAGTAAGAGTTATGAACTGGTGAGTAAAAAGTATATTCTTTGTCATGAGGATGTATTTGTCTCCAGGCATCAATAAGGTGAAGTTCTTGTAGTAGAGAATCAATTTGCTTCAATTTGTTAGAAAACCTATTGCCTCTGCCTCAAGATGATTTATCAAGTTGGGGGTTTAAGGTCAAATTGAGGTCTCCCCCCCAAATTATTTTACCTGTATCCACAGACTTAAGATATTTAAGTAATTTGATAAATGTTAAGCGGGGTATATTAAAATAGAAGGCAATTAAGGATATTTCAGTACCTAGGAGGGATCCGGTAACAATAAGATAGTTGCTATCTGGAAATATTTTTTTATATTCAATGTTAAAATGAAAGTCTTTCTGTAATAAGATGGTGACTCCGGCTTTTGGCTAGAGGTGGTTAGTGTTTGTGCATATATTTAGTAATTTTGTTATGGGCAAAGTTGGTTTCTTGTAGGAATTTAACTGAGGGGCGGAGCTGTTTGTATGAAATGAATTCCACCTCTACATATGGGGAATTGAAGCTCCTCACATAACTTACAGTATATAATTGGTGTGTTAATAGAGGTTGGTTGGCGTAGTTATATGAGGTTGATTTTCCTAGCCCGGCATATCTGAAGGCAGAGACTGGGCACTGTGTATAATATTGGGTATCTGGGACAAAAGAGAAGATGGAGAAATGTCATGGTAAACAAATAAAAATAAAAACAATAAAAATTAAATCAGAATACAATAAATAGAGGAAAAGACACAAATCCTCATTCAAAAAACTAAAGGCACAAATGTGCCAGAGGAGAGGGGAAGAGATTTCCTTGCCTTCTAGGTCCTCTTGTAGGAGGAGAGTATAAAACAAGGAGTAATCATTCTTCGGATATTAACGTTACTAAGCATGTAGTTAAATAGGTCTGGAAACGTTAGCACTAAGTGAAGCCAGATCAATACCCTGAAGCTTCAGTCGATCTTGCTCCAGTACTTTTATGTAAGGATCTAGGTAATGAGTGAGCATGGACCCTTACGTGAAACCATTAGTGAAGAAAAAAAAAATGTTCAAATCACATCAAATATTGTAATAGTATTTCAGGTTTTATGTCAAGCTTGAAAGTGGAAGGCCCAAATCATGTTGTTGGGTATCCTGATGGTAAAGGTAAAGGAGGATCGCTTGAGGCAGATTGGGCTTTATTTTACTGTGTATTCAGTGGAACTTCAGTCCATTGCCTGATGGATCTCGGCTGGGAAGTCTGCTTGAGAGTTTCTTGAAGGTCAGTTCCTGAATGGGATTAAGTTTGAGAAGATAGCCACAGCACTCATCTAGGTTGTGGGCAATATAAGAGGTTGATGCTGCTAAAGGGGAAGCCTCATCTGTATTTAATATTGTTCTTGGTCAAGATGAGAAGTGCAGGCTTGAGAAGCTTCCGTTTGCGGAGGGTCGAGGGGGCCAGATCAGCAAAGATGTGCAAGGGAGAGCCATCTGGTTCAGAGATGGATGGACATTTTCTAGCCACTGCATGAAGATTATCTCTGTTCTCCTGGTGGAGAAAGCAAGCTATTACATCCTTGGGTTGATCAGAGATGTTAGGGTTGCCCGGGCTCTGTGAGATCTTTCAATTTCCCATGTTCTCGGTGAACGCCCTGAATAACTGTGTTCAGGTATGGCATAAGGTCCACAATAGATCTGGGGATAAGTCATCTAGCACAGTTTTCTAAGTCCTCCAGTTTGTTTTCCATTGAGAGAATTTGAGTTGTATTCTGAGTGATGTCTGACCTGTCTTTGGACTGAGCATCTATTTGATCTGTGATGGTTTCCTTTCCTTGTGTTGAGATGGCAACTCTCTTCAGCCCAACGTTATTCCCCAGTACCTCTTGGTGTATATTCTGCCTCACTATAGTACCAAAGTCCTCCCTGGTTGGTGGCAGCTACCTCCTCTGCCTTCTCTGCAGCTGCAGCCAGCAGAGAGATGTAATCCTGTGCAGTTCCCTAATTTGCTGGGGTCTGCCAAACTTGTTTTTTAAAGCCAGCTGGGTCTTCCTGTATGTAATCCCAATCATATATATATACTGATTTGGTAACAAATAAGTCACTTTATTTAGGATTTTTATGGTTTTTCAGCAGAGCTCATGAAACACACATCCTTTCACTTTGAGTGTTAGCTCCTCCCCTGTATCTTCATTTTTTAACGTTGAGCAGCAGGCCAGCTTTTGCACTCTCTTCTTTCACCCTCATCTATAGGCCCTTTAGTTCCTCCTAACATTTTAAGTCATCAAAGTAGTATTATGTGCGTGTCTGAAGTTGTTGATATTTCTGCCAGTAATATTGATTCTGGCTTTGGATTAATCGAGCCCAGTCTTACGCATGATGTACTCAGGGTATAAGTTGAATAAATAAGGTGACAATATACAACCTTGTCTCACTCATTTCTTAATCTTGAACCATTCTGGTGTTCCATGTTCAGTTCTGAACGTGGCTTCTTGGTCCACATACAGATTCCTCAGCAAGAGGATGAGAGGATCTGGTACTCCCATGTCTTTAAGAACTTGCATGTTTTGTTGTGATCCACACAGACAATGGTATTAAAGTAGTCTATGAAGAACAAGTAAATGTTTTTCTGGAACTCTCTTGCTTTTACTATTGTCCCGTGGACATTGGCAATTTGATCTCTTGTGCCTCTTCATCTGCAAATCCTGGCTTGCATATCTGGTGGTTCCCGGTCCATACATTTTTTGGAGCAGAGCTTGTAGGATCTTAAGAATTCCCTTCCCTGCTTTTGAAATTAATGCAATTGTATGATAATTGGAGTGATGCCTTTTTTGGGGATTTGGATGTAGACTAACCTTTCCCAATTTATTGGCCACTGTGGAGTTTTTTCCAAATGTGTTGGCATAAGGCAAGCAACACTTTCACAGCATCATCATTTAGGATTTTGTCTGATCTGTTAGGTCTCTGGCATTTTTGTCTTTTATCACGGTCACTTTGGCATGAAAGGTTCCTTTGAGAAAACCAATTTTCTTGAAGAGATCTCTTGACTTTCTCATTCTGTTATCTTCTTCTGTCTCTTTACATTGCTCATAATAAAATGACTCCTTGTCCCTTCTTGTTATCTGCTGGAATTCTGTGTTGGACAAATCTTTTCCACTACCTTTGCTTTCCTTCTTTCATGGACGTCTTACAAAGCCTTGTCAAATAGGCAGTTTGCCTTATTAGTTTTCCTTCTTTTAGGGATAATCTTTGTTGCTGTTTCCTGAATAATGTCACAAACTTCAGTCCAAAGTTCTTCAGGCATTCTATCTTCCATGTCTAATCCAATAGAATCTATTATTTACTTCCACTGCATATTCACAGGGGATATTATTTATTTCATATCTGATTGGTCTGATGATTTTTCCTTTTTTCTTCAGTTTAATTCAGAACTCTGCAATAAAAAGTTTAAAAGTTCATGGTCTGAGCCATAGCCAGCTCAATATCTTGTTTTTGCAATATAGAGCTCATCCATCTCTGACTACAAACTATATAGTCAATCTGATTTCTACATTGCCCATCTGGTGATGTCCATGTTATCTCTGAGGCTGTTGGAAGTGGGTGCTTGCTATGGTTGCAAGGCTATATTTTTCTATCTCTTTCCATGCCTTACTCTTTGTCTCTATCCCAGCTTCTCTTACCCTCTATGTTTCTCTCCTCGTCTCACTCTCTTTGCATATGTGTGTTTATGTAACACATTTATATGCATAAATGTGACCTGACCTAAAAATAATTTAACAAAATATATTAAGTGCCTTGTTCTCCTGAAATCTTACAATCTATGGGCCCTATTAAATTCTCCCTCGTAGTTCTCTCGGTGCTCGCAAAAGGCAGTTTTCCTGCTGTTTGCGAGAACCGAATCTCTCGCAGCCTGCTTTACGATATGACTGCGAGAAAATGGCCGAGAATAGGCTCCGAGAGAGCTACGTAGCCTTAAATCTATGCACGAGTCTCGCATATCGTAAGAATCCCTACGTGGACAAAAAGTCCACGCAAGGGATCCAAAAGCCTCTACGTGCTGCCTCGGAACAGCCCGAGACAGCAGTGTGAGGCTCCCCCCTGCACCCTATACACATCCCCATGCTGCAGGGGTCTCTATCGGGACCCCTGCAGCACCCCCACATTAACCCCTTGCAGCGGGGGTCCCCGATCTGCATAGATCAGGCCCCCGCTGCATTTAAAACTTTTAAATTCCCCGCCGCGGCTCCTTAAAGGGACCGCGGCACACTATTACCCAATCCCGGCCGCGGCACTTAAAATTAACCCCCCTCTATGCTGGGGGTCCCCATCGGGACCCCCGAAGTCTCCCCACATAAACCCATTGCAGGGGGGGGCCCCGATCTGCATAGATCAGGCCCCCCGCTGCATTTAAAACTTTTAAATTCCCCGCCGCGGCTCCTTAAAGGGACCGCGGCACACTATTACCCAATCCCGGCCGCGGCACTTAAAATTAACCCCCCTCTATGCTGGGGGTCCCCATCGGGACCACCGAAGTGTCCCCACATAAACCCATTGCAGGGGGGGGCCCCGATCTGCATAGATCAGGCCCCCCGCTGCATTTAAAACTTTTAAATTCCCCGCCGCGGCTCCTTAAAGGGACCGCGGCACACTATTACCCAATCCCGGCCGCGGCACTTAAAATTAACCCCCCTCTATGCTGGGGGTCCCCATCGGGACCCCCGAAGTGTCCCCACATAAACCCCCTGCAGCGGGGGGCCCCGATCGGCACCGATCGTGACCCTGCTGCAATTCAATTTTAAATTTCCCGCCTCGCGGGT
This sequence comes from Discoglossus pictus, assembly GCA_027410445.1. NCBI lineage: Eukaryota > Metazoa > Chordata > Amphibia > Anura > Alytidae > Discoglossus > Discoglossus pictus. The sequence goes on along the minus strand of CM050164.1, from coordinate 345,866,278 downwards.
CCTCAAAGGACCGTAAAGGTCCTGAAAGGACTCGCACTAAAAATATTAACCCCAGGCAACTATAATTACCCCATTAACTCATGGTGGTCAATCCAGACCACCATAAGGCTCTAATTAACCCATTAACTCATGGTGGTCAATCCAGACCACCATAAGGCTCTATTTAACCCATTAACTCATGGTGGTCTATACAGACCACCATAAGGCTCTATTTAACCCATTAACTCATGGTGGTCAATCCAGACCACCATAAGGCTCTATTTAACCCATTAACTCATGGTGGTCTATACAGACCACCATAAGGCTCTATTTAACCCATTAACTCATGGTGGTCTATACAGACCACCATAAGGCTCTAATTAACCCATTAACTCATGGTGGTCTATACAGACCACCATAAGGCCTAAATTAACCCATTAACTCATGGTGGTCAATCCAGACCACCATAAGGCTCTAATTAACCCATTAACTCATGGTGGTCTATACAGACCACCATAAGGCCTAAATTAACCCATTAACTCATGGTGGTCAATCCAGACCACCATAAGGCTCTATTTAACCCATTAACTCATGGTGGTCAATCCAGACCACCATAAGGCTCTATTTAACCCATTAACTCATGGTGGTCAATCCAGACCACCATAAGGCTCTATTTAACCCATTAACTCATGGTGGTCAATCCAGACCACCATAAGGCTCTAATTAACCCATTAACTCATGGTGGTCTATACAGACCACCATAAGGCCTAAATTAACCCATTAACTCATGGTGGTCAATCCAGACCACCATAAGGCTCTATTTAACCCATTAACTCATGGTGGTCAATCCAGACCACCATAAGGCTCTATTTAACCCATTAACTCATGGTGGTCAATCCAGACCACCATAAGGCTCTAATTAACCCCATCAGTCCCATAAGGGTATATTATTACCATTATGGGCCTGTTACAACCCAACATTAACCACATAAGTGCCATGATGGTCCTCAAGGACCATTATGACACTAACTACAAACACTACACTATAACCCCCAATAAACCATTTAATCTAAACTAACCCCCCTCTACACTAATCTATTAACACTTACACTACCTACCTACACTACCTACCCCCTAATAAACCTTCCCACCACTCTAATTACAAAAAATAAAAAACCTACAGCACAGAAAACAAAAAAACTACAGTACAAAAAACAAAAAAACCTACAGTACAGAAAACAAAAAACAATTACAACCCCACCCCCCACTACAGAAAACAAAAAAATACATTACAACCCCACCCCCCACTACAGAAAATAAAAAAATTACACACCTGAAAAGGAAAGACAGATAAACACAATACAATACATACATATAATACATTACATACATTACATACAATACATGACATTACATATAATATATTAAATATAATATATTACATATAATATATTACATATAATACATTACATACATTACATACAATACATGACATTACATACATTACATATAATATATTAAATATAATATATTACATATAATATATTACATATAATACATTACATACATTACATACAATACATGACATTACATACATTACATATAATATATTAAATATAATATATTACATATAATATATTACATATAATACATTACATACATTACATACAATACATGACATTACATACATTACATATAATATATTAAATATAATATATTACATATAATACATTACATACATTACATACAATACATGACATTACATACATTACATATAATATATTAAATATAATATATTACATATAATATATTACATATAATACATTACATACATTACATACAATACATGACATTACATACATTACATATAATATATTAAATATAATATATTACATATAATATATTACATATAATACATTACATACATTACATACAATACATGACATTACATACATTACATATAATATATTAAATATAATATATTACATATAATATATTACATATAATACATTACATACATTACATACAATACATGACATTACATACATTACATATAATATATTAAATATAATATATTACATATAATATATTACATATAATACATTACATACATTACATACAATACATGACATTACATACATTACATATAATATATTAAATATAATATATTACATATAATATATTACATATAATACATTACATACATTACATACAATACATGACATTACATACATTACATATAATATATTAAATATAATATATTACATATAATATATTACATATAATATATTACATATAGTCCTAATCAAATACCCCCTATCTATCTAACATACAATCTATTTAATTTAAAATAAATCCTAACTATATCAAATACATCCCCCTATCTATCTAATATACAAAAATTCCTAACTACATACACAGACCATTATTCTAAAGTAAAATAAAATAATTACAGTCCTAACTACATACACAGACCCTAATTCTAAGCTAAAATCAATAAATTAAGACCACTTACCTTTAAGATGTTGCTTCAGATCACTAACCTATGGGTCAAACAAAAAATAAAAATTAGTACAAAACATTAACATCAAATAAATAAACATTCTATACATTCTAAATATTCAACTCACCTTTACAGCATGTCCAGTCACTGTTTAGCTCTTCCGGCGCGGCCCTGTTAAAAAAAAAACACAATACATGAATACATGAATACAATATATAAACAATAAATAAAATACACAAATAAACATCTAAATATACATTTCACTTACCTACCCGCGATGTCCCCGGCCTTCTCTCCTTCAGCCCCGGCTGGGCCGCGGAACCATTCGCGCTCTAAAAAAAAAAAAGAAAAAAAACTAACGGAGGTCTGCACTGGCAGACCTCCCCGACGCTACTGAACCTCCCGGAGTCGTTTCCGGGAGGAAATTGGCATTGGCGGCTTGTGATTGGCTGAAAAAGCTGTCTATCAATTTCAGCCAATCAAAAGTCGTCAATGTGTAAGCCAATCAGGATGGGATACACCCCAATATCCCACCCTGATTGGCTTAAACACTTGTCTATCTTTCTGGGAACCAATCACAACGCTCAGATGCCTTCAGCCAATCACTATGGGATACACCCCCACGGAGTGATTGGTAGAAGACATCTGCGCATCCTGATTGGCTCCTACATTGACGACTTTTGATTGGCTGACAGCCTTTTCAGCCAATCACAAGCCGACAATGCCAATTTCCTCCCGGAAACGACTCCGGGAGGTTCAGTAGCGTCGGGGAGGTCTGCCAGTGCAGACCTCCGTTAGTTTTTTTTTTTTTTTTTTTTAGAGCGCGGATGGTTCCGCGGCCCAGCCGGGGCTGAAGGAGAGAAGGCCGGGGACATCGCGGGGAGGTAAGTTCAATGTATATTTAGATGTTTATTTGTGTATTTTATTTATTGTTTATATATTGTATTAATGTATTCATGTATTGTGTTTTTTTTTTTAACAGGGCCGCGCCGGAAGAGCTAAACAGTGACTGGACATGCTGTAAAGGTGAGTTGAATATTTAGAATGTATAGAATGTTTATTTATTTGATGTTAATGTTTTGTACTAATTTTTATTTTTTGTTTGACCCATAGGTTAGTGATCTGAAGCAACATCTTAAAGGTAAGTGGTCTTAATTTATTGATTTTAGCTTAGAATTAGGGTCTGTGTATGTAGTTAGGACTGTAATTATTTTATTTTACTTTAGAATAATGGTCTGTGTATGTAGTTAGGATTTTTTGTATATTAGATAGATAGGGGGATGTATTTGATATAGTTAGGATTTATTTTAAATTAAATAGATTGTATGTTAGATAGATAGGGGGTATTTGATTAGGACTATATGTAATATATTATATGTAATATATTATATGTAATATATTATATTTAATATATTATATGTAATGTATGTAATGTCATGTATTGTATGTAATGTATGTAATGTATTATATGTAATATATTATATGTAATATATTATATTTAATATATTATATGTAATGTCATGTATTGTATGTAATGTATGTAATGTATTATATGTAATATATTATATGTAATATATTATATGTAATGTCATGTATTGTATGTAATGTATGTAATGTATTATATGTATGTATTGTATTGTGTTTATCTGTCTTTCCTTTTCAGGTGTGTAATTTTTTTATTTTCTGTAGTGGGGGGTGGGGTTGTAATGTATTTTTTTGTTTTCTGTAGTGGGGGGTGGGGTTGTAATGTATTTTTTTGTTTTCTGTAGTGGGGGGTGGGGTTGTAATTGTTTTTTGTTTTCTGTGCTGTAGGTTTTTTATTTTTTGTAATTAGAGTGGTGGGAAGGTTTATTAGGGGGTAGGTAGTGTAGGTAGGTAGTGTAAGTGTTAATAGATTAGTGTAGAGGGGGGTTAGTTTAGATTAAATGGTTTATTGGGGGTTATAGTGTAGTGTTTGTAGTTAGTGTCATGATGGTCCTTGAGGACCATCATGGCACTTATGTGGTTAATGTTGGGTTGTAACAGGCCCATAATGGTAATAATATACCCTTATGGGACTGATGGGGTTAATTAGAGCCTTATGGTGGTCTGTATTGACCACCATGAGTTAATGGGTTAATTAGAGCCTTATGGTGGTCTGTATTGACCACCATGAGTTAATGGGTTAATTAGAGCCTTATGGTGGTCTGTATTGACCACCATGAGTTAATGGGTTAATTAGAGCCTTATGGTGGTCTGTATTGACCACCATGAGTTAATGGGTTAATTAGAGCCTTATGGTGGTCTGTATTGACCACCATGAGTTAATGGGTTAATTAGAGCCTTATGGTGGTCTGTATTGACCACCATGAGTTAATGGGTTAATTAGAGCCTTATGGTGGTCTGTATTGACCACCATGAGTTAATGGGTTAATTTAGGCCTTATGGTGGTCTGGATTGACCACCATGAGTTAATGGGTTAATTAGAGCCTTATGGTGGTCTGGATTGACCACCATGAGTTAATGGGTTAATTTAGGCCTTATGGTGGTCTGGATTGACCACCATGAGTTAATGGGTTAATTAGAGCCTTATGGTGGTCTGGATTGACCATCATGAGTTAATGGGGTAATTATAGTTGCCTGGGGTTAATATTTTTAGTGCGAGTCCTTTCAGGACCTTTACGGTCCTTTGAGGACCCGCGAGGCGGGAAATTTAAAATTGAATTGCAGCAGGGTCACGATCGGTGCCGATCGGGGCCCCCCGCAGCAGGGGGTTTATATGGGGACACTTCGGGGGTCCCGATGGGGACCCCCAGCATAGAGGGGGGTTAATTTTAAGTGCCGCGGCCGGGATTGGGTAATAGTGTGCCGCGGTCCCTTTAAGGAGCCGCGGCGGGGAATTTAAAAGTTTTAAATGCAGCGGGGGCCTGATCGGTGCCGATCGGGGACCCCCGCTGCAAGGGGTTAATGTGTGGGGGCTGCGGGGGTTCCTATGGACCCCTGCAGCAAGGTGTTCATGTGAGGACACTTCGGGGGTCCCGACAGGGACCCCCGCATTGAGGGGGGGTTCATTTTAGGTGCCTAGGGGGGGGTTTGGAGTACCCCCCACGGCAGGGCTTATGTGGGGGACTGCCGCGGAGGTCCCTTTTAGGACCCCCGCAGCACTTGATGAGGAGTGGGAGCCTGCGATATCATCTCGCAGGCTGTCACTCCTCATGTACATTTACGCAGTGTAGATACGTACGGGCCTGCTGCGTAGCTCATACGTTGCTCGCAGCAGGGCTAATTTAATAGCATTGTAAGTTAGAGAAACTTTGCAGTACGTAGGGCTTAAGTAGAAGCCTCTTATTTACGAGGCTGGAATTTAATGAGGCCCTATATGTTGTGATGATAGAGGTAGTTTCCCATACTGAATGATCTTTCAGAAAGAGTAAGGAGGAGAATTTTCCACAGTGAGTTCATCAAAGAAAAGTCCTGAATGCAGGAAGAGCCGATAATGGATGATATATATTCATAGTCAGAGTGAAGTTGTGTTTAGGGTAAATATTTTGTCACTTAGTTAACATACATGGAGGTGAAATGTTATCAGTGAGTTTAGCTCCAAGAATTCAAAACTGAATCTCAAAGTGTACATGATATGATGGTTGGAGGGTATTAAACCCATTTGATAAAGAGTTTACCTATTTTTCCAATAAGTATAAGACACTAGCGAATTGCCCGTCAAAAAATTACGGCAATCAAATCGTAAGGTAGCTAATGGTGTTTGGTGTGTAATACTTAAATATATAATAGATGAATAAATGAATATACTTTACCTATTTTGAAGCATTGTGTTGAAGAGCTGACAATCTGTTTTCATGTTGCTGCAGCATTAGTGGTGTGGAGCTGCTGTGTAAGCGTGATGAATGTGTGCAGTGTAAGAATGTGCGTGCGCGAGACAAAACCGTTAGCGTAGTGGTGTACTTCCGCATTGGTGCTTCGTGGTGTTTTTCGAGTTTCGTGTGTTGTTTTGCGAGGGTGTTGTGGTGTTTTACGTGTTGAGAGTGCTGTAGCCTCGTTTTCGTTTTTTTCATCGGCCATTTTTTCTCTCGCTTAGCGATTTCATTAGTGTCTAAAGTTTTTTATTTTTATTTAAATGAAGGTGTAACTTGGTTTTTTGAGGTGCTGGATGGTTCCTCTTGCTGTAGGTATGTTTTTTATGTGTGTGTGTATTTATTGTGTTTGAAATGTTTGTATGT